>CM041292.1:102553905-103753905 GCA_023052935.1 Piezodorus guildinii | reverse complement strand
TATGTATTTATAAAATTACGACGTTAATTTCCAAAAGCTGCCATTAACATTCCAGGAATGTATAACGAAGATCTATAATATCTCATTTACTTAATTTATTATTCATTAAAGTCTAGCATTTTTTATTCCCTATATTGATAACATTACTTTCACGTTATGGAAGGCCCCTTTTTAGTATGATTTAAAACGAAATCAAATGTTTAATAATGTTTGGAAATAAATGCATTACTTAAGGGCGTTTTCAAAAGACTAGATAGTGTTCTTTTCTAAAAGTCTGGTATCAGAATACAAATATACCAAATATTTATTCGTAAAATTCGTCCTTTCGCACCTTTTGGAGAACAACGACTCATTAATACTCGGACCTCTTCTACATTCCCGGTAAAGTAAGGTCCAGTACTGCAATAGGGAATTTAGGCTCTAAGAGTATAGAAACAATTAGAGGAATAAAAACTACTACTGTATATCTTATTAAAATATTCCTGCAACGCTTAGAATCCTTGCAATAAATAATAATTTACAGTCGAAGAATAATATCATGCCAGAATCCTACGTTATGCATTTTTTACGTTATTGTGCTTATTTTTCCCCTAGTAATATGAATCATTTACTAGTTGACATCTTTATTATTTATGAATCCTATACTGCAATTTGAGAGGTTAAAGGATTCGTCTAGAAATGTCCGCTATTGTACTCTTATTAGATTTTTTTATTTAATTGCAAAAAAATTAGTATAACCCGAGGTTGCATATGCTTCTAATCGAACAAAACGGTTGGAACGATTACTACCTGAGTAGAGAAGAGATCCGATAATTGTAGGAAGACACAGAGGGTCATGAGATATAGGAGCGAGGCAGGCTGCGATAAGGACAGTCCTTTAGTTAATAGCCAGCAATTAGGATCTGGTCAGCCCCTCGTTAACATGGCCTCCTAGCTCCACCTCCACCTCTCTACCATCATTATCACTCTATTAATGGTTTTTATTACCATTTGCTATGTTACTATACCTGCTTGAAAATCACGCTCTAATGCGTTCAGGTATTGGCGAAATTTAACGACCATAACCATCAAACATACACAAGGAGAGCACTAAGTATAAGACATTTGCTATCAATCTGTAATTTGATTGCTCTTTACTTTTTTTGAAGGACTGTAAACAATAGACGAAACCAAAAATCACAAAATAAATTATTTTATTTTTCACCAACATTTTGGAAATATATAATATATATATATATATATATATATATACACAACTGTATTTAAAAACATACATCAAGTAAATATGACAGGTATATATGCAATAGCATGAAATAAATTTTTAGACACTGTCCATTAGCAGCACTCTAATAGGAATTCAAAATTAGAAGGCCCCTTCTCATATTCTTCTCAGACAGATTATTAGGAGGATTATCAGGAATCGAAGAGGAAGTTAGGAAAGAAACCATTAGTTTTAGGGTGAGAACGGAGTTTTTCATGGAAGGATTTATACCTGGACCTGAATTTATTCCTGACAAAGTAAGGAGCAATAAGGAGTTTACGAAAGATTTTGTGTTATAGTAGGGTTCAGAATGGTCTTATAATAATCATATCGATGAGCCTGTAGTTATGAAGAAGGTTTGGCTGTTTGTCAAGTAAATGTTGAAGTAGACTAAACAAGCGAGGAGAGTTGGAAACAATTAAAAATTTGTCAAAAGTATTCGGAATTACGTGGTTTTTAAAGATATATTATTTCAGAATAATAGATACGAAGGAAAAAGTCTGGATTGTTATTATTAAACCTATTATGGGTTCAATTGACTAATTAATTGATTGTTCGTCGTCAAATATTGTTTCAGTCAAGAAGTCATGGTTTCATTTTGAGTGTCGTATTTCTTGATATTTTTTTTTTTTTTTTTTTTTAGTTGAGCCAAGAAATATTGTATTCAATTCAGAAGCAATAATTACTCATGAGTTTGAAGAAATTATTAAAAAATATTCGCAACTTAAATTTTAGGATTTTTCTCTCATTAAATTAATAATTGTTTACATATTTTTCCACATTGACAGCAATATTTTTTCACCGAAAATTAATTTATCAATGTCTGCGATAGAGGCTGGAGAAAGGGTAGTATTTTAAAAGACGTGCTTCCATTATTCTTCTTTATACTAACTTAAAAAGATAGCATCAAGATTAACTCCAGGAGCTGGTTTGCTAAGTATCACAGAGGGGCAAATAGATTATTTCGTCAATAGTCTCCCCCTTGTTGAGCACTTTAATCCTGTCTTAAAAGTTTGAAATTCTTTAAGAGCTGGAAAACTTTTCTAGTTTGGAACAGTACTCGGCTATGATTAAAGCACTTTTCCTTGACAAGAGGAAATTATTTTCTTTCAAGAGTGAGAACAAAAGGCGGCTATCTCATTTTTTATCTTAATACTTCCTACTCTCCCGTCGACAGATTTTGTTCCTGCTCCTGCCTACTTCTTTAGTTTCTTTCTTGCTCCCTCACGGAGAGCCTTTTATGTCCTTCCGATTAATTCTTCTATGAAAAAATCTTGTGTAAAAAGTTGTCGAAAATGGTCTCTAAAACTTTTTCCCATCCTGAAACGAGGCCATGAATTTTTTAGGAGCGTTATACCGGTGACCTGTCGGTCCCATATTCCGTGACGCTATAAAGAACTTTAGGTTTTGTGCATTTTGTTAGAACCTTCCCTTAAACCAATAAAAAAATGTTTCATATTTTTTGTTTTACTATATAAATTGCATATAATAAATTTAGCGGAAATGATTTGATATTATTAACTCACTTTTTATTAATAAACAAGTTGTGATATCAATGAACTTATTGTAATAATATCAAATTTTCCGAAAGAACATATATTATTGGTAAATAATTGGTTCTTTATTTTTCCAAAAAAGTTTATTGTACACCAATAATTATTTTTAGTATAAGTTTCAGGGGTTTTCCCTATCTTCACGACTCATTGACAGTAACCAATGGTAATTAATAAAAGTTATGTAGGTATCTCAAATTTTATCAATTATAAAATAAAAAGAGTCTTTAAAACCTACCCATCTTAGCTAACATATTCTTTGCCCCTAATGCATTAACATAAGCTGTGGTAGATAGATTTTATGCGTGGAATTTTAAGAGACATTTTTTATTTTATCATTGACAAAATTTGAGATAATCGGTAACTATATAACTGATATTAGTAACTCATGAAGATGTGGAAATCTCCGACATTTAGACTTAAAATAATTATTGGTGTATAATAAACGTTTTGAGAAACATTTATATATGAATTTATTGTAGTTTCTGCAACGTTAACTCAGGCAAATAGATAGGTTTTCTAGAGATATTTTTTTTTTTTTTTTTAATTTTGTTTGATACTAATAATAAGTCAATCTACAGTTAGAACCGTATTTATTCATTATAATATACCATTTATACTTTGACAACTGCTGTGCGGTTTATGGGGGTGTCTCTGGGGATCTTGAAGCAAAACTAAAACGATTATTCAACTACTTATTAACGCTTCATCTTGGGGATATCTAGGGACACTTCTGTCACCCGATTCTTAGAAGAGTTCAAATGGCTTTACCCTTCCTATAGAATTAAGTACTTCCTGGCAACCTTCCTCTTTTAAGTTCCCCAATTCCGTGGCCTATCCTACATTTCAGATATTTTTTACATTCAAATAGTTCGTCCATCCCGCGACACTTGTTCGCGGCCTTCAGACCAGTGTATAACGCCCCATCGAAAAGCAGCTTTCGACAGATTGTTCCTTCTCCGCTCGTCGTCCTAATGGATTTCAATTCCTTTCATATATTCGTCACTCTGATACTCTTCCTACTTTAAATCCCGTCTATTCAATTACTTCCTTTCTATCAAATTCCCAAAGAGCCCTAAATAAATTATAAAATCTCAATAAGAACAGTAAAAAAGATGTAAAATATAATATTTTATTTGAGTTGTATTCGCAAATTTACTATTATTATACCAACATAATTGTAAAGGTCTTTTAATAATATTTGTATTTATGGACATTTTTGTTTGTCTAGTTATGTTATTGATTATTAGAAGCTACCTTTTAATTTAATATATCAGTTCATTTTTGTTTTTATTTATGTTATGTTTAGTTTGTTTTATTGTTGTTGAGACAATAAAGATTTTTTTTTGTAAATTTTGTAATATTATTCTAAAGGGACTCGTCCCAGAATAAATAAATTTATTATTATAGTTATTTCATAATACATTCTTGAAAATAAACTGTTTTTTAAATTTCACGTGAATATATTTAAGAGCATCGGCGCATTCCTTTTATAGGAAGAGCTATTATTGAAATCTATATTTATTATAAATTTTCAGTCATTGTTGTGTGTGTACATTATACGAATATAGCATTGAAGCTGTACATTTAATCAAATGTAAACAAATATTGTTTTTAAATGGAAGTTCATTTTTAAACTGTCAAATTTCTTAGCCCAAAGTTTTTCGTCCAGTTTCTGTTATAATAAACACATTGAACCTATTGTGACTGTAAACAAATATTTACAATATTATGAATAAAAACCGAGCGAGATTAAAAGATAATTTCTTCTTTTTTTTTTTCTTTGGATTGATGAATGATTTAACCGTGAAGATTATGTTCTGAAAAAAGCCACATAGGTGTGAAATATTACTGGTCATGAAAGAAGGAAATAAATATCCTCATTCCCTAACCTCAATGGTGTGGAGTGAAATTTAAAACCAGAAAGGTAGTCATAAATACTTTTCTAAAAAATGGCGGTAAACAATGAGAACAGACCATTTTTTACACAAATAACGGCGAAGGGGCAATGTTAAGAAAAAAATTAATGTTGATGAGATGTAAGAGTTATGGATGTTTGCCGAGGTTTAATCTGTCGGGCAACAGCTAGCCATTTCCCGGCTGCGTGGATCGCCCGTTGGCCCTGCACCTCCGCTGACTTGGTGAAATATAGGGCCGGAGTGATTAGCCGCTGCCCAATGAAAATTAGGGTCCACGGAATTTATTATCGCCGGAGGGAAATGGTGAAAAGTGCACCTCTGTTCTGGGTTAATGAAAAGTGGCCTAAAAAATTTACTCACGAGAAATGCTGGGCTATGAGAGATTCACTTCCATCGATAAATTTAAATGAAAATGAAAAAAAGTGTGGGTGCTGCTTTTTAAATCCCGATAAAAATAAAGATTTTTTTTTCAGCTTTTAGTGAAATGTTACGTAAAGGTGACTTTTCGGGTCATTTCGTCGGTTAAGGATGATTTAAAGTGCACAGCATATATGTAATATTTTTCTCTTCAATGCTACATAATGCATAAAATGAGTGATTATTATAATTAAATCAAAAATTGAAATCTGGTGCGTATATTACATAACATTCATTTACATTTTATATAAATTTGTTGTCATTCCTTCAAAATTGTAACAAAAGTTAAAGTAAAAATTCTCAGATACATTCTGCCTATTTCTCAAAGAAGTGTCTGTAAATATTTTAAGAGCAAAAAGTGGGATAGACATTTATAAAAAAATAAAATAATGGTATCTTGCTGAAAAAAAAAAAAAAAAACCAATGACAAGAAGATAGTAAGTAATCTATTTCAACACTCTTCGTCCACATAACTGAGTTATGGGGGTATGTAAAGGTAAAATTTCAATTTTTTTTTCCATTCATATTATTAATCCGTGCGATTTGAATTGTTTTTCTATATTTTAAAATAACTCAGAGTGAATGCTTTAAAACATTTTTCATTCGGTAGAATTTTAAAAGGCTATCAACATAGAGATGTAAAGACCCTTGTTGAATGCCCTGGTATTTTTGTGCCAAACGAAAGTATCTCTTAAAATCACAAAACTATAGAGTTATATATTAACATATTTGTAGTGGCCCATTGATTATGATATAATTAGAACAGTTACATGATTTTTACTTAGTGTGTATATATATTAGAAACATTGATGGATGAGAAAATTTAAGAATAATTTGTTATTGAATGAAATGAAAGATGATCGGACAAAAACATGTGATATTTGCACTTGATATTTTCACATGCAAATGAAAATATTACAAACACTCTTTCCAAAAATGAGGATATCATTATTCAATCTAGAGTCTTAAAATATAATTTGTTTTTTCGGTTTTAAAAGTTTGATATCTATAAGAAACAATCAATTTAAATTAATACATAATAACGTGCACTATTGTTTTTCATGTTGACATTACCATTAGAGCCGTATAAATAAAATAAATTAAATTTTTGAATTTGTTGATGTAGTACAGAGGTTGCTTCCTCCACCACAAGGATAATGGAAAATGGAAATTCCAATTTGGGTTTCCCCAATGAGCAAGGTCAGAGGGTATATCGGCTTACACGGGACAGTACCGCCTGATGGATTTATCAGAATATACTGGTCATACCCAACAGGAGCCCAGAATAGAAGGATTATACTGGCAAAATATCTATCCAGCGAATTTTCCACTTTTCCAATACCTCAATTTTTATTCCAATTATCCGCTTCCCTTGAAGGCCAATATGAATCCCCTATTAGGTTTTTTGGATGAATGATTTATATTAATCCCCCATATCCTGTTGGCAAAGAATGGTCGTATCTTTATCCCCAATATTCTCCAAAGCTTATGACTGTATAATAAATGAAGTTTCTGAATGTATATCCAAAATTAATCCCTAAAATTTTCGTAGAATATTAAAATAACAGAACTTTTGTACTAGCCTTGGTGACCATTTTGGATTGATTATCAATAGTTTTTTTTTAATAGGATAAAACCACTTTGATTATTTAAATCCTGAAATATATGGTTATTTAAAATATATTCTATTTATATTTGTTTGTTAAATAATGTTAATAAATTGGGTACGTGCGTTGGTTATATATTGCATGTGAAATAAATACGCCAGGCTATGTATAAAAGGAAATGTTTAATTGAAATTAATAATACAAAATAAAATAATAAAATGAATGCAAAATTCTAATGTGGTAAAGTAATAACTGTGATTGAACTTAAATATTATAATTGTTAAATTAGTAGTCTTTCAATGTTGTATTAATATTAAACGTAAGCTTATCTGCTGTCCCCCTGTGGGACTTGTCTTCTTTTCGATTATGAGTCTCTGCTGTCCCCTGTGGGACTATATGGTCACCCTGTGTGACTGGATGGAAGTCCTGTATGATTACGTACGCACTCACGACTCGACTACGACTCGACTGGGACTCGACTTCGACTGCGACATTTTAATTCCCGGCACTGTAATGCTCGGTAATGCGCATGCGCGCCCTTCTGGTAACCGCACTATTATATCAAGTTAATCAGCACTATTACTTCGTATTTTTAAAACCAAATAAACCTTAAATAAGTAATATAAATTTATATAAAACATAATTATCATAGAATCACCAACATCCCGCCCACCTAAAACCGTGTGGTTTTACAAGGAACGATATCATGAAATGTTGTTTAAAAAGGCAATGGGGATAATTTTGTGAACGGATCGTTTATGGCATCCTCGCTGATCCTTTATGGTAACTACTCTAGTAATATTGTCGTTTCCTGGATGAACCTGTTCTATTTTGGCTAACTTCCAATTTAATGGGCTAGTAGAAGTATCAGGTAGTAATACAAGATCCCCAATTTGTGGTTGGTTGTTTGGCTGATACCACTTAATTCGTTTTTGTAAGGTATGTAGGTATTCTACATGCCATCTTCTCCAAAATTGTTGCACAGTTTGTGACACAAGTTGCCATCTAGAGAGTTGATTTATGTTTATATTTGTCAAATCTTCTTCTGGAACACTTAAAAGAGGAGCACCAATGAGGAAATGACCTGGTGTAAGAAAATTCCCATGTTTTGGATCGTCATCACTTAGCGGTGTAATAGGGCGAGAGTTTAGAATTGCCTCGATTCTTGTGAATAATGTCATTAGTTCTTCCAAATAAAATACCTGGTTCTTTGTTATTCTATGAAGATGGTTCTTGGCTGATTTCACAGCTGCCTCCCATATTCCTCCCATATGGGGTGCATATGGTGGATTAAAATGCCATTCAAATCCCTGATTGACAGCATGATTTTGTAATTCCTGTTGTGTTTCTTCTTTCCTGAGATGAGTAAACAGTTCTTGTAAATGCCGAGCCGCTCCTATGAAATTTGTTCCGCAGTCTGAGTATATAGCAGCCGGCAGTCCCCTGCGAGATACAAACCTATCCAGCGTGGCTAGAAAGGCTTCTGTGGATAATGAAGTAACAACTTCCAAATGCAACGCCTTCGTTGCCATACATATGAAGACTGCAAGATATGCCTTAGAGATTGGTGAATTGCGTCTTCGATTTTTCTCTTTGATAAAAAATGGGCCACCGTAGTCGACACCAACAGATGTGAAAGGCCTGCTTGGACGAACTCTATAGGCTGGTAGGTTCCCCATAATTGGATGACTAGGGCGAGCTCGCATTCTAATACAAGTCATACACTTATAAATTCTGCCTTTCACAGCTTGCCGCAAGCGAAATACCCAATATTGTTGTCGAATTAAGGCTTGTAACGCTTGTTGACCCAAGTGGAAATGAACATGATGTAGGTGGTCTATCAATAATGTCATAAGGTGGCATTTTCCCGGGAGAATAATAGGTGACTTCATTTCCTGTGGTAAAAATGAATTTTGTAGGCGACCTCCGACTCTCATGATTCCTCGGTCATCTAAGAATGCATCTAGAATTAGAAGGCGCTTCGAAGACGGTCTATTTTCTTTCCAAGAAAATTCTTCTTCAAACTCATACCGTTGAGTAGCAATTATGAGTACTTCTCGAGATCTGTTAAGCTCCTGTAGCTTTAGTGCACCGTGAAATCTTATGATCGGATTCCTGATGTTATGTATAAATCTTAGAATATAGGCCAGGGTTCTGACCACTTTATTATAATGTGAATGATGATTCATCCAGTTTAGGATCATAAGATGATTACCGTCTGGTCGGTTATTGTGGACTGTATGTGTTAATATAGAACCAGGTTTTATTTCCGGTGCCTGATGTTTGTAAATATCTGGCTGCTGTGGTAGTACGAGTGGATGCGTCTGTAGCCATGGGGGGCCTGCCCACCATAGGCTGTCATCTTTTAGCAATTCTGGAGCAATCCCACGAGATGCCAAGTCCCCGGGATTGTCTTCAGATCGCATATGTAGCAAATCAGCTTCTGGTATGTCTTCAGGAGTTTCTTTGAATGGAAGGGCCACAATATATCTGCCAGTAGCATCACGATTGTATGTTTTCAAGAAATGTTCTTCACAAGGATCACGTTGGGCATAATCAACTGAACCTTCTACTTCTTCGATGGACCAGAATTTGGATAGTATGTCTTCATTAATCGGTGATTCTAGCACACAGTGGCACCTTAAGTTCGAAATGGAATTTACATTGGCACCTCCCATGACGATAAGTCCAAAATATGTTGGAAGAGCTTTATAATTATTTTCTAGAATGACCGGACTGCCAGTGATCATATCAATAAAACAGTCGTTTCCAAGGAGCATGTCGATCTCACGAGATTCCCAAAATAGTGGATCAGCGAACGGTTGTTCAGAAGACCCTTGTATAGGTTGAATTGCCGAAGTAGGTAGATCTCCCGTTAAATAGTCAACAATCAAAGGCTCGACTTCCAAATATTGCTCTCGATTGATCCTGGAATAAATGCGGCACTCCACCTTTCCTTTGACCTTAGGTACTGGAACACCTCCTGCTCCAAGTGGTTTGTGAGTAGTTGCGTGCCAAGAGAGCCCTAACCTTCTAGCGCATTTCGTTGTCATGAGAGATAATTGAGATCCACAGTCGACTAAGAAGCGAACAGGTTGAAGTATGTTGTTTGAATTGTGAATGAGACCAATGGCAGTGCCTAGAAGTACCTGTGCAGGTCCCGTCACACTACCAACCAGCGTTGATGTTCCTGGTTCTACCTTAGAACCTCTTTGCTCAGAGGCAGATGAAATATATTGGCTATTCACAACTGGAGAAGAGTTTTGATTGACTGGAGGGTGTACACTTGATCCCCTATTTACATGAAGCCATGTATGGTGTTTACCCTTACAAATTCGGCAGCGACCTAATGTTCGACATACTGATGCTCGATGACCTATTCTTAAGCAATTGTAACATACGTTTTTATCCTTTAAGAAAGACATGCGTTGCGCAGGCCTCTTAGATTGAAAAATAGGACATCGCACTAAGATATGAGACTGTTTACACGAGCATACTTGTGATTTGCATTGATTAGGAGGTGTAGAAGTAGTTGCAAGAACGTTCGTCTTAGGCCTTTGTTTAAATGAATTAGTGAGCTTAGGATCAGAGAGCTGCATTGCTCGACTCCTTCCCTGCACGAAATCTACTAGTTGTTTAAAGGTGGGCCATTCAGTCGTTACTACCTCTACTTCAAAATTATGTCTCGTTTCTAGATCAAGTTTTTTCAGCGCTAATGTCAACCAAAGGAAATCAGCTTGGTCAGGTATATCTATTGATCGAAAAGCTGCTATACTTTCAGCTACCACCCTTTATAAGGACTGGAGGGATTGAACTGTTGGAGATCCCTTATGAGAAGAAAATTCCAGAATTTGATCTATATATGCTGTGGCAAGTAATCGTTTATTATTGTATCTGTCCGTTAAGGCATCCCAAGCCTTTTGATAGTTTAGTTCATCCAAACTGAAAGGAGCTATAAGAGCTAACGCTTCACCCTGGACTGATGTATTCAAATAATGGAATTTTTCAATAGTCGGGATATCATCATTTGTATGAATCATGCTAACGAACAGTTGTTTGAATTTAGGCCAGTCTTGAATTTTGCCGTCAAATTTTGGTAATTCTATCCGAGGTAATCTTCGATTGCTACACACTCTAGAAGAAACATTTTCAAATTTTGAATTATCTCCCTCATGTCTCGATTGTTGGAGTTCTATAATTTTGTAATAAAGAGCGTTAATTTCCCCTCTCTCTTTTATATCATCATCCGTCGGAAACAAGCTATCTTTTTCCGAAGTAATAGCTAAGAGTTGACATTCCTCAAACTTTTTTAAATAATTAGATTTGATCGATTCAGAAGTTGGAGCCATAGCCTTAAAAGTATTTGCCATCCCCTCTTGTTGTGACATGCCTACATTATAAACCTGAGCAAGATCTTTACGCAATAGTTTAAGAGCAGCCCGAATGCCTTTAATTTGTAATTCTGGGGAAGCCATGTTGGTGAAACTTCACAAATTATAATCAATATCGACTAACAGTTTCCAATTGATTAATGAAAATTAAATGTTAATAATTAATTTGATTAATAATTTTCATCTAATAATTAATTATTCAATAAATAAAAAAATAACCATCTATAAAATAAAATAAATCTCTAAAATAACAATCCTTTCAAAATATTGTATATAGAAAATTATAGTGCAACTGTAATCCTAAATATATAATTTAATTAATAAGAAAAGAAATGCCTGTGTAAAAAATAAATTAAATGGTAATACTCTATGTACAATAATCCAATAAATACATGGATTAAAAATAAAAAATAAAGCAATCTAAATCTAATATTTTAAATTAATTTTTAAACCTCTAAATAATTAGTTAAAATAATCAAAAAAAGTTCTTTATATTAGTGGAATTAAACAATTCTTAAATTAAAAATAAATGTTTCTTAAAATAAGTATAAACAACTATAGTGTTGGGTATTACATATTACTGTTATCATGTTAATATCGAATTAATGTTTAAAACTTAATACTCTACTAGTATAGATAATACCGTATTCTTACTGCACCTGCATCTGTTTACATCAATTGTTACAGGCAATATTCAACACACGCACATAACCATTGCAATAAAACTGATTATTAATTTTAATTTTCATCCGGTCCGGAGATTGACCAAAAAATGTTTGTTAAATAATGTTAATAAATTGGGTACGTGCGTTGGTTATATATTGCATGTGAAATAAATACGCCAGGCTATGTATAAAAGGAAATGTTTAATTGAAATTAATAATACAAAATAAAATAATAAAATGAATGCAAAATTCTAATGTGGTAAAGTAATAACTCAGATTGAACTTAAATATTATAATTGTTAAATTAGTAGTCTTTCAATGTTGTATTAATATTAAACGTAAGCTTATCTGCTGTCCCCCTGTGGGACTTGTCTTCTTTTCGATTATGAGTCTCTGCTGTCCCCCTGTGGGACTATATGGTCACCCTGTGTGACTGGATGGAAGTCCTGTATGATTACGTACGCACTCACGACTCGACTACGACTCGACTGGGACTCGACTTCGACTGCGACATTTTAATTCCCGGCACTGTAATGCTCGGTAATGCGCATGCGCGCCCTTCTGGTAACCGCACTATTATATCAAGTTAATCAGCACTATTACTTCGTATTTTTAAAACCAAATAAACCTTAAATAAGTAATATAAATTTATATAAAACATAATTATCATAGAATCACCAACAATATTTCTATTCTATTATATATATATTCAACACTTAAATCACTATAAAAGCGGTATTCATGAATTTTATTTATTTTTTTATATATAATATTCCTAAATTTAATACAGATTTAACTCATGTACTGAATTTATGAATGATGAGCGAGGGTTCAAATCAGTTTTGATATATGATAATTCAGCAGTAGGCTGAATTGTAGAAAACATTGTCAAGAAAAGAAAGCAGTAAACTGTATACAGACTTTTTTAAGTTGCCTCCAAATACATTAAAAAGAATCACCTAAATTGCAGTATTTTAATTTTGAAATAATAAGAGATGTGCATGCTCTAAATTGAGAATAAAAAAAAGACGCAGATAAAAAATAATATATTGCATTGGAGATATGTTTTAAAAAGATGGTTTTGGTTTATGACAAATTTTGTTTTTATTTTTATCACATTTCTAGTTTTAAATAAAAAAAAAAGTATGTAAGCTCTGTATTTCTCCATGTTCTACCTATGTCACCCGTCATTCATTACTAGCTGGAAATAACCCTCGACGAAGATACAGCTTGAACTCTAATCAACACGAATTGATATTGATTTATCAGTACCATACCGGTCGTCCAAGAATTCTGTTGAACCCTGGTTATCAAGAACCGAATGGTCTTATAGGCGTATTCTATAGTCTAGCCTTCTAAACACTAATATATTGTTCGTTTGTGTATGAAATCTCATGAATAAAAAAAAAAAAAAAAAAAAAAAAAAAAAAAAAAAAAAAAAAAAAAAAAAAAAAAAAAAAAAAAAAAAAAAATCATTCTAACTATAGCAGTCATATTTCTCGTTTCCCTCATCTTTGAACCTGCTAATTTACTTCTAAAGTACTTTTAAACGGTTAGTGAAATTCTAGTATAAAGTAAGATAAATATCGGCTTGTTAATTTAATATTGCAGTTAATAATCAATCCTTCGCCTAGAATTGGTCTTTCTGGTCATTAATTAATAAAAATAGCATTATTTTTAAATTTAATTATTTAATAAAGTAATTATGATTTAGTTTTTGTATCATTCCGACATTCATGATATGCAGTAGTAAACTTTTACTGATAGACGACAATTCAATAAGTTTGGTTATCTCATTAAAAGATATGGGATATTTTTGCCTATTTTCTTCTATGATGTTTCACCTTGAAGGTTAATAGTGGAATTGGTCTCAGTCTTTTTTTATTTCTTTGATTTTTTACCTGCAGTGTGTGTTGCTACCATTGGTCAAAAGTCATTAAAATCAATAATATTTTCAGAATATTCTAAGGGATCTAACGTTAATGAAATTGGTTGTTGATATAGTGGAAGGAGTAGTGGCGGAATGACAACCGCTTGACGCCAGAAACGACAGTAGGTAGCAATATTAAATTATTACTATTGTTTCCCGCTGTTAGTTTGATAGGGTTATCCTCTGTAACGACAACATTAGTTATAACCTCTTTCCCAGGAAGCTGCTCCACCGTGATAGCGTTGTCATGGCGACTGGCTGGCGTTGGCTCTACCGTGACATTACTATTGGGAATAATATGGTTTGGCGTATCTAATATAGAATGATCGTTTTTTTTTTTCTTTTCCACTAATCAAGCTTATTTTCATTATTATTATTTATTTGTACATTTTGTTTTTTGATAATTTGATATTTAGGGAATTTCCGTCATTTATTTATTTCCCCGTATTTCCGCAATCAGGGCAATCGGTAGATATAGGGTCTGGTTGCTTTCAAATAAAACAAGTGACAAAGTCTTCACTGAAAATTCTGTGTGGGGACATTGTCATGCTTTATTAGTAATGATTAAAGGAGCTTGCTTAGATCTTCAGGTGGGACATAAACCTGTCTTCTAAAACTAAATACCCGGGCTTTCCTTGGGTCTTGGAACCCAGCTCTAAGAAAATGGCTGATACTAATTTTAGCCTAGGTTTTTGAGTTTTTTATTTTTTTTTATTGCTTCTTGCGGAATGGATAGACATGAATTCGAAATTATTATTAATTTGTTTGGGTTGACAAGGCGTTTTATATAAAGTTCTTTCTTATCTATGACTGTGATTTATAATTCTTAAAAATATTATCGACTGCTTCTTTGTTATTAAATTGGGAATCAGTGATTCTTGATGTATAGCGAATAAATATACTATGGATTAGAGATACAATTTTAAGAACGCGCGTACTCTTTTTTTTTATGCCTGGATGGGTGTGTAAGATGAGAGAATTTTCAATTTAGGAAAATCTTTCGGTAGCGGTGGCTTTACCGTGACTTGTTTCGGAAGGGTTAAGGTTATGTATTCCGTTAGTATTTTTTGGCTTTTCTTCTATTAATTTTTCATTTCGGTTTATTGGTATCATGGCGTTAGGGAAAACCGAAAACGCATTGGGTTTTTCTACAATTGCTACTGAGCTAAAAGCTGTGATCCTATAAATGCGAATAGTTTCCCTGCTTCTGATGAGTGTATCAACGTTCAACGTTGGAACTCGGGCTCTCAAAAGTATTATTTTTTTTTTAAACTTTAAAATGATCAAAAAATTTTCAAACTGACTTGAAGTGTGATTGCTTCATACGGGTCCCAAATAGCTGTCACATATTCCTTTACAACATGTAATGTCGTAACAGTAAAAGTATAAAAAAAATGAGTCAAAATATTAGCAATAAAATAAATAAAAACACACTGAAATGAATCTTTCATTCATACTAAATATATGTATTCTAAGTGAAATGTCGAAAAAATTCTGAGAAGCTTTGTGGACCAAGGCTTTTTGCTAACTTATCTATAGCTACAGCTATAGGGATTTTTTGTTAATATTCCAAGCTATTTGGGACGTATATTTCTTAGACGTCACGTTTAAAATAAGGTCCGTTCGCCAACTTATCAAAGGTTGTATTTATAATTTATTATTATTTAATTTTATTTACGTATTTATACCCTGATCTCATTGAACTTTTAGAGTTCTTTATAGTCATTCAGCGTCATGGAGCTGTCGAATCATTAAACTTCATAATTATAATATAAACTGTTTTATAAAATACTTTAATTGATTCACTTAAAGAACTGGTTATCAAGATTATGTAAAATATCAGCCTAAGGCTGATGTTGAAAAATAAATAGTTACTTCAATGATTTAATAATTTAAAACACTAGAATAACTATAAGTGATATGTAAAAAATATTAGGACTATTTTTTTTTTTTTTTTTTTGTTACTTACCATTTTTCGTTTTGGGCAAAGGAAGGCGTGACATTCAAGGTCATCATTGTCATTGATGGCAATGAAGGCGAAAACATGTCCGTGGGTAGCGTCTGCTGAACAGTATGATATCCTGAAATATGTATATTTTTATTTAATACGAGAAAATTATATTTAGCAATAACATTATTAAAATTATATTGGATGTATCCTGTCTCCCAGTTAGCCTAAACACCTGCAGATCTAATACACATTTCCTATATTATTTTATTTCTAAAGTAAGGATTTATTTTAGAAATAAACAAATAATTACTGAATAAAAACCAAATTTCGGAACTTTCAACTTGCCTTTTATTGTAATCCAACAAAAAATAATCAAAGGGATCTAGTTTATTTGTTTAATTTTAAATTAATCGAATATAATTTAGTCATGCATACACCATACTGAAATCGTTGTACTGCTCTTTGAAAATGTGACTAAGCCTGATTTGTGCCAAACGTTTTTAGGTCGGGCGGTGTCCAACAGGCAACTGCAAATTGCAGGTCAAGCTAAAACCCATCGAATGTTCATTAAACCTGACATAGTCATTACACTTGGTAATGTCAGAAAAAAAAAACGTATTTTGATGATTTATTTTTTCATACTCTTTATTCTATTAAAAAAAAAAACTTAATATTGTTCAGCGATTTTCCATGATATTGAAATAGCATTTGATAGTGTTTGGCACAAAGGTCTGCTTTGGAAAATAAAACTGCACCTGCCTCCCACTTATTTACTGATTCTCCAATATATCTTTCTCAATTGGTTCTTCTGCGTTTCCTTTGACTCTTTCCTTTCTCTTTTCCTTAACACAGGTGTGTCAGGTAGCGTATTAAGCCCTCTTCGCTGCTCTGTTTTCACTTCCGATATTCCTGAGTACCCTTGCACCACCATTTATAGCTTTGCAGACGATACAGCACGGACTATATTTGGAAAAAGACTAACGTGGAATACACATACGAAATTAAAGCGACAAGAAAGAACTAACAAAAAGTTACAAACAACTGTCACATCTATTGCATTACTGATCAACACTATATTTACGAAACGAGAGGCTATTATACACTACTCTACTGAGACAAATATGATCATACGAAGCAGAACTTCTCAGAACAGAAGTTTTGCAAAGCACGTACACACCATGGATGTTTTGAATCACACGATACACAATGCCAAAAGCATTCCAATAGTAAATTCTTACATTCAAGACAAAAAACACGTTTCATCAATCAACACATAACCACTTTGTTCACTTTTTTTCCTCCCTATTACCAGGCCAACCGCAAAGAAGAATTTAAAGAAGATGGCCGAGAGATCTACTCAATTAATTAACATTTGGCAATAATCTCGGAAATTGATCACTAAAAATATAGTATTTCATATTCACTGGATGCGCAGTAACGCAGTTCAGAATAATATTAAATAAATAAATAAAATATACGTTAAATATACAAATAATTTCGAACCAAAGTAGCTCCGATGATTGAGAGTTCCATTACTTATTAAAATAAACTGTTTTTATTTTCTTATTTCTCATTCGAGATACTATTAATTATTTTCGTTACCTGTAGAGGGATATATCCATTAGGTGTGTTTTTGATTCTAGTTCCATAACGTTGATCCCTCTGAGGTTGACAGCAAACTGCACTTCCGTAGGTTTCTTACCGAAAGCTTTGGCCTGCAAAAATAAACAATTTCAATGCTTTTAAATAAACTATTTTCATTCTCAAAAAATATTCATTTTTATCCTATTTTCATATTATTGCTAAAGCCATTAACGAAGCGAATACTCGCTGTGAATTCTTAAAAAGTATACAATAACTTGTATAGTAGGTTTTTGCTGAATGGTTAACTTGATTTAGTATAAATGAATAGAAATATAAGTAAATTACATTAAAACTAATCAATAATTAAATTTGTTCTTTAAGTATTTGTGAAAAATTAAATATAATAATTACATTTTAGATGGTTCCTTAAATTTTTTTTATGATATTATTGATTTATTTTAATCCGTAGCTTAACTATTCATGCAACGAGTTTCTACAGAAAACAGTGGAATAACAACTGAAAATTGGTTTTATTTTTTATATCCATTAAATGTAAACTATTAAGATCCAAAATGAATCGATAAATTGAAAAATATATACTGCTCCGTTTGATCATAGAAATGTTTTCGGGAGACCGAATAAGGTACATAAATCTGACCCCCTTCTCTCCCTCCCCCCGCAACAAACAAGCTATAAATATTGCCAAGGTGAGCACTCGTTTATTCTATTTATTCCTTACACTGCCCGACCGTTCACCTGGGAAAACATTAATCTGCTTTTTAATATCCCGAATTTCCCATATTTATTATTGAAATAGCCATTCAGTTAATTATTTAAATTTAAGAAATCACATTATACAATAGAAACTGCTCAACTTAAAATTTTTATTGTACGAGTTTTATAACATTTACAAATCAACTGTCAGCTTAGGAAATATGAAATTAATTATTACACAAAATTGATTTCAGATGATCACAAAAATATTCATTCTTCTCTTTCCTTGAGGGGGGTCATCGGCGTGATCAATGAACTGTATGCAGTGGTAGTATCCTGCCATTTTTATAAATTTCCTTAGGGTTGCTATATGTTTTTCTTCACCTGGAATATTTCTTTTATTGTTTTCTTTATACAAACCTTTATCCTAGATTTCTCGAATACCCAATTGCTAAATGTTGCACAGTTTGTAGGGTATTTTTTTACTGGTTGATCTTCCTAGGCGTCTACGTAAGCATATGTGAACCGGCAGTGTATATTTAATTTTGTCTACTATAACTTCTTCTCTCCTCGAAGTTTTATAACTTATTTTATATTACTTGCAGTGGGATTTGATTATTCCCAATTCGTTTTCCTTTACTAACTGTCCTCACATTTTATGGGCATCCTTTTCTTAGAGTGGAGACGAGAATCCACTATGGTTTCCTTTATTTTGGTAATGCCCATTGCATTTCCCCAACTGGATGAATAGGCTGGGTGGTCAGCTTTTTTGTTCACTGTTATTCCGCAGTGGGCTATTCCCCATACCATAACTACAGCTCCCCACCATTCGTTTATTATTTCTTAAATTATGGAATTCGATAGTGATTGGCTATCTATTGGTGTTAAAACACTCCACGAGTCTCTTACGAAACAGGTGGCGACTTTTTAGAGTTTCTTATCAATTTCAGATCTCTCATTATGGCATTAGTTGATTTGAAATGGCATTTGAATCGTACGATTTTAATTTGGTCCTTATTGATCATTGTTCTATTACATTAGGAATTTCCTGTAGCTTCCATTGCATGAAATTCAAGGATTTTGTCGTTAAAAAAATAAAAAAAATAAAAACGAATTATAATTATTTTTTAGCACTAGTCTGCTGTGCTCCGGGTCCTGGGTTCGAATCCCGCCTGTGGCAGAATATTATTTATTCTGTTAATTCAGTCGGGGGGCGACCCTAGGGTATGGAGACCCTCCTGGGGCAGACCCAGCCTCTATAAAGTGGGTACCCAAATTAATTAGGAGAAAACCTGGCGGCTGAGCGTGATTAAGGCCTAATCACCTCATTGCACTGCCGTTGGCCTAGAAACAGCACGAATCTCTATATGTACTGAGCCCAAGACCCTCCATGGGTTGTAGGTTTTTTTTTTTTTTTTTTTTTTTATAATTATTTTTGAGAGAAGTTGGTTGAGGGTGCAGTCAATTTAACACACAATTAAGCGTACACTTAATTTATTGGTGCCGACGTTTCGGCCTAAATTATAGGCCTTCTTCAGGGTGGTTGTGTGAGCTGAAAGGCGTCAGTCTCACACATTCATAATTATTTTGATTATTGTCATAATTATTATTGTCTCACATATTCATAATTAACAGTCTCACACATTTATAATTATTTTTATGATGGAGTAATTTATTTTTTTATCGTAACGAATCTTGATCTAACTGATTTATAATTTTTTATGAATATTTAGAGACTAATATATGCCAAAGGCCATCTTCAAGAAAAATAGACTAGAGTAATTTAAACAATTATAACAATATAAACAGTCAAAGATGTGAGATATTATTCTATAATCAGATTAGTTCAAATACTATTTCTGTCGTCATATATGTCTTTTTTTCTTACGCGAGACGACTCTGGATTTACTATTCTTTTGAGCTCAACAGAAGTAATCGTATTTACGAGTATATCGAAAATTTTGTTAATTCTAAATTTTTGTCTTACTATCTAGATTGTGATTATAAAATGTAAATTTAGACACAAATTATTACTTTTTCTATTTACCTGTCAGTAATAACTGGAAAAAAATATTTATTTACAACATTTTTTTTTTTTTTTAATTTCCTAAATGTAATGTAATAAGTTGTACTGTAGTATTTCTTACAACCTACTAGAAAATAACTCTGTTACATCTCATACTCATTGATAATAATTAAATTCCTAGTTGCTAATAAGTTATTGAGGGTGAGTCTATGGAAAGCGGCGAGTGTGTTGAAACAAGACCAACTGCTAATGAACAGAGCTTGGAAGGTTCCACCGTAGCTTCGTCTAATTAATCGGCAGACCCATCCACCATATGCCTTCGGCCAACCATATCTGACAAGGAAATGGTTTTTACCAACAGTATAATTTTAATAATATTTATTATCTCTCTATATGGACCTTTGAGATCAATTAAATTATTAAAAGTCATCTTAACGTCATTTATCTCAAAGTAATCTTTCTAGTTGGAATTCTCAAAATTAGTCAACGTCTTTTGGAAGCTTAGAGATATTGAAAAAAGGAAAGCTTTGATTCAGGATTTGGAAGGAGAATTGTGTATCTTTGATGAGAGGCTATTCCAGAGGTCAATGAGATGTGTTGAAAACTATAAGACAAATAATCAGGTAATCCGAATATTAACACTTGATTGGATGGGACTAGAAATGAGTTTTGTTTCAGACTATGTCAATATTTACATGATAAACGATCTATATTTCGTATTTAAAATAGGTTATCAGCATTGGTAGAATCTGATCTGTAGGGACATCAGCCTATTTATAAATTTTATTTATAAAATTGCATTAATCTATAAACATGTATGGTGTACCCTTCATTTAAACTCACTGGGTTCTGCCCGATATTATAAACTTTGTAAACGTGTTAAATGAAAAAAAAAAAAAATAAAAAAAAACATAGGATCTTTATAGAAGATATTTTGGATCTGTTCAGAGGCCTCTGAGCTAAGCTTCCTTTTCACACTGGGAAAAATTTACTGCTTAGCTTGTATTGAAAACAAGCATATGCTGTTTCCAATTATTAGCAAGAAAAAATCAAGCTATACCTTCCAATGGTGTACGCTAAATCTGACTTAACACTTAAGATAATTGGTCCGTTTTATTCCACACACAATAAAATCAGTATTACTATAAGAATATTCATTCTGATGGTGAATTGATATTTTTAAAAATAACAATAGTATAAGAGAAAGCATATTTTATGTAGAAATATGTGACACGACGGTCACAAAGGTAGTCAAGTACACTGCAGATATATCATGTATCAGGTACATCATTTAACATACAACAGCCCTCGGCGGCCTACAACAAATATTTTATAGGGTGAAGTTTAAAATGGAGAGTTGCTTTGATCATCCCACAACAAAGTGGCCTATCGAACCACAAATCCTCCAATGGACCTCTCTCCGTTTTCCTGCCTCTTTTCCTAAATATCCAACCCTTACAGCTTTTTGTATTTTTTCCTCTCGCTTGACAAAAATATTTCCTCACAAAGGACTTAAAGTAACCCTGTTTTCAGAAGTGAATAAATTTAACGATCTTTTTTAATCTTGTCATTACTGTTTCATCGTGGTAGTGTATTAAATAAATTCGATGGATTTAAAATAATATCATAAGCTGAAGTTTTCTATTTAAGTATTCAAATGTTTTCTACATAATTAAAAATACTAATAGATGTTTTTTAACTGAAAGTAATAACTAAAGCTTCAGACCTCACAAAAAAATTAAGTTAATAATCTTCTTAGCAAATGATAAATAAATAAGTTCCGTCTCGAGATAAATGATTATCTACCTAGAGTTGCTCTCAGGAGTTCAGTAATGGTCAGTAATGAACTCTATCTAATGGCTGAACTTAATTTTAACTATAACTAGAAAATTATTTATCAAAATTCTAGTGGTTCTGAAAAGCATTAATTAAGTCCAAGGGTCTATTTTGCTAGCTTCTAATGATTTATGTTCAGAATTTGACTATTTTAGGTTCTTTTCTTTTTATTATTATTATTATATTGAATCTTTGTAAAAAAAAAAAAAAAAAAAAAATAACGTCCGCTGCTTTTCTCAGAAACTACTTAACATATATTTTCGAAACTTGGCATACAAAATAATACGGCATTCGACAACGATTTTAACACCTTGACCGATTAGTTTTAAAATGGTCGTCGATTATAAATGTTTTAATCCAATAACTCAGTTGCTTTCGAAGCTAAATAACTTTCTTTAGAGAGTTTCCTTATCATGACACTGCTAATTAACAATAAATATATATAAAAGAAAAGAAATCTCTCTCTCACTCTCTCTCTCTCTCTCTCTCTCTCTCTATATATATATATATATATATATAATATATATATTATATTATACGAGAATTAAATTCCCTAAAAAAGAATCATTGAAATAGGTTGAAAAATATCTGAGAATAGTTCTGAAATTGTTTTGGTGATTGGTCAATTCCTTTTGATTAATTTATTGCTCTACACATAAGTTAATTTTCTCCAAATAGCCATAAAAATTGTTATCTGGAAGTAATAAGTCATTCTGTAGTAATTTGAAGCGTTTAATATTTGATATCTGCCAAAAAAACAAACATCGGTACCACTACAACCCATGAAAGGTCTTGGATTAGTACATAAGAGATCTGTAATGTTTCTAAGCCAACGGCAGTGTAATGAGGTGATTAGGCCTTAATCACGGTCATCTGCCAGATTTTACCCCACTATTTTGGTTACCCACTTAATAGAGGCTGGGTCTGCCCTAGGAGGTTCTCCATACTCTAGGGTCGCCCCCTCCCCTCCATCTGAATTAACAAAATAAATAATATTCTGCCACAGCTGGGATTCGAACCCAGGACCCGAAGAACAATATCTAGTGCTCTATCCACTAGAACATTCTATGTGTTAGCGAACCGTTATATTTTTAAATGAAACCTTCTGAAATGAGATTTAGCAACTAATATACAATTCACTTTAAGATTGTCTCTACTGATGTTTATAATTTAATACACCTATTCTTGTGATTTTATTGTGTATTTTTTTTTTCTAAATTATCTTACGTTTTTGTTCACTATTGTTTTGACTGCGTCGGCTGTAGCCTTTGCACTGCTCGGCGTAGACACTGTCGTGGATCCTAGGTATTTTACACTGAAGGTGATCCCTTCCAGCGTGGAGCCTGGAGTCTCTGATTCTCCTTCCTGCTTTTTAGGCGCAAGGTCCCACTCATCACTTAGTTCTAAAACAGACATAACAATATATATTAGAGCACAAATAACTAAAATATATTCGTAATCAAGACTAATGTCTATGTTCATTAACCTTTCAAATTTAAAGCTGGGTTCAGATCCCACCCTAGCGTCTGTTTTTTCATAAACACCAATCAGACATTAGCTTTTAAATTCACAGCACTTTAGGTATCCTGTGAGTCATTCTTATTTCCCTATTTTATCATAGAGGGTTTTTCTAGTAGTCACTTTCAAATAACAATTATATTACTTTTAGCTCATTCCCTCTCCGAGCCGGTCGTAAACCATACTCAGAATGTTCTAAATTTTTATCGGACATAGACTTGGAATTTTCGAATTATTATTTGAATTATTTTTAATCAAATCTGAAAACCTTATTTTAACGTTTAGATGTTATTTATTTGATCCACTGCGGAGTGGAAAACATTTTTTTTTTTTTTTCATTCCAAAAAGAGGCTATAGAATAAATGCGACGTAAGAAATAAGTTCTTATTTCTTATATCCGACAATGAACCTTTTATGTCAGATTAGTCGAATTCCGAAGGCGAAGATTGCTTTCTAATAAATAATGATAATCTGTAAGATAGTTTTTCTTCAGTGGAATGTGACAGTGAATATGATATACAAACAAATAAAAAAGATTAGTTTTTTATTTGTTTAATATAGGTTCCACCACTTCGAAAAAATCAAAAAAAATCTTCAGTTTTATAACAGATTTGTCAATTTAAATAAAAAAATACTCTAAAAAATATGCATCCTTGAACTAACTGCACAAAAAATATTCGGATTAGTTCCATAATAATAGATCTATAAATTAAATTGTAACTGAAGAACATTCACTCCAATCATAAAATTACCAATACGACCTAAGTGTACAGTATTTGTTTAGATAACTCTTTTAACTAAACCGGCAATATTCAGCCAAAATAAAATTATAAATATATAATTAATGTTAATATTTCAGAACTAAATATTATTACCATTTAATTTTTTTCAGAGTCAATCATTTTAATTTATGAATTATAAGGTTTTCATTCTCAGATTATATGGTAATCTTTCAAAGAAGCCTTAAGATAGATTTCATTAAAAGATACCAAAGGGTCTTTCATGGCTTCAGTCCAATTTATATGATTGCAGAAGCCGGCCATCAAAAATCTTTTACTGGAATGTACAATTTTTATGTAAAATCACAAATTAAAGCGGCATGTACCTAAAAGAGTATATTTTAAAAATCTCGTTTCTGCGATTTAGATTTAATAAGAATATTCTTAACCATGTATATTGTCTATGTAACTTTTTATAATTTCCTTAACAATATCTATTTTCCGTTCAGTAATCATAAACATTAACAACATAATTCGATTTTGGATGGTATTGCGTATCTTAACAATTTTGCGAGGTGGATAAATAGTTAATTAATAATTAATTATTTATTTCGAAATTCAATCGTCATATGATTTTTATGAAATAATTTTGTAATTAATTTATAAAGAAAGTATAATTAAAGTGTATATGGACTTATACTTATTTGTCATTAAACAAGACTATATATTCAAATGCCATGTCAGTTTTCTCTTCAATTGTTATATCATACCATGCATGATTGCATTATTTAGCTTCACTGTGCCAATCAGTTTTCTCATCGACACATGATACGCGACCAATATCGTTCCATTTGTAAAGGTTGCAGATATATATAACGTTTTTCTATAATGTACCTGTATTCCTACTCCATGTCACTAAGATATTAAGTGACGATTCACGCAAGCCTTATAGAGCGTTCTTTTTATGACTTGCAGTCACAATAAACGTCTTTTATACTAGGTAGACGTAACTAGAAATTTTTAGAATACTATAATATTCAAAATACCAGAAAGAAATATAAATACTTACAGCAAAAGGGATTAACAGAAATAATCAATTAAAACAAAAAAAAAAGTCTGGTGTGGCTAACACACGAATTTCACTTACCTCCGTTTTTAGAATCGATTAAAAATAACCGTATTAAGAGTTCAAATACAGTAAGAGATAAAAATGAGTGAAACCATTAAAGAATTAGTTAAATGGAATTTCTATAGAAACATGTGTTTTATTAGAAAATCTATTATATTATTTTCTAAAATAACCACTTAGTTTTATCGGCTTTTCATCACTCTTTATGAGCTTTTACAAGCTTGTGTATTAGATAATATTTAATTTCTATAATCTTTAGCTTTCCAACAGTACATTACTGTTCTTATATTCAAAAACAAAAAGTTGCATTAAAAATTATTATTTCAGTTTTTTCCTCCAGTTGAGTATCGAATTCATTCAATTTATATATTTACCAGTTTTTTATCAGTGGTAACAAGATAATATAGTTATTTTTATAGAATCAACAAAATTAAAGGTACTTCAGAAGAGGAAAATTTAAAATATCGGCATTTAGGTCCTGTCAAACTATTATAATCAGAATGAAACCTACAACATATTAAGGCCTATTACATTTTACATCGATATTTAATCAAAATTGTCGGAACCGTTCTTGAGAAAATCATAAAAAGGTGCAATATGCATGGTATAAAGTGGGTCTTCTGGTCAGCCGATTTTGATGAAAAGGTTTTTGTAACATCTCGGGCGTATAGTTGTCTTAAATACGAAATTTCGGTTTCATAGGACTTTTCGTTTTCGGAGTTACCACACACACACAGACCTTTTTGCGGGACTTGGTCATTTGGACTTAGGGGACTCTAAAACGTGTATTTCTGTTGAACACTGGAATTCGAAAATTTACACGATCGCAATACTTTCCCTTACTATATGTAGTAAGTGAATGTAATAGATTATCATATTGCTAACACCCACACATCACAAGAAATACAGCTATGTATTCATTAGTTCTTTAAGTTTTATCTATGTCATTACTTATTTTTTATCTTTATTTGTTGAAACCTCATCAGGGGTAACTACTTCATATTTAGGATCATAAATACAAGTAATTTTATCAAATTTTGATACACATAATTGTGTCGCATTATAGGATGAATCGATCATTTCAAACTAAATTTTTACTATTGCTTACCTATGTATAGGATGTATAATAAGGTAAAGTATTGAGTTCGTGAAAAATTTCGAATTCGAGTGTTAAACGGAAATATACGTTTTAGAATCCATTAAATCCTAATGACCAAGTTCCGCCAAAAATTGTTGGTGTGGCAGAGCATACGAAAACTAACTTGTATTTAAAACAGCTGTTTGTCTACAATGTTACGTTTTTACTTTCACTTACTATATATAGTAAGGGGAAGTATTGCGATCGTGAAAATTTTCGAATTCCAGTTTTAAATACACGTTTATGGTCCCCTGAGTCCAAATAACCAAGTCCCGCAAAAAGGTCTGGATGTGTGTGTGTTTGTGTGGTAACTCCCGGGCGGAAACGAAAAGTCCTATGAAACTGAAATTTCATATTTAAGACAACTAACTAAACCGAGACGTTACAAAACCTTTTTCATTAAAATCAGCTTACCAGAAGAGCCACTTTATACCATGCATTTTGCACCTTTTTTCGATTTTCTCGGAAACGATTTAATTATTTTAAAAGGACAGACCAATAATTTTTTTTGTCAAAATTACATTTATAAATGGAATTTAATATTACCCTAAGCAAGCATGTATCATTTTTACTTTCACTTACTATATATAGTAAGAGAAAGTATTGCGAATGTGAAAATTTTTTAATTTCAGTTTTCAACAGAAATACACATTTTAGGGTCACCTGAGTCCAAATAACCAAGTCCCGCAAAAAGGTCTGTGTGTGTGTGTGTGTGTGTGTGTGTGTGTGTGTGTGTGTGTGGTAACTGCTGGGTGGAAACGGTAAGTCCTATGAAACTGAAATTTCATATTTAAGACAAATATACGCCTGAGACGTTACAAAACCTTTATCATCAAAATGAGCTTACCAGAAGAGCCACTTTATACCCATGCATTTTGCACCTTTTTTCGATTTTCTCGAAAATGGTTCCGACAATTTTGATTAAACTCGCTATATCGATGTAAAATTTAATGGGCTGTAATATAATTTAAGTTTCATTCGGATTAAAATGGTCTGATAGGGCTTAAATGCCGACATTTTAAATTTTCTTTCTTTAAAGTACCTTTAATTTTGTTGATTCTATAAAAATAACTATATTATCTTGTTAGCGCTGATGAAAAACAGGTGAATATATAAATTGAATAAATTCGATACCCAACTAAAGGAGAAAACAGATAAAATATTTTTTTAATGCAATTTTTCGTTTTTAATAAAACACATGATTCTATATAAATTCAATTTAGTTAATCCCTTAATAGTTTCACGTATTTTTATCTCCAACTGTTTTTGAAAGTTCTTTCATTGATTTTAAAAATGGAGGTAAGTGAAAGTCGTGTGTTGTCCGCACCAATTTTTTTATGAAATGGTCGTACTCGCCAATTTATACTATACATTTCACACGTATTTACGACTCTTTTAGATTTTATGATATTGTACAAATTCGCTGTAATGATTTGAAATTAAATAAGCTAACAGAACTCAAAAGCCGAATTTTGAAAATGTCTTTGTCTAAAATACTTTACGTATATTGTCTTATTACTATTGATAAGAAAAAAGTATACATAAAATACAGAAGAATTTTAAAATCAACTAAAACAAATAATAAGATAATATTTATACGATAAAAACAAAAACTACGGCAATTCATTTGCTGAATTGTGAATCGCAATGAATAGAAAAACAATTAGCTACCTTCTGACAACATACAAGAAATTATCGCTGATATCTTCTTAAAGGTTGAAGTTAGTGATAGCAATGAGCAGTATCAGGTCATTTTTCACAAATGATATGAGGAATGTTCCAAACTTTTTTTTTATTAAAAAACGATTAGTTAATTTTATCGAATTTTCATCATTCTATATTAAATTTTACAATTTTGTATATAACATTTTTTTTTCTGAAATATCAACAGAATATCATACATCAATATTACTGCTCTTATGTTCAAAATCACAAATATTTTATAAAAATAAAATTAAAAAAAAAAAAGATTCTCTTTCCTCATTTCTTTGTATATAGAATTTGTTAAAGTGATATATTTTCCTGTTTTGTTTTTTTCATCAATGATAAGAAAATTAGTTTGTTATTTTTTATTATTTTACAACATTGAAGGTACTTGAGCGGAAGATATTTCAAAATGTAAGAATTTAAGCCCTGCTTAAATATTTCGATGTGAATGAAAGCGAGTTTAATAAAAATGGTTATGGCCGTTTTAATTAATGATGTAAATTTCATGGTATAAAGTGGCTCTTCCAGTTGACCGATTTGGATGCACAAGTCGCTGTAACATTCGGGCGTATACCTCTCTAAAATATCAAGTTTTAGATTGGTACAACTTTTCTTCTTCGTATTTCTGATGAAAACTGGAATTCAAAAATATTCACGATCGCAATGATTTTCCTTTCTATATATTTCAAAAATAGGTGAGTGAATGTGAAACGTTTTACTACCCATTCTCTTTACTGGTAGTAACAGTTAATATTTAATATGGATTGATAGGTTGCCAAATGATTTAAATAAAAATTATATTAAAAAAAATATGAGGAGATGAGTGAAGCTGTTCATTAATTGATTGTAATGTACACTTAATAAGAGATAATATGTTTCAAAAATAATGAATTGAATAAATCATATATATATATAATATATATATATATATATATATATATATATATATATATATTACTTTTTTTCAGCTAGGTCGTCGCAATAATTAGCCTTGACAAACATATCCGCAGATTTAGCATACAATGAATAATGTGTGTTTTATATTCAGCTAGGATTAATATTAAACATTATTTAAATTTTTAATTGTTAGTTGAAAAGGAAAGTGCTTAAGAGATCGTAACGCATTTAAAACATTATATGTGCAATATTAATATAAAATAAAATCGAGTGCGATGAGATTTCGGATCTGCTGATAACAATATTAATTTTTATTTAATAAGGTTTTTAATAAATTAGTGTATAATAATTGGCTTTAAGGTATAGATTTTGCTGTAAAAGTAGTGTTCAATACTTAAATATGGGTTCAGAGACAATCTTTTTTTTTTTTTTATTTACACAATTTTGTTATATTTCATTCCGTCTTAATTAGCTAAAATAATAACAGTAACGAAGTAATTTATTAACGCCGGAATATAGTAATTTAAAAATAACAAATAGTAGAAAAAAATATCGAAATTAAAGAGTAACACAGTTATGGTTCAGAACACTCGGCTATAGTGAAGGGTTACTGGAAACACGTTTTGACTGAGTGTAGGGCTTACGATACTCACAGAGCTCATTTCGCAATCGACACTGACTTACCAACCGTTCTACAAGACAACATACAGACAACTGCAAAACTTTTTGGCTTCCTACGACAGACAAGGTTGTACAATAGTCTATAATATTTAATCCATTTATCATAGTGATTTAAGACGAAAATGACCCAAGTGGTTTACGCCTACGAAATAATAAAAAAAAACACAGTGTGTTATACCAGCTGGGTATGCCCCCAAACATATCAATAGCTCTAATATTGATGAGCCCGTAATAAATGCAGTAATTAAATTTCTAACAAAAGTCTTTCTTTTTTTTTTTTTAACATCATTTATTGAAATTTACAACTGTACTTCAAGGTACAACAAGTAAATGGGACAAAAGATAAATGGCGTGAAACATACTTGAAGAAGAACTACTCAATGGCAGCACTCCTGAACAAAAGTCAAACTGTTAAACAACGCCTGACTATCCAACACATCTATCGAAGACGTACCTTCCTTATTATGTATCTATTTAATTCCTTATCCTGTTATTATTATTTTTTAATTTATTTTTCTACGTTTATGTTTTATTATTATTATTTTTATTTATTTATTATTTTTATTTATTATTTATTTATTTATTATTTTAATTCCTCTTGAACTAAGAATAAAGACCTTTGAAGGATAAATCATAATAACTAACCATCGGGCGTTGAAGGCCTTGCTGTTATACGCTCTAAAACCGAACAAAACAAACAAACAAAAAACACATTTATGTTCATATACACTTCAACTGAATATCTTATTTTAAAAATTTGTTAGATTATTTCTATTATTAGTGTCTACAGCTATAACCTGCAATTAAAAACTAAAGGAAACAGGAAAACACAAGTGTACATATGTGGAGTTAATGTGGAACAGGAAGAAGACTGGCTATAGGACAAACAACCTTCTCCGCTTCAATCGTTACGCGGCCGTTTATTAAACAGCAAATCGAGTATTTCTGTTGTTTTTTCGTTTAAATCGTTTTCATAAAACAAAAAAAAAAAAAAATACAACATGTGTGGAATAAATAAAAAAGCAAGTAGATGTTATAACAATGGTTTTATATGCCAACGACGATATCTGCCTGCCCACGTGATTTTTCAATTATTCAATTCACCCTGCCTTCTGAGGTAGACAAGTGTATTTATAAAAATAAAATTACGATGAGAGGAAAAGTTTACACGTGAATTGTCGGATATTACGCTTTCAGTTACTAAATTAAAGCAGTCATTTAGAATTAGTATTTCATACTTATATAATCTGGTGTGCAACACACACGACTTACCAACGTTATTTAAATGAATTTAAGAATTTTTATACAAAACTAGAAACGAAAATAATTTGTTAATCAATTACTTACATTGGATATTAATAGAAACATGTTTTTTTATTAAATAACCTATTATATTACTGTCTACGACAATCAGTTTGTTTTATCGGCTTTTCATCACCCTACGTCAATTTTTACAATAGTATGTAGAAGATAATATTTTTTCTAAAAGTGTTATCTTTCCAACGGTATATTATACATCTATATTAGGATTATTGTGTTCAAAAACACAAAAACTACATACAATTTTTTTTTAACTTTTCTCCTTTAGTTGTTTATCAAATTCGCTCAACTTGCATATTTACCTGTTATTAATTAATGCTAATAAGATGATATATTTTTTTTTTTTTTAAATCTGCGAAATTAAAGGTACTTTAGAAGAAGAAAATATCGGCATTTAAGCCCTGTCAGAGCATCTCAATCAGAATGAAACCTACATGATATTAAAGCTCGTCCAATTTTACATCAATATAGAGAATTTAATCAAAATCGTCAGAGTCGTTTTTGAGAAAATCATATATAGGGGCCAAATGCAAGGTATAAAGTGGCTCTTTTGGTAGCCGATTTTGATTAAAAAGTTTCTGTAACATCTCGGGGATATAGTTGTTTTTAATATTAAATTTCAGACTCATAGGACGTTTCTTTTATGCACTGGACTTACCACACACACACACCTTTTTGATGGACTTGGTTATTTAAATGAAACGTAATACAATCCTTTAACCATTTTTGAACTCTATTTAATTTAATAGTTGTTTAGTTTATTTTAACAGCAGTGGTAGGTGAAAGTCGTGTGCTGGCCGCACGAGATTTTTTTTTGGTATTAAGTTAAACTCGTTTATAATTTTTTTTTTTTTTAATTTTCCACTTACTTTTACGTCTAAAAGGAGTTAACGAACTGAGTTTACCTTTTAGTAATTCATTTACTATTCCTTACTATTTTTTTACTTAGTTCCCACCTTTTCAGGATTTTATATGGGTTTTTTTCTCTTTGTTCTGGACATGTTGGAATTAAATTTTTTATATTATATATTTAATATATTCCTTATTAAAACGACATGGGTACATAATAACTTAAATTTTTTTTTTTTTTATCACAGAGTAGGTTGCAGATGAGGTACACGTGGCTAAAGTAGGTGAAAGCAAACTTTCGAAAGAAATTACTGGATAGAAACTAAAAAGAAAGATATAGAAGAGGTGGTGAAGTACTGGATAAACTCGAGAGAGTTAATAGTGAATTATTATGATGTTTTTTCAAGGAAAATATAAATTAGATTTTTAGGAATATTATACCTGTAGATGTTAATTATAGTGTGACTTTCGAGTGAAAACTTACCATGGATTCAATGACAAAATATAATGCGTACAAACACATTTTAGTAATATAGTTACTGACAGTTCGATTCCCCTCCTATAAGACTTGAGAATATTATAAAATTTCTGTTCTCGGGAAAACTTGTAATTTGAAGCGCATAGAGGGGATAAAAATATAACTGCCTTGGGGTTGGTATGGCAGTGGCTTCAGAATTTTAACAGAAGACTTCACCCTCTTTTTTGGGGTAACGAATTCCTTCAAATTTTTTAATATTTTTAATTGTTAAATTATTGCAGATGTAATGAAATATTATTTACATAGAAAATTCTAATTTTAATATTTTTCTTATTAAACGAGTTGTTGGAAAAGTATTGGATGTTAAGAGGCTTGCTTGATTGCTACTTTTTACGCCTGAAGATTATGTATCAAAATATGTTCAAGTTGCTTTTATAGTAAACAAGAGAATCATTGATGGACCTAGTAATTATTGAGATATTCCATTCTTTACTTATTCAAAATGACTAGTGTTATTGGGTCATATTATTGTGTATGTTCTTTGGGTTATAGTTAAGTGTTGTATAGTCATATCTTATCGGATGAAAGCAATGAGCAGATTAAAATTAAACTTTTTATAACAAATATTGATTTCAAGATAGCATTCGATCTAAAATTATAAAATGAATTCCACGGGAGCACTCATATCCTATGCTAGAAGTGACGTTGACTCTTTATCTCCCGTTAGTGGCACCTTGACATGCTAAAATGAAGGCTGGCAGCTATATCATTAGAATGTCAAATAGCATTTATGGAATTCTGACAGCTAGGACACATTAATTGCATTAATTAGACTCACACAGTTTTATTAGTTCTCTTTCAACTTACTTAATTATGAGGATAGATTTGTTTCATAATAATATTTTCATTATATTCAACTAATAGGTTTCTTTATAGTTTTAATCATTGGGGATCTCTTTTAATGCATTAATTTATAATATATTAAATTATTTAAACAGTGTGGATTTTTTTCATACAGCTATAATTGTGAAAAAAAGTTATATGAAGTAATAGTAATTTAATTGACATTTCCAAGCAAACTTTTAGGAATATATACTTCAGAGAAACTAATTTATATCTATGTTCTGGAGTAAACATGGTTCTCAATGATGATCATAATTTTAAAAATAATATTTAATTTCTTTTAATGAACTTTTATATAACATGGATTGAGGCAAGGAGATGCCCTGCCGTCCCTTCTTATTCAACCTGCGTCTATAGATGGTGATTAGAGATTCGCACACAGAAACAATTAGATGGGCATTTTTTTTATAACAGCTTCTAACTTATGCCAATGACATCAACAGTAGGTCCGAATCAGGCATGAAAGAAGCCTTTACTTTAGAGCTTTGGAGCGATCTGTTTAAGCAATGTGGTTAGTACTAAACAAAGTACATGGTGTCAGGGACTGAGGTGCGTGATGGACACATAGAAATAGGTAGAAAAAATTCAAAGCAGTTCCAGGGTTGGTGTCCCTTCGGTCATTTTTAGATACTGACAATAACTCCTCCCAAAAAAAAAAAAAGGAAAGAGAATCATAGCCACCAGGAGGGGTTATTATGGCTTGGTCAAGCTTTTTAAAGGAAAAGCAATAATAATAAAGGCACAAAGGCTACACTCAACAATACCCTCACCAGACCAATGCTGACAAATGGTTGGAATGAAGGATGCTTAAGAAAGTCGATGGACAGAAGATCTCGATTTTCGAAATAAGAATTCTCAGAAGGATTTATGGGCCGATCAGAGGAAATGGCACCTGGGAAATAATGCACAACCAGGATGTACGAAAAGAACAGGCATACAGTATGTCCCAGCTGTTAAATTTATCTGGATCAGCAGACTTCATTAGGCTGGTCATGAGCAAAGGATTGCTGAAGATAGCATTTCTAAGAGGATAATAAGCCATACAACAGTGGGAAAAATAAAAGTGGGATGACCATGGACAAGATAGTTGGACCAGACTGGAAGGGACTCATTGCGGCTGGAGCGTCGAACTGGTGGGCGATGATGGCCAGGGACAGAGACCGGCGAAGACAATTTCTTCTGGAGGCCAAGTACCGGACTGGGATATATGTATATATTCTAGCATTTGATTCTTTTATTTAAGAACTGTTCAAGATATCGAAAAAAATACTCGAACCGGCTTTGGCAAAACAATTCTTTATTCTCTTATTTCAACAGTAGAGGGAACCTGCATTATAGTTCTTAATATAAAAGTATTTTTTTATTTTGTCGCAACCTATAAATAGTATTATTTTTTTTATTTTATAGCAATCCAAGTAAAAGCAGTAATGTTATTTCATATTTTCCAGCTCGACTATTTCACTAGCTGTGAGTACGCAGTTCCCTATCAACGAACTGGAAGTGCGTACACGTTCAAGTGCGAATTGGAACGAACATATTCGTCTTTATATCCCAAAGCGTCCAGTAATAAACAATACAAATAAATTTCGAGTGAAATGATTTCAATATAGAAAATTATTTGTATCATAAGAAATTATTTAAAATTTGGGTATTCAAAAATAAACAGATATCTCCTCATTCAATTAGACCCTCAGCTCTATGCACCTATAGTTTCATTATAATCTTTATCTTCATGATTGGCCGTTATGATATCACAGGAGACGATAAAAATTTTATTTAAAAAATAAATAACATGACCGTAACTAGTTTATTCTCATTTACCAAATAAACTCCCAAACCTTATTGATGAATTCACAAATAACTTCTTACCAAAAAATACTCATACCAAAATATATTTTATAAGAAGTTAGAATTTAAAAGCCCGCTAGGGAACCAGAACGAGCTTCCAGAAACAGGGAAAGCAAATACAGTAAAAGAAAACGGTGAAAGATAAACACAAAAAAAATTGAGGTCCCGGGCTATAACAAGTTGTAAAGGACAATAAAAAACTTTGTTGTCCCCAGGGGTGAGACTTGACCACAGCCATAGAAACATAGACACTGTCGGCTTTTTAGAGATATCGCATTACCTGTAAAACATTTATTTTTTCTCTTTAATTCCTTCACCTGTTAAATAGCTTTCCAAGGTATTTAAAATGCATTTTGACCTAAGTATATATCTCAATATTGTGTCTCTATGTGTACCTAAAACAATATTAAATCTAACGAGTTTAAAAAAAAAATTTCCAGAGTTGAATTAAACTATTTTTATAACCTTAAGTTCTGGCTTAGCAAATTTAGCCATTCTTACATACCAATTAAAAAGGTATAGGCATAACAAGCATTTTTATAAACAACTATTTTCTTTGTGATTTTAAAAGTTGATTGTAATGGGGCCTTTGAAAGCATTTTGGCTGCTAATATGAAATAATACATGATTCCTGATAACAAACAAAATTACTTTAGAACAAGAAGAATGGTTTATAAAAACATAAAATGAAAAACGTTCATAATAAATAAATTCATTTCTTTTGATAATAGTTTATCAGTTATTTTTATTTTATTTTTTTTTTTTTTGGCTTACTTTTACTTTGTAATCCACATATTACCGAACAGAATTGTAATTCAAATGGCAGCCAGAATAAGATTTCAAAATATTGCTAATCATCTTTGAAATAAAAGAATGTATTAAAATGTATACCTATCTATTTTAGTAATCTTCCAATCTCATTTAAACAAAAAAATAAATGAACAAATTAAATAAAAATAAAAAAAAAGGAAGTTCTTGTTGCAGATTTCATAAAATTTAAAATTAGCCCATAAAGGAAAACAAGGCAGTCTAGCTGAACATCTCATCTAGAAATAAATAACCTGCGGATTTGAAAAGGTTCCAAAATGCCAGGTCCCACCCACAAACAAGTTAATCGACGTAACGAATATTCAACTAAGTTAACTAACTGTATCTTCCCAACACTTGTCATGAATTTAACTAGATGATTTTTTTTTTTTTTTTTTTTTTAATTTTTCAATACAGTTACTACCCATAAGACAAAATAAAAAATTTTGGTAGTAGTGTTCAATCAATGGATATAGAATACAAGTCATAAATGATGATGGAGTGGCCAATTGATTTAATGATTCTACTTGGGACAGATTGTAATTTTACTCAATAAAAATTGTTGTTGAAAAAAAAAAAAAAAAGTGATTATTCATTTGCGTACCGAGGCGTCTGAAAAGACGGTGGCCTCGAGACCTGCTGAACAAATAAAGATCATTTGCTTTATTTATTTTATTCATGCCTAAAATACAATTTGTTTTTAAAGTTTCAAGATAAAAACAGGACTATTATTAAGGACATCCATTAATCGATAATTAAATAGTAGATCAAGGCCTCATCCAATATATTTTCAAACTTTTTTACGACAATTTCAAACAAATCTATTTACTAGTAATGGTTCCGGAACAATTAAGATATCTCCCTTATCTTCATAACAAGCCATGATATGGATATATGAAATTGCCCTTTGACCGCCACGTTGAAAGAAAATTACCTATGGTAATGCTTAGTTCCAATCAAACTCGAACAATTTTATGCATTTTTTAAATCGATTTTTTAAGTCTAAAAATTATATAAGCCAAAACATTTTATCAAAACGGTTATGTAAAATTAATACAATGCCTCTCAGTTTCATAGGTTCTTACTCATGCAACACTGTATAAACATTTAATTTTTATTTTATTCAGAAAAGGCCTATGCGTTTAGTTAGTCTTAATGTGTTGGTTAGTTTTCCTGTTTCAGATGTTAATCAGTCCCGGTTGTTCCTTACAGACACACACATGCGCGGATCTAAGGTCCAGAGGAAACCAGGCGGAAAATTACCGTTATTTATTAGAATCCTGCTGTCTGAACTAAACAGAAGGTTTACAAATATTAGCATTTCACTCGAGGATAATATTTATACAGCCTTGCGAAGTTGTATGTATTTTGCTTAAATATATGTACACTTTCAGAACATTTCCCAGACAGCGTCTGTTTCTATATAATTGTTTATCTAATATATTCTTGGACTAGATTGCCCAAATAGATATTTGAATCACTTCATTGAGACCTTGTATAAATAATAAGATGAATAAACTGTATAAGTAATTTTCTAATTAGTGAAGAGAATGCTGATTTGAGAAATCCTTTAAATATTCAATGCTCAATTTAAACTTTATTGCTCTTATATAGGAACCTTTTACTAATCTGTTTAAATTGGAATAGTGAATTATAAATAAAATGATTTCCATATATAATAAATTGGTCGCAATTATAAAAAAATAATCTTATTGCACAATATATTTCTTATTAATATAAACGTTTCTGTCATCAGACCATTTCCATTTAATTGATCAGCTAACTACTTTCTGTTCAATGGTCACCTTTGACTAGCCTAATAGTCTACTGTGCCCAAGGTCATGGGTTCAAACCTGCAATTGACATTAGGATTTTTTGATAAGAGTAAAAACTCCTTATTCTTTCGTCCTTCGAAGGGGGCGTAAATAGGTGGTCTCGAGTCTGTGCCTGAATAGTCGATAATTATCATTGTCGACTAGCCAAATTAGCATAAGGCACGTTAAACAAACTTTTTTTTTCTGTCCAAGTCTACACTTTTTTTTTTTTCTTTTTTTTAAGTGAAAACTTCTTTAGGCTCGGTATGCGATTTTTTGTGGGATAAAACCTTTAATTTCATGGGCTTTTCAGATAACTAACATGCTCTAAACTGGCGCATGCGCAGCGGTCTTTGTATACTTGTCCACTAGAAATAGGATATCGATATCAATTTCTATGAACGTTATTTTTATTAACATTACTTTTTTGTATGGCTGTATAGCCTATAAAGGCGAGTTAGGAGAAAATAAAGGAAATATATAGCAAAATTAATATAGAATTTATAGGCTTGTATCAACTTTTAATATTGATTAGTGTTATTTCATTATTGATTATTTCTGATTATGCATTATTTAAACTATTTATGTAACCCCTAGGCTCACATGTGGAGACACCTGTAAAGAAAATCAATAGATATTTCAAGTATGTTACGAATAATATAGTTCATTTTATCAAAAAGGAATAATATCCTTTCTATTTCGACATCTTCTCTTCCCATTGAGGGATTGATAGACGGCAAACAGAGGGTCTGTAAAGCAGTTCTGCTAAGATTAAGGGAAAAGACCTGAGAAAAAAGACCGGAGGCTACGTGACTGACTCTAGAGTGCTTAGCAAATATAAGCTCCCGAAACAAAGCACTTAGTCAAATATCACTTTCCTTAGTCAGCTGCTTCTGAGAGCTTTGTTTCCGGGGGTGACCAGGAATTCCGCCTTTGTTTGACGTAAGAGAAATTGCTGTGACTCCTGAATTGCCCATTCCTTTAATGTTCCCGGCAAAGGCCTAATACGGTTGCTACTAATCAAGATGACGAATACACCTCAATCAATGGGTAACGATCTAGACAGATTTATATGGTTGGGGTGAAACCCACACCCATTTGGCCTTACGCTACTCGATTCACTTTCAATGATTAGTAGGTATATTGTTATTGTATCGGGTACTTATCCAAAACGCTCTTCTTGCCCCAGAGAGAGAATAAATGAAACAATTAAAAAGTCATAAAGCTAAAAAAAAAAAAAAAACACTGCAAATTACCTCACAATGCTTTATTATTTCCAAATAACTATATTAGAGTATAACTGTTTATAGCTGCTAATCTTTTCAGTCTTTCTTTATCTCCAGTAAAGACCAAGTTTTGTTTGAATTACATCTTTTATAATTTGTGACTTGAATATATAGATCAACTTTTTTTTTATCGTCCTTTTCTGATTCTAAAACTCTATACATATTTGTCTCCATCTTCAAAAATAACCCAGTTATTTATAATTTCATCTTTTCATGTGTAAAGTTTCTTTTCTTTTTTCTTTTTGTTTTAAAATATAAGCTGTTTTTCGGCTATGTTTTAAGAAATTACAACAATCTACTGAACGAAAGTCACTAAAATAAAAAATATTTAAAGGAATAAAATATTATAATTTTTTTAATATTATAAATTGTACTTATGTTAAAAAAAACAAAAAAATAACGCTGCAAATTATTACACAATGGTTTATTAGTTCCAAATAACAATATTGTGGTATAACTGCTTATAAGGCTGTTGATAGGCAATTAAGTAGTATGAAAAGCACTAATTCAAAGCATCATTTCATAACACTACCACTGATTTCAAAACGCAATTCCTAAGCTGGTTTTAAACCAAATTCAATGATTCATTTTTCATTTGGTCCAAATTTTTTTTGGAGAATAGCACTGGGATCTTCTGGAATCCTGATTTGCTAACTACTTGTGAATGGCAAATTTTAGTTTGTCGTTACCGCGTGTATAAGGTCAATCATTAGTTCAAGATAATTGTTTTGATGCTAATAAAGTTTCTATTTATTTTTATTGTATTATTTACATGAAATACTTTTTTTATATATTTTTTTTTTTATTGCCCTTTACTGATTCTATAACTCTATAACACTATTCTCTATCTTCAAAAATAACTGAGTTGTAAGCGTCTTTATGTGAAGAATATAAATTTTTTCTCTTTTATATAATTATTCGCGGTTTTTTGCTTAAAAAACGATAATGATTTTTTTTCTATCTTCGAAAATAACGTAGTTACAAGAGTATATATAAGCAAAATTTTAATCTTTCAATTTTTTTTTCTTTTTCCTCTTTTATATAATTATTCGCGCTTTTTTGGTTAAAGAACAATAATGAATTTTTATTTTCCATCTTCGAAAATAACGTAGTTACAAGCGTAATATATAAGCGATATTTCAATTTTTTTTTTTTTTTTTTCGCGCTTTACTGATTCTAAAACTCTATACATACTTTTCTCTATCGTCAAAAATAACTGAGTTATGAGCGTATTTATGTGAAAAACATCAATTTTTCTTTCTTTCTTTGATCTCTTTTATATAATTATCCGCGTTTTTTTGGTTGAAAAACACTCATACATTTTTTTCAATCTTCAAAAATAACAGAGTTATTGATTAAAATCCTTTTTATCGGCCGCCATTTTAAAACTAATTAACTGATATGAACGTCTAGGTGTTAGGATCATAATTGAATGGACTTGTATTTTTGTATTATAACATTAAATTGCAATTTTTTAAAATAAACACCTTATCTATATACTAAATTTTACGTTATTTGACTGCTGATAAGATATTTCAATACCTCATATTACATTCGGTCATACATATTTCATATCAGTGGTATATTATATGTTTATATTTCTTTGTTTGTTCAAAAATTGTTAACGAATTCAAATAGTCTGTCTGCTCTTTTGATATCCCTTAATCAAATTTCTATTCTGTTGCCAATATTCAATCTTTAGCACATTTTATTGAACTGTGAAACTAAGGACCTTTCAATTCATGGAAACTTCTCACCTAAAGAGAATCTGAAATTCTCAGGAACGTATTAAGTTCTTGGAATCTTGCAGTATAACTGCTGTTTCTTTATTCGTTTTTTTTTCTGTATTATATTTCATAACTCATCTAATAATTTTTTTTTTTTTTAATTCCTACCATTTTAAAAAGCATTGATAAAAATTTACTTTTAAAAATGGGTGTTTGGAGCGTTATGAAGAACTGAGTTTCATAGAAAAATAACTAACTTCATAATAACCAGACAGTTCTTGGCGGGGCCGGTAATAAAGAGAAGTGTTATAACGAAGTTTTATTGTTCATTTATTTTATTTTTATTTTTTTGCCTTTAAAAACACAACCTAAAGACCAATAAATAAATTTGTGCTTAACATAGATAAATTTATGCTTTAGTATAAACAATTTACATTTCTTTCATTTAATAAATAATTTTATTTTAGAGTAACTAAATAAACAATTACCTAAATAATTTACCACTAACTGCACTACAACTATTAGTAGATATTTGAAAACGTTTGAGGAGAAAGTTGGAAAGACACAGGTGATAAAGAATATTACGCAACGAGGAAACATCAAGTTGAAACGGTCAACACAAATTTAAAACCAAAACTTCTCTTATTCAATGAAAAAAAAAATTATCTTTTAAATCGGTAGAAATCAGTTGCTACTAAATGGTTAAGGAACTACGTTTAGCCAAAGAACATTCCCTTAGTTATTTTATAAATTAATTAATTATTTATTTGCAAATACAATAGCCTGATTTATTATTATTGATGCATTAAAAAAACACATTTACATTCAAATTTATATACATTTATGTATTTTTTTTCGATTTTTGATATTAAACTTTTTAAACTTATCTCCATACACCAGGAAATAAGACGACCTACATGCCACATGGCATGAGAATAACCTGTAGAAAAGGAATTTATTGGCATCCATCCTAATGACCGTCCTACCATAGAATTCTAGGCGAGGTTTTCACTTCATACCTCGTTAGAGATTATTAAAATTATAGAGAATTTTATAAGGAAAAGAGGTATTTCCAACGTAGGTGCTGAAGTTTTACTTTCTAATACCTTCAGTTATTTTATAAAATCAATTCTTGATTGGATGTTGAGTACGGAGAGATTTTTCATTATAATAAAGATTATTGATTGAAATTATCAGAAAAAAAATTAACTTTATTAATATTTACACCCATTTGTAAATCGTAGGCCTAAGATAGCATTAAAATCATATCTTGCGGTTGAAGAAGTTTTAGTTAAAGCCATGTTACTAAATTTGTATTGCTTGCCGATAATTTTGGAATAATGACAAAAATATTATACGTCTAATCATTTTCTACTTATCGAAATATTGTTCTCGATTTGCTTTTGTTTCATTTTTTAATATTCGAATTGGAAGATAGACCAATATTAGCTCTTGAAGTCTGAAGCAAAATTTATTACTTTTTAACACTATCAACTTTATTATGTTACATTTTACGTTAAGCAAAGAAACAATATTTTTAGAAATTTTAAAGATTACGACAGTTAGAAACGTGATAAAATTTAATTTGAGAATTAAATTATATTTTGCCTACATGCATCTACCCATAGAGCTTAATTAACATATTACTTGCATTATTTTGTCCATACAACATTTTTTTTGGACAGCTGTTTCGACCAGCTAAGTAATGGTTACCAGAAAAAAGCTTTCCGAACATTTTGAAAATTTACATAGTTATAATAGTGACAGAAATAGAAAAAAACATGTAACATTGTGCAATTAGTGTTAGTGAAGATTATGATAACCTATTAACATAATAACAGACTTTCAATGATAACCTAGCACGTAAGAATCAAATCATATGACATAGATATTATGTAATTAGTATTCAAGGAACCGACAAAAAATTCAAATATTAGAAAACTTGGAAATTCCGGTAACTTATTAATTGAATGCCTTACAACCACACTGCAGCTACTTTGAGACAGATTGAGAGCGTCGGTAGTTACCCATTTACGGTCGAACCCAGTACTTATTAAATTATTGCAAAGGCATATTTTTCTGCTCAAACTTAAATTACGTGACTGACGCTGAACTTTAATAAGATTTTCAGGACCAACATTTATGTGGGATTAAACGTGTTCTAAACTACCGACCAAAATAAAAACAGGTTATTTATCTATTCCGATTCAAGCTTACATACCAATACCTAATCGCTGCTTCAACTGTCAGACGTATCAGTAATTTGGAACCTTTTTGTGGAAAATGTGCGAAACCTAAACATGAAAACACATGTACTGAAATTCGATGTTATGCTTGTGATAGTAACTAGCCTTTATAATAATTTGTTTTTTAACTATATTCGGTCATAAGATGAGAAAGATGGTTGTGGGCGTGGTTATCAAAAGAAACACACATTAACAAGTAATACATATTGTAATTGCGTGCAGACGGTTCGGTCTACTAATATTATCATAATTTTAGTTTCATTTTATGTAATTTAATTTTGGTTTCATTTTATGTAATTAATTTTAGTTTCATTTTATGTAATTTGACTTTTCTTTTGTTTATATTTATGTTTTATTGTAAATATTTTATGAATGTTATCATGTAGCGATATTATTTCTGTCCATAGCGACAAACTGTAATATATCCGAATAAAAAAAATAAAAAAAAGAATATTATCAACGGTTAACTAAACTTCATCATTATATATTCCGTTATAGGTATAAAATTGATTTTAAAACTTTATTAGGCTTCGAACACTGTCACTAAGAAGGACACACAGCCTGTTACTGATGTAGGGAGTTCCTCCTTGCTTTCCTAAACGCCTCGCAGTCCAGTATGACCACGTTCAGCGGTGTATTGCAAGTCTTGCAGGTCAGTGGGTAGAGTCCCTTCAGGAGCTTCGACTTTTTCATAGCGGATTCTTCGCTCAGCAGTTTCCTAAGGTTTCAGGACTTTATTTAATGTTTCCCAATTTTTCACCTTTTTCCCCTCCTCTCAGTAACACATGATTTGTATAGTACGATTTTATAAATTAAATATTAATTACTTTACGCTTTATTTGATCTGTTTTTAAATATTATTTAAATTGTGCAGTATAATTAGGAATTATAATAATAATCTTTCTAAATTAATGTGTTTTCCACCTTCGAATAAGTGCGCTTCTGTTCAGAGAGCCTTACGTACTAGAAGCAGTGACTGCCCATTGACTGAGCACTGCTGTTAAAAAGGTCCTACGGACAATTGCCACATTTAAATATCTAATAAGTATATCGATGATTAAAAGATTTAATAAAAATGATGCCGACTTAAGATTTGTTAGACCTGGTAATTCTGTAGTCAGTCACCGAGTGAAAATCTGGCTGCTGATCGCTTGACACCGGCCAAGGTAAAGAAAGGTAGTTTATGTGAATCAGAATCCTATGAGTCTCTGTACAAAGGCCATCAATTGTGGGAGAATAAGTAAGATTTTTCTTGCTACATACATTTTTTTATTAAATAGATGTAATATATTATAGATAACAAATATTTAATAAAATAGAAATTATTTATAGAAAACTACGGCTGAAACATTCGTTCAACATCCTTAAGTCTTAATTAGTTTGAAATCTGCAATTGAAGTTGACTTTAGGCAAAGCTACAGTGTTAATCATTACCGTCAGAAAGTAACTAAAATAGTTGGTAATCACTAGAAAATCCCCACTTCCTTCTAGAGCTGGAAGTGGGGATTTTCTAGTGATTACCAACTATTTTAGTTACTTTCTGACGGTAATGATTAACACTGTAGCTTTGCCTAAAGTCAACTTCAATTGGCAGATTTCAAACTAATTAAGACTTAAGGATGTTGAACTAATGTTTCAGCTAGCGCAACCAGCAGGCCCTGTCACTGTGTTATAATGCTGTATGGATAGTTGATTAAATGCGAGAAATCTTAATTTAAAGTGCAGACAGTATGACCGCTAATTCGAGGAACATTCTAAATACCCAGAACAGCAAAGAGACGGCTAAAAGCGTAAAAAGAGGTGGATATTATAAATTTACTTATAGATTGTAGTGCCAACTAGATCGGTAATTTTCATCAAATCCACTACAACTCTACGGAAAGTGTGATTAGTAGCACTATACCCTACCCACTGAACCACATCTCACTACATGCAAGACTCAAAGTTACGTTCGAAAATATAATACCTACTTAAATGCTACCGCAGGATTTCCATTGCCTTTTAATGGATCATATTAACAAGGCCGCAAGTTTAGCAGCTTATTGAGGAAAAATGGCGTTTTCAAATGTTAAAAAGATTTCTTCCCGAACGGGATATTAATATATACATGGATCTGTTTATATATAATCTACTGATATTCCCAGGTGGGAAGAAATCGAGTTTGCAAACGGACCGGTGGACTGATGATAATTGATATAGACAACATTGACAGAAGAAATGATACCAAAGTATGTATTTTCTTTCAGGGTGGCTGATTGGGTTAGTGTGCGTTCTCAGATACTGCATATGACCAGAAACTTGAAATCAAAATAATTAGAAGTTTGCGTCTAGGTGCCAGGGTATTTTAACTCGGCACATATCCCACGCCCTCATCCCCTGCCTAAGAAAAAAAAAACAAAAAAAAAACTGTCGAACAATTTCCAATTCAGCCATCAATTGTTGAATGCATGTTACGTTTTTAAAAATGTAAAAAAACAAAAAGTGATTTTTTTCATTGAGAGCATTATAGCCCTAAAAATGTAGTAGTTCCCAGCGATAAATATTCTATAACAGTAAATATTTTCCACTTCGATTTCTCACGAAGAAACTTTCGTCACATTTGCATTCCGAACGGCATCAACAGAACAAGAGTGTGTCAAACTGATGTTTAAAAAAACGTTACACAATGAAAGTTAAATACATCCAGCCAAAAGACATATTCATGTCAATATAATATTAAATCTTGATTGCAATAGTTGCATACAACTTTCAATTAAAAATTACACTTAATTCTTAAACACGGGAAATAGGAAAAATAATAAACTTGGGAATATAAAACGACTGGCTCGAGCAAAGGGAACTCAGAGCAGGTGGCGAGAACGCACGTGAGCAGGTGAGCCACAGATTTTGCCAGGGGCATTAATAACCGACCCGCCCAACTTCCTCTGCTTAACTTGCTTCTTGTTCGAGGGATACGTGCGTTTCGGTGATAATTTGTGCTCGGAAATCTCCAGGGTATTAGTTAGTAATTAATCAAAGGAACGGAATTAGAAAAACCAAATGAGGTGATAATTTATAACAAAGATGTAACCTAAAATCAAACAACTACACACCTTTCGTACTATAAAGGACTTCTCTTCAATACGCATCAAGGAAGATTTTTTTTCACACATAACAATACAAGTTAGTTGTGTTTCCAATACCATTGCTCAATAGAGTGGTTCATCACAAATATAATGAAGTGTCTCTTAATAAAATAAGAGAAATTCGTGTTATTATTCAGTTTTCATTTCTCAGCTTGAGAATTCTTTCAAGCAGTTTTCAAAACTGTTACTATTTACTCCTGTTAAACTGTTACTATTAATTAAAACTGTTACTATTAATTCCTATGGGTGTAAAACTAGTTTAATAACTCAACCGATGATGCGGACAGTTATACAATCTACTCAACAGAAAATCTGAACAGTTAACAACAAATTATTAATCTACAAGACAATACTGAAGCCTACCTGGACCTACGAACTTGAACTGGGGGTACAGCTAAACTCTTTAACATCAAACGCATTCAACCCTTTCAATCCAAAGTCCTCCGAACAATAGTTAATGCTCTTTATTATGTCACCAAACCATACCTTACACCACAACCTAAATATTCCATTTATTTTAGATCTTATTCCATCCAAACTCTCCAAATTCCGTCAGAACCTTATCCATCACCCCAATCCTCTAACTCAATCTCTTTCCAGCTCCTCACCCCTTACCATCCTCCTAGAAGATTGAAACGACAGTGGCCCCGCGACCTCTTGTATATATGTATTTATTGGAGTTCTAGCACTGGCTAGATTCTCCACCCAATGTGCTCTATGTATGACGTGTATTTAGGTATGAGTGATTTCTAGACTTTGTATATATTTTATTGGTTGTACGTAAGATAGTTGGGCCAAAGGGGAAGGATTCTATTGGTGCCTGTAGAAGATTACACAAAGCAGAATTGAGTTGTAGGGATTAGGTTGTATACCACTACTATGAATAATATTTTAGAACTTGGTGATTTAAATTTACACTAAAATAGTTTGAATGTGTGAACCTCAAAAGTTCATACAAGGACTAATTAGTGTAAAAGAGGTAGACCAAGATGTAGGTGGAGGATTGTGATGTCTGATCTTGGTAGCATGGATAATAATCATTAGATGGAATTACTAGGCCTAGATTGGTGGTTTTCATAAGTAATCTTCGGGCTCTCCATAGCGCAGATATATTGCACCCTGCACCTCTCATTATGAATGATATATATATATATATATATATATATATATATATATATATATATATATATAATATATATATATGTGTGTGTGTGTGTGTGTGTGTGTGTATGCGATAAGAACCTAAAATTGTTGATTTGTTAATGTTATTGAGCTCTCTATTGGAATTCTATTTATATTAGTATCATTATTGCTTACCGGCACGTGACATTTTAAAGTGTCCATACCATCAGAGAAAAGGACTTTCTTTGGATGACATCCAAATATGTAGGAGGTGAAATACCTTCAAGGACGTTCCGAATATATTTATATCCAAGACAATTAATACACATATTATAGTAATAGGGCATGACTGAATTATTAAATGCATACAGCCAATACAAATAAAATAATACGGAATGCATTTTAACAATAAATGTTGAAGCGAGATTCTGCTATTCATGCAGCGCAAGACCAATTATGTTTTGTCACATTATTATATGTAAGTGCAAAAATAAAATATTTATTGTAGCTTCAATTCAAATTCAATTTATAAGACAGATTCAATCATACTAATTTTAGCCTATTTATTTACTCGTGTGATTATTATAAAATAAAGGGATCATAATAAAATAGTATGAAATAAAAAAAATAAAAATTTAACTGTGCCAGTATTCAAAGGCGAAATATCGTCACCTGCCCCAGTGACTATGACGTCATACGTGACGTCTTAATCAGACCTTAATGGCTCCCGGCCAATCTAATGTTTTAATTTTAAAAGAGTGTCTGCGTGTATTTGTTTATTTATAAACATCACCACTTTTTTACTTTGATTTGGTATGCTCTAAGATATTTAAAGAAATTGATCCAAGGAATTTTTAGGTCTGAATGCCCAGCAAATCCTAACCCACTGATCCAACAGAAGACAACCGAAGGGATACATGCTCAGACGTTACTACGGTATAGTACCTCCTGGCATTGTACATGTTACATATTTTTATGAGATTTTTGTATTATTTTGAATTTCAATAAACTTAAACAGAGATGTTCAAGTAGAAACCCAGATAGACTTAAAGGAACCGTGCTATAAATCTTTTCGAACCTGAATTCGTATGATATCAACTATTTATTTATTTTGAGGCACACCAAGTTTCTCTGGCTATTTCTATATTCATAAAATTTGGACTTCCAACGAGTTCAAAAATGTTGAAATTTTATTAAGTAAAGTAGAGATATAGAGCAACACACATGAGTAAATTTCTTACATTGACTTACCTATATATGAAATATTTGTGGTGGTCGTGAATAAGTGGTTAAGTCTAAATAGAGTTATAACATACAGCTTTCTTTCCACCTCAAATTTTTGCCTCCAAGAAATTTCTTTAATCAATTTAACACGACGTGAGAGGCGGTCTGAGCGAGCGATACGTGGAGTTAACTCATTCTTTATATAACTCGAGCTATCCAGTTTTTCACGACCACCACAGATACATATTAAGCGAAACTATTGGGATCATCGAAAATTTTCTGAATCAAGTTTTCAACGAAAATACACCTCTAAGGGTCCCCTAAGTCAATTAACAAAGTCCCCCAAGAAGTTATGTGCGTCCGTGTGTAGGTAATCCTAACACAAAAACTATGAGTTGTATAGATCTGAAAGTTCAAATTTTAAGAACGTCTATTCCTGACTTGTTACAGCAACTTTTCCATCAAAATCAGGTCACCAAAAAGAGATCCAGAAAAACATCTCTAACGATTTTGATTACAACCGCTATATCGATGTATAATTTAATGATATTTAATATAATGTAGAAATCATTCTGATTTAAATAGTTTGAGAAGGCATAAATGCCGATAATTTAAATTGTCTTTCTATAAAGTATCTTAAATTTGTAGATTGAAAAAACAAAACAACTATTTCATTTTGTTAGCATTGATAAAAAACGGCTAAGTGTATAAGTTGGATGAATTTGCTAATCATCTGAAACAGAAAAGAGCAAAAGATTTGTTTGTTTTGTTTTTTAAGATAAGAACCGTAATATGTATGTATAATATACCGTTGGAACGCTAAAGATTTTAGAAAAAAATGTTATATGATACACAAAGTTGTAAAATGTAAAGGATAGTGATGAGACATGGATAAAATTATCCAATCTGAATCATATGTTCCCAACGAGACAGAGTATCATTCTTTTTGAACTACATTAATTAGTTGTTTAATTGCTTTAAACAGATAAGGTAAGGGAAAGCAGTGTGCTGCCACACCATTTTTATTTTTATTTTTGTTGCTGAAATAAATGATTAATTTTTATTTTAGCGGGTTATTGAACATAAAGGTTTAGTGCAATCTATTAAAAATTAAAAAATTGTTTAACTTTTGGTTTGAAAATCAAATCTTTTGGGTTAGTTTACTTGATATTAATTTTTTTAATGTTTTTTTTTATAAAAATAAATGACTTGATATTTATATTGCCACACTCATATAACACATTAAAAAAATGTATGTTGAAAAATCATGTTAATCATCAACCTAAAAAAATAGTAAAAATTATTCCTTTTAAGTTTTACATTTGTTTTTTGTATTTCTTGAGAATTTTTATGAATATTTGTAATAAATTTATGGATAATAAATAATCTAACTAGATTATAAAGCACAACTGTGTTCTTTAAGACAAAACGTTATAAATAAAACACTTGAAGATGGTGTATTAACCGAGACGTAGTGGATTTATAAATAAAGCGGGGAAGTAATAAAACAGCCTCTAATTTACTATGTCAAGTTATTATGTATACAATACTAAGATTCAATAAATGCAAAACAAATACGTCAAATTTCATATACGATTTTCAAGCTGTAATAAGGCCGTGATATCAGCTTCGAATCGTCATTAAAACATAATGACAGTACATTCATATTTACAGATAGTACTGGTAAAGGAACACCATTAGGTCAATATTAACTGTCAAACATTTACAAGCCAATGTTAGCTCTAGAGGCTAATTTGAATATCTATTCAATCAGGTCGAACTGTTGGGCTGAGTGGGAACCTCGAGGAGAGATGGGGTATCGTCTCCAACTTATTGAGTGTTTACTAAACAGAGGTTAAGGATCCAAGTCCTGCTAATATAGCTTTAGCAATAGTAATCTCCAAGGAGGGAAGGGGAAATGGCTACGTGTAACTGGATAACTTCCCTCAAATTGTTCCATCATCGATCGGAAACCATGAGCAGTCAAAGGCAGATAATGAACTTCATTGTGACCGTTATTGTAACGGCCTTCCATCATTCCCTGGCTTCATTTACCCCATTTGTACCACTTTAATGGCCTCAGATGTCGATAGCTGGCTTATTTTTAAGGAACCCCTCAATTGAAGCCGATGAAATGGGGAGGAAAAATATTTTTTTATAGCTAGGTTAGAGGTCAGAAACTGATTCCTCATAATATATAAATTTGGTATTATAAAAACAAAGTATTGACCTAGGATCAGGATCGTATGATTTAACAGATTTACATACGAGCGGAGAAATATAAGACGAAATTAATAGAAACCTAATTAAAAATTAACTTGAAATACAAAAGCAGTAATAAGCAATTGTACATCAATTAATTTTTACAATTGATACTATAAGACAGTTAAAAATAAATAAATATAAAATCGTTGTTAACTTTAGATAAAGTGATAAGTACAAAAAACATGGAATAAGAATGCTAATATCAATTAAAAATGAATTAAGAGCGATTTGAATTTTTCTAGTTCACCCCAAGTATTGAAAATCCCAAAGAAAAAAAAGAAAAAATAAATGTGGCCAAGAACGACTTTAGGGTGGTTAATACGTATTAAAATATAAGCCATATTAAATACATTCAGAACAAACCATTTCTTGAATTTGGGGTTGTAGTTGCATTGCAAAATTTATAAGCTTTGGTGACATCAGCCTTAAAGTTCCATTTAATTCAGACCTAATTTCATCCAAAATTTCCAAATTCCACCAGAACCTCATTCATCATCCCTATTCAGCTCCACGCATCCATACAACCAACCTATTAGGTTAAAACGGCATTGGCCCCGCGACCTTTTGTAAATATGTATATATTGGAGCTCTAGCACTGGCTAGATTCTCCGCTCAATGTGATGTATGTATGAGTGATTTTCTAGACTTTATATTATTGATTCATTATTGTATATTTATTTTATTGTAATTTTATGCTGTGTAAATATTGTATGAATGTAATCTTTCACCACTACTATTGATGTCCGAATTGGAACAGATTGTAATTGTACTCAATAAAAACAAATTGTTGTTGTTGATGACAGTAAATACGTGTTAAACTCATTTTCATATCAGAAAACATAATTAAACTTAAAAATGAATTAATGAAACACGAAAACGAATCAACACCAAAAAGAATTTTTTTCTTTTAATAAAATAAATTTTATAACGCTGATAATCATCATGAGATCATCCCTCATCTAATAAATTTTATTTCATAACATTTTTTTTTAATTACATCAGTAACATTTCACAGTAGATTTGTAAAAAAAAAAAAAAAAACAACATCAAATTGAACCAGAAGACGTCTTAATAAAAAACCTTATCTCTTATAAGCTTCGTTTACTTTCTAAAAGTAATAATATTTACAGATTGTGAAACTTTTCTTTTCATATATTCGTCATTTTTAAACTTAAATATTTATTTCTCTATATTTAAAAATACAAATTAAAAAAAACAACATAAAAATTCACTCATACAAATGCTACCCATGTAATTTTCAAATTTAAGTCTAAAAAAAGAAAATTGCATTTTAACAAAGGATTTACACTGAAGTTAAGAAATATGATTCCTTAGAAATTCAGACTCGCATATCTGTCAACTAGTGCTTATACAAACTAAATTCAGCTCTAATGATTCTGGAGCATATTGTCAGTGAGAAATAATCTAAGTTTTGCCAATCCACGCGTCTGTGGTTGCCGTTTCAGTTTAAGTGGAAGAGTCAAGATTAATTCTTCGATACCAGCGCTAAATAAATATTAACTGACCCAGTTTCAGTATGAACCTGCTCCGTTTTTATATGCGACGTGTTATCACCTTTTCGCTGTATCTAGCAAATGAAAGGAATGATTTCTTATGTCATGAATTTGAAAATAAAAAATGTTATTTAACTTTTAATAAACCACACTATCAATTATAGTAGTGTGAAAGTCAATCATCAAAATGGTTGTTAACAGTTTTAATGTAAAATATTCTATGTAGTTGATGAACAAAATTCTTTTAGAATCATATTTTCATTCAATGAAATAATCGTAGTTTCAATATTTCTAGAACCACTAATTAGTAGGGTTTTGTACAAGATAGGAAGCAATCAACCAACACGATAATCAATTATTCGTGCCTAGGAAAACCATGTCTCGGTCATCGACTTCTTAGACCTCAGACTAGTAGCGGTTGATATGTGGCGAACACCTAAGGAGGTGTGGGGGGTCTGGCACGAGGTCCCACAGATGCTATTCTTAGCATAAGCAGCCTTACTTCACGTGAGAACATCGCCAAGTAACAAACACTTCAAGCAGACCTCTCAACAGTTTATGCATTCCCTCTTAAATTGGCCGGGATCTGGGGAAAACACCGAGCTAACAAACACATAAAGAAAATAACCTTATCTGGTTTTCAAATAGCTTTGAGGATCTTAAACATTTAACGTCTCGGATCTGTCGAACCGTCTTCATAATGGAGGCTCTTCTACAGTTTTATTTAGCCCAGGGTAAACCTAGATTGTTTACGACATCTTCAAAGAAGAATCTTGAACTCGGAGGAATCCAAAAATCAGCTAAAAATAATAGGGGAATATCTAGTACTGGAGATCTGTGGAAACGTGTGTCATTTCAAAATTTCACAAACTAATGAATAAGAAAAAGGACCAATTCGGAATCTAGTATTATCTATTAAAATATTTTCCCAACAATAATGATATGATAGTCATTAAAACCTATTGATGAAGTATAATATTTATTTTACAGAATCACAGTTTTTTAAATTTTATTTGATTCAGAGTTAATTCATTTAAACTCAATATTCAGTCCTTCACGTTATAGATACGCGAAACAATAAATAGGAAGGTAAATCATTTTTAGATATTTCATTGATATTAATTACGTAAAACAATTAATTTTATATACCTTTAGTAACGTGTTATAGGAAATATATATTATTTATTTCTTTTTAATTAGCAGCAACTTTTAATGGGTAATGTTGCAATCTGTCCTAATACGGACATTAATTACAGTGATGTAATACAACGTTCATTCGACTTTTATACAATATTTACACAGCAATTAAAATATATTATAATAACAATAAAATTATTAAACAATGAGATTAACTATATATATATATATATATATATATAGGAGGAAATTCCAATTTGGATCTGCTGCTCAACTTCGCTGAGTTGCTATCAGTACACAGCATACCGGATCAATCCCGAAGACAATTCTAAAGAAAAAAGATAGAGAGAGATTCTGCCAAATAGGAAATACATATATTTTACTAATTTTGAAATCGATCATGGACATATGAAAATCCAGACCAGCCTTAATATATGTCGTGATGCAGGATTTCCAGTGAGTCCAAGATTATGGTATCCGCCATATTCTGACTGACTTTTTTTCTAGTCCATAATTCTCTAAAAATAATCCAGTGGCTACGGGGATAGTCCCCCTGCTTCCGAACCAAAGTCCCACGACAGTAAATTCCCTTTCGCCGAACTCCTCACGAAATTTTTCCCTCAGGTATGGAATACATTTTGTATAAATTTTCTCTTTCTCCTTTTGAATCCTTTTGCCTTGTTCCTGGTCATTTGTTTCATATCTGATAGTGGGACCCAATATCAGTGCACCATATTATGTGGCGCTAAATGCCAAGATGTCTACAAATCTTGTCGACCCATCTGTATCAAGTCAAAAAACTTCCTGAAAACATTTGTACTTTTTCACTTCCAAAAGTTCTGCTGTTTCTTTCATTATGCGGTTGTGCCGGCGGGTAACGAGAAGCATGTTATGTGGACATTTTCCCAACACATGTGAAGGGGTTTCTAACACTCGACCGCATCTGCGGCAGAGGGGTCCAACAGCTTCGATACCCTGGCATCTTCATTGATCAGGGGACTCCACAAAGTGGTGCGTAGCTTATGTTCAATTTGAGTGCGTTGGTCCACTCTGATCCTGTTGAAATCTTTCGATCGAACATAAACCTGTTGACGCTCGGGCTGGCTTTAAAATGGACCACGCCTACGCCCTGCCACATGCACTGGCTCCACTCCTCAAAAGACCTTTCCCACAAGAACTGTCTCACTCTCTTTACCGTGATAGGGGCCTCCATAGCATTTCCCTCAATCCGCAGTAGCTCGGTGCACTTGCGGATCTCCTTCGTTAAGTTGAAAATATTTTGAAACAGGACGTCTGTTACTCCGGCCAATCTTTGAGGAATCGCCTAATGCTGAAATGGAGCATCCCATTGACAACGCAGAAGCCCAAGACCACTGTATCGTCGCGGCGAGTACAACATAGAAGAGCAGGAGTTGGCTGGTAATCCTATGATAGCCTTTATTCATCTTCGAATTATGACGTTTTATTAATATATTCTATATACATACATACATAGAGAAAAAGATATAGAGATAGAATTTTATTTATTCTAATACATTGAAATTTTACCAGAATTACCTAGTGTTTCTAATGTAATTTTTCAAAAGATAAACAATGTAAATACGGCTCGTTCAATGGGATGGGATATATATATATATATATTTATTTATTTATTCATGGTTTTGTATTTTACAAGTACAAAAAACTTATTCATAAATGGGATTTACGAACTTTTGCAGAGTTATTTACGACTTAATGGTCGATGTGTCAGTAACAAACACATAGTCGTAATTCACAGTATCAACCATAAACACATTCTTTTTTACATTTAAATCATTCTCCAACATGTTTTTTTTTTTTTTTTTTTTTTTAGCAAAAAACGTGAAAAATATATGGTACCCATATTATCACTTTACTTTTAATCATAAATTATTATGTTAATTTTTTTTTTTAAATTATAATTTTCACTTAGCAGTAAAAGTTATGTTAAACGTTTTCAAAACAATTCTATTTTACTTTCGTGGTGACATTTAGGAAAATCTTAACAAGTAAGAAAGTTAAAAAATAACCATAGATCACGTTTTTTTTTTTTTTTTTTACTTTCTATTAATTTTCATGACTTTATTTTTAGACATCATTTTTACACTAAGCATGTTATTTTCATCATTATATCATAACTAAAGTTATTTTCAAAAATTTATTTTTACGGGAGAATTTTTAAAAAAAATCATATGTTAAGAAGCAAGCTGATATTAAATAACATTTAATTACACACTGATATAACGAGCTTAATAAGAATCGTTAGTGCCGTTTTCGTTAAATATTTTATGATATCTGATTGGTTTTAAATAAATTCAACAAATTAATACTGGAGGTGATGTCAATTATATTTTCAGCTGTGAGAAATTCTCACCTTTGCTCTCTTATTTGACTCTAAGCGGAAATGACGATTGGATCATTCATTATATGCAAATATCTCAACTATATTATGAATAAGTACATTAACCGGAATTTTAAAGTTTTTAAAATGCGTATACAAGTTAGTAAATTGGCAATAGAAACATAGAAGAATTTTTTAATCGTGTACAGGATTTTGGGATATGACATATACTATACGCTCATTTCATTATTAACAGTTATAAAATAGGTTAATAAAATAGAGTCAATGTTGACCCTCGGGTTTTACGCCTCAAGACCTAAACCAACAACAACAGTAATAAAATAATTCTGTGTGACAGTGTACTTTGCTTGATAGATATAAAATTAATGTCTGCTGCGGAATAGTTTTTGCGATTACAATGTAAGAAATGGGGTCGCGTTTATCAAACTGATAAGTTACACATAGTTTGATAATCAGATAAAATTTCAATGACATGCTTCGGGTTTTGATATCTCTAATCAGTGTTGTCCGGATGCTCCAAGATAATTTTTATTTGCAGTTTGTAGTCATTCATTCATACTCATCTATGCATAAAGGGTTTGATTAAATTCTAAACAATTTTTATCAACTGTTTGTTTTATTGAGTATTAACAAAATTTAGTAATTTCGACGAATATATTTTATTATTAGTTGAATATAATTTTAATGGTTAATTGATGCTTCAGTGGGGATTCTACATATTGCCTATTAGTTCAATTAGAATTAGGATCTTTAACGAGTACCTGACATTACACTGCCTCTGGACCACACTTACGTCCCCTATGAAGGACGACATAACCTCTCTTAAAAATCCTAGAGCCTTCTGTCTGGTTTGAAACCGCGACCTTAGTAACAGATGCCTGCTACTTAACTGTTCTTAATAATTTTTTTTGTTCTTATTTCGGTGTGAGAAAATTATTTTTCAAACATTTCAAAAATACTTCTGTCATATTACCTCAAAAATAATTTCGATTTTTTTAGACTCTCCCTTAAAGACCTTAACGTTACGTATGCTTCTGATTTGGCCCGATCCAGATATCATTCCTTTCATGGCTAACTCCATCCCCACTCTAATTGTCTAGTTTCAATCCTTTTTTCCTCTTCATTTCTTGAAAATCCTTCTAGGCGTCTGCAAAGGAGATGGACCCGAGACCTTCTGGTTTAGAATATTATTAGAGTGCTTCTATTGAGAATCTTCTCTACATGTGTTTGATGCATTTTTAAATTTACTTATTTGTTTGTTTATTCGTTTAACGTAACTTTTATGCTGCTATGGCTAATCGGACAATGCTACAGTGGTATTCCTAAATTTTGCCTATCCATGTTTCATTAGCATAGGGATCTTTAACGTGTACCTGACATCGCACAGGCTTAAATTTACTTGTTGTATTCTATTATACAGTTGTAAATACCAATTAATAAATTTGAAAAAAAAAAATATATTGTAGATTTAAGAGTAAGACGCGCACACAAGACTGAAACGACAAAAAACTGCCCAACGCTTTCGCTTACATCAACACTTACTGGACAGACGCTCTAACCTTCCACTTAACTACAAAAGGCTCATCTATATTACCATCATAAGGCCTATCTGGACGTACGGAGTTGAGCTTTGGGGCTCTACTAAACCATCAAATTCTTCCCGTATTCAATCCCTACAATCCAAAATCCTTCGAAAAATCCTCAATGCTCCTTATTTTGTCACCAACAAACTCATCCATAAAGACCTTAATGTCCCACATGTTGCTGATTTGGCCCGTACGAGGTATCATTCCTTCCATGACAAACTTCACTCCCACATTAACCCACTAGTTTCAATCCTAGCCTCTACTATTCCTAACAATCCTCCGAGGCGTCTGAAAAGAAGATGGTCTCGAGACCTTCTAGTGTAAATTACCTAGTGGAGTGTTGCCAATGGGCATATTCTCTTCATGTCTTTTCATGTATATTATCTATATTATGAGCCAATTTACTTGATGTATTTACTAATACAGTTGTAAATTTCAATAAATTAATAAATAAAAAAAAAAAAAGAGTAAGACGGTTTTTTTTATGTGAGCAGGTATAAAGGAAATACACTGCTAATGTTACTCTATATATTATTGATTTCATAATCTTAGCAAGATTAAAAAAAAAACGAAAAAATAATACATCACTAAATTATTTTAAATTTCAATAGTTGAAGAAGTCTTCCTTTGAATAATAACGATAGGGGTCTTAAGAAAAATAAGATAATGCCTGTCGAGCAAAAGCAAAGATAGAACTAAATTTAGCTGTGGCCGAGGAACCAATTATCCTGGTAATCTTTCCACAAAAGCCCTGCTTGAGACACTTCTATTAATACAGACTTGAGACCCTTTAAATACCCGTTTCCAAGTTAATATCGAAAAGCGTGGCCTTAATATTCGTAGATAACAGCCTTTGGGATTTGAAACCTCCTTGCGGTTGACTGGATCAGTTAGGTATCAGCTGCGAGCTAATGGCTTAACACCACTCTCTGCTGCCCCGTATTAGTTTCTCCATCATTCTCTTAATTATCCAGGTCCTTACCTCGGCAATTTGGCGCAACTGTCGGCTGTAATATGAGTTCCCTACTCAATGGAACTTTCAGTGTTTTGTTTTATCTGATTCAATATTCTGAAGAAGAAGATTTGTAGATATTATAGAAATAACATTAGAACTTTTTTTTTTATTATTTATTGATATTTAAAAGTCTATTGTACAACACATCTCGTAAATAGGCTAAAAGAAAATACTCAATAAGACATGTAGAAAAGCTTCCCAATGGAAGACCTCTAAAAATATTCTAAACTAGAAGGCCATCTTCTTTTCAGACGCCTCGGAAGATTATCAGGAATTGATGTGGAAGAAAGCATTGAAACTAGAGGATTAGAGTGGGAATGGAGTTAGAACAATGATTTTTTTTTTTAATCCAGTCGATCGTTGTTATTGTAATTCCTTTTCTAACATACATACTGTGACATGGTTAATGGTAAAGGTCCAGGTCCTTAGAAAATAAAATTATTTTCGATGTTATACTTTATTTCCTTTGTCAGCGGCATACAAGCATACGGCAAAAGAAAAAAATCTACCATTACACCAACTAAAATTAATTAAATAATAATCAGTTTTAAAAATAAAAAAAAAGGAAATAATATCAAATAATCTTCAAAGTAAAGTTAACAGAGGATGCTTACCGCTGGGTATATTAAATATATATGACGGAAAAATTAAATAGAAATAGCCTTAAACTGCTCCTGGTTGCTTCCTTGCTAACTCGGTACTTCCCTCCATCTATACGGTACGAGACTTTCTACGGGAATGGCTTAAAATCGCGGAATCCCGTTATCTCCACGGTACTTATCCTAGGCGGCGACACTGTACGTTTCCATATATTGGGTTGATGCAAAATTAATGCAGGTTTTTAGTAGGTATTGTAAATACGCCATATCTTTACTTTAACCATATATATTTAATCAAAATAATTTCCATCTGAATCAATGCCATTTTGCCAACGTTCAACAAGCTTTCTTATTCCACCAGAAAAAAAATCCGAATCCCTGGACTCAATGAAATCACGAAAAGAATTTTCAATGTCGTCCTGGTTTTGAAAATTTTTCTCCCTCAAAAAGTTGTCCAGATGCCTGAAAAAGTGGAAGTCTGTAGGAGAGAGGTCAGGTGAATAAGGCGGATGTTGGAGAACTTCGTAGCCCAACTCGTGCAGTCGTCGAAGCGTTGGTTGTGCAACGTGTGGTCTGGCGTTATCGTGGAGCAGGATCGGCCCCTTCCGATTCATCAATGCTGGGCAAAGACGTTGCAATTTTTGATTCATGCTGTCAATTTCTTGATAGTACTTGTCAGCAGTTATAGTCTCACCTCGATTGAGAAAGCTTTGACCTCAGCTGGTCGTTGTCCAGAGCAAGATGACGGCCCCGACCTTCCTTGTCTTCGAGGTCGAAATCTCCTCTGCGAAACTTCTGGAACCAACGCTGCACCGTGCACTCATTAATAGCTCCCTGACCCCACACTTCATTAATATTACGAGCCGTTTGCGCAGCGCTGCGCCCTAATTTAAATTCGTAAAAATAAATTTGACGAAAATCGCACTTTGACATTTTCGATTCAAGACCTTTGAACACACTGAACAAAACGATTTTACTAAACAAATTCATGGTGAAAGAGATGGTATTAGATAAGGTTTGTTGTGGTATAATAATGATCAATGTTAGGATTAGCTTTGTTTACACAATTGGAATTAAGATATTGCAATAGAGGAAACCTGCATTAATTTCGCATCAACCCAATATATTTATGCTCAAGTTTAAGACACCGGGCGGATGAAACCGAGCAGGAAAATTAAAAACTTGTTACAATACACCAACCTAGCATCCTCAACTATATATATTCTTATCTGTATAACAAAGACATTGCTTACAATATACATCAAAACCTGAAATTTATATCTGTACTAACTATTTTTTTCTATCTGTATATATATATATATATATATATATATATATATATATATATATATTTAGAGAGAGATAGAGGAAAAGAAATCTCTTACCTTAACAAACGACACCAACAAACAAAAAGGATAAAGTAAAAAAAATAAAAATTAAATATATTATTTTTCTAACATAGAATTCGCCTAAAGCTGCAAAAATAATTATCCATTCATAATTTTGTTTTCAGATCCGAAATGCTTCACTCGTATGAATCAACACCCTAAACAAATTACAGGAAATTTGCAAGGATCCATACCGTACAATGTGGTACTAAATATACAATAACTATCCCCGGTGTACAAACAAAATTATTAATGCTTACAAATAAAAATATTTTACTAAAAGAAATTTTTTACTGATTGTAAGGGTGACTCATCCGAAAGCATTTGTTGTCATTTTGTCAATATGTAAATATGTGAATATAGTTTATTTATTTTTATTAGTACTTATAGGATTACAACTCCCCACAATACAGGTATTCTTCCTTATTCTAACTACACTTCAACAAAGCATCGACTTATGAAAACCCCTTCGTAAAAATAAATTAGAAACTAATCTTTCCTTAAACTTTATACCTAGAAAAAAACTAAACTTGTTTTCATTGGTTGACAAAGTTAATTTAATGTGAGTAATTCTTAGTTCATATCAACTTCAGCATCTTATTTTATTTATTTGTTAGTATATATTTTTATTTGTTCTACAAATTAGAAAAATAATCAAAGAACATTTCATGAGGTAAAATAAAGATGCACAGATTACCCAGAATATGTTATGTTATGTTCTCCAGATTATATTTAGTTATTTATTTTGTTTTAACATTAAAATTAAGGCTAAAATGATTTAATTTATATTAATGCATAGTTAAACCTGTATGGAGTTCTCATCAGACGCTTTAGAACGATGTGAAATATGGTAACGTAAAGGAAGTCAGACATGCCGGCAGACATGTTTCCACAAGTAGTTTAGGATGCCAACAAAAACAAATAAATAAAACGTACTTCACAGAGCCATCAAACATTAAAGTGACGGCGCTCAACCTTTTTAGCTACACTGCTTGGCATGATTCATAGTTTCGAAGAAAGGTTCAGAAAATACAAATTGTCTAAGCGCTAATTGCTCGTGGTGTATTTCATGTGTTACATTACGAGTTGTTATGATGGACACAAGAGACTTCACATTCCTATGTTTATATAAAATAGTCTCATCGGAGCATATTTAATCTTTCGAACCTGACTAGGCTATTGAACCTATCTAATAGTGCGGGCAATTAAAAAGGCAGTTATAAGGTACTTCTAAGGCTAATAACATTAGGATTGTTATGAACAATCAATAGCCAAATGACTATCAAGTGTTGTTTTCCTTGTTGCTAATCCCCAATTAATGTTATACAATGACAGATAAAAGTACTGGTAGTCATGTAATCATATTATTTTGGCAATGGGGCTCTTCAGATCTACAGTCCTGTCAAATCAGTTTTCGGTGTAAATATTTATTCAGTTCAAAGTCTATACGTTATCAGCACGTGCAAACTCGCTCGCTTCCTAGCCGCTATCACGGCGGGATCAGCGATTGCTAATTCAGATCCAATACCGCTATGGCACAGTTCAAGGGCAGCGCAAGGGTTACGAAATTCTCACTATCTGTAAAAACTGTCTTAATCGCGGCTTTACGTCACTTATCGTATCCCATTCGTCATTCCACGTTTTCCCGCACTGCCTACTCATCTGCGATTTTTTTTTTTTTTTTCTGATATATTTACAATTAATCTCGAACGCCTAACAATAACAGGAACTATCAATGAGAACATGTTTACCATGTCTTAATCTACTTCAAAATAATAATAAGGAATATTTTTGCTCTATGGATAAAACAAAACAAGCAAACAATAATAAAAAAATAAACGCTGATAGGAAATATTAATAAGAACAAAAAAATCTCCTGTACAGAAGCCGTATTTTCATTAAACAAAAAATTAAAACCAAGGAAGCCAATGGTCGCTCTAATAAATAACAGCTAATGGGGTCTGCAGAGGTGCTCGCTAATTAAAACACAACTAAAAAACGCGGATGGCCATGACATAAAAGATGACCATTGAAAGCACTAGTAAAGAAGTAAAAAAAAAAAAAATAAATAAAGTAAAAACTAGTAAAGTAGACAGAAAGTACATCGCTAAACCGATTTGCATCCTGTTCTCCAACTACCTGATAATAATTATTGGAATACCACCAAGCCGATTAAAACTAATGCCGTCCGCAAATCTTAGTTCGTAAGCACAAAACTCGACATGTTTGAGGTTATAGAAAAATATAACGGTGTACGAGCATTAGGTTATTGTGTGTTGACAAACTTCCTCAGCTGTTAGAGGGAGAGGATGGCGCTACAGAAGCGGTCCGACGGTCTTTAAACAGAGCGAGCACTATCTATAGAGAAATTCCAGTTTCATACTTCATACCTCACCTAGTATATAAAAAATTAAACTTCGTATTTTAGTACATTTAATTTAACTTTAGACAATTTCCAATCAACATATAACGATAAAATAACATGTAACAATAAAATGTTACGATATCGGAAATCCCCAATATAGTGCTCTGAAAGTTGAGAAACGAATAAAAAATAAACTCGCGTCTTATCCTGCTGACCTCCCAACCCGGGTAATATTCTATTCGGAGAAAATACGACCAATAAAATATTTAAAAAAGCAATATATGCCTCCCTATCCAATTTCATATTCTTGGAATTGAATACATGAGTCAAATACTTTGAGTAAAAGTGAAAAAAATATAGAAACTACATAATCAGAAGGCATACATTGAATCTTTTTTTAGAAAATTGAAATTCGGTTATTTTACTTAATCGTACAACTTCATTTCTAGAGTTTTCATTGTATTTTCCTTAAAATTACATACCGCAAACGGCAAAGTATTGTGTTCAATATATGTTACATTTAATTTAAAAGATGTATGTCCCTCCTTATTAAGTAAGCAAAAATAATTTTAAATATATACAAACATAAAGAGATGGACCGATTGATATATTGAGGTTAAAATGCATTTCGTTCATAAATATTGAATAGACCTGGTATTGTTTGTTCGGAAGCTGTTGTTAACAATGTAAATGTTGGTGTGGGTGAACGAACTGGAAACATACACGGAACTTCGATGTGAACATTTTTTATTTTAAAACTTTCTGTAAACAACATATTTTTCTTGTTTTGATTTATGTACGTGTAAATCAAAAAGTGAATTGTTGGCATATTATTTCTATAATTGAATTATGCATTCTAACCACATATTCATATTTTTATTTTACAGTATTACCAGAAAAAAGTAATAATTCGAAATAATAATAATAAAAATTATTTGTCTCGCCCTCCTCTAACATTGCAATTTTACATTTCTAACGATTATTTAATTAACATTTCTTTAATCAAATACAGTAATGTCAATTGCGAACTCACTTTCACAGAAATTAAAATATAATAGACAATAGTTTATACTAAATTAAATATGCTAAATTAAAGCCTAGGAAGCCTATGCCAAAGGTCACGGGTTCAAACCCGCTGGTGGTCCTAGGATTTTTCAATGGGAGTAAAAAATCCTTTGTTATGCCGTCCTTCGGAGAGGACGTTAAAAGGTGGTCCCGAGTCTGTGCGATGTCAGGTACTCGTTAAAGATCCCTATCCTAATAAAACCTATATAGGCAAAATTTAGGACTCCCGCTGTAGCATCGTCCGATTAGCCTCAGTAGCATAAATGGACGTTAAATGAATAAACAAACAAAGCCTAGGAAGGGCCCATGCCCATGCCAATGCCAACCATTGCTGGTCTCTCTATTTACACAGCACATTTTTTTATTATCCGAATCTTCTGACAGGTGCGAATAAACAAATATGAAGAAAAAAAATATGAATTAATAATATGTATTGTATATATATATATATATATATATATATATATATATATATATATATAATTGTTTGATCAGTTCTCGACTGTTGATAATTTAAGTTTCTGTTGTTCTCAGGTTTCAGTCAATGAATAAACAATTTTATATATATATATATATATATATATATATATATATATATATATATATATATATATATATAATATATATACTAAATATATATTGAATATGTATTAAGAACATTTTCTAGATTTTTTTTTTTGTTTCTCTGAGCGAAGCTGATATAGATGTTATTATATATTTTAATCTTATTGCTATTACAGCTTTTGTGGCTTTGATTCTAAATAAATCTGCGGAAGGTATTAATACTGTCAATCGGTTTATAATCACTTTATTATTTAGCAACTAGATGAGATTTCGTTTTCAGCAAACCCTTTATAAAACGATTCATATTTTTGAATCAACATAATCAAGGTTTACTATGTTGTTTGTTTCTGCATCTAACTAAGAAGTGATGTTTTTTTGACCCTACATTTCAACTTGCAATATCAACTTTAGAAAAGCGAATTTTAAATTTGTAATATCCTTGGCAAACCTTCTTTTACCTAATCTACTGATCCTTTTTTGATGAAACTTTATGCGTTTCGTTCAGTCCGTATGGGTTGCTTAATGTATCAGGAGAAAATATAGAGGTGTTATGTTAATCTATCCTAGTCCGATTCTTCATCACTATAATGACAATCCGTAGCGAACTCACGACCAGTTTCTTAAATCATTTAGGGAATTCTTTCCTGAATCTTTAGAAGTAAAATATAATACAATTTAGCTTTTCATTATATTGCAAAAATAAATTTTCAAATAACTCCAAAAATTATTCCTGAAATATAAGTAGTAGCATAGGCGTATAATATACAGTTGAAAAGCACATGTTTTTAGAAAGGTTTATATAATGTTGTTGTACCTATGCCCATAAATTTACGTACATATGTTATTGGTAAAGAGGGAGGGGAAGATTTTTAAAAACAATATTATATATTGAAACGTAACTAAGTTGTTAACATAAATGGAAAGTTGTTATTAATATATATACTAACATTGTTATTAATTATTATTTTAAATTTTAATGAAGAATATATTTCACTATGAAATGATTGGGATTTTTATAGAAACCAAATAAAACCTTTAAAATATATTTTTAATAGTTTTTTTTTTTTTTGAAATATGAAATAGTACTAAACCGAATAAAATAGGAACTGTTGTTATTTCTTTTCTTCTTGAAAATATACATTGCAGTCAATTTTTCTTCATAGGAGAAAATTAAATTTTCTGTAATATACGTATCTTCAAAACAACAAAAAATTAATTAATCAAACCAATTTTAATAAATTAAAATAATAATAATGCTCTATTACTTTGAGAGAAAATATTTTGATACTCATTTCATTGGCTCAAAATAAATAATTCTAATTCTAATATAAGTGAGCCTAATTATAAAATAATTATTGTGGACATTATATTGATGAGGAGCAAGCTTCTATCCTTTTCATTTATTTGATCAAATGAAACTTGTACTATTTTTTTTTTTGTTATTTAATTAATTTTCTTTAAAAACGAAAATGTGTGTTTGCAAGGCATTATAAGGAAGAAAGGCACACTGACTAAGAGAATACGATAGCCTGATGTCACCTGGTGACCGTTTACTGACAGGACAGCTTCCGAGATGACAGTACTGGTTAGATTGTTGGTTCAGTTACCTGAGCTGCACCGCAAACAATCTACCGGGCAAACATGGTCCTCCTGTCTTTCTTTACCAACAAACATTTTTAAAAAATATTCAATTAAGAAAAAAAATTGATTATAATAAATATAGTTTATTTTCACATTTATGAAAAATTAATGGAATCATATTTCTGTTTTAGTTATAACGAGTCATGGTTGTTATTACGTTTTAAAATTTAATGCAGTTTATAATTTTATACCTATACATTATGTGAAGAATGGTCTAAAACTATAGTTAGAAAACAGGTTCACTGCTTGACAATCAGATGAAGTTTAGAGTAATACTACAGAGATGTGTTGGCTAACCAAGTGTCCAATAATAGTCTATTCTAGAGCAATTTGGCGTTTAAAGGAGGGTGTGAGCGTGCCAGGAGCTGGCGGAAAATTTCCTCTCAGTGCCGAGGAAAATATACAGTTTTTAGCAGTGTGTATTGAGTGTTTTGCCGGAAATATTTATACCATTAGTCTTTTAATTTGTTGATTGATTTGAAAGAATGTATTATACTGATTGGAAATTTGTCACAGGGGTAAATTGAACAATTTATAAATCACGTTCGTAAATAAAGCCATTTAATCCAAATATTTCCAAAGAGAATTAATAATAATAACAATTTTTATTGAGAAAATTTTACAATCTGTCCCAATTTGGACATTAATAGTATTGCTGAATGATATCAAACATACTACATTCATACAATATTTACACAACATAAAATTACAATAAAATATATTCACAATAATGAATCAATACAAAAGTCAATAATTCACTTATACCTATATACACATACACACACTCATACATACATCACATTGAGTGGAGAATCTAGCCAGTGCTAGAACTCCAATATATTTACAAAAGGTCGCGGGGCCACTGCCGTTTCAACCTTCTAGGTGGGTTGTATGGATGAGTGGAGCTGGATAGGGATTGAGCTAAAGGATTAGGATGATGAATGAGGTTCTGGTGGAATTTGGAAAATTTGGATGGAATTAGGTCTGAAATAAATGGAACATTAAGGTCGTGGTGCAAGGTATAATTGGAGACATAATAAGGAGCATTTACTATTGTACGGAGGACTTTGGATTGAAAGGATTGAATGCGTTTGATGTTAGAACGTTTAGCTGTCCCCCACAGTTCAAGTCCGTAGGTCCAGATGGGCTTCAGTATTGTCTTGTAGATTAATAATTTGTTTTCAACTGTAAGTTCAGATTTTCTGTTGAGTAGTCGGTATAACTGTCCGAATCGTCGGTTGAGTTCTTGTCTTTTAAGTCTTGTATGTGGGTTCCAAGTCAATCTTTTGTCTAACAGTAAGCCAAGATACCGGACTGTATCTGAGAGAGGAATCGGTAATGAGTTGAAATAAACTGGCGGACAGGATTTTCGTCTAAGAGTAAAGGTTATGTGTTTACATTTGGCTTCGTTCACCTTTACACGCCAGTTATTACACCAGTGTTCGATAAGGAAAAGGTGTCTCTGAAGGTTTAAGGATGCTGTTTCAGGATTGGAACTGGATGATAGGATGGCGGTGTCGTCTGCAAAAGTTGCCAGAAAGGTATCAGGATGTGTAGGAATATCAGCAGTGTAAAGGATGTAGAGGATGGGTCCCAAGACGCTGCCTTGAGGAACACCGGCCTCAACGGGATAAAGGTTAGAAAATTCTTCACCACAGCGAACTCGGAAGGAACGGTTCGAGAGATAGGATCGGAGAATGAGGTATAGGGACTGGGGTAAATGGGTTTTCAGCTTGAAGAGTAATCCAGTGTGCCATACCCGGTCAAAAGCTTGCGCAATGTCCAGAAACGCACCAGAACAATACTCTTTGCATTCAAGAGCTGAGGAAATATGGTCTACAACTCGGAGCCCCTGTTGAACTGTGGAATGCTGAGGACGGAATCCAAACTGATGGGAAGGAAGATTTTGAGATTCTAATATGGGTAGGATACGTTTTAGAAGAAGCCTTTCGAAGATTTTTGAGAGGATGGGGAGTAGACTAATAGGCCTGTAGGATGAAGTGTTGTTGGAAGGTTTACCTGGTTTTAAAAAAAGGATGATGGTGGAATGTTTCCATAACAGAGGAAAATAGGTGGTGCGGAGGATGCAGTTATAAATATAAGTAAGGAATATAATAGCTTTCTGCGGAAGTTGTCGGAGGATCTGGGGAGTAAGGAGATCGTGTCCAGGAGATTTACGGAGAGTCAGTTTTTGGAGAAGATATTTGACCTCAGAGGGATTAATAGCTTTAGGAGGTAGGGAAAGTGGAATCGGTGACATAAGAAAGTCTTGCACTTTTGCGGTGTGATTGATGTGGGATTCCGGGTGAGGAGTGAATACTTTGGAGAGGTGTGTGGCGAATTCCTCGGCTTTATCTTCATCAGACGCAGCCCAGGAGTCATCACCACGTCGGAGAGGATGGGAAACATGATGGTATTTTAGGATCTTTTTCGTGACATTCCACAGGGAATTATCACGAGCTGATAGAGAGGAGAGGTAGGAATTAAAGGACTGGGAACGGAAGTTCGCCAACTCCCTCTTCAATTGTCTACAATAGAAGTTATAGGAGCGGCGATCTGTTGGGTGTCGGGTGCGCTGCCATAATGATCTTGCTCGGCGTTTGGTGTGGATAAGGTCTATAATAGGTTGTGGAAAATGATTTTGGTCTGGATTTATATTGGAGTGTTTAGGAGAGGAAGCAGTCCAGACAGCTTGTTGGATGGCGGTGGTAAAGGAATAGACGGAATTATCTAGGTCATCTTGGGTTTTGAGGGTTACTCTGAGGTCAATATTATCGGTCAGGATTTGGCGGAAAAGGTTCCAGTTGACAGGGCCTCGGATGAATGATGGTGGAATGGGTTTTGGAATTGGAGTGAGAGATACTTTTAGGATCAGTGGACTATGGTCTGAGGATAGTTCATCAAGGCGAGTTAAAGACAAGTTGAGAGAGCCTAATCCGCTGTGGATAAAGAAGTCGAGGATGTCAGGATTGCGGTTAGGATCGGTTGGCCAGTAGGTAGGGGAGTCAGGAGGCAGGATATTAAAATTTTGGGAGTTGAGTGCAGACAGCAAATTTCGTCCCCGAGAATTCGTGGTTCTGGAACCCCACTGCTGATGCTTGGCGTTTAAGTCTGCACCCAGAATGAAACGATTTCCTAAGGAATCCAGGAAGGATACAAATTCAGAATTGGAAATGGAATGTTTAGGAGGGCAATATGCAGATGTGAGGGTTACCGGAAAGGAAAAAGTCTTGATTACTATGGATGTGGCTTGTAGGAAATCATAGGTGGGAAGTGGGAGTAAATGATGAGAGAGGGATTGGTGGACAATGATAGCAGAACCGGCATGGGCTTTACCGTCTGGGTGGTCAGTACGGTATGTCATGTATTGCGGTATTTTGAAGTACTGTTTAGTCGTTAGTCTTGTTTCAGTTATAAGTGCAACATCGATTGTTTTGTCTTGCAACAACGCTGTCAGTTCGTCAGTATGATTTCTAACACCATTCGCATTCCAAAGGAGAATGGATAAGGAGTTAGGTGAAGTCATTTAAGGATTTTTCAAGGCAGGGATTAGATTCGATACTAGATTTGTAAGGAGTGATATAAGCGGCATAACAAGAGATTTGATTTCGGAGATGAACGATGTCATTAGACTGGTAAGATCTGTGACGTTTGATGGTGGAGGGATATGAGAAATTTGATGTTGAGGAGTTTTTTGAAGATTAGGTAAACTTTGAGGGATAGATTCTTGTACAATAGATTGAGAATGTTGAGGAAAATGTTGTTCCGGCAGTGCCTCGACTTCATGATTCTGGTTACCACCTCCAAGCAAGTGGGCAAATGACACGTTAGAATTTACAAGTTTTGATGGTTCTCTTCTGCTTCTGGTTGGTACAGCTGTTTCATTCGGATCCTGAGGTTTTTGGTATCTGGTTCTGAGTTTCTTGTAGATTTCACATCCCTTGTAGTTAGCCGGGTGGTCCTTGAGGCACAGAGCACATACAGCGGGTGCTGAATTAAAAAATCTCTGAAACGCTAAGGTGTTAATATTTTGAAAATATACATGCCCTATAATGCAGCTGTGTTTACTTTCCTTATCGCATTCCCCATATGTTATAATCTCTTTTGTGAATCATTGTGGATATGTTTCCTTGGTCAATATTTTCCTTATATCATTTTCCTTTTCTTTTTCATGATAATTTAAATGATTTTTTTTTTTTTTTTTTTTTTGATATTTTCATAAATTTATGAATAGGAAAATTAACGCTTATATTAGCATTATAATTATTTATTTTGGGGCAAATGAAATTATTTATATTGATGATTTTAGTTGTCTTGTATATACAATTTTTTAAGCTGACTTTGACTACGTCCCTATATTGATCATCTTTTTTTTATATTTTTTTTTATACCTATTAAAAATTATGCGTTTATTTTATTTATTATAGATTGCACGAGTTTGACTACTAAGTGATTTGTACCTGTGTAAAACGTCAAAAATCATTGTTTTAAGAAATTTTTTATCTTCATTTTTTTTTCTTTTTTTTTGAGTTGAATAAAATTCTTAGTTTAGTTTATATTAATAGAATGATAATAAAATATCCTGGTATACATTTTTCAAATATATTATATGTTTTTATATCACATATGAATGTATAATTTTTTTAAAAAGAATAACAACTACTGCACATGTGCATGATAACCGCATACATTTTCTAAATTCATATTTATTTTTTTATTGTTCTGTTTCCAGTAAATATAAAGTCCAAGTTCAAAATTAGGATATAATATATTTCTGATATATCCATTTTACCTAATGATTTCAAAGAAGTTAGTGTGACACGTAAACAAATCTATAAATATAACACGACAAAAAAGCAAAGGTCTGTATAAATAATGACAATTGAGAAGTTGATCTTCAAAAATATAATAAAGGACATTTTTTACGAATATGTTTTTTTCAAATGTACGGATAACAAGATTGTTGCGACAACTACCGCCCAATCTTTAGATAAAAGGCGCCTTAGTAAAAAAAACACTCCAAAGAAACAAACTCGTTAACCCTACTCATATTTGTCATTGACGTATATATTCAGAGCTAACGCCGATATATATATTTCTGATATTCTCATTTTATATAACAATTTCATAGAAGTTAGTGTAATACATAAACATATCTATGCATATAACACAACACAATGGCAAAGGCCTGAATGAAGAATGACAATCGAGACGTTGATTTTCAAAAGGCACCAAAGGAAATTTTTCACGATACTGTTATTTTGACATATTTATATTCGTATTATTTAGTTTTAGTTTAACCTTCTATGTTTGTTGATTTTATCTAATAAACTCTGAAGTCCTGTAGAAATGCAATCATATTCTTTAGGTACTAATTACGCATTTAGCTTCGTACCAAATCTCTCTAAAACATTTCTTTTCATAACTTTACTATAGTGTTATCAATATAGTAAAAAACCAATTCTAGAGTTTAATGCAAAAAAGAATCAAATAAGATGGATGTTTTGGAAATCAACGTCTCGATTTATCTAAATTTCATTAATCCTAAAGACTTTTACATAGGCCGAATATATCATCATAAAGGCAGAGTTGTTTCAGTATCAAGAAGATATGATCAAGAGATAAGATGAGGTTTTGGCTTTTAAAGCTTGTTATTGTCTATCAAATAGTTGAGTGTAAAAATGAGAGTCAATAATAGTCTTGCAATTTGGAACTAGTTCAAGCCGCTAAAGAGTTGTCTGGCTTAAGTGCATCTCCTTAGCATCCATGCATTTGTACTAAAGTGCGGCCATATTTGGATGTAAGTTACCTCTTGTAAGTCAACACCACGGAATTCATTAGCATTCATAATTCTGATATAATTTATGAGCCATATAATTAATCAATAACATTAAAATTACAATGCATATTTTTTACAATGCAAAATATAGATATTATTCGAAAAAAAAACAACAAGAAAAATACTGCTTTTGATTTAAAAACGTTATTGCGTTAATCGGAAATATGAATCATGAAGATTAATTTTGAGGATAATTTTTTAAAACATATATTGTGATTTTAATATATGTTATTGAATTTTCTAAAATAGGACATGGTTTAAGAGATTGAACAGCATTCCAGATTATTTAAGGTAATCTAGGCCCACAATTATATTTATCAATAAATTTTATTTGAACTCTTGTAAGTCAACAGCACGGAATTCTTTAGCATTCATAATTCTGATATAATTTATGAGCCATATAATTAATCAATAACATTAAAATTAACCTATGGTGCAGATCCGGATGTGACTATACATAGACTATACATCTTTATAATAAATATTACATGAAAATATATGTTGACTTTTTTTTCCGGATGAGGCGACAAAACCTTGCTCACCTTAGTTCATAATTACTCCTTTTTTTAAATATTTTATATTTGTTCATTCCCTATCACAATTAACAGTGTGAGATAGTTGATGATTCCAAAAAGGCGTGCTGATGTAAAAGGAAAAACCAAAATATAACTAGACATTTTTGAGGAAGGTATAAAAATATGCAAAATTTATGATATTAAGTGGTACTTCCTCTGGGTCACTTCGATATCGCATAAACATTACTGTAACAACCGAGCTTTTTTAAATTTGAAATTTCAATTCATTAGGCGGTTTTGTTTTTTATATAAATCAACTATTTTTATTATTTTTGGATGACTTAATTATAAGTATTAAGGAGAGGTTTAAACGTACTTTAAAAACTCAGACACAATTTTTTGATGTTCTTAGCTAACCTTGTATCTCTTATACACATTACACATTAGGTTGATTATATTAATTCCAAGATCAAAACATGGATTGAAAATGTTTTCTTTCTAACATTTCACTTTATTATACGTTTCAGAGGTTAGTAAGCATCTTTAAATGTAATGCGAAACCAGAAGGAAGGTGGTCGAGTGGTTTAGCACGCTGCAGTGAACGCGTGTTGCCCGGCTACCACATGACAGAATACATGAAATAAAATAATTACGATGACGCGTCTCGGTGCCGGAATACTTTTAACTTGGCATTTGTCTCCCTCCTCACCCAATGTCCCGAGAAAGCCAATACAGGGGGAAGCCTTCAAAGGTGAAGTTGGAGTTAAAACGAAAGTGCGAAACCATAGTCCGTAAAATTTTGGATTGATTTAAAATCATTATTCTTTCTGCTAATAGTGTTATTGCCGAAATTTTGGTATTTAAATGTACAAATAAAACGATTGTTGCGACAACTACCGCGCAATCCCTTAGATAAAAGGCGCCTTAGTAAAAACAACACTCCAAAGAAACGAACTCGTTAAACCTACTCATATTTGTCAGTGACGTATGTATTCAGAGCTAAATGAATATTCATTATTATCATTATGCTATTGTTCTTTTAGATATGTTTATTTATAGCGAAGGCGCCTTCAACAGCTAGCGAAAGGAAACTGCATAATGTGCTCTACGTGTCTTAGAGGTTTTGTGAAGCACATTATCCGATAAGCTTCATGTGTCATTAGGTTTATAGGCTGATCTGATGAGGATATGATAAAGCCTGTGACGTTAAGGATCACAATCAGCCTTAATGTGTTTACTAGTTGTCCTAGTATTGATGAACGTAGAATTGCGTAAGTAGGCTAGGATGGACGCTTCATGTCGATGGCCGGTGTTAAAGGCTATTGACCCATTTTAAACACATTATTCCAACCTCCTGGTTTCACTGTATGCGATAAAAGGGAGATAGACTAGTTACTAAAACTAGTTAAAGTACATTACTCCTTATCGATATAACATGTATTCTAAACATAAAAACGAAAGTCATTCTTGCAGATAACGAGGTTTATGACAGGCGTGATAAAAAGGAAACCTAAAGCATGCTAAGTAATATATTGTAATAAGAGGTATGGAGATGACTTTTCTCTATTCGTACCTTCGTATATGTTTTTTTTTATGTGTTTGCTAATGTGAATTTAGCTAACGATACAGACATTTTAAGACCATTTTCGAATTTCTACAAATTTTATTTATTTGTTATTCCGCATCTACCCTTTCGGGTCAAAATTTCTACAAATTGAAGATCTCTAAACCTAATAGTTTGTTCAACTGTATTTCGTATATCTAATATTTATTTAGTTTCGACTTTATCATCATTTTTTGTATATATTGTATGAATGTGTATCACATCACTATTACTACTGTTCATTATGAAACAAAATGTAATATATCTCAATAAATAAAAAAAAAAAATTTAGTGGATTCATTTAATTTAAGTGTTATTAGTGGTTTTGATTCATATTTTTCTTTACTCAACATTTATTTATTCACAAATATACATCCATATATATATATATGTGTCTGTGTGTAGTCATTCATATAAAAACAACAACTTCGGCTGCTCTAGACTTGTCATCTTCTACTACATTATACTAGTTGAATAGTTATTTAACCTATACATAGATATAATATATTGTAGGAATTTAAGGTATCAATATAATCAATACGTAAACTTATTATAGATGAGAAGAAAAAATAGAATACGAACTATATTATACATCAAATGGTACACTGAAAAAAATACGAAAAAAAATTAAACTAACTTTAAACATAAATAAAATAAACTTTATTTACATTTTTACATATTGACAAAATATTTATAAATGATTACGGATGAGACATCCTTACAATCATCAAATGTTTGGTTCATTTGGTAGTTATAATCTAATCATCTAATCTATAATTAGTGGTAAAATTAAATTGTGATTATATAATGTTGTAGGAAAAATTATACAAAAACCTACTAATAAAAACAGATAACACAGTTGATAATATAAAATTAGAAATTAAAATAAACTAGCTTAAGTTAGTAACACATGTTTAGTTCTTTTATGAATGTAGCGTTTTAGAGATGCTTTATTATAGTTACCGATTTCCTTTATTAATGGATTTTTGGAGACTGGTGTTTTACTGAAGTAAGAAGCTGTTTGATTATGGACAAAATGTTTAATTGTTGGAAGCTGAAAGTCCTGGAGCATGGATGATATTTTAGTGTAGCGGGGGTAATTATTAATTATCCGCATTGATAGATTTTGAATCCTTTCAAGTTTTTGGTAGTTAGTCAAGCAGGTTGAGCTCCAGACTGGCGAGGCGTATGTGATTAACGGGCGAATAACTGATTTGTATATTATTAATTTGTTATGAGAGCTCAAATGGGATTTTCTGTTGAAGTATGGAAACATTTTAAATATTAATTTTTTGGCTTTATCAGTTTTTCTATTGATATGATCTGTGAACGTAAGAGATTTGTCTAATGTTATGCCTAGGTACTGTACGGATTTTGACCAAGGGATGAGAGCTGAATTTATCTTGATTTGGTGGTTTATTTGTGGGCGACGTTTAGTGAAAAGAATTGCTTCAGATTTGGTGGGATTAATTTTCAATTTCCATTTTATGCAATATTTGTGAAATTTTTTAAAATATAGTTGAAGGCGATTCACTATTGTATCTATGCGATATGATGATGTATACAATGCTGTATCATCAGCGTATAATGACCTCGTCACAAATGGATGGGCTGGTAAATCAGAAATGAACAAATTAAATAGGATTGGAGATAGGCAAGAGCCTTGAGGAAGACCCGCTAAGATGGGGAGTGTGTCGGAAGTAGATGTCCCAACTTGAATATAGAACTGTCTATTTGTTAAATAGGAGTGAATGATGTGAATCAGGTATGGTGGGAAGTTGAATGCGATTAATTTGTATATGAGCCCGGAGTGCCAAATGGTATCAAATGCTTTTTCGAGGTCTAGAAGGAGCATGCCGGTATGTTTGCGTTCGTTAAAGGCTTTTGTGATGAAGTCAGTAAGTCGTGCTAATTGGTCAATAGTGCAGTGGTGATTCCTAAAACCAAATTGTTCATCTATTAGGAGGTTCTATAGTCTAATATGCTTGTTAATTCTTTTGAGAATTAGTTTTTCCAGAATTTTAGAAAGTATATTAAGTAGACTTATAGGTCTGTAGTTCGAAACATTACTATGGTCTTTATTCGGTTTTTTTATTACTATAGTTTTGGAAGTTTTCCAGATGATAGGGAAGTAGCTATATCTCAATGTGCAATTAAATACTTTAGTTAAAAAATAAATCGATTTTCGGCTTAGATTTTTAATAACTAAGGAGGGGATGCTGTCATCACCTGGGGCTTTTTTTGGCTTCAGTTCTTTAATGATATTTGCGACTTCTTTCGGAGAAATGGAAGAGAAATTAACAATAAAAGGTGATTTTAAATAATCGCGGACGGATTTTAGAATTTTACGGTTGTGGTGATTTGAACCAAGGAGAGAGGTGATTGAGTGAGTTGACTGGAAATGCTTGATTAATAGCTGAGCTTTTTCCCTGTCCAGATATGCGTAGCCGTCGTTATTTTTTAAAGGTGGAATTTTCGGGGACTGCTTAGTTAAATTTTTGTGAATTTTCCACATGTTATTGTCCCCTGGCTGACAAGATTTCAAAACCGTAGCCCAGTTTTCGTTTTTCCAGTCATGGAGACGTTTTTTAATGTAACTGTTTAGTTTATTATAGACTAATTTGGTTTTTGGAATTTTGTTACGCTGGAAAGATCTTTTTAATCTATTTTTTAAATATATTAATGCTCTGAGTCGATATGGTAAATTATTATGATAATACGGGTGGTAGTATTGTTGTGGAATGGATAAGGACATGGATAATTTTATATGTTCATAAAAATCGATTAGTGTGGTATCGATTTCTTTCGAATTATTTATGGTTGGGTTTATATTGATTCGGGAATCTAGCTCTTTCCTGAACTTTGGCAAGTCAGCGTCTTTGAGCGAAAATTTGAGTATTTTGGAAATTTTTGGTAAAGGAGATTGTATACGAAAAATCACGGGATTGTGGTCCGAATTTAAACATGGTAAAGCGATAAGAGGTGATAAGTTGTAAATATTTTTTGTAAGAGCCAAATCGATGATGCTAGGTTTGTAATTACGTTGAGTCGGTATATGGGTTGGTTCAGACGGACTGTGTAATTGAATATGGTTTTTTACGATAAAATTTAGAATTAATTTACCGTTTTTATTTGTTCTGTTACAGTTCCACTGTGTGTGTTTCGCGTTTAGATCGCCAAAAATGATAACTTGTTTATTTAAATTAAATAGTTTACTAATATCTGGAATATTTATTTTATTTGGTGGGATATATACAGATATTACAGTGGTCGATTTATTGTTAATAATTGTATTGATCGCCACGGCTTCGGTAAACATTAAGTCAGGAACGTGTATAAAATGATGCTGAATATCGGACCGCACTAAAAGCATGACCCCCCCTCCAGCTCTACTACGGTCACGTCTGTAAATGACATATCCTGGAAGAGAGAAACGATCAGTTTCAGAAAGACGAGTTTCACAAACAGAGACTAAATGGGGTTGATTATGATTTAAAAATAATTTAAATTCTACATCGTTTTCGCGAATAGTTTGTGCGTTCCACATCATAAGTTTAATTTTACTATTGTCACTAGTCATTAGAATTTTCCGAATGAGTTGTAGCACCTATTGTAATGTATACGAGAAAGTATGTTGTAAAAGAGTACGGGATATAAAGATCGCTGATAATTATTATTGTGAAATTGAAGCTAAGGCTAAAGTTGTTTATACAGCAGCTTATACAATAGGAATTTAGCAAGACACTGTGTATAAACAATTTTACATCGCTAACACTCATAAGAGATTTGAATAAATAAATATTACGAGTATTTTTGCACAATGGAATGACCATTAATCCAACATAGAAAGTAATCCTTCTACGAGAATAAAGATTTTTGACATGCCATCTTCGGCGCTTTTTAGTTGTAATAAATTTTTTTTAAAGTTTGTAATTAATTTACTTACATTAAATAAATTGAATATATTTTTTATCTCTTTAAAACAATCAGACATGGTCGGTTCGTTAGAGTTGCTGTTGGCGGTTTTCGGAGAGAATGTATTTTGAAGCCACGGAGATTTCGGGGTTGGTAGAACTGGAAATTCTTGGTCAGTTTGTTCAAATGTTTTTCGTGGAATCGCTCGAAGTGCTGGTTTTTTTTTGCTTAACTGTAATTCGAGATTTCTTTGATATTTCGTACATTCCGTGGAATTTGAAAAATGTTCATCGGAGCAATTACAGCATTTGGGTTTGAACCCGTCGATTAATGTGTTTGGGCAGTCCTTTGAAAGATGGTCTTCGGCACATTTCAGACATTTTGGATTTTTAAAGCAATTATGTGCCACGTGGTTAAATTCTTGACATTTGTAACATTGAGTTAAAGTTTTGTTAGATCTGTATTTTTCCCATTTTATTACAATGTTACAACTATAGCGAATGTTATTTAATTTGGCTAGCTGTTCTTTATTATCTAAAATTACTATTAGTATCGGAAGCTTTATAGACTCGCTGGCAGATTTTTTCTCCATTTGGTAGATTTTATGAATGGCTAAACCTTGATTTTGTAGGTCAGTCGAAATTTCTTCAATGGGGAACTGAGGAGGCATACCTTTTAAAATAATTTTAGGTTTCGTTTCACTTTTTGGAGTGAACGTGTGAAAGCCGAGATTGATATCTTTTAAGAAATTTTTTACGAGTTCAAAGTCTTCACTGTTATGGACATATATTGTAGTTTTATTCATATTATATTTTATATTTAAGTCTTTCACTTTTGATTTTAAATTGTTAATAGCACCACTGATGTTGTTGTAAGATGAGTTTACTATTATGGGAGGATATTGACTTTTGTTCTGTTTCTGACTTACTATGTTTTTTAAGATTTCTGTATCTTCTTCATCTAAATTGGAAAGTATGTCATAACTATTGGAGGTTTCAATGTTGAACTCACCTCTTTTACGTTTTGTTGACGTGCTGGCTGTCTGTTCGGCCATAGTTCGTGCTTGGCCCCCGACCGGGGCACTCTTGCTTGTATTTATTTGATTGGTGAACAATTTGAGTAACAAACAACTGATAAACACAAAATAAAAGATTTTTCGAAAGAAAAAAGAATGACTGTAAATAAAATCACTGACTAAAGGAGAGACTGATTAGACCACTGAACTGTACCCTACGGCTGCTAGACGTGGACTGATGAACTTTAAACAGATCGGGAACCATTAGAGAATGTGATAAAAATATTATTCACATCCGAATGATATGTTTGTTAAAATATGTTCAAAATATAAATAAGTGTATTTTTACAAATAATATTGATAACGCTTTATAACACAAATATAACTTCAAATTTAATCGAGCGGAAATGATCAAAAAATATATAATATGGTTTTTTTTTTTAGTAGTCAACAATTTTTATTCAGTAAAATTACAATCTGTCCCAATTTGGACATTAATAGTAGTGCTGAAAGATATCATACATACTACATTCATACAATATTTACACGGAATAAAATTACAATAAAATATATACACAATAATGAATCAATACAATAGTCAAGAATTCATTTATACCTATATACACATACACACACTCATACGTACATCACATTGAGTGGAGAATCTAGCCAGTGCTAGAACTCCAATATATTTACAACAGGTCGCGGGGCCACTGCCGTTTCAACCTTCTAGGTGGGTTGTATGGATGAGTGGAGCTGGATAGGGATTGAGCTAGAGGATTAGGATGATGAAATAGGTTCTGGTGGAATTTGGAAAATTTGGATGGAATTAGGTCTGAAATAAATGGAACATTAAGGTCGTGGTGCAAGGTATAGTTGGAGACATAATAAGGAGCATTTACTATTGTACGGAGGACTTTGGATTGAAAGGATTGAATGCGTTTGATGTTAGTACGTTTAGCTGTCCCCCACAGTTCAAGTCCGTAGGTCCAAATGGGCTTCAGTATTGTCTTGTAGATTAATAATTTGTTGTCAGCTGTAAGTTCAGATTTTCTGTTGAGTAGTCGGTATAACTGTCCGAATCGTCGGTTGAGTTCTTGTCTTTTAAGTCTTGTATGTGGGTTCCAAGTCAATCTTTTGTCTAACAGTAAGCCAAGATACCGGACTGTATCTGAGAGAGGAATTGGTAATGAGTTGAAATAAACTGGCGGACAGGAGTTTCGTCGAAGAGTGAAGGTTACGTGTTTGCATTTGGCTTCGTTCACCTTTATGCGCCAAGCATTACACCAGTCTTCGATAAGAGAAAGGTGTCTTTGCAGGTTTAAGGATGCTGTTTCAGGATTGGAACTGGATGATAAGATGGCGGTGTCGTCTGCAAAAGTTGCCAGAAAGGTATCAGGATGTGTAGGAATATTAGCAGTGTAAAGGATGTAGAGGACGGGTCCCAAGACGCTGCCTTGAGGAACACCGGCCTCAACGGGATAAAGGCTAGAAAATTCTACACCACAGCGAACGCGGAAGGAACGGTTTGAGAGATAGGATCGGAGAATGAGGTATAGAGACTGGGGTAAATGGGTTTTCAGCTTGAAGAGTAATCCAGTGTGCCATACCCGGTCAAAAGCTTGCGCAATGTCCAGAAACGCACCAGAACAATACTCTTTGCATTCAAGAGCTGAGGAAATATGGTCTACAACTCGGAGCCCCTGTTGAACTGTGGAATGCTGAGGACGGAATCCAAACTGATGGGAAGGAAGATTTTGAGATTCTAATATGGGTAGGATACGTTTAAGAAGAAGCCTTTCGAAGATTTTTGAGAGGATGGGGAGTAGACTAATAGGCCTGTAGGATGAAGTGTTGTTGGAAGGTTTGCCTGGTTTTAGAAAAAGAATGATAGTGGAATGTTTCCATAACAGAGGAAAATAGGTGGTGCGTAGGATGCAGTTGTAAATATAAGTAAGGAATATAATAGCTTTCTGCGGAAGTTGTCGGAGGATCTGGGGAGTAAGGAGATCGTGTCCAGGATATAATATGGTAACTGGATTTTTTTATTTAATTTAATACATATTCTAACCCACAGGCGGTCCTAGGATTTTTTAATGGGAGTTTTAAAAAAATCCTTAGTTATGCTGTCCCTTGGAGGGGATGTAAAAAGGTGGTCCCGAGCCTGTACGATGTCAGGTACTCGTTAAAGATCCCTATTGTAATATAAACTGGATATGCAAAATTTAGGAGGATGTAGCGTCCGATTAGCCATAGTAGCATAAAGTGACGTAAAATAAATAAACAAACGAACAATGATATTCTAAATTTTTTTTTTTTTTACTTTGGACATTTATTTACTGAGATATATTACAATTGGTTTCAAAATGGACAGTAGTTATAGTGAAATGTGACCACAATCTTACAATATATACAGAAAATAATGACAAAGTCAAATTACATAAAATATTAAATAAATAAATTCATATATATTAAAAAAAAAAATGAAAACAACAATCTGTAATTGAGATAAATACAAAGTTGGCAGATAAATAAATTCTTAACATTGACGTAGGTAATCATAAGATTTATGAAAAAGCTAGTGTATATATATATATTGGACATAGAAGAAGGAAAGAGATTAAGCTTTGGAAATAATTTATTACTTATTGTTTATAAGTTCATATGTATTACCTTAAAATAAAAAGATACAACAAAATTAATTAGATTTTTCTTAATATAATAAGAGTATGAAGATACAGATGAAATCTGTTGTTGACCCGAAATAATTCCAATAATTCTAAAGGGGAAAGTATATATATATATATATATATATATATATATATATATATATATATATATATATATATATATATATATATATATATATATATATTGGACAGAGAAGAAGGAAAGAGATAAGCTTTGGAAATAATTTATTAATTATTGTTTATAATTCCATTTGTATTACCTTAAAATAAAATGATAGAACAAAATTAATTAGATTTTTCTTAATATAATAAGAGTATGAAGATACAGATGAAATCTGTTTTTGACCCGAAATAATTCCAATAATTCTAAAGGGGAAGTAATAATCCTAACTGTAGATAGTTTTATTCAGGCGCACAATCATTATTGGTGTTTCATAACATTTCTAATTAAAGATTGGGTTCTTTTGAATGACGACGTGATAATTGTTTTTATTTGTGATATTCTAAGTTTTAGATTTTTTGCAAATCAATATATGAACACGCGAGTCTTTGATATAGGAAATGTTGACCTTTTTTACAATGCATAATATAGATATTATTCGAGAAAAAAAAAACAACAAGAAAAATACTGCTTTTGATTTAAAAACGTTATTGCGTTCGGAAATATGAATCATGAAGATTAATTTTGAGGATAATTTTTTAAAATATATATTGTGATTTTAATATATGTTATTGAATTTTCTAAAATAGGACACGGTTTAAGAGATTGAACAGTATTCCAGATTATTTAAGGTAATCTTGGCCCACTATTATATTTACCAATAAATCTTGTTTGAACTATTTTCTTTGAAGACGTATACATATTTGTTTTGCGGTCTTGAATGTAATATCTTACGCTTATTCGAAAATTTTGTTTTCAAATTATTAATTATATTCAAAGATTACATTCATTAATATGTTTTTCAGCATAACAACATATTTATTGAAAATATTTTGAACAAAAGTCATCAAATAATAGTTGAATAACACTGTTATATAATTTAAGAATATCTAGTGATTAGAAGTGATAAAGGTATTGAATAAAAATATTATTGTTTTTAATATATTTAAATTTACGTCAGCTTGTCTATTTGTCTATTGCGGATCGGTATAAAAATCTTACATATATAACTACGCAGTTAAAATATAACTTATTGTTAGAATATAAAATCATTTAGGCTTTTTTTTAATGTATTTGATCAAAAAATCAGTTTAACAATATTAGAAGATAACATAGGCAAATAGATAATAATGAAAAAAGAATTGTAGTCACTTTATTGTCATGTACATATAATGTCTTACTCTTGATTCTGTTATTTTAATTTTTAATTCCACTCTTATTTCTATGTCGAAAAATCGTGTTTATTATGGAAGAACCAAACCTACAATTATATTTAGCAGTTAAAGAATTCACTAATTTTTAAAATTGTAGATTTAAACATAATGCCTTTTACGTATTTTAAAAGCTCATAAAAATAAAATAAAAAGGCATCGAAAATGATGGTTAAAGTATTTGATAAAAAGTATAAATTTTTCCGTTAAATTTAAGAAAAATAAAATAATTTACTCCAGAAGTAGTATGAATTGTAAAATCGATAATGTTTTGTTCTTAATTTCACTTGAGATTTTGGATACCTCTTATAATAAATATAAATTTCAGGATTGATAAATTGTAAATTCAAGGAAGTCATACGTATTTGAGATGAAGTTAAAGACAAATGGAAAAATGGTTATACTTAGATCTTATAGCTTTTAATTATGTAAGACTATTTCGGATATTTAAATCGTATTAGACATATCAGTATAGAATTAAATGACCAATTTATATTTATTTTTTAATATGAAAATTATTTAATTACCATTAAATATTTCTTTAATGAATTTGATATTTAAAACTAGTGGTTAATATAAAATAGCCCCTTAAGATATACTAATTTTTAATAAATTTATATGAAACAGAGCATAATTAATAACTTCAAAACTAAGACGTGAAAGATTAGTACGTTTTGAAAGGGTACCAAAGTTAAATAATTAAAATTAGAGGAAGAAGCTAATGGAAGGTGAAAATCCTGAAAATTACTTGTCAAGGCAAAAAGAAAACTTTTTTTTTTGATTTATCAGTTTATTATTGACTTATAATCATGATTTAAATTAAATGAAGATAAAAACTAAAGGTTAGAGTAACTATATAAACATTAACATTTAACAATATATATTACTATTTCAAACCCAAGGAGAACTGCACCCTATGTAATCTAAACGTAAGAGAGGACTTATTCCATATTTTCATTCGATGCCCCATATACGCACCGTACCGAACCCATTACATCCCTAGGGCCTTAAATATAAACAGTACAAATTTTATCACCTTTTTTACCACCGATGATATTGATGAATTAAAAAATATTTATTATTATGCCAGGCAATGTTGCCAAATCAGATCATTTATAATTAATGAATAAACGTATTTGTTAACTTTATTAGATTATTTATCGTGTCTCGCCGTATTATGTAAAATAATATATTTATGTATTTATTGTATTGTAAAATGTTATATAATTCATATATTGCCTTTGAGTTATTTTGTTATAGGTTTTATTGTAATTTATCATTGTTTATTGTACCTAGAGCTTATAATGTAATGAATTAGTATCTTGCTAACTCTTTATTGAAGTATATTTTGTATAATATATTTTTTATGTAGCCAGCTCTATTTCTGTGGGGATTACCCCGAAAGCAAATAAAGCTATTCATTCATTCATTCATTTAACTATATAAACATTACGTGAGGAGTATATAACATGTTTGAGTATATAAATAGTTTTCTAAAAAAGCTGTAAAGCAGTTCATTTTTATATTTACATTATCAGGTAGAAGAAAATTCCTAGGATAAGGAAAGTGTCCTCTTTCTACTCCTCACCCCACAAAAAAAAAAAAAATAAAAATAAACTACAACATATGACTAATCTGAAACCCTACGTCACTTACTAAATGAATATTACTACCAGTACTGTAACAATCTAGCTAGCATAAATTAGTAACTTTTATTAGGTAAGTCGACATTTTTGGTTTATGTCCCCTCATCATAAATAATGCTGACATTTCAGTAGCAATATCGTTTTTTACCAATTTATATCTTTATGTTTCAACTGAATAGTAAGCAGCTTAAAGTATCAGAAATTCCCTTCGTCGTTTCAGAAAATGACGGATTATTATCCAGTAGGATCGTAATCTGCCAATTAGTCAGATAAAAACATGGCAGAAAAAACATATCATTAGGAACCGTCTGTAATCTCCTTTTATTTTGCTGATAACCAACTGACGTTTATCAGCGAAAAATACTACGAAAATATTAAACGATTCTTTTTTTATTTAATCACTCTATTGTTTTTGTGAATACTATTGTAAAATTAAGCAACTAAGACAAAACAAAGCGTAGATGCACCAATTGTAATTCTAGTGTATCCGGTTAATATTTTTCCTGTCACGTAGAATAAATAGCGCTAATTGAGCAGTCCCTTTGAGGAGGACAAAATTTAAATGTTTAATGAGCTATTTATCACGTACAGTAAGCTCTTTATAAATTAATTTACCTGTCGTGTCTTTCGATGTTAATTACTCAGTACCTTAGTTATTAGAAAAGCATTTCAGAAATATCCTTTGTATATTGAACTATATTCATTCCGAGAGCCACACGTGTTTCCCCAAGAGTGGGATACAATTAATTTTTGTTTACTCGGCTTGTATGTTTAAAACTGATTCTCAAAACTATATCATAGCTTCAAGTAAGGAGAATCGTTAAAGATAATGGAGATCAAAAGTTAAGACTACCTAATTAGGGAAACTGTCGGTCTGAGGGAATATGGAAAACCGATATTATCATGTATTCCAGGAATGACAAAAGGTCAATTTATCGTATCTTCGCTTATTCAGTTCTAGAAATTTAATGTTTGAAATATAGAAAAATTAAGATATAAGAATCCAAATATTCCAGCTATTAAACAACACATGGTTTTCTTTTTCTTGGTGAATCGTAAAGGTTTCTAATTAACAAAAAACATTATCTCTGAATTTTTCTAAGTGGAGCTTAGTCGTTAGGTGCATAGAGTACTCGCTTACTATTATCCAAGTCACGGGTTCAAACGCCGGCTGTGGCACGACACTATTCTGTTATTTCAAACATAGAGGTATGTAGGAAGACCCTTGGAGTGCTCACCTTGCAATTTTGAATAGTGATAAAATGGTGCATGTAAAATCAGTGAAAAAACATGACACCTAAACGCAATCGCGGCTTTTTCACATCCTTGATCTAGCGTTGGCCAATAAACAGTAAAAATCTGTATAAGTACCTCTCTATCTATGCATGGGTTAATGAGGTACTTTTTTCACTTTGAACCATTCCTGATTACTGTTTTTTATTATTATATATTTGATTTTTTGTTTTTATATGAACAATATTAATAAAGAATGAGACCACATTCATGCAATATTTTCAGAAAAAAAAAAGAAGGTAAAGTCAAATTAAATAAAAAAAGAAAATAATATATTCATAAACAACAAAAAAATTTTCATTTTAAAATTGCTTTATTGAGAAGTAATACAACCTGCCACTATCTTGGGCAATAAGTATTAGAGATAAAAGAAGTCATTCATTCCATATGTACAAAGTAAAATAAATAAAAAATAAAATACCTCAATAACAAATGAAAAGAAAAAAATAAATAAATAAAAATAAAAGGAAATAAAAGAAAATAATTATAATCTTGGCCACATTCATACCTATATGCAATATTTACATACTGCCCCTGGGAACTCCGAATCGAACCTCTACATCCAGAAATGGATGCCGAAGCACAATGTCAGGAGATCCCAGCGCCTCTCAGTCAGCCGCGTCACCAATCTAGTCAGTGGAGACTGAGTGAGGGCGCTAGAGCCATACACTCTCAGGCATGAGTGGAGAAGTTGGCCATTGCCAGCACTCCAATTGCGTATTTATAAGAGATCTCTCGGCCACTGCCGCCTCAACCGACGAGGAGGGTTGTAAAGATGGTTGGTACTAGATAGAGTTTGTGCCAGAGGATTAGGAAGAAGAGTAAATTTCTGATGGAAAGTTGAGAATTTGGATGGGATGAGATCAAGGACATAAGGGATCTTGAGGTCATGATGTAAGGTCTTGTTTGTAACATAATAGGGAGCATTGACTATTGTTCTAAGGACTTTGGACTGAAAGGATTGGATACGTTTGATGTTCGAAAATTTATAGTACCCCATAACAAAAAATTAACAAAATAAATACAAAGAAAATTATCGTAATATGTTTATTACCGTATGTAAATCTTACTTATAACCATATAAAATAGCTATAATATCAAAACAAATAATACCATTCCTAGACACCTAATTATACGATGATATATTGATTATTATAATCACTTTAAACCTGAACTATTAAATTAAAAATTTCTATTTTTTTTTTCTAAAATTATTTTATTTATGTCACAGCTCCTGGAAGTCAGCAATTCAAATCAAAATAATATTTTTATATGTAAAGGAATTTATATTAAGCTGATGGTAAGTAATTTTTTAAACATTAGTCCTTTGCCATTGATGCAACCAGACCGACAAGATATTGTGGACCACTAATGTAAGTCTGCTAAATTGTGGAATCGCGTGACTTATCATGACTGACTCTTAAGTAGTAAAAGTTACCTTATGTGGCTGGGTTTGTGGGGTACAACACATCAGTTACCAAACGATAACTTAGTTATTAAAGTGGAAGTTGTGTAGTGTGATTTATTGATTAATATTTTGACATGATTTTAATGTAGAAATACGTTTTAGATGAGATGGGTTAGATAATATGCCTAATTAAATTTATTTATTAAAAGAGCAATATGTTTATTCTATTAAAAATTAAAGGTACAACCTGATATGAATGAGTGAACATATAATTCTAGTGTATAATATAATTATAGGGGTATATAAATAAGTATAAATGTATTTTAATGACGAATCGTCAAATTAATTTCATTATCACATTCAAACTACCGTTAAAAATACTGAAGAAGCTAAAGTCAATATATGTATCATTAATTATAAACATATTAATCTCAACTTCGTTATTGAAACATGTTACGTCTATTTGTAAGCATACACCTTTAATGTTTCTAAATAATAAAAGTACATTTTCTCGTAAAAGATTTATAAAGCTCGGATGTATTTAGTGCATAATGTTTAAATTTTAATTCATTTTGTAACGGATACGTAAACAGAAAAGCGATGGTCACCCTTGGAGTTGCGTATAGGATACGAAATGGCGATACGCGTGAACAACCCTGGGATTGATTTCAATAAGTAATGACTGGGTTACGAAGTAATTATCAGTCTGATAAAGATAACTACTGAATGATGCAACGTTATGATACCGTTTTTACGTCGATGCCTTGTTTCCAATAATTGAAATCATGATTTTTTATTTTATTTCATGCTTAAATGAAAAAAGAGTAACCCTCTGAGAAATGTTAAGAAAATAAAAATAAAAAAATCTGGTCTATGTACCTATTTATTCTTCTCTTTTTTTCGTTTTATTTTATCCTATTGGAGTGTATTTAAAGTAAGAAAAGTAGTTTTCCTTCCTATTATAGTTGATCATTTTTTTTTTCGATATTAGATAATTTTATACAAAGAGCACACCAGAGTACTTTTTTTCTTTTATGTAAATGTTTACAAAAATATTCTGTTATAATACCTGAATAAACCTAAAGAAATATATAATTAATTTTTATAATATATGTTTTATGTTAGAGTGAATAAATTGATTTTACGGTTCTTTTTAAATAAAATGTTCCATATTTTACACTCAACAATCCTTTTATTTTTTTTCTCTCATACGTTTCGGCCTTTGCCATTTTCAAGGACCCTTTAATCAGTCCTGTATATTGCACATATAAAAATATATATTGTCACAATATAAAAATATATATATTATATATATATATATATATATATATATATATACTTTAGTCTGAAATGAGTCATGTCAGTTTGTTATGATCTACTCTAGATATTAAATATAAGCAGATAATAACTGGCTGACAAGGCCGGTTTCAGCCTAAAATGTAGGTAAATAATTATATTTTATAATGTGATAATTTATATTGTTATATATGCAAGACTAATTAAAGGATCCTTGCAAATGGCAAAGGCCGAAACATAGGAGAGAGAAAAAAGAAATAAAAGGATTGTTGAGGATAAAATAGGGATCGTCTTATTTTTTAAAAAAACCTAGAAATGGATAATATCAATAAAATTTAAAACTTTTAACAATAAGGTAATTATATGTTTATAAATATATACAAATCTATAATTAAGTTTAAAAAAACAATAAGTTACTCTAACACCAATTATAAAGTGATAAAAAATCAATTTTTGCATGGAGATTTACCATGGGCTTTATATAAAACTTAAATAATAAAATAAAGTCACTGAACATTATAACATTAACTGTTTATAATCATAAAAGTAAAACTTGTTACGTCAGTTAACACAAATCTTTCCTTTAATTCATGATTTGTTGTCATTATATCGTGTTCAGACAACTATCAATAGCGATTGTGATAAGTAAAAATAAGTGTGTTATGTTAGTGTTAGCACTGGATATTTCATGAGGAAAGTTATCATCAGTTTCATCATCTACCACGAGATTTCACATCCAGTATCTGATTCAACCGCACGCTTCTTGTGTGTATACTGTTTTAATAAACTTCTTTGATTTTTTCATTTCAAAGCATTTATTATTAATGTAGTATATATACACAGTTACGTACGGGTCGGATGGTTTAGAGAAGGAGTTGTCATACCAGAATTTAATTTTTACACAAAGGATTTTAAAATATATAATTTTATCATCGCAGAATAATATAAGCTTCCAAACACAAGGAAAAAAACTTATTAGGTATGCAAGAATTTTTTTAAAGTATATATAAATAATATATTTTAGAAAAAAAAATAAGAGGATCAAGATAATTAAAATTTAACACAATAAAAACAGATAGTTGATAAAATCAAGCAAATATCGACAGAATAAACAGTAAAAATTAATCAATATAAAAACACACTCGTCTATATCTATTTTATATTTATAAAGGAAAAATATTCAATTCAATTTTAATGAAGAAATGAAACTATTACTCATATATTATATTAATACTCACCCTGTTGATTAATTTTTAGAAATGAATAGCCAATAACTTACGAAAAAAATCAATCGATAAACCAAACACATAAATAAATATTAATAATTATTAAAAAAAAAATTTCCAATAAATAAACTCTGATTTTGTTTTCATAAATCTTTAAGCATGACATTTATTCCAAACTAATTGTCAAGAGAAGTTATGAAAATGAATACTTTTCAATAAAAATATAATTAATATTTTAATAGCTGGAAGAAATCCACCTGGATATTATATTTAATTATTTCAAAAGAAAAGACCATATTTAAGCTATTTTTTTTTCACACTCTCCGATTTTATTATTAATCACAAATACAATATATACATATATTTTAGGATATCTGACCATTTCTTACCCGAAGGTCAAGATATTTAATTAAAGATATTTAAGCGAGCACATTTACTGGTTGTGTGATTACTTAAAAGGTGGGAATAGGAAAATAAATCTAAAAACAAAACAAAATAATAACAAAAAATTTCATCTTAATTTCTTTTGCGCTTACTAATTATTATTACATTTTTGTTAAATCCAAATCCATTAACAGATTTAATATTCTATGCAGCTCAAATCAATTATAGAAAACCACTTAAAATCAATTATAATATCCAACTTTGATTTTGTCGATGAATATTTTATGAGTTGATTGATAGATTATGACATTGATTTCGAAGTAAAAAAAGTCGAACGTGCACGCTCCCAGGTTTGACATGATGTCGCAAGCACGTGTGCACGAGTTCGTTTGATATAATTAAATTATTTTGGTATTCCTTATCTGCCAAATTTATTATTTTTTTTAAATTTAATTACAATTTGTGTTTTATTAAAAGTAATTTTTTCTCCCTTTTTAGATTTGATGATAATGAAATAATATACATTTCATATATCGTACATACTTTCTTTAAGATAATTCGATAATTTTGTCATCTCATTTATTTTGAAAATTATTTAGTAATGATGAAATTAAGAGCAATTGAAAGTAGTAGTAAATATACCTATTCAGCACTTATAACATAGCCATAAATTATTTATTTTTAATATATAACATATAAATAGGTAAAACGTGAAAAAAAATGTATTTATAAATATATTTCTAAAGGTAAATGATCTGTTTATCTTTGAATACTTGGATATTAATTCCTAATTTATTATAATGATAATATTATTTATTTTTATGTTGTTGTTGTTGTTTTTTTACTTGGATGCTCATATTATCAGCGAATAAATATTTATTTATTTTGTTCTATATTATTGTCATGTTAGACAAGGTTGTGAATTAGTATGTATTGTAATTTTTCATTGAAAAATTTAAATATTTTTTATTTAAAAATAAATAATAGATTTCTCAATAAAATAAAAATTCTTCTGCCTAAGAGGCAGAAGGAGTCATCTGCGAATTCAAACTTATTATTCTGACTGTTTATTGTTTTTTTTTTTTTTAGTTTTTCAGTTAATAAAATGCTTAGATAAGATGTTAAATTAAAAAGAAAAAACGTATAGGTTAAGCATGACTCACTCTTATGCTTGGTGTATCCTTTCCAGAAAGCTTTAAGGAAGGCCATGGCTTATGGTGTAGTATCGCTGCACTGACATAGGCAAACTGAGCGGCTGTCAGAGTTGGATGTGGTGGGGAGCTCACTGTTATTTCTAGCCCCTCTACACCGACTTTGTTTATGTCGTTAAATAGCTCTTTTTACGCCTGTTTCCTAAGGTCATCGTCATGAGCCTGATTTATCCAGATTCGATTGGTATTATCTATTTGGGAAATTCAGCAAAAATTATCGGATCGTCAAAATAATATTTTGAAATGGCGACGTAACCTATGGATAGTCGGGTATCCTCGACGCCAGAATGGAACTCATGGCTTTTGTACCATTATAAAACAGAACAGGTTGTAAAACATAAAGGAGATGTAAGAATTCAGATGTAATTTAAAAATGGATCGATGCATGCAATGAGCATTTAGTGCATTGACATTCACATATGCAGTTCCTCGAATGGACTGCACTTACGAAAAACCACAATCTGGATTAAAAGGCGCATCGAAAATTTATCGGCACATCCAGTAAGACATTTATTTATAAAATAATGTGGTATTTTTTTTTTTTTTTGTAATAAGAATCCAATACATTTAAGCTGAAAGCTTATTGTAGGGGCGTCGGCCGTACATGTTAATATACAATTATCTAATAGCTTACGTAATTAAGCAATGAAGAAAAACGAAATAATAATAATAAGTAAAACACAACAAATAATCACCGTAACATACCTAAATACAAAATAACTAATACCTATTTAATATTTATTCACACTAAATATTAATGTTTATAAACACAAACATTATTCCGCCGACTGTCTTGCGACTTAAGGTCTACAGCAACTGACTTCAGTAATGTTCCTTGAAGTTGAAGAAATTTCCTAAATACGTAAATTGAATCTTTATAATTATTTGTTCCTACTGTACAAGAAATATTGCTAAGGTATTAAAATAATTCTACCATAATTCCTTTTATATTTATTAAAATCTTAAATTTATGAATCTTATTCATACTTTCATTAAAAATTATAGCACCGAACTACGTAAACTAATAAACCATTTTAACGTAACCCGGATTCATCAGATACTTTTCATATGTATATACTTTGATTCATATTTAATCCTTTTAAACATTAAATTTATCGAATTTAGGAGTTCGTAGTAAAGACTGTATGGTATATAAAGTGAAAAAGCAACTGTATTTGTATCAAAAATAAAGAATTATATTTGAACAACTGTGAGTTATTATTTTTTAAGAAATAAAACCTAATCTCTATTGAATATCTCATAATAAGGGTAATGAGTTATAGCAATGGTAATAAAAAAAAATAAATAAAATCGTATTAATACAAAATATTACGTAAATCTATAAAACTAAATATATTTTTAAGCATAAAAGATTATTTTATTGTTTTTTTTCATTCTTTTATATTTTTCGATTCTATGATATAAATTTTTGTGTGATTTTCAGGTATTTCAAATGAGAATTGTTCTTAACAGTTACCATTATTTTTTATCTCATATTTATTTCATTTAAAACAAGATGGAATGCAATTTTATAAAGCTAAAAAAAAAAAATAAAATAGTAATAAAGAAAAAGATAACTGAGTTATCATTTAAAAAATCTAACAAAAAAAAAAATGAATAAATAAGTAGTATATATATACACTGTACGGGACAGATGTAAATTCAGAACCCTAATCAAAAATCACCACTTTAAAGATAAACTTAACACCAGCGCCACTCAAGCTTGGACAGAAGAACGCAGGAGGAGCTCAGCTAGAGGAAGAAGAGATTTTGGAAGGAAAGGAAGGTCAACACATCAACCAAGCAGGTTCAACCGTGCTCCTTAATCGAGCATAACGATGAAATAATAATAAGTAATATATATATTATTATATATATATATAAAAATTTTAGAAAAATCTGGCACCTTTCATTTGGATACCGGATTTTCCACAAAGATAGAGAAAGAATAAATATAGAATATTACGTCGGAACAATCAAACTAATAATTAGTTTACTAAAAATAGCTGTGAAAATAGTTACTGACATCAATCGCGCTCATGAAAAAGATATTACCACTTTGCAGGTAAATTACAAACGTCATCCAGGTTTGGTTGGAAAAGGAAGCCACACACCCAAACAACATGCGGGGATCTCCATTCACTAGATGACGGCTACTACGAGAACGATTTCAGAGTCCTTCAATCAAAGAGTAGGAAATACCCGCCGGTAATTGCGAATGCGTGGCAGGAATGAGGAAAACGTGTCCTACAGCAAGTGCATGTCTATGTTCTATTTCTAACTCAGACGTAAATGATCATCTTGTTAGACGTATCCGAATGAAGTATAATTATGCAACGATTTATCACAAAGTAGGATTTCAATTCAATGTGTTTTTTACATATCAACAAATATACAATAGGGATGATCGATAAATTCTTAGAAGGTTAAACGTTTCTCCGAACGCTCGATTCATTCTCCTTAAATGTATCTACTCATTTAAAATTGACCCATGAACCATGTAGCAAACCTTGTATACTCAGATAGCAAATACGTTTTGAAAACACAAATACTGAACTCTCGTTTTTACAAAGTCTATAAAAGAAATAAAACAGAACTGTCGCAAATTTAACTAAGGATGAATAGGTTATTATACTTTACAATTATTTATTTGAAAGACAGATAGGTTTCACGTATTTAATTTACGCTAATCTATGTTGACCTTCCCTAAATTTATATATGATATTGTGCGCTTTAAATTTAATAATCTGATGGACCCTATTATCAATTAACAATAAATCATGACACTAACAAAAACCATTCTGTAATCGAGAAACATTTAGTGCATTATCGGCGAGAAAGGAGGAAATCGTATGTTATATACAGAGTATTTGTTAATTAAACAACATTTAGCTATATTTTTAATGATAGTCATTTCCTGTTAGACGATATCCAGGCAACGCGTACATTATTATTCAAACCAAAGAAATAAATGTTAATTAATAAATAATAACTACTCATTATAGCTAATAATAGGGTACTCATTTTGATTTTGTTTTGTAAATTTTTTAGTCTCTGTATATATTTAGTCATTTTCATATCACTCCGTTTCTGCTGTTCATTAAGTGATATGATCTGACAATAGGATTTGTTATCAAGTCTTGAGGGTCATTTGTAATATAAATAAATAAATAAGTGATATGATATAGTCAGTGTATATATTTATTTAATTTATATTGATATTTGTAGTTAGAACAGCACCTTAGCTAAATACTATTTTAGAATAAGGTATATCTGGTTCTTACTTAAAGAGTCAGATGTGACTTTATAAAGTGAAAACGTCATTAGGCGCGTTACGAGATTTTTGGCAGGGGTAAAAGCTTTGATTTTGTAACCATGGTGACGTTACCAACATGCTCTAGACTGACGCATGCGCAGCGGTCTGTTCATTTTTTAAAACTGCATTTTTGAATATCTTCATACATGATTAAATTATATATACGAAACAAAGAGGAAAGATCCCCTTATTTGAGTCAAAAATCCTGTTATATATGCAAATTTCGATTCAAAGGTGAAAAATTGAAAATAGGCGTAAGTGATATAAGAACAAGAAGGAAAATCGAGCAATAGCCTTATCAACCATTTTCTACATCAATAAATAAATAAAAAATAACGGTTGAAGAGAAGAAGAAATTAAGCGTCCTATAGGAACAAAAAACGGCGGCATCGATATAAGAAAAAAAAATCATTCATTTTCATTTTCAATAGATAGACCAATCTTCTAACGGAGAATAATTCGAATTATGATGCCGAAATTCAAGATGAAGAGAAAATGAAGTGTCATCAATATCAACACTGGCACCAAAGTCAACGGTGAAGACAAAAAAAGAGCGATTAATTAAATTCTTTCACATAAAGTTTAGTCTTTTAAAACATTTATAAAGTATATTCCTAAATTTCATGAATTTCCCTGATTCAAATGGCAGGTACATCAAAAATTGTGCAATATATATTTATTGCAATATATATTTATTAATATATATTTATTCATATGTATTACAATTTGTCACAATGGACAATAATAATATCGCTAAAGGATCACATTCATACAATATTTACAATATAAACAAAAAGGAAAAACATAAAATTAAACAAAACTAAATAAACGTATACAATAACAAAATTTGTAGATAAAATAAATACAAATAAATGAAGTCAACAAATAAATAAACAAAGCATATCACATTAATGCGTATGTACAATATTTACAATCAGCTAGGGAATCCCGGACGGGGCTTGTTCCCCCACTTGTGGAAGGACTAGCAGAGCCCAAATGATCCCAGCGCCTCCCTCTCAGCCGCATCACTGGTGAGTGCCAGCGGAAGCTAAGTGAGGGCGCCATAGCCACAATCACAACGCACTTGAGAGGAGAATCTGACCAGTGTCAGAACTCCTTCTTCTTCTTCTTTAGCTCTCTCCTTGTGCCTTTCAGCGTGGAGATAGTCCAACCCAGGATCTCCATCTCTCTCTGTCTCCTGCAAGAGTCTTCATCTCCTGCAGTGTCTTGCCTCTCGCTTGCCCCAACTTGTAGCCATCGTAGCTAAGCCTAGGCCTTCCTCTAGGTCTGGTGCCAACTGGTTTTGCCTCCATAAATTTGCGTGGGTCACAATCCTGGCTCATCCTACATACATGCCCGAACCACCTCAACTGTCTCTTCTCCAGGGTCTCCTTCATTGCAGGAATGTTTAATTCTTCCCTTATTGTATCATTCCTGATCCTATCCCTGCGAGTTTTGGAAGCCACTCTGCGCAGGTATTTCATTTCTGCCGCTGTTATACGGCTCCATTTGTTGTCCGGGAGTACCCAGCTCTCTGCTCCGTATTGTAGAACAGGCATGTATACGGCCTCAAATATGTGGAGCTTGACATATTTTTTAACCTCTCTCTTTCCTACTACTGTGTTGCTGATGGAATAGTAAATATTATTTGCTTTTCCTATCCTGTGGGATATTTCGGGTTGTATTTTTCCATTTCTGCTTATCACAGTTCCAAGGTAGAAGAATTCATTTACCACTTCAAGCTCCTCGTCGTTGCACATAATCTGGATTTGTTCGGGCTGTCGTCCCACTTGTAGGATCTTGCTTTTTCTGGCATTAATAATCATACCTTTCCGCCCTAATTCTGCTTCCCATTCTATTAGGGCTTGTTGGAGCTTAACGCTAGAGTCAGTAATAAGGACTATGTTATCGGCATACACCATTACTTGTGCCTGTATGGTTCTCATATTCCAATGACCAATCACCGCTCTTGCTGTTCTTCTCTTGCAAATCTTTATTATTTCATCCATAAAGATTATGAAGAGTAGAGGGCTGAGGCTATCCCCCTGCTTTACTCCTTTTGCCATCGGAAAGCTCTTCGACTCGAGACCGTTAATTCTTACAATGCCCTTTGGTGCCTGGTATGTTGATTTTATAGCGAGTTTCAGAACTCCAGCATACGTATTTACAAAATATCTCGGGGCCTCTGCCGTTTCAACTTTCTAGGTGGGTTGTATGGATGAGTGGAGCTGGATAAGGATCGTGCTAGAGGATTAGGATGATGAATGAGGTTCTGGTGGTATTTAAAAAATTTGGATGGAATTAGGTCTGAAATGAATGGAACATTAAGGTCGTGGTGCAAGGTATAGTTGGTGACATAATAAGGAGCATTTACTATTATTCGCAGGACTTTGGATTGAAAGGATTGAATGCGTTTGATGTTAAAACGTTTAGCTGTCCACCACAACTTAAGTCCGTAGCTCCAGATGGGCTTCTTATAAATTAATAATTATAATGATGGTAATGATGATAATTATTATAATGGTATTGTCCTATGAATTAATAATTAGTTGTCAACTGTAAGTTCAGATTTTCTGTTTAAGAGTCTATATAACTGTTCGAATCGTCGATTGAGTTCTTTTCTTTTAACTCTTGTATGTGGGTTTCACGTTAGTCTTTTGTCTAGTAGTAAGCCAAGATAGCGGACTGTATCTGAAGGAGGAATAGGAATGGAACTGAAGTATACTGGCGGACAGGAGTTTCGTCGAAGAGTGAAGGTTACATGTTTGCATTTGGATTCGTTCACCTTTCTACGCCAAGCATTACACCAGTATTCGATAAGAGAAAGGTGTCTTTGCAGGATTAAGGATGATGTTTCAGTAACGGAACTGGATGATAGAATGGCGGTATCGTCTGCAAATGTCAGGATGATTAGGAATATTAGCAGTGTAAAAGATGTAGAGAACGGGTCCCAAGACGCAAACAATATAATAGAATACCTAAGTCCGGGGCAAAAACGAAAATACCTAAGAAACTGAAATTTCATATTTAAGATAACTATTATGTTACAGTAACTTTTTCATCAAAATCAGCTCACCAGAAGAGCCACTTTATACCAGGCATTTTACACCTTTTTACGATTTTCTCAAAAACGGCTCTAAGGTTATGATTAAACTAGCTATATCGATGTAAAATATAATAGGCTTTAACATCATGCAGGTTTCATTCTGATTGAAATAGTCTGATAGGGCTGAAATGCCGATATTTCAAAATTTCTTCCTCTAAAGTACCTTTAATTTTGTGATTTTATCAAATTGGCCATATCATATTGTTAGTATAGCTAAACGAATTTGATATCCAACTAAAGGAGAAAATAGCAAAAATATTTGTCTATGCAAATTTTGTGTTTTGAATTTAAAAGTAGTAATATATGTGTATAATATACAGTTGGATATCTAAAGATTTAAGAAAAAATATTTTCTTATACACAAGTTTGTAGAAGTTAATGGATAGTGATGAAAAGCCGATAAACTAACAGATTATTTTAGATGATTATATCATAGATTATTTAATAAAACACCTGTTTCCATTAAAATACAATATGAATAATTCATAAACAATTTATTTATGAATAAAACTGACTAATGTGAATGAACCTTTTGGGTAATGATGACTATCTCTATTTTCTCCTCTCATAATAAACTTCCCTGAATTCCTTCTCGATAATCAGTCTCTAATTCATACTTTATTGGAATTTGGATGTATGTTTATTTCAAAATGTTTTCTTACAATAAGCCAAAGACGACGTTTTCGACATTCGATCTTGTTGATACTACGAGACCAACTGATAGTGAAACTGTACCGTGCGTCTAATTGATACCCAACTCCTAATTGTGTGGATTGACTTGCGCATAGAATGTGCTTAGTTGTGAACAGCATAACACGATACTCATTAAATCAAGGTTTTTCAAGAATCATATGGGGTTATTTTAATAAAGCTGTTTTTTAATCCTTAAATTTGGACTACTCAAAAGCTACCTGTATTGCGCCATAATGAAATTTCAGTAACAAAGAACACTTTGTGCAGACGACCAATCCTACGTTCCCATTTTCAGTCATTTACATGTATTTTCATGAGCTATCACGGGACTCAGATAAAATGGAACACACATTTTCTGAATGTTTGAATACAGCAATTTAGTTGGGTGAGAGACTTGCTTGAGAAATTTCATTTTCTCCTTACCCCTTACTGGGCCTTGACAGGTGTATCCGCTGTTGCATATCCAGTCCCATTGTCATTTTAACATTACGATATCGTTTTAAATTTGCGAAATGGTACTTTTTATTAGAAAACAGCAGGCGTTTCTGCAACTTATAATCGACGCTATTTAATGAAATATAAACTATTAAGTTATTAATGCAAATCTAGTATAAATCTTCATTGAAATTAGCATCCCTGTAACTAATATGAAAGTTGCTATTGAACCTCGTAATATGCTTTAATATATAAAGTACATGCATTTTTACTTTGATGTATTGACTTAATAAATAAATCTAACTTAACCATTCATTAGTAAAATCGGATATTAAATATTTTTAAATTAGATGGTGAGTTGAGCGTAGTTATCGACTTTTTTTCATTAATATCTTCCGAAACTTTCACGAATAAATGAAGGAACTGAAATATTTATGTTAAATGGCACATGAAAAATAATTAATAATTATTGAAGAATTTCTTAAATATGGAAATTCCCCTTTTGAGTGAAAAATCAGTGAACAAAATATTTTAAAGTAACTTTAATTTTATTTTTATTGGTATATACGTGTATATTATTATTATTTTTTTTAATTTTTGGAGTCTGTGGTAGTAGTTTATTTTCTGAGAAATAATATAATCTGCCACATTTAAGGGCAATGAGTAGTACGACTAAATAAAACATTTACTCAATGTGAAAAATATGAATATATAAAAATGAAGAGTAAAAAGACAAAATGGAAGAAAATTAATTCTGAAAAAGTTAAAATCATAAGTAAAATTCATACTAGTTTACAATATTTATATTTCGCGCTCGAAGTCTTCCGAGCCTGGATTGTATCTAGCGGATCTTTCAACTGCGTCACAGATATAGAAGCCAGGGTAGATGGTCAAAGTAACATATAAATAGAACTCCATTATTATCATTGAATATCAAAATAAATAAAATTAAAAAAATCATCAAAAGAAATTTATTGAAACACATTATTAACTTGGAATCCTCATACTAGACTGAAACGACAGGAAACTGCTCGTAGAAACAGGTTTCTTCAAGACTTACTCGACAAACTCTCAAAATTTCCAATTTACTACAAAAAAACTCATTTATATAACCATTATCAGGCCGTTTTGGACCTAAGGAATTGAGCTATGGGGGTCTTCTAAGCCATCAAATTCCTCTCGCATTCAATCCTTGCAATCCAAAATCCTTCGAAAAAATCCGCAATGCTCCTTACTTTGTTACCAATAAAATCATTTATAAAGCCCTAAATATCCCATTTGTTGAAGACTTGGTCCGATATAGAAATACCTCTTTTCATTTTAAACTTCATGTCCACTCATACCCGCTAATCCGTGACCTCTGCTCCATATCTAATCCCGACAATCCACCGAGGCACCATAAAAGAAGATGGCCAAAAGACCTCCTACCATAAATTAGACATTGAAGTTCTACCTATGGGTATTTTCTTCCCAGGACTATCATGTGTTCTAAACATATATCAACCCTATTTACTTGTTGTATTTATTTAATACAGTTGTAATTTTCTTTAAATAAAAAAAACTTTATTATTCACACAATTTGAATCTTTAAACGCTATTGATATTTGTCATTGTAATTTGTGGCCGAGTGGCTAGCGCGCTAGTCTCTCATGCTACAGGTTCTGAGTTCGAATCACAGTCCCGGCGGGGCTTTTATAAGGATGTAAAAAAATGGGGATTCACTCACAACCTCTCCCCCGGGTATGTGAGACCCGTCAGCCAAAGGGTGGCAACTCACAAAATTATTCGTAGAGAGTGATGACCCTACACTAAAAATTGTATCGTGAAAAGTGAGTGTAAACTCGTAAGAGTTTACACCGCGAGGCCCAGGACCTACACGGCCTGCCGCGCCACTGGAAGAAGAAGAAAGAAACGCTATTGACTGGGAATATGAGTAATTAGACATAGTGGCGCATGATTCTTAGATGCAAATTTCCTTGTTGCATGTTATTAATTCTTTTATATACATATTTTGAAGTCGTGCTTTACTACATTGGATTAAAACACGATTCTCGACAGTTTATTAGCTTCAACATCTGTTAAATATTTCATAAATTGATTGTGAAAACGTGTTAAGTGTCGTTTTGATTTTTAGGTCATTGATATCCATTTTTTTTTAGTTCAGATTTATTTTTGACAAACAAAATTAGAATTAGTCTTGGCAATAGCTGATGTTACGAATAGCGTTTACACGCATAAAACAATATTTAAATAGTACATGCATAAAATATGAATTTGTCAAGTTAAAACAAAATAAATTATTTCCCATTTCAAGATGAAACTATTATGTTTATGAGCTCATTAAATATAAAATATAATTCCGCTGCCTAAGATGATCTAGTTACTGAGTCAGCGTTGTGTTGTACGATGCGAGTAGTTTAAGGTATTTTTTTCTGATTCATTAAATTGCTTAGCTGTTTCTGTGGTGTATCAGAAATAGAAATATTACTGACAAGTACACATTTCTCCTGTTCTAACAACTTATTATATGCACTTGCTGATCGGTATACGGTAATGCAGTACTGGTGTATAACTAATTTTTTCACAATTATAAGAAAAATACTAACTTCCAGAAGCTTTTTTTATAGAGAAAAGAATGTAAATAAAAAAAGTTATTTAAATCGGGAGAACTCAATAGAAAAGGGGGAATTTTAACTAATAACACAAAATTTCACTTTTTAAAAACATAAATTGGTCAATATAAATATCAGTTAAAACTAAATAAACGCAAATATATTTTAAGTATAAATGAATAAGCAAAAATCAAATTTTAAAATAACCATAGGTGTCAATATGTTTTGTCTCTATATTCGCGACCTATGAGATGGATCGGATTTTTCATCTACATTTTTTTTAAGACCACGATAGTAAAATTTGTTGAAAATATATTTTAAAAAAAACTCATCGAATAAATAAAACTAGAAGAAAAATATGATACGTGCATCACACGATATTTACATATCTACATAATTATAATAACTTAAAAATCTCAAATTACTTATTATTACTATTATTTTACATTTAAATCATATTTAGTCTCCAATTAAATCACATTTGCTTTAGTTTCTATTAAAATGTCTATTTGGAATTCGCTGAAAATAAAATGTAATAAATCTCGAAATAAAGTTGATATGACTTAATATTAAACCAATATATATGCGCCATATTAATATATATTAATAATATAAATATTAATAATATGTGCCTTAACAGAAAAAAAAAATTCACATTTATTCTGAAATACAGCTTTGTTATTGTTAGTGTTAATAGGTTGTTCAGAAATGCATAGTTTTGGTGACTTTATTGTGGGCCCTCCTTGATCTTCTTGAGCCTTTCATTGGAGTGTCTTAAGCAGACTGTGGCGAATCAAACAAAATAATGTTCCGCCATCGTTAGAAACAATTAATTGATTTTTCACATCTATTTTTTTTATAAATATAAAATTATAAAGTTAAATTTCAATTAGTCATATCAGCATTGGTTTTGAAAGTCGATACCTACTCGTTTTATTCTTTTAATGGTTAATGGTTGTCATAATTGATTATATACAATAATAGAAAAACAAAACGATGGTACGGAGGAACGGTGGTATTATTGGAGCTGTGATTTAACCTCATGACATATTTTTTTAAAAATAGTTTTCCATGGGATGCCTCTTATTCTTTTTTTAATGGTCATTTTAGCTCCATTAAACAAATTTTGCTGTCTGAATATCCTTAGAACAATTTTAATATTCTAATTAAAAAAGTATTTAGTTCTATCATATAAAACTTAAAATATGGTCCATCGATTACTGTGTCTAATGGTGTCTAAAAAAATTTAAAAATGAAATAATATCAAACCAAATTTCTTTAAAAAAGTCGGTTAAGTATGCGGTCAGTTTCAAATATTAGAAAATCAATATTTTGAATCAATAACAATTTTTTATTTAAGTGTAAAGCTTAAAACTTTTTTTAACTTGTAATAACGCGAAATACCTAAAAATAAAACATTTATTTCAAGTTTGTATCTCTCATATCGTATATATTTTTTTGTATTTCTGTAACATTTTTTCTTTATAATACCAAGAAAATATATAGTACACAAATTAAAACAGAGTTTCATATGTGCTTTTTCTGTTGCCAAGACCTCCTTTTATTTGTTATTTAATTATATCTGCCCCTTAGATTTTGTAAGTATTGTCAGCTTACTTGAGAATGTCTCTTTTACATTGTCGGTTTTTTTTTTTTTTTTTCATGATTGTTACAGTTGAACTGCAAACCCTCTATGGAATGTGAGGATCTTTCTATAGCAGCGATTAAATCAGATTTATATAGTACAGTGTTAACCATTACTGTCTCTTAAGAGTAGAAAATGTGTCACCACCTTTAACTCAAACATTTTATGGCTTCGAGCCTCTATATATTCAACAAAAAATCTTGGAAAAATAAAAAAAAACTGTTTATATTGTTCGAATATTGAATATAAATGTAATATAAGCCTGCTGGTACGTTGACACCCGATCATGCCCCACGCAGCTGACTTCCAGTTCCTCGGTTGTAGTATTTGAATAATAACATAAAAAGGAACAGTACTCTGTTTTTATACCTATTGCTTAAGATGGGAAAATACTCCTGCAATAAAAATACAATTTACTTAGAAGTTAGACCCCATCGTTGGTTACCATTGCCTAAATTAAGGCTCCCTACTGATTATCAAAATCAAGTTAAAATTAAATTCAGATTTTGTTATTCTTAGAAATTGTAATTATTAAGCTTCATTTATTTATTATTTTTAATAATGAGCCTTTGTAATGGAACAGACAATTTTTTTTAAATATATTTTTATTGAAATTTACAACTGTACAAACAAATACATCAAGTAAATATGCTGAAATGTATGTCAATATGCTGGCAAAGTAAGGAGTGTTAAGGATTTTGGATTTAAAGGATAGGGTACGGGAATTTAAGTTTGATGGTTTAGTAGAGTCCCATAGCTCAACTCTGTAGGTCCAGATTGGCCTTATGATGGTCATGTAAACGTCTTTTGTAGTTAAGTGAAAGGTTAGAGCGTCTGTCTAGTAAGTGATGGAGTAGCCGAAATCAATCGTGCAGTTTCTTGTCTTTTCAGTCTTGTATGCGGATTCCATGTAAGTCGTTTGTCAAGCAGGAGTCCTAAATAGCGGATCTGTTCAACCGGGACAAGCGGAATATCATTAAAGGACACTGTAGGGCAGGATGTCATAGGTTTTCGACGAAGGGTAAAGGTAATTTGTTGGGATTTATTGGAATTGATTTTAATTCTCCAATTCGGACACCATACGTCAAGGTCTCTTGGATTGAGAGTTCGAGAGGAATTGTAGGATCGTTATTAACTGATAACACGCAAGTGTGATCGGCATAGGTAGAAAGGAATGTGTTAGGATGGGTTGGGATATCAGCTGTATATACTTCGTAAAGAATGGGTCCTAGGATACTGCCTTAAGGATCTCCAGCTGACTAGGTGAAAAGAGATGAATAGGAACTATTGAGGTTTATTTTGAAGGATCTGTCAGAGAGGTAGGACTGGATTATTAGGGAGTATGTAGAAGGAAGGAATTTACGGATTTTGTACAACAGTCCTGGCTGCCATGACCAGACAAATAAAAAACATTACGCTCTCTCAAAATTTTAGGTTTATGGATATAAAAACAAACCGTTTGTCCACCGTCTGCTTTACGCCATACGCCGTCCGCGACATTTCTCGAAACTACTGGACCGTTTTTTATTTATTTAACTCGCCACGAAAATGCTAGGTCATCTAACAATGATCCTAACACTTAGACGTTGATATCACTGGCAATTTTTGAAATGGTTGCCGATAAAAAGTTTATAGTTATTTTCTTTTCTTCTTTATATTTACCCTGTATCTCCGTTATTTCGAAGATAGAGAACAATTTTATTTTATTTTGTTTTTTATCCAAAAAACGCGAATAATTATTAAAAATATTGAAAAGTTTCTCAGAAATACGCCCTTAACTCAGTTATTTTTGATGATCATGATCGAATTTGATTATAAAATATATTGAAGACTGTTATCATTTGTATACCTTTCAAGTGTATATCGCGTGTCCTAATAATTAAAAAAAAAATGATTATCATGAATACTGGATGATTATAAATATTGCCTCTTTAATAATAATTAATATATTAATTAATACAGAATATATATTTAAATCAATCAAGTATAAAATAGCTAATAGCAATTACGGAAATAAACTATTGTAAGTAAAATATTGTATAAAGTGTGTGGTTTTTTTTAAACACTAATTCAAAGAAGTTTATAGTACTTGGTTGTAGACGTGAATTCGAATCTTCGAAACAAAAAAAAATTTAAAAACAAAGGTTTAAAATGCTGCTTTCGCAGCGCAATTAGATCTTTAATGAAAGTGGATCCTTTCTTAGCACACAAATGTTTCCATGGATGCATCTAATTTATTATTAATAACATTTATTCTATTAAAAATAAAATATTATTCCGTTTCTTGGGTGTTCTGAGTTTTCATTGAATCATCATCATTCGGTCAACAGGGTCATTTTATTATTTTTAATATGTAAAGAAAAATACTTGAGAAGATTTCATGGAAAAAAAATTCATTTCAATCATAGTTTTTCTGGTAAGTGAAATGCTGCCGAGAAAAAAAATAAAAAGTGTAATATTATGTAGGATTGTAACCGTAGCTACTTTAAACCTCAAAATATCAAAAATAACTCATAAATTCCTATACTAAGAGCGGATATATAAAGATTTATATGGACAACAAGAGAAAACGCAGAGTTTATAATAATTTTATGGAAATCTTCACATCAATAATTATTGAAAACACACTTTTATTTGTCACAGATAGTTGATAGTCTATGTAATAGAAAGTTTTTTTCATGGCTATAATGTTCTTCGAAATCTAAATCTCATCATGATTTAAGTAGTTTCAGTTACAGCAAGGAATTCATTATACTAATAAAAAATAAAGGAATTCTACTTGTGTTTTTAATTATTTCTTTAAGGTAAAAAAATCTTTAAGGCTCATCACAAAATCTTTACTTACCTTTCCATTAAATAATTTTTTTTATTGAATCTTAGGAATTCAGTTATAAATCCAACGTTACACCCGTAGCAATTTTCGTTCATCTTCTTGCATCAGTTTAGCATCTTAATTATTTAAATTATATCATTATTTAATAAATTTATTGATTAGTTGAGCTGCAAAGCAGTTACTTTTACTTTCTCCTGATTCAGAGAAAACCTCATGGCACAGATGTCCTACTGACCTATATGTCATTGACTTATCCGGTATATAATACAGTAGATGATTTATAATGTTTTTGAGGATGTTTAAATGTTATTGGATAAATATTTCTAATAGTTTTCAGATCTATGATATATATATATGATATATATATATATATAAGTATAATAATACATAAATAATTAAATTTTGTATATCTTACAAATATATACATGGAAACGAACTACACGTAGAAACGAAGTTGTGAAAAAAGAATCCTGATTTTTTTTTTAAGTATTCAAGGATTAATTATGCTAAACAGATTTCTGAGAAAACATGTTGTTTTAGGAATTGGAAATATATATTCTTGAAGCATAGTAATATTGTTTTCTTTGTTTGAAAAATATAATTTTTTTATATATGTTGATACATGCGATTTATTTTTTATTTTATTTGTGCCAAATATTATATTTTACATATTACTTTACATCGTATAATATTTAACTTTAGCTCCCGCTGTCACCAAATCCTTCCATTTTACATTTTGCCTGCAAACCTTTATATGTCCATGCAACTTTTCGCACTGTATCTTCTTCTTAAATTTTATCTTTCAAAGAACAAAAGTCTATTTTAATATTGCTTCTTAAAGGCCCATGCTTCTAATTCATTACTTAAAACAGGAGGGACCGTGATTTTGTGGAGAGTGATCTTGTCCTATTTGAGAAGACATTGCTTCTGAAATGCTCCGAAAGTCCAATGTAACACCGTCTCGCCATTGCTATCCTGCTGTTGACTTCTCGAGAGATGTTCTTTATGGAGTTAATCTCATACTCGAGGGAGACAAAGCGGACTAACTTTTCGAAATTATATGGTCCTGTCGCAAAAATACCGGTGCCTGTTCATTTCCTCCAAATCTGATGTAATTGGTTATAACGTCATTAGGTGCAATGGTATATATTATAATTTCTGATTTAAATATGTAGGTTTTTTTCAGTTTATCGCAATTTGTTGACTTTAAAACTCTATATATATTTTTATCGACCTTTATTTAGTTATTTAGTAAAAATTTCAATTTTTTCTTGTCTTGTTTTTATTTTGTTAAAAATAAATATATTTGTTTAATCTATCTTTAAAAATAACTGATTTATTGAATTTGATCACTTTTGATCGGCCACCTTTTTAAAAATAACCAGCTCATATCAACGTCAATGTGTTAGGATCAACGTTGGATTCCCGGACAGCGGAGGGCGGACAAACGTTTTTTATTCGTCATTCGTGTTCTACGTAACTATTGTAATGTATTGAGGATACTGAGGGGAGCTCATAATTAAATAATTTTAATATTAAACAATTAATGATAACGAACCTTTGTCGGCAAAACATCAAAGGGTGTTTACCTAGCCCCCTAGATTTCCCATCGGTATGGACCCCCCCAGCGGTACCAGAGACCCCTGGTAGTTTCCTACAGCGGCAGCCTAAAAGAATATTAAGGGTGGTCAAAAGATAAGAATAAGATCACAAGTGCTGTACCGCCAACCGGGGGACTTCCCATGTCAGCCCACCCGAGGTGACGAGGATGGGAGAGAAGATTCGTAAGGCAGTCTTATTCGAACCAGGAGTGTAGTCAAGTTTGATCCTCAAGAGGAGTGAGTCGGGTTCTATCTACAAGAAGAGGAGGTGGCCGTCGGGGTTCTGAGAGCAGCTGGAGGATGATGCCAAGAAAGGGGACCTAAGACTGATTTCACATTTGCCAGCCGGTTAAGTGTTTCAAAGGTAAATTGTTATTTGTAATATTGTATGGCAAAGGTAGTAAAATGTCCCTCAGTATTCTCAATCAGAGTTCTAGGCAATGGGTTAATATAACTTATATGTGTAAATTAATAATTATAGTAATGTATTAATTGAATCTTGTTTACTCTAATCTTACCCTGCATGCCACCTATTGGATTGGAAAACACGATACCTTTGGAAAGGAGATCCATGGTATCATTAAATATAGTTTATATATTGACTAAATATAGTAAGTAAGCTAGTTTTTGAAGCTACCGCTGCCTTAGAAAAGCAGCCGGTCAAAAAACATAGCACTATATATATATATATATATATATATATATATATATATATATATATATATATATATATATTAATCCTTTTAATAATAATATGTTTCATTAACCGTAAAAAAAAAAGCTTCTATTACCTGCTTTGAAAGTCGACAATATTTAGCTTTAGATTTTTATTGTAACTCATTAAAAACATGTTTTTATATTCAACTTATACTAAAAAAATAAGGAATATATAATTTGTGAATTGTATTTTTGAGCTAAAGCAAACGGTATTCCGTCTTTAAAAAAAAATAAAATGAAATTAATGGGATAATTTTAAAACAATTTATTGATGTTTAGCCTTGTAGTTGTTTTAGTACGTGTTTAAGGAAAATATTACCACATTTAATCACTTTTGTTACGTAGAACCCGAATAGCGAATAAAAAATCTCCGTTTGTCCGTCGTTGGCCGTACGCTGTCCACAGCAGTTCTCCGAAACTACTTAATTTTTTTTTATTTAACGCCACAAAACTACTAGGGCATCCACCGATGATCTAATGCCTAGACCTTGATACAGCTGGTTATTTTTAAACAATGGCCGATTAAAAGTGATTTAATTCAATAACTCAGTTATTTTTGATGATAGAGAAACAAATTATTATTGTTTTTAACAAATAAACGGCTAATAATAATAAAACAAAATGAAATTTTGCCCATAAATACTCCCAGAACTCAATTATTTTTAAAGATAGAGAAACATATGTACAGAATTTAAGAATCATTACAGCGAAAAAAAAGTTTACAAATTATAATACATGTAATTCCACCAAAACTCGGTTGTTATTGAAGGTAGAGAACAATCTAAAAGCGTTATGAGATCAAGCAAAACACCGATAAAGAAGAGAATAAAATAACAAAATATTAAAAGTTTTTTTTTTTTTTTTTTTTTTTTTTTAATATGCTTATCCGCCTTTACCCTTGAGGGTCATTGGCGTGATCGAGATAATTATATTCTATGGTAGAATCCTATCATTTTCGTGAATTCTATCAATTTGTTAATACTTTCTTCCTCATTTTTAAGTATTTCTTTCATGTCTTTCTTTAGATTAAATTTTTTTCTTGACTGCTCGTAAAACGGTCACTCAATCAGCAAGTGTTCTACAGTTAGAGGAGTATCGTTGCATTTTTCGCAGGTTAGAGCTTCCAGGCGTCTCAAGAGGTAACCATGCGTAAATTGGCAGTGCCCAATTCTTAGCCTGCATACAAAAATTTCCTCTCTCCTTGAAGATCTTGCACTAATTCTCCATTTCGGACAGTCAGATTTAATTGTTCTCAGTTTTGATATATTTTCTCTCCAACCATCCTCCCACTCTTTCAGAAGAACTTTCTTGTAGCTACTCACCCAATCCTCCATTGTGGTTTCTTTTATTTGAGTAATCTCCTCGGCTTCACCTTTTCTCGCTGAATCAGCTGCTTGATCGGCTCTCTCGTTCCCAATAGTTCCACAGTGAGATGGTACCCAAATCATAATCACGACTTTAGACATTATGGTTCTTTCCCACCATTTATTTTTATGTCTCTAATTATGGCGTTAGAAGATGTTTGGCTGTCAATGGCTGCAAGAACACTCCACGAGTCCGTAACGATAGTCCATGACATTTTTTCTGAGCTTCTTATCCACTTGAGAGCTCTCAGTATGGCTGTATAAAAGTAATTTTATATGGTCAAGCCAAAACTTATAGGAGTTGTTATTCCCTAATAACTCGGTTACTATTGATGTTATATATATAATAGAAAAAATGTAAGGTGTTTTGGAATGAGGACATTTTATTTGAAAATATTGAATGAAAATCGAAATAAAAGAAAGGGAAATAGTAACGAAGTATCCTATAAATGCATCAGAACATACTCACCAACATGTCAGTTAGATGAGTCAAAATTTCTGTTCGTAATTAAAAAATCGAGATTGAAATATGTCTACCGCTCCTTCTCATCCACGTGGCAAACTAGTGTCATTTGATTCGTAATTTCACCAAACATGATCATGATGTCGAGAGGAAAATCGTTGTCAAATGAGTAAGAACTTCTTTTCAGATCCTTTTTTAATGGCTGCTGTTTTGTATTTCACGCATTTCGGGCTGGCAGATATGCTTTTTTTGCTCTAATATGATCGTTGCTTTGTGTAAAACATACTAACAATGTTGGTGTAATGGGTTGTATATTTTTTTGCAGGCTCACGGAATATGAGGGAGGATCGCCATGAGGTAGAAAATCTAAATCCTTGCTCATTTAATTGGTTGCTGGCATTTTTTTTATTTTAAGTTCTAATTCTTCAATATATCCTTTACAGATTTTTTAAGCATTCTCAAATTTATCCGGTTTGTTTTCGTAAGAAGAAGCAATGAGGTAACCTTCATTTAGAACGTAATGTTCTCCTGAATAGATGTCATCATTGAAAGTTTCATTTAGAAAGTAACGTGTGTGGGTCACCTTAAGTTGAAAAAATCATATTCAAACATGGATTGTAGATTGTAGTGCAAAGATTTTAACTATTACAACATGTTTCGTTTGACATTTTATACCTTTCAAAAAGAAATTATCTAAAAGGTATTCAGAAGATTTAAATGACAGCGAAAATGTATGTTAATGCTCTTACCGATGAGATTATAAATTTCATAATGAATATATTTTACAAAACAGTTTATTCATTTATTCTAAATTTATTAATTCTTATATATTATATATATAATTTTTTTAAGCACCCACCTGAAATTGAAAATGACTTACTATTTTTTTTCTTAATATCTTTTTAATTTAAATCAAATTACAGACTTTTTTACAGTGCATGTAGAAGTTACTACCTCACAATGCACAATAAATTTCTTTTTTCTCATTCTCCAAGAGAAATAAATAAGAATAACTTACCATAACCTAATTATGATCATTAATAAAAAATGTTATAAATTGTTTAAATATATTTCACAATGTTATAAAATTATTAGGTGATTGCAAATATAGAGAGAATCATTACAAATTCTTATGTAAATAGTCCTTAATAAAGTCGTTGGATCAAACAACCGCCCATATTTCTAAATAGTCCAATGTCAACAGCTCATTAATGAAAAGCTAAAAGACTCTTAGCATATAAATATTGTATCATTAATGAGACTACAAACTATTTACAAGTACCGAATCCAGTTCCTTTGATGTTTTATTCGTTTTATTGTTTTTAATTATCAATTTATTCACCAAAGATTTTAATGTTTTTTTTTTGTTTTTTTTGAAAAAGACATTTCAAAGTGGCTGGTAAGATACTTATTAGTTACTGTTCATAACTGCCTCTCTCTTCTCTAAGAAGTTGCATCATATGCGAAGTAGGTAGTTTTTCCATGATGATGTAATTTTATTAATGCATGAATAGATAAAAAGTGCACATAAGTGGACTTTTCCCCATTTCTTCAATTGTAATATTTTTTAATAATATTATTATACCAAAAATAAAATCAATATTACATTCCATGTCCTTCGAAGATATATCTTGAATGTAATATCGAAGATTTTTGTCAGAAAGAATCACAATACAAAACTAAAATAAATAAAATAATGTAGAAAATGTGGCACGTTGATCAGTATAGCTGCCTCACCAGTTCTAAGGGTAGTACGAAACAGTTCGCTACTAACATTATCATTTTTAATACTGGAAGTAATAATACTGAATAAAAAATAATACTTTCCTGTAAATTGTTTTTTAATAGAAAAACTAAAATACAAACAAATCTATCAGAAAAGTTATGTTTTGATTGATTATTTTAGAAATTAAAAATAAATATCTATTTGTATATAAATAAATATGTATATAGCACACGAATTTTTATAAACTGATATATATATATTCATGTACATGGGCCAAAACTGCATAGTGATTCATATTATTTCTACATCACGCTTCAACTTTTTTTTAGTTATTGATCAGATGGCTATTTCCGAATATATTTCTTTCATTTTATATAACGCCATTTTTGCTACTGTGGGAATCAATCAATTTTTTTAATGCAGTTTTGCCTATCCGTGTTTAATTAGTATATTGATCTTTGTACCTGGCATCGCACAGGCTCGGGAACACCATTTTAGGCCCCAGAAGGATGACAAACTAAGGATTTTTACCCCTTTTGAAATTTCTAGAGACACCTGCAGGTTTGAATACCCGATCTTGGACATAGGCTGTTATGCTAGCCACTACACTACATACAAAATCTCTTCTAAATATAGATTGGTCAAATAAAATAACATTCACAGGCATAGACGATCGTAGTGGTTTTCTATATCTGATAAAAAGAAATAAAAAAAAAATGTAACTTAATGGTCGGACTTAATGTTTAACCATTTTTAAACTAATCTGTTCTTTTCTAAAATTGTATGGGTAATGGATTGTTTTTCCTACGTGTCCACCGGTTGCAAATAATCATCTAGGCTCGTGATGAGGACCTACAATGTGGGCCGAAACGTTTGAAAAGCAATCATTGATAAATGACTTGTTTCACTATTTAGACATTAAACCGGACTAGTTGCTTTCTTTATTTATTTTGTAGTGTTAGTAAGTTAAAAAGAGATATTTCATTGCTCTCAATAGTCAAAGCTTACGTCATGTCAAGGCTTACAATATTGAACAGAAAAATTAATATGTATATGCATGAGTCAATCGTAAAAATCATGATTGTTAATTATATTAATTATTATATTGTTGTTAATTATATGGTTAGCTATTTCTAACCTTCACTTACCACTTAAAACTAGCATGACCCGGATACTTTTACCTACACAGTCCTGATATTTACATTAAAAACGAAGTTGATCTATTTGAATATTAAAAAGGACCAAGATAACTGGAATGAGATGACGTTAAAATACCGATGTAGGTAGTCAGCGCCTGATGCAACCTTGAGGAAGTCCTGCTACATCGTCCTCCGACGGCTGCGTTGCACAACCGGCCTTTCTCCAATGGTCACTGCCTTACACTTCCAGAAAACAATCAGGTAATAGCTTCCAGTAACCAGGAGAATGATACACAGATGTATTTCATATAAAAAACTACATATTAACATGTTTTGCGAACTTTAAAATCTGGTTCCACCTTTGTAGATTCGGTATAAATGGTCATATAAAAGGTAAGATACTTCTTTATTTGGAAGGATTTTTTATATATTGAATATTCTGGAGAATAAATGATGTTTTATACTAAATTTATTTATTTTATGCATATCCATTATGCAACATGTTACTATACTCTGCATCACAGTACTGATCGTCCAGAATATCATTATTGCTTCTAAAATGTAATCTGATTCTTTCATAAATGTCTCTACATTGATTTATAATTATGTTTAAAATTGATTTGTCTATGCTAAATCGAAATTTTTCATTTTTTGGACAACAGTGCATCATAAGTTGGTGTCTGATTTTGTATATTTGACAACTTTCCGGGAAAGATCTTAAAAATCGTATACATGTGAGTGATATAGTTTCATATCACTCCCTTAGAAACAAATATGGGTAATATTTTTAAATACATCGGTAAACAATCATTGCCTACACTTAATTCTCATTCCCATACATTTTTAATTTAGATTGAACAACATTTTATGATCTATCTGATAAATTAAACTTCCTTTTCAGTGATAATTATAGTATTAATATGGTTATAATATGTTATATATCGTTAAGTCTTTTCTGATTAGTCGGACTGATAAGTCTCTGAATCATAGAAGTACTTGGGCACAGGCGATGGGTCCAGTAGAGCGTATGACAACAGGACATCTGCCGATTTCACCTTGGCATGCGAGTTGCTTACTATTTCCTCAACGTATTATGTACTTTTATGGTGTTGGTTGTATGCAATGTTCGTACCAGAAGGGTCGTAAAACACCCTTGATTTCACAAAACAATTAACTCCGCAGCGCTTTTCACTTCTATACTGCAATTCTCATTCAATGAAAACAATTACTGAGTCCAATTTATTATATTAACTTTGATACATATTTAAGATAGTCAGTTTCTATTAGGACAATTAATTTCTAATTAAAATACAATATTAATAATAACGCTTCCAAATGTTAAGTTTGCTAGTCAATCCTGAAATTCTTATTCACAGTTGTGCTTAAGAAACGACTGATTTTTTTTTTTTTTTTTTTTTTAATAAGATGATAAATAAAGTTAAAATAATAAAGAACTAGAATAAGGAATGAACAATTAATAATAAACTATATTATTACATATATATACTTATTATATATATATATATTATATATAGTATATATATATATATGCTTTAAATTTAATCAGTTGCTCAATTCTCAAATAAATAATCAAGTAAAGCTAGGTACTTATATCAGACATAAATATTTGGTAAGATATCTCCAAAAGATTATAGGTTATTAAAGGGTAATAAACCTGTTGAACAGATATGAGAACACACTTTGGGGATCTGGAACATGAGGACGTATTAATAGTCTACAATGTGGACAAGGTCCTTTCTTACGTGATCATCAACACGGCGACTTCCTAATGCCCATGCCAGGAATCACGCACAACAACCTTTCGTTAAATTATCCTTTGATTTCCCTGATTCACGTATTTTATTAAAATACGAAGAATAAAAAAATAAATAAAACTGCTTATCTTTAACCTCCTTATCTATTCTAAGAAAATCAGTTTCTGATATTACCCTTCTTGAAAATGTTTTGAATTTTTGTCATAAACAGTGTGCATAGAAGATAACGAAAACAGTAATTTACTTATATTTTTTTTTTTGAAAAATAATACGAAAAAGCAGAAGATGATTACTGTCAAGAAAAAAATCTCAAAGTAGTTTCATTATTAAGTGTTACGACCTAACTCGCTGGTCTTCATCAGGGATACAATTCCGTAACTATAAAAAGTTTTATATAGATATTATAGAAATGTTTGGAAGAAAATAAAAACAGCGAACAGTTAAAATTATTAAATTAGTTAGTTGTTTAGTGTTGAAAAGGCAAAACTATATTGGGCATCAAGTTATCTTATTTATATAAATATATGTAAATAAATAAAATAAAAAAAATTATGTTAAAGAAATTATAGACAATTTTAAGCCTGGGAGAATAGATTGTAATAAAAAAAAAATAAAGAAATACCGGATATTAGGAATTTAGCAATATAATAAAAAAAGGGGAGCCTGTTGCTGAGTGACTAACGCGCTAGTCCTCGTGGTAAAATTGTGAGCTCGAATCCCAGTCCCGGCGGGGTTACTTAAGGATGCAATTAAATGGGGATTCACTCACAGCCTCTCCCCCGGGTATGTGAGATCAGTCAGCCAAAAGGTGGTCACTCACAAAATTAGGCGTGGCGAAAGATGACCCTACACTACAAAATGCATCACGAAACGTGAGTGTAATTTCCCAGGAGATTTCACCGCGAGGCCCAGGGCCTACACGGCCTGTCGTGCAACTGGAAGAAGAAGAATAAAAAAAGTAAGTGCCACTGATAAGTAAAATAATCCTACATAAAAAGTAAAGAGTAAGAAAATTAAAATAAATAGTTAAAAAAGGAAAATAAAATAGTGGATATAATCAGTTGACCGTTGAGAATTACTGGAAGGAATTAGTCCGGGTGGCGGTCATTAAATGAAACAACTAAATAGTTTGAACTATTTTTATTCACTGTACTCCATTTTTCAATGTTTTTATTTCATGTAATTTTTTCTTATATATTTGTACATCATCTTTAGTCATTATCTGTTCTGTATAGCTCCTCATTAGTATACCTTTGTCATTGTAATCTAATTAATTGATTTCTTTACACATCTAGTTCCTTTTATGTTATAATATTGACATTCTCTAGCGCAATAGTTTTTAAAATAATATATTTAATCTTATTTTGAATGTATCCTTTTGTATCTTTTTAGCCCTGATGATGACCCACAATGAGGGTCGAAACGTTGACAAACAATAAAATAGATGAAACTATTTAGTTGTTTCACTTCATGACCTCCACCCGGACAAATTCCTTCCAGGAAAATAAAATAGTTAAATAATATATGTTCATTAATAGACCTAATATGAATTTGATATGATTACTATAATAACTATACGCTCTTCCTTAGCTGGGTGTTACCTGTTGTAGCATTGTGGTTAGCATCATTGTCTCCTATGACCAAGGTTCCGGGTCCAAACTCCCATTAAAAGCTCCTAGGACTAAAAAACCTTAGTTATGCCGTCCTTAGGAGAGGACGTTAAAAGGTGGAATTGAGCTTGTGCGGTCAGGTACTCGTTAGAGATCCCTATCCTGATTAAACTTGGATAGGAAAAAATTAGGACTCCAACTTCAAGCTTCGTCCGATTAGCCATAGCAGCATAAACGGACGTTAATGAATAAAAAAACAATCTTCTTTAGCTCGAAATATTTAGACGTAATATGTAAAAAGGCAATACATTTCTTATCTGTTAAAAATATTGTATTAATATTTGATAAAGGAGTTACAATAATATTAAAAAAAAGTCTAAATATCTTATAATTCACATATGCATTACATTAATTATGATCAGTTTTCTCAGAATGGTATATTTATTTTAAAACATATATAAATACGTCTATTACGCAACTAAGTCCATTTAATAACAAGATTTACACTGGAAATAAATACGTTGGCAGAAGATTTATAATGTCCTAAATGTCTAAATGTCAAAGGGACGCTAAACCTAAATATGCGTATACATTATTATTTAAAATATTTATTTAAGTTATGATACAAATAACTCTCTGTGGTTTAGCGGCTATATACCCTTGGTCACGAGTTCGAAACCGGCAGATGACCTTAAGAAATTTTAACTCAAGCAATAAAACTTTGCTAATGACATTCTTTAGAGAGAACGTAAAATGGTTGTCTTGAGATTGATCGGTGTGTGGTACTTGTTTAAAGATCTTGACCTAATTAAATCTATAAAAGCGAAATTTAGGACTCTCACCATTGCATTTCGGATTAGCCAAAGTAAAAAAATTGATATTACATAAATAAGTATTAGTGATAAAAATAAAGTACATATCATATACAATACAAATAACACACTATGCTGGCAGAACACAAAACACCTGGGTTTTTGCAGATATTATTGATCTGCTTAGATCAGAGTAAGTTATATCGTAGATAAATTTATAGAGTGTTCAACTGGTTGTTCAATTGAATATCTTTATTTATACTAAAATATCAATTAACATATTCCAAAAGTGTTTAAAAAAATCCAAAAATATTTTTTCTGTAATAATCTACTAGTTGTTACCACTTCTTAATAAAATAATATCCCCATTGTGCCTTGGTTTGATATTTTGCATTTACAGTAACATATAAATTGATGAAAAATTATATTTTTGAATCAATAGCGAAAGATGAAAAAGAAGAATAAAAAACTACAAATTCCCTTGCAAAATTACTTTATTAAAATTAATGTATTCTTTATCGAGCTGTTGGATGTTCCGAAAATGTTTCGAAGATTGTAAATGATTTTACATAGATGATGACTACGTTAGAAAATATAAAAGTTTTATCTTTTTATGGTTTCAAAAACGAATTAATTATTAAGCTTGTATTATCAGAACAACCAATGAACTATTACCTGCAAATTATATAACAATGTTGTTACTCTGATTGACTGCTGAAAGGGTGAGGAATGATGAGTCGTGGACGTTTTTATTGTGGTTTTCATCACTTCTCTATGCTAAATTATATAATTGATTATAACATTTAGGGTCAGTTAAGGTCTCTTGAATCCGAATAACCTTAAAAATCGTAAAATATTATATCCGTCGAGTCAATCTAAAAAATTAAAAGCTGTTAGGAACTGAAATGTCATTTTTAAGATAGTACAGTCACAGCACATTTTCTCTAAGAACTACTTATCAGAAATGTTACTTATGCTGTGACTTTTTACGATTTTTTAATTATATATGTCAAAAATGCTTTATGCATTAATATGAAATAAGTTTCATCCTCATACAGGAGCTGCTTACCAGTCAACACTTGAATTGTTTACCGCTAATCCTTATCAGATCTCGGGGACAATAAATAACCTTTTATGTTTACTGCTGTTTTGAGTATACTGTTTGATTTGATATTATTGGTTTTATTTTATTTCTTTTATAAGAGCCTCTGTTGAAGTTGTTTAAAAAAAAAAAAAAAAAAAAAGAAACAATAAAAAAAACACTCGAGTTCCTTTTTAGGAGTCGAGAGGGAAATGATGTTCAAATATTAATTACTTCCAATTTTCAATTTCATAATCAACCTTAACACAAAAAAGTACATGATTCCTTATTTTTTGTACTGCCTGCAATGTGGTCAGTATGCTACTAATAATTATTTTGACGATTTTTCTGATATAAATTTTTTTTTTTTGATTTTTTTATTTATTTATTGGAATTTACAACTGTATAATGTAATACAGCAAGTCAATTGGAATGAAATGTTGCACAATTTGGAAGCGGGGACTATAAAATTTATAAACTAGAATGTCTCGGGGCCATCTCCTTTTCAGACGCCGTCGGAGGATTGTCAGGAAGTTGAAGAGGAAGAAGGATTAAACTAGTGGATTAGGTGGGAATGGAGTTTGCCATGAAAGGTATGCTATCTAGATCGGGCCAAATCAGCAACATACGAACATTTAAGGTCTTTATGGATGTGTATTAGTGACAAAGTAAGGAGCATGAGGATTTTACGAAGGATTTTGAATTGTATGGATTTGATATAGGAAGAATTATTGAATAGTATTAGGCGTTCTTCACTTAAAAAAACAAAAAATTACCTATGCAGTGAATCTCTTACATCTTTAGAATTCAAGAAATCAGTAAATCAAACTAAGAACAAAATTTATCTTCTCAATTCCCCTAGACTGAAAATAAAGCCCGAAAACAAGAATCCTACGTTATTTTTATCAGCGTTAAGTTAGATTTAGTTAACTGATTTCTTATTATTTACGATGATCACAACCCTTTCTTACACCTAATTAGCAAATTTGTTTATAAATACCAATAATAATAATTTACCTATATTTTATTTAGGTATTCATGGTGGTTTCAAACTTTTTACCGGCAGTGAATATTTAAGCCACAAATTAGAAGAGATGTATTTCACCCCAAAACTCAGTTTTTATTGAAGATAGAGAAAATCAAAAAGATTTTCGAGCTCAAGACACCGCGATGGCAAATAAAAATACAAAATTAATCATTTATCTTAATTAATGGGCATGCCACAACTTATAAGAAATTTGATTCGTAGATAACCCGGTAATTATATATTGTTGGGGAGAGGGGCGACAGCACACTCGTTCGCAGCCTCAACCCGATCGTTATATGAGTCGCCGAATTCCTTATATTTGCTCAGGTTTGTTATGGGTTTATTAAGGTTATTAACTTTGTAAAACATATAAATTGAGAAAAAGAAAAAAATACACAAGAGCAACTAAAAGTAACTTTCTGATAAACGTAAGAGGACTTAAAGTCACGAAGACGATTGCGGGCGACGATGGCGAGCGACGAAGGCGACAAGCGAATTGGCGACAGCGAAGTAGCGACCTGTCTCGGCTGTAACTCAGAGCACTCTTCTTCCCGAGCGGTCACTATCACTTAATTCCTCTTTACGTAAACAGAACCCCCCTCTTGCGTCTAAACTTAATATTAACGATATATATATACATAACAAAACTAAATTAGTATTTCCCAATTCTTAACATACCGTCACCAATTTTATAACATAAAATTTAAATTTTGGAATTGTGACATGGGACAGAATTAAGTGATAAAAGTAAGCAAAGTATTGCGAGGATGAGCGGTGTTTGGTCGATGATTCTTCCAGGGTGGTCCGATGAGGCGAGGAACGCATCTTTAGACGCGTCTGAGACTACTAATAGAGTGATCTTGTCCTATTGGTTCATGAATATATTAAACCAAAGCTATTTGGCTTGTACATAGCGATGCGTTTACTAATCTGCCGCCCACCTTGACGAGTCCTGGATCATGCAGAATTTAGTGAGTGAATCATTTAAGGAACGATCATTTTCAAATTCTTGTTTATTATTAGCGAACGTGATATGCGAAGTTGTTAATGTGTCACTTACAGGACCAAACCATTTATCACCAAACCAAAAATCGTCCTTAATCCATTTGGAAAACCTGAGGAAGTGCTGATGGTTTCTCCTGTAAATATTTTACTGAACAAATCAGCTCCGAGAAGAAAATCTACCTGACCCGTTTGTCAAAGCCAGGATCAGCTAGATCGTATTTATTAAAGATTTCTTTAATTTTTGGCGATAAACAGCGGAAGGGTAATTTATCGGTAATATGCGATATTAATATGGCATTTGTTTCCAATAGTGGTTGATCCAGTCCGCACGGCCGTAAAATACATTTTGTTTGGTGTTCTCCATCACGAATTTGACTATCTGCAAAGCCACTGATCTTATAAGGGTTTCTGAAAAGGGGTAATCCTAAGCGTTGTGAACAATGAGTGCTTATGAAAGATCTCTGTGACCCACTATCTATAACTAATCTTATTGGATAATAGTTACCCTTTTGGTCCCTAATTTCGGCGCAGGCAGTTCCAATTAGGACATTAATTCCTCCATTATTTGCAGTAGAAAGTACTACTTCCTTTGAGTCATTTGAAGTTGCTGGTTTAGCGTCCACGGGACAAAATGTTTTAGGCTGGCTGATACATGAAAGCGACTGATTGAAGTTTGTTCGTTAGCGACCTGTTTAGAATGAAAGGTGGGACGATTTGATGGCGAAAAATGTAATAGAGTGTGATGTTTCCTACCACAGGATCGACAGGAATTGCGAGAGGGGCAGCCTTTTGCAGGATGGCCCGAAGACAAGCAGTTAAAGCATCGATTAAGTTTCTTGACTTCTTCATATCTTTGTTATTGACTTAAAGTTCTGAATTGGGGGCATTCGTAAATGCGGAGGTTCTGTGGGATTTAAAACATTTCAGAGATGCATTATCGGAGCTAGTTGACATAAAGACGCGTCTTGGTTAAATGAAGTATCTAGATTTTTGTTGCGGGACTATTGTTACTATTGAGCGGTTAGAAGTTAAGGCTTTGGTTTGTAATTGTATGCAAATTTCTTGAATGAAGTTGTGAAAATTGTAAAGAGTGGGTAATGTGGTCGAAGAAGAATATTTTCTCTCAAACTGGTCGCGGGATTTTACATCTAACAATGTCAAGCCATATGCCATGAGAATAAATCCCGCAGGATCCTCTAATTTCAAGTTCTGAAATAAAATAATATTTTCTAAAACTACATTTGAGAAAGTTTCCAAGGAGGCCAAATTTTGATTTTAAGGGATTGAAATTTAAATATTTTCATAAGATAGGCAATGGCTTGTGATCTCTTGTTTTCATATCGTTTAGAAAGCGTTTCCCAAGCATGCAGGTACTGAGCGTCAGACATCGGAATAGAAGCTATTATCTGAGCGGCAGCCCCTTTAATGCAGATTTTAAATAATGAAATTTCTGCACATTAGGTAATTCATTGTTATGGTGAATCAGCGAAAGATAAGTGTCCTTAAATGGCCCCCAATCTGAAATATTACCGTCGAAACTGGACAAGTTTATAGGTGGTAATCGGAGAACGGACGTACAATTGATTGAATGATTCATAGAGATTTGATTTCGTGTGCATCATAAGACAGAGCTTCATAGTAAGCTTCTCGAGCCTCATGTATCATTTTTATACATAGCGAAGTATCATAACCTTCTATTCGTGTAGCAAGCTATTTTATTTCTCGAAATATTTGAGAAAACTTCTCAAACGTACCATCTATACGCGATAAGCGTGCCTTAAATAATGCCCTTTTAGATGTATCTGTGGTAGTAATAAAACCTAGATTATTAGTATTTTTAATGTCCTCATATAAATCACTAAATTCGTCCATGAAAAATTATAATTTAAGCTCATCGCTTTATGAATTAGAACCTTTATCAGCTTTGGGCGGCATATTGGATAACAATAAATTTTGAAGAAAATAACTAATTTAAACCAACGAAAATATCAAAATGGAAATACTTTCTCAAATTAATTACAAACTAATTATAATTAAAGAGCTTTAGCGAGTTTTAGTTAAATAATAATCAATGGAAATAAAAAATAAAGTGACCTATAAAATATTATAAAATTAAACTGAATAATGCGTTGTGAATAATTAAATTAATATGTATTCAAAGTGACTTACGTATAGTATTAAAGGAATAAACATATACTTTATAATACGCAGTGATTTAATAAAGAAAATAAATATGTACGAAGTGCACTACGTAGTATTAACGAAATTAAGATTTGCAATAATCAAATATAATTATTGAAAACACTAAAATATATATAAAAGATTTAAAATAAAGTGAAAACCTATATGTACAAAGAATTAAAAATAAAACGAAAACATGTATGCACAACGATTTAATATAAAATGAAAATAGTTCACTCTACTATATTATACACATATAAAATAAAAATGCTAAAGATTAAGAAGCAAATTAACTGATAAAAAATGCGAATAAAATAATGCGAAAGCGTAAAATATTAAATCAACTTAATTTCAAAGCGATAATCACCAAAACGAAACCTAAACAAATCGAGAAAACTCGGCAATCTCGCCGGTGCCTCCAAATTTATGTTAGGGAGAGGGGCGACAGCACACTCGCTCGCAGCCTCAACCCGATCGTTATATGAGTCGCCGAATTCCTTATATTTGTTTAGGTTTCGTTACGGGTTTATTAAGGTTACTAACTTTGTAAAACATATATATTGAGAAAAAGAAAAAAATACAAAAGAACAACTAAAAGTAACTTTCTGATAAACGTAAGAGTACTTAAAGTCACGAGGACGATTGCGGGCGACGATGGCGAGCGACGAAGGCGACAAGCGAATTGGCGACAGCGAAGTAGCGACCTGTCTCGGCTGTAACTCAGAGCACTCTTCTTCCCGAGCGGTCACTATCACTTAATTCCTCTTTACATAAACAGAGCCTACCTCTAGCGTCTAAACATAATATTAACGATATATATATCGTAATATATATATATATATATATATATATATATATATATATATATATATATATATATATATTATATATATATATATATATATATATATATAATATATATATATATATATTATATATATATTATATATATATATATATATATATATATATATATATATATATATATATATATATATATATATATATGTATATATATACATAATAAAACTAAATTAGTATTTCTCAATTCTTAACATATATGATATAAAAAATATAAACTGTTCTGGAATCAGAAAACTGTATTTGAATGAAAATAGAATGACAGGAAAAGGAAATAGTACAGAATTCTAGTACAATTACTTTTGTTTTATTATTTTCAATAAGAAACTTTTGTAAACAAATAAAAATTAAATGACTTTTCCTCAACATTTGGTGGCTCCAGTTTCAAGATACGTAGAATCCGATTAACGAATGAAAAGAAATCCGTTTGTCTGTCTTACAAAGGGTATTGGATTAATACCAAAATTTATTTCCTTATTTAAAGAACTTTATTTATGTATACTTATTTTTTTAAATGATTTAAACTTATAGGTAATTTTCCTATTAATTATATATTGCTGTTTATATTAGTTAATTGCCTACCACCAGTTATACTCTTATATAGTTTTTTGGATATAATAATAAATCATATTTTAATAATTTGCAGTGTTTATTCTTGTAAGGTTTTATCTTGTTTGGCTACCATATAGACAATCATCAAGTACCATATTAAGTTAGAATTTTTTGTTATCGACTTGATACAATTTATGAGAATGAAAGCTTTTTTTATCGAAAAACAAATGCTACATAATATACTGATGGACAGCATAATTTATTTAGCTAAAAAATGAACAAAATAAATTCATTTAACTGTTTAATTAAATCAATCAGTTGACTAAAATTATTATTTATTTCAAAAAGAGCATCATTATCAAATAATAATAAGCAAAATTAACTATAAAATAATTCTTTGTTCATATGTTTTAACTTAGTGATCCAATGGAAGGATATAATGATATTTTGTATAAGCACAGAAATACGGCAATACTCAACTTAGCTGTGTGTAAATTTCGTTTTCATTCATGTTTTCTCTTCGTTAATATTATTCCTAATCATAAACGTTTTGCCCTTATTTATTTTCAATTGTTCTAGTAAGGCTTTTCAGATAATGATCCGAAAGAAGAGGCCTAATTAATATTTACACAAGCACCTCAACGTCTCCCAAAATAAAGGCACTATAGTAGTCTCTAGGATTTTAAGCAACAAATTATTCCCATCTTTAAATATAATTTTATATACCTAAATACATGAAGGCAGTGCATGCATCATGTTTGTTTTAGTTAGCAACTGAATATAATAAAACTGCATACCATGAGTAAACAAATATAAAAAAAAAAAAAAAAAAGATTCAGCTCAAATCCGATAAATGTGGTTAAAAGTTGAATTCACAAGTCAAGAGCTGTAAAAACTAAGGAAAGATAAAAATTCCATCTTATTCCTGAATTCATAAATAATTCTGGGGCTATAAAAAGTTGAACAGAAGAGTAGGTCAGGTTGGAGTGGGAGGATTGTAAACATTTCCTTCCGAAGGGTTGACACTTAACTCCCTTCTGAGCAAAACTCAAGTTGAATGTTCTAACATTTTAAATGTAAAATTTTGTTCTCTCAATTCATAAATTTCAGATTTCTAACAGTAAAAAATATCTACCTTTCTTGAAAACAATATTTTGGCGACTTTTCTTTTTATGTTCTTATAGAGACCTATACGATATGCAACATATTTTTATATTAGTAATTAGAATAATGATGGGTAAATAAGTATAAGCTAATAATTCATATCATATATTTCATGAAAAATGAAATTGTAAGCTGGTATAAGGCACTTTAAAAAAAAAAAAAAAAAACATGAACTAAAAATAATAGGACTATGTTGTTTTCCTAATTTATTTTCGGATGTTTTTTAATTTTTTGTTGGATGTCACAACAGAGCCTTCAAGTTCTTCGCCGCTTACTGCAGTTTCCTATGATTCCACATCTAGATACTCAATGATAATTTATCGATTAGGGTCATGGCTTCCTACGCCTTTTTTTCAGTTGCTTGGTAAGCATGGTAAGCATCCTAGCTACTCAGCTATGTTCTCTCCTTCTCCATTTTTTCAATAACGTTATATGCATCCATATACCATTTAATGTTAAATACATTTAAAAATTAGCTTTCCAACCATTTTAAATCCATTACCAAACAGTTGTTCAACTCATTTGCAAAGCATAACAAAAGTTTGACGATGTTTCTTGTCCTTAATCTACGTAAAATAGTGACTTGATTTTGAATTATTTCTGAAAAATAATAGACGACATCTGTATGAAATTCTACTCGAACAGGAATATTTAAAAATTAATCGTCAATTTTGTAAAACAAATCGGCTCGTATATCGTTCGTTACGTAAGTCTTACTTTTCTCTATCAAACCATTAAGGAAATTAACGTGGAAGCTAAGGTTACCAGTTGGGCATATAGGTTTTTTTGTTTTTGTTTTTTTACGTTTTAATCGTGAAAACATTTTAAAGTGAAAACTTCTTTTGGCGCGTTATGTGATTTTTGGCAGGGGTAAAAGCTTTGATTCAGTAGCCATGGTGACGTTACCAACATACTCTAGACTGGCGCATGCGAAGCGGTATGTTCATTTTTCGATTTCAATTCGAGAAAATTAAGGGTCGTCAATATCAACTCAGGCAAAAATGTCAACGATAAAGTAAAAAAAAAAAGAGTGATTCATTTAATTCTTTCTCATATAGATCAATCTTTGGTACATTTATAAAGTATATTCCTATATGTCCTACGAATTTCTAACAAAAACAAAATGTGCTATGTGTACCGCCGACTCATACTGTTTACAGTCATTTTCTAGTTACGATGGCATATTTCAAGATGACTTTTCTCTACAAAGTTATGATGTTTTACAATTAAACAAAGCAATAATAACAAAACACGCATTCTCAACATAATCTACTTTTACAAACCTACTCTTCTTTCCAACGAAATTTCAGTGCAAATCGCGAATTTTAAAAAACTTTTCACTTCTATCGGCAGTCCCTATTACTGCCTAAATTGTATTTATTTTTTTTTTTTTTTGCAAAGGAGTATACTAACTTGGCGTCCTAAAGAAAAAAAAAAGTCTTGAAATAATCTCTTGTTTTTTAGTAATCAATATTTTTATATTGCCAATAAACATTCCGAATTTTTTAATATCCACCAATTAACCTCTATTCTTTCCTAAATTAAAAACAAAACATTTTCTGGCTAATATTTCACTAGTTTTACTGCCATATTAAGTCAGCTTGGATGCTAAAACATGTAATAGAAAAACTTATGTAACTAGTAACTTCACAGGTATCAAATCATGACAATAGTTTGCAATATGACAGGAATAAAATGAAATATAATATTTGTTTGATATTTTTCAACCGGCAAGTTTTTATTTATTTATTTTATGTTTATCTTATAGCCAGAGTTTCCCAGCAAATATTTTAGGGTAGCCCTTAATATTCTTTTTTGTCTTAATGGCAAGGACCTCCTAAATCCTAAATATTTGATAGATATTTATTTTTGTAGTGAGCTACAACGTTTTACGTACATTACGTGCGACATACCTCGTCCGAATTCTAGAAATGGGCAAGTGGGAAAATGGAAATAAAGAAAAAAGAACGAGGTTCTAGAAGTTTACTTCAATCCGCAATCGAGATGAATAATTTTGATAAGTCTTGAATAAGTTGAATAAGTCTTGAATGAATAAGTTCAATTTTGAAGGTCCTAGGGAATTTTTTAAAAGGAGTGAAAAATCTTCTGTTTATATGTCCTACAGTTCTACGCGTGCGCATGAGTATAACGGTCATCTTTCAAGTCGGCTCTTGGATTTCTTGCTTTTTTAGTTGGATATCACTTCAGAACAGTCTTGAAAACATCACCAGGCTTCAGGATAACAACTACAGTAAATATTGGAGCAAACAACGGTAAGTTGGGTTACAATTTACACTGTAAAGTGAATGCTGAGTCACCTCTTCATATCAGCTGATTGCCAATAGCTAGGCAAGGCTGGTCTTGCTTAACTTTTCTTAAGTTATTTTTTTTCCCCACATCTGGTTATTATTAATTATTTTCCTTACATAAAATGCGATATTATCATCAAGTAATGTCCTCCAAAGCTTCAACTAAAAGATCTAGATCTAGTGGTTCAATCCCGTTCCTACGAAACAAAGACTCCGCCGTGATACTAATAAAAGATTACAAGCAACTAATTAAAAATCTGAACCACAACCTGACACATCGTCCCAAGGGATGACTGACGAATCACCGTTTTTCACCCCAAATCCTTTTTAGATTTTACATAATGAAAAAGAAAACATGGAATCTGCTCCTATACCTAGTGAACCACGACCTCCTCCAATGTTTGTCAAAAATATTAAAAATTTCCAGTTGTTGTGTGCACAATTGAACAAAATGACCAACTCCACCAGCTACTACTGTATGAGTAGAATTAAAGACACCAAAATATCTCCTACTACTGCCGAGACATATAGAAAAATAGTGAAATATCTAACTGATACCAAAGCGGATTTCCATACCTATCAGCTACGCCAAGAGAGAGCTTTAAGGGTTGTAATCAGAAACTTACACCCCTCGACACCAGTTGAAGCTATTAAAGAAGAACTCACGGAAATATGCTCTAAAGTGCGGCAAGTCACTAATGTCCTAAAGGATAAAATTCCATTACCTCTCTTTTTCGTGGACTTGGAGCCATCGGAAGGAGTTGAACAAATCTATGACCTCAATAGATTGTACTATACCAGTGTAAGAGTTGAAAAACCTTACATAAAGAAAGAGATAGTTCAGTGCCATAACTGTCAAGCATATGGTCATACTAAAAGTTATTGTCATCACATACCACGATGCGTGAAATGCGGTGAACAGCACAAGTCTGTGGAGTGTACAAAACTGAAATCAACACCAGCTGTATGTGCTCATTGCCTCAAGGACCACCCGGCCAACTATAAAGGATGCCAAATCTATAAGCAACTGAGGACCAGGTTTCAAAAACCTCAAGTAATGGATGAAACAGCAAGACAAGCAAGAAACAGAAGAGAACCCTCAAAACTTATTGATGCCAATTTATCATTTGCCCACTTGCTTGTAGGTGGGAATCAAAGTACTGAAGCCATGGCCCTGCCGGAACTACAAAATGTACCTTAATCCTTTCCACATATACCTCTTTCTCAAAATGTAACCAATCCTAAGAATCCTAATCCACCACAAATCTCTCATATTCCTCCTCCTTCAAACGCCACAGACCTTACCAGTTTGATGACATCCTTTATCTCCGAAATTAAATCCCTTGTTATGCCCCTAATGTCACTCCTTATGAATCTCGTATCAAATCTCATTCCTGCCTTACAAAAACCATAAATGACCTCACCTAATTCCGTATCCATTCACGATTACCTACAAGCAACATCCATTGTAATCAAAACCTTTTCCTTTCCGCGTATCATCCCATCAGCATACTGCCCTCCAAAACATCCCATTTCCTCTGCCCAGTTTGGATCCTTCCTCAACTCCTTGGGAATTCACTTCATTTTGGGTGCCAACATAAACGCTAAGAATCAACAGTGGGGTTCTAGAACCACCAATTCTCGTGGACAGACGTTGCAGTCTGCACTCAACTCCCGATTCTCCTACCTACTGGCCGACAGATCCTAACCGTAATCCTGACATCCTCTACTTCTTCATCCACAGCGGATTAGGCTCTCTGAATTTTTCCATAGCTCGCCTTGATGAATTACCCTCTGATCATAGTCCATTGATCCTAAATGTATCCATAACACCTATTCCTAAACCTATTCCACCTTCATTCATTAGAGGCCCTGTCAACTGGAACCTCATTCGCGAAATCCTCACCAATGATATTGACCTCAGAGTGATTCTCAAAACCCCAAATGACCTTGACGACGCCGTATATTCCTTCACAACCGTTAATCAACAAGCCGTATGGACTGCCTCCTCTCCCAAGTACTTCCAAATAATTCCATATAAAAGCCATTTACCACAACACCTGACAGACCTCATCAACAGCAAATGCCGAGCCTGAACATTATGGCAACGCACCCGCCACCCAGAAGATCGCCGCTCCTATAACTTTTTTTTGTAGAAAATTAAAGTGGGAGTTAGCGATCTTCCGTTCCCAATCCTACAATACTTACCTCTCCTCTCTCTCAACTCGGGACAATTCCCTGCGGAATGTCACGAAGAGAATCCTAAAATCCCACACCATTTCCCATCCTCTCCGGCGCTGTGATAGTTCCTGGGCTGCTTCTGACAAGGATAAGGCCGAGGAATTTGCACAGCACCTTTCCAAAGTTTTTACTCCTCATCCAAAGCTTAATCCAACCCATACTGCAGCAGTTGAAGAGTTTCTTATGTCACCATTACCACTCTCCTTACCACCTAAAGCAGTTAATCCCTCTGAGGTCAGATATCTTCTTAAAAAGCTTCCTCTCCGTAAATCCCCTGGATACGATCTCCTTACTCCTCAAATCTTAAGACAACTCCCACCTAAAGCCATTACATTCCTTACATATCTCTATAACTGTATCCTACGCTCTACCTATTTCCCTCTCTTATGGAAACATTCAAATATCATCCTTTTCCTAAAACCAGGCAAACCTTCTAACAACACGTCATCTTACAGACCTATCAGCCTACTTCTGATCCTCTCAAAAATTTTCGAAAAGCTCCTACTAAAACGAATCCTAGCCAAATTTCAAAAATTTTCTTCACATCAGTTCGGATTTCGTCCTCAACATTCCACGGTTCAGCAAGGACTCCGAGTTGTGGACCACAATTCCTCCGCCCTTGAGTGCAAGGAGTATTGTTCGGGTGCCTTTCTGGACATAGCTCAAGCTTTTGACCGGGTGTGGCACCAGGGATTGCTCTTTTTAGCTCAAAACCCATTTACCCCAATCCTTATACCTAGTCCTTCGATCCTATCTATCAAACCGCTCTTTCCGAGTTCGATGTGGTTCAGAATTTTCCAAGCAATATATTGTTGAGGCTGGTGTTCCTTGAGGCCGCGTCTTGGGACCCGTCCTCTACATTTTCTACACCGCCGATATCCCTACCGATCCCGATACCTTTTTGGCAACATTTGCTGACGATACCGCCATTTTGTCATCCAATTCCGATCCTGAAGCAGCATCGCTTAATTTACAAAAGCACCTTTCCCTTGTCGAAGACTGGTGTAACGCTTGGCGTATTAAGGTGAACGAAAACAAGTGCTCACACGTCACATTCACTCTTCGACGCAAACCTGTCGAACGGTTTATTTCAATTCCCTACCGCTTCCTTCCTCTGACACAGTCCGGTATCTTGGCTTTTTACTAGACAAAAGACTGACGTGGAACCCACACACAAGACATAAAAGAAAACAACTCAACCGCAGATTCGGCCAGTTATACAGACTACTAAACAGAAAATCTCATCTTACAGTTGACAACAAATTACTAATATACAAGACAATACTGAAACCAATATGGACCTACGGACTTGAACTGTGGGGGACAGCTAAACATTCTAACATCAAACGCATCCAATCCTTCCAATCCAAAGTCCTCCGAACAATTGTTAATGCTCCTTATTACGTTATTAACTGTACCCTACACCACGACCTTAAAATTCCGTTTATTTTAGACCTGGTACCATCCAAATTTTCCAAATTTCATCAGAACCTTAGTCATCATCATTACCCTCTAGCACAATCCCTATCCAGTACCACCCATCCCTACAATCCTCCTCGAAGATCGAAACGGCAGTGGCCGCGAGACGTATTGTAAACGTTTAAATTGGAGTTCTGACACCGGTCAGATCCTCCACTCATGTAATGTATGTTTGTGGCTATTGCGCCCTAGTTCGGCCTCCACTGAGTCACACCAGTGACGCGGCTGAGAGCAAGGGTCTAGGATCTCTTGGATTCCGGTTTTTCCTCCACAAGTGGAGGGAAAAGCCCAGTCTGGGTTCCCTATAGCACTTATATAGTTATGTTAGTTTGAATGATGTTTGTTTATTTGCAAACTTTTATTTATCTCAAGTATAGTTTAATGTTTTGATTTGTTTAGTTTTTATATTTATTATTATTTAATTCTATATATATCATTTATTTGTATTTATCCCAATTATAGGTTGTTGTTTGTTTTCTTATTTTGTATATATATTAAATTTTATTTTATTTGACTTTATCATTGTATAATGTATATATTGTGTGAATGGGATCTTATATCACTATTACTAATGTTCATATAGAAAAAATTGTAATATATCTCAATAAAAAAATAAATAAAAAAAAAGTTGTCCTACAGAGGGAGCGTACAATGCTTGTGCAGAACTTGTGCTAAGCCAAGTACTCGTTTTAAAGATCCCCATCCTAATTAAACCTGGATAAACAAAATTTAGGACTTCTACCCTTATATCGTCCGATTTCTATTTAGTAATAACTGTTTTAAGCTATAAACAAACGAATTCAATGTTAATATGTTTTATCACGCTGAATCTCATATTAAATATTAATTGCTAAATTAAACAAATATATAACTAAACTTACTATTTGCCAGCCATTTCAGGATAAGATGTAATTATAATGATGAAATAGAAAATATATAAATAAATAAAAAAGTATCTTTTAATGCAATATGTAGGAAGTTTCTAAGATAAGGATTTCTTACTTTCAGAAACATTTTACGAACTCTTAGGTCATTTTTAAAATATAAAAAAAAAATTAATCAATATAGAATACTGGATACAGTATATTACAATTAGAAGCAATGTAAAATTTACTATGTTGGAGTAAAGATGATTCTACAAAGGACTTCTATACTCATGTTGCCTCCTAAAAACAGAAAATTCTAGAAACGATCTCAAGTTTTTTTGTAATTAATATGTTGTTGTTTTTTTGGTATAGATTTTGAATTACTTGATTAATATTGAAGAGTTTAAATATTAAGATTGATTTTGCCCAAAAAAATCATCACAACAAATATTTATTTTATATATATATATATATATATATATATATATATATATATATATATAAATAATAAATAACGTTAGGATAACTATTAGGTTTTGATAGTTAAGTTATAGTAGCAAAAATATAAGATAATTAAAGAAAACTATAAATAAATAAGTAAGGTTGGGTAGAAATCTTAACCCAACTAATATTTATGCAGATAATGATGAATAATCCCCAGGGAGTCCAATATTATATACCTAAATGAATATGATAATTATTCCAGCAGGAGGTAGGTTGAACATTTACGCTTGTTCAATATTTTAAATACCCCTTTCTTCTTTCAGATCTAGACTTGTAAAGAATAAAGCTATGAATTCAGAATGTTGTTACAAACAGTATACTTGTGCAGTTCGTTTAATGGCCCAAATATTTGCTTAGACTATCTGGAAACATATTTCTCCCTTTATTTACTGCACAGTCAGTTATAGACCAGTAGAACCTTTGGAAAATAAATATATAAATAGTATTCGCAATGTTTTGACTGTTCAAAGATTAAGTTGGTTGCGATTCTGGAAATAGCGTTAGACATCAATCTTTGAATCTCGTAACTTCGACATTTTATGAATCTGTTTATTTTCGATTCTTTTAGCGATGAATCTATCAGATGGTACATATATAGCTACTATAAATCGATGAAATATTAGCCGGCATTGGTTATTATTTCCTTTTATAAAGTTACGAATGCATTCATGTATTATGTTTTTCATTTCATTTAATTATTTTTATTAAAATAGTGGAGATCTCAATGACATCTGATGTCTTAAGTCGTTAGTTTGCGACTCCAATTCATTAAAACCTTATTTTTATTTTATTTTCCGCCCTCTTAGGGAATATGGGTTTTGTAAAATTGGGATGGTAAGCATGACTGCATAACAACTCACTGCTGCTAACAACGTACTAAAACCACCGGCCTTCAATAACTTAGCTGGTCCAAGTTGCTGTTCATTCATGGTCTAGGTTTTGGGTACTTATAGCCCAGCGGCTAATCACCTTATTTAGTGTTTCTGTCTTTTAGAGTTTTAAAATATTTACTATAAGAAATTTAATGTGTTACCAAATCGCAAAGCTTTTGTCTCTTCAGCCGCTTTATTGGATGCGAAGCGTCCTCGGCCAAGAATATCTTACATTAATCTGACATGAGGCAAATTTCTCCTCTAAAATTGTTTGCATTTAAAACCAAAACAAAATATTTAAAGAAATCCATAGAAAAGTATGAAAACCTAAGATTTTAATATTATATTTATAAATATTTATTAAATAAATAAATAGAGCTTAAGAATTTGCCCAATCCCTATCAAACAACTTTACCTCTCACCCTCTGCACAATCCCGCCCATAAAAGAATCCTTCTTTCCTCACTCACTAAAGCTGTTAAATTAAATAAAATGCTGGGATTTGCCCTAAGGCTAAATTCCTTATAAATAAACTAAAACCTCGAATATCTCCTGGGCACGACCTCCGCAGTTCCAAGATCCTCTGACAACTGCTGATCTACTGACAAAGTAATTATATTTCTTACCTAACTATATAATTTTATCCTCCTTACAGCTCACTTTCCCTGTTGTGGATACTATCCTTCATTATTCTTTATCTTAAGCATGGTAAACCTTCCAACAACAAGACCAATCAGCCTCCTCCCGATCAAAAATTCCTTCTCACCAGTTAAGATTCCACTCGGAGCTTTCCACTGTACAGCAAGTACACAAGTTCTAAGAGTAGTTGAACATTAATCCCCTGCAATTGAAAACAAACAGTACTGTAATGTTACCTTTCTGGACGTTATTCAAGCATTCGACCGGGTGTGGCACGATGGCTTGATTTTCAAACTATAAACGCTTACCACAATACTTATATTCGATCCTACAATCCTATCTCTTAAACCGTTCTTTGAGAAACCGCTGTGGTCCGCAACTCTCTAGTTGTTACCCGATAGAGGCCGATTTACTTCAAGGCAGCGTTCTGGGTCTTGATCTCTATATTCTGTATACAGCTGATATACCTACAGATCCTAGTACCTTTGTCGACGATAATACCATTTTATCAACCTATTTAGACACAGATCTGGCATCTTCTCATCTACAACGACACTTTTCCTTAATTTAACATAGGTTGGTGTATCAATGTTGAAGAACCCAACAGTAAGCAAGTCACCTTCATCCTCCGTCGCAGATTCCTGCCCACAAGTCCAATTTAACTCCATGCCACTTCCTTTTTCTGACACAGTCTGGTATCTTGAATTCTTATTTGATAAAAGGCTGATCTGGATCCCACACACTCGACTTACAAGGAAAGAGCTCAACAGACGATACGGTCAGTTACATAGACTTTGATCAGAACGAATTTGCGTTGCAAATAAACTATTGAACTTGAGCTGTGGGGACTACTAAATTTTCGAACATCAAACGTACTAATCCTTTCAGTCCAAAGTCCTTAGGACAATATTAAATTGACCTCGATACCCCATTTGACCTTGATCCGATTTCATCCAAATTCCCAATCTTCTACTAGAGGCTTACTCACTTCCTAATCCCTTACCACAATCCTCATTCAGGACTGAATACCTCTATAATATTCCTTGTAGATTGAAGCGGCTGTGGTCTGTTGTCATTCTGTAATTGGTGGGCTAGCGATGGCCAGCTTCTCCTATCATGTCCTAAGCGTCTGGGCTCTGGCGCCCTTGCTTGGTCTCCCACTGAATCAACGGTCGAGTGATGGGGCCCCGCTTTGCTATTCACAAGTGAGTGCCAGGGTGTGGCTCAGGGATTCCTAGGGCAAAATTGAAATAGTGTTTATAGGTATGAAAGTGTTTTTATTACTTTTTCATTCTTTAATCTTGAGTGTTAGCCTTTTGTTTTATTTTTAATTCCATGTTTATTAAGCTTCGTTATTTTTAAATATGTTATATATTTTTCCCTCCTCAACGTATATTGTACATATGGAGTGAATAGTGTCTTACATCACTAATTCTCATTGCCATTTATTTTGGCAGATTGTATTATTTCACAATAAATCAATAAATATTAAATTAAATAAATGCACAGCCATTTACCTATATGTCTCCTTCTTAAAAGTATAGCTTGATGCCACTTCGACAGTATCATTTAAAACATTTTTTTAAATATTACAGATTAACCTTCTATTGCTAATTGTGTAACAATTTCTAATACTGTACCATTTCTACAGAATAGAATGCGATTGGAAATACTTGAAATTGAAATAAGCATTGTATTGTTTTGAAAGAAACATTTAGTTTAGATGAAATATTGTAAATAGGTATGTTAAAGTAAAATCAACTATCTCATAATGTTTGTTAAATGTTAAATACTATAATATAAACTTATTTTTTAATTTCTTCAGAATATGCATATTTATTACAGAAACAGAGAACTTTTCATCATTTCTGAGGTCACCATGAGAAAAATTATAATATATGCGATCGCTATACACCAAATTTAAGTAGTAAATTCTGCATCGAATAGTAATAACTGTTCTCACTAGAATAGTTCAAAAAATGAACATATCCTCTTATAATTAATCAAAATGCAGATCAGTAAAAAAAAATATGATTTTTTTTTTTTTTTAGTTTTAATGCTGCAGATGTTTGGATGAATTTCTCGAGGTAAAGCGGAAATTAAATTCTGTTGTCCTAAATGAAACATTTTTTTTAATAAATCATAAAAAATGGATTTTGCAATTCTTAACTAAGCCATCATCTTTTGAGTTTAAATTAAATTAAAATAAAACAATATAGGATAATGGATCAGTCCTCGGGTACTTATTGTACTTTTCCAAATTTAGCGCATGGTCATCCAAGAGGGTCTAAAGTGGGAAAACACTTAGCCAAAGGAATTTTCAATCTTGGAATGGTATCGAATACGATTCCTCTCTTGTGCCTCCACTGGAAGAGACGAATTGCTTCTTCTGTCCATCGAATATTGTGTCCCATAGTCTTGGGTATTTCCTCACCCACTAAAATTCCAGATTACATGTTTTTTTTTTTTTAATAGGTCATAATTATATTTCTTCCTTATTTATTTTCTTTTAATGAAACATGTCAGAAATATGTTGTATTAATTATTTTGCTATTGCTACATTTGATTGTAACTAAGTATCAAATGAAGAAGTTTGGAAAAAAATCATATTCAATATAAAAAACTAATGTACGTATTTTAATTAATCATTTTAACATGATTAATAACTTTCACTTACCTACACATGGTAAGGAAAAGTATTGCAATCGTGAAAAATTTCGGACTTCAATATTCACCGGAAATACACGTTTTAGGGTCTCCTGAGTCCAAAACATAATGTCCAGCAAAAAGGTCTGTGCGTGCTCTAAGACTAGCACGAAAACGATAAATTGTATAAAACTGAAATTCCATATTTCAGAAGCGTATATGGCTGAGACTTTACAATTTTTTCATCCGAATTGGCCAACCAGAAGTTCCACTTTATACCATGCATTCTGCACATTTTTACGATTTAAGTACGCTGGCCTAGACTTCTTAAAATTTTAACCGAGTGGAACGTATATATACATCAAACTTGACAATATCGAGTATCTGTACACCCACATATAAATATACAATAAGTATATAACTCATTGTGTTTTCATTATTTTTGTCATAAGAATAATATATATATATATATATATATATATATATATATATATATATATATATATATATATATATATATGAAGTTTCGACCTCCGACCTTGGCGTACTGGTACTTCTTAGTAAAATAGTTCCCTCCCGTTTTATGCCTAGTTAAAAAGGGCATTCCTCGGATAAGAGGTTAATGTTGATTTTAAGTACTGTATATAAGTACGCTTGCTTTTTTTTGTTTTTAAACTTTGTATTTATTTTTTATTGTATACAGTATTGTAGATACAAATAGTTTAAGTTTAAGGGCAAAGCCCAATAAAGTATTAGGGCTGTAGTATATATAACCACTGTTTTCTAAAAATGCACGAAGATTAGACTATATTGCTGCCTTCTTGTGCAAAAACAGTTTTTTTTCTTATGATGAGTATGTAATTCTAGACATGAGGATTCTGGATAAAAAAAAATTGTCCTAGCACCAGATGATTGCATTAAAGCCGAAACTTCATGCATTTTAAAACAATAGTGGTGAAGTATAATCACTGCGTCCAATTATATTTTACTGTATACATTTTCTTACAATCATATTATTCTATTTTAATGTCACCGTAGTTTATCCATGGTTCTCTGCGAAGATTGTATGGACGCATTCTCGTAGAACTTTTACTCCGGGTCCTCATTGAGACAAATATTAATATTACTGAAAAATAATTGTTTTGTTGTTTAACATATTTTATATTAAAAATCGTAAATATTATTGAAATAATACAACAAATTAACTAAACTGATTAAAGAATAACTAAGCATATAATGATGATGTTTTCTTGATATCATGAGTACTGTATTGTTATTTCTTTATCTGTAAACAGCGTTCATACGATTAAAAAAAAATCTTTATTAAATTTGTGTTGTTCTTTTCTTATATACTTAAACTTATTCCGATTATTAACATCTTACATCTTCATTATTATTATTATTTCCTGGATTTGAAACCGTTTCAGTCTGGCCTTCGGAAACAATGAAATGTTTTATCAGCATAAGTCAGGTTGACACTCAAGGAGTTGATTATACTCTTGAGCCCACGAGGTCAAAAAAAAGGCTTGGTTTCAATTATTGTTAAGATCATTAACGATTTAGGTAGAATTTAGTTTCTGCTGGGCAGCCTAAGTCCACCCCCGCTGGTTACCAAGAGATTTCCGCTCTGCCTAAACCAGAGAGACTCACCTGAGGGATTTGGGCAAGTAGAATGACCCTAATCCTTCCTCGACTCGGGCTACCTTAGGTGCCCTCTGGGACCTAGGATACTTAGTGCTGTCCGAAAGGATAGTTTGGGTAGGAAATTAGATTATAAGAATTAGATTTCGAAGAGTTATTTAACGAATCCTTTATATGTTGTAAATTTTAATTTAGGTACTTGAATATTAATTAGTTAATCTGTTCAGATTCTAATCCACTATGAAGGTCACCTTTATTATCTATAATTTAATTTAAATTATTGAATTTTTTTATAATAATAATTCTACTCCTTATTTTGGTTAAATAATTGTAATATATATATATTTCTTTGGCCGATCCAAAATAAATAATTATAAATAACGAGGAAAATAATGATGAAGCCAAAATTTTTAAAGCCAAATTATAAATTTTACTTTAAATACCTTATGCTAGTTCCATCGAAAGAATAAATACTTTGCTCCCCCACATTAAGTTATGGAAGCCCTACAGCAGGCGAAGGCAACATTTGACATGCGCGCCAAACTTAATTGTGCAAATACGTGCTTAAAAGTTTTTAAAAAAAAATGTTTTTATTCGTTTTTCGGGTTCCAAGTATCTTGAAGAAGCCTCAAATTTTGAGGGGGAGAATAATTTTTTTTTTTGTCGATTACAAAGGTTCATTATTAAAAATAGTAAAACAAAATAGGTACAAAATTATATGAAAATTGCTTCAACAGTTATTTGAATTCTTCAGCATAAGCGATATTTTCATATGCAGAGAACGTAGTGAAATGGTAACTGTTACCAGACAGTATCTTTGGCTCCCACAAGCGGATTTTGTTCTTCAAAGCTTTCAAAAGGCTGTAAAAACCATTTAATATCTGTCCTTGTTTTTTAGGTTTCAAATTTAAAGCCGAAAGATCCGAAAAAAACGTTTATTATAATTTGAAGAGTAAGCATCCTTATTAATAATAACCAATTAATTTAAATTAAATATCAAAACATAATAAAAACGCTTCTTTATTAAGTAAGGTATGGATTAACGCCACTTTTCCTCCGACTCAGGCGACGATTGCTATCTCTTGCACAGCAACAGTAAAAAATCCCAGATTAAATCAAGGTTTAATTTAAAAAATAAGAATACATTCTTCGTTGTCATTCGACGGAATGGTGTAAATCTCCTTTGTTTATTTTTTATATAAATTGTTTATAACGGACTTTTTACCATCTAATTAGGGATTAGAATAGAAAAACGTTTTAATATTTCTAATAGAAAATTTACACCAGGAAATATGCAGCTCTTTAGTTAAAAGTTATTATCTATAACTATTTTTTTTACTAATTTATGTATGTTTGATTTTCATTGTTTAGCAAGCTCTTGAAACTTTTATTAATAGTTCGTAAATATTCAACTAGAATTCCAAACATATTAAACTTATCGGTTTTAAATGCTTATCAGAATGTGACAATTGTATACAACAATCGTCCGGTTCACACATGATAGCGAATTCTTCATTATTTTTTTCATGTAAAAATAAACTTATCCATGGATCTATACGTCAAATCATTAGCAAATGTAGGAAATTAAAAATGTTCGCAGTGAAAATACATTTCATGTTCCTCCAGAGTCAGAACTGTGTTATTTTGTTTGCGTTCATTTCTAAACTAATGTTTGCTTGCTAATATTTATCATTTCGATTAATTTGTAGATTTAGACGTAATCATAAGTGGATCGCTTTGGAATTTTAAAGTTATGCTTACATTATTACTGTCAATAATTCTGATCTTTATGTTATCTGTTACATGTTACTTGACATTTTTTATGTGATATCTAATCTTGCTCACCTTCAGCGACGAGTAGCGATTTCTTATTATTACTAACGTTTTGCAGATAAGTAAGTAGTCATTGTAAGATAACTTATCGCTCGGAAGTGGAAAGCTTTGTTAATTTTCAATGCGATCTCTAAGGAAAGATATTAGCTTTGTATAAACAAATATCTTAGACACCCACGTAGAGCCGGAATGAAAAAAAGATACAGTTGTTGGGAGGTGGGGTACCGAGTGTCCCATCGAAGGTGTTTTAATGGTTCAATAAATTTAACTGCATGATAAATTGTATCTCTTATTGATTTTCGAAAAAAAACAACTAACATTTCAAGAAAAACTTTCAGTTCGTGGGAATCATTTTAAAGTCCATTGGGTAACTGTATGTCATACGTCCCCAATTCAAGATTCAATAACTTATGTTATTTTGGTTTGTATTTCATTTCACCTGATGTAAAAACGCTTGGCATTTATAAACAATGTCAGAAATCGTCTTTAAGTCGCTTAGTTTATAAAAAAAATGGGCCATCATCATATGCAGGAAAACGTGAAGTAGTATCAGTAGGAAGAAATGTGCTATATACGTATGTTGGGATTTAAAAAAATAGTTAAGAAGAGTGACTAATTTTTATTTAAAAATGTAGCGAGGAAAGTTATCGATTTATTTTTATTGTAAAAGAGGAAAATTGGAACTTAGAAAAAAGAAATCTTAGTATCAAGAAACACACTCTCTCAGACTAATCTTAAGGTTATAATTTAATAAATTTAGGATTAAAAAAAGTCAGGAATATTTTATTTAAACACAAATACATCTGAGATTTACTTGCCACTATTTTTATTTTTACCAATTATTTTACTTTAATTTAAAAAACTGGCAGGAGAGAATAATAAATTGTAAAAACAATGAACATAGCCAATTTGTTTGTAAATATTACGTATAATTGAGTTTGCCTATAATGAGTTGTAGTTTGACGAAGAGGTGTTAATAGCAGTTCTGAGTTATTTTTGAGTTGACATGACTGAGTAGCGCAAGTGATACCATTATTATACAATATACAAAGTAATATAGGAGCCATAGAGGACGGTAGAATCAATAGTTTCCAAGGAGCCATTTATTTGTTTACTAACACTTTTACACCGGGGCAAATATCGACGTTTTTCGCTTGAGGCGAGAGTTTCTTAGCTGCTTACACTTCGTGGGGCGGAGCGACATTGTTGCATGTTAGAACTTGTTTAATGCGAGATTGTAACATTTTTGACATAAACATATGACTTGAAGGAGAAATTATGGACATACTTAAAAGTGATTCTTCTACTGTCTGAATTAAAACATAAAATATGAAAAGAAATCACGTACAGCTAAAGAAGAGGAATCAAATGAGATTAACCCATATTAAGTTATAAGTTAAACGTTCCAGTTGCAGCGAATATTTCTGAAGCGATCCCGGAGCCACAAGGGTTTACTGACCCAGAGCCACCCCCCATATTTGTTAGTAACATCAATAACTTCATGACTTTCGGTCAAGAAATCACCGACTTGATCGGTCAGCCTAACTTCAGATGTTTCTCAAGGCTCAACGATATCAAAATTAACACTAACTCTAAAGAGAGTTATAAAAAACTTATACAATATTTAAATTCCAAAAATTATGACTTCCACTGTTACCTGTTGAGGCAGGAAAAAGCATACAGGGTGGTCTTAAGAGGACTATACTCAACGACCCCCACTGAAGCAATTAAACGAGGACTAGAAGAGATAGGGCACTCTGTTGGGCACGTTTCATGCGTCTTACACCCCTCCGAAAAATACCCTCTACCATTATTTTTTGTAGATTTGGAGCCGGCAAAAAATAACCCCGACATATTTCAGGTTACAAGACTGAAAAGACAAGAAACTGAACGACGATTTCGGCTACTCCAACACTTACTAAACAGACGCTCTAATCTTCCACTTTACTACTAAAGACTCATTTACATGACCGTCATAAGGTCTATCGGGACCTACGGAGTTGAGCTTTGGGGCTCTACTAAACTATCAAACTCTTCCTGTATCTCATCCTTACAATCTAAAATCCTTAACGCTCCTTACTTTGACACGAATAAAATCATCTACAATGACCTTAATGTTCCATATGTTGCTGATTTGGCCCGTACCAGTATCACACCTTCCATAAAAAACTCTATTCCCACTCCAATCCATTAGTTTCAATCCTTGCTTCCTCTTCAATTTCTGACAATCCTCCGAAGACTCTGAAAAAAATATGGCCTCGAGACCTTCTTGTTTAGACTTACTACCAAAGAGTGCTGCCAATGGGCAGTTTCTCTTTATGTTTATTTCATGTGTTGTAACATTTCAGCATGTTTAATTGATGTATTTTTTGTACAGTTGTAAATTTCAATAAAAATAAATTAAAAAAAAATTGTTCCCAAGACAAACGAAATAAGCATGTAACCAGTCCTTTCACACAATCAGCTGTGGATTTTCTAAAAATAAATTTAATCATTTCATTAAAGAAAAAAAAAATCCCAAAAATGTATGCGGATGTAATAGAGGCAGTAAATAAACAAAGGAGGGAGAAAGGCTTCCTGGGGCGGACCATACATCCTCATTTGTTCGCTCCAATACCCCCGCTACCAAATCAATGTTTATAATCCACTTATTTCACTTCCACGTCTCCTGCTTTTGTATTTCATGCATTTAAACGGTTTATTTTGTCTCGGTTGGCCCGACTGTTCTTTTTTTATTTGCCAAATACTTGTCGAGTAAATTATTGGACCCTTAATAGTTCTGCAATTCAGGTTATAGGTTTAAAATTCAATAAAGCAAAAAAAAGAGCACCGGACTACATTAGAGATTGTTTTTTTGATTATTTAATTTTGTTTTTCTTCTTAATTTTAACTACTTCAATCCCACCTTATTATTCTCTAATTTAAAAACCATTTTTTTTTTCAATTTAATTATTTTATCTCATATGGCGTTTTATAGCTATAAATCAGCCTTTTACCTATAGAGGTAAAAAAACTTCCATTATCTGGAAGGTTGGTTATTCAGTACCCCAATCATTAAAATATCATAATTTTTACTTTCACTTACCTATATATGGAATATACAATAAGGGAAAGTATTGCGATGAAAATTTTTGAATTCTAGTTTACAACAAAATTCACGTTTCACGGTCAGTCAGAGTCCAAATGACCAAGTCCCGAAAAAAGGTCTGTGTGTATGGTAAGTCCTGCGCGTAAACGAAAAGTCCTATAAAACTGAAATTTCATATTTAAGCCAACTATACGCCCAAGATGTTACAGAAACTTTTTCACCAAAATCGGCTGACCAGAAGAGCCACTTTAAACAATGGATTTTGCAGCTATTTTCGTTTTTCTCAGAATTTTTATTAAACTCGCTACATCGATGTAAAATTGGACGGGTTTTTATATCATGTAGGTTTCATTCTGATTGAAATAGCCTTACAGGGCTTAAATGCCGAACTTTCAAATTTTCTTCCTCTAGAGTACCTTTAAAATGTAGTTTTTATGAAATTAACCAAATCATCTGATTAGAAAATTAAAAAAATAGGTAAATTATATAAGTTGAATGAATTCGATAACCAACTAAAGGAGTTAACTGAAAAATATTTTTTTAATGCAATATTGTTTTTTTTTAACTTAAGAACAGTTATCTGTTTTTTAACTTAATATACCGTTGGAATGCTAAAGATTTCAGAGAAAATATTAGCTTATACATACTATTGTAATCCTTAACGGAGAGTGATGAAATGTCGATCAAACAAACTGATTGTCGTAGATAATAATATAATAGATTATTAAATAAAACAAATTTTTCTTCTAAAATCCAATCTAAATAATTTTTTAACAATTTATTAGCGTTTTTAAAATTTTTAAATAATTCTTAAATTGATATGAATAACAGAGGAATGTGAAAGTCGCGTGTCTCTAAAACATGAATGATATGGTAGTACAGGTACTTTTATTCAATATACTCTTTATATCGAGTAGGAATTATTGAAATGGGACGGATGAGAAATATATAAATAGACACACATAAGAAATATATACATTGCTTTATTGTGCTCTCATTGCTTTCTTGTATAGTGATATTCTCATACAAAAACTCTTTTGTGGTTATACAATCATCAATAATATGACGATTTAAAACACTAAAATAATATGAAACGCAAGACTATATAATATAAATCAATAAATGTACATATCATTTACATATAACATAATACCTTATTCCTAATAAGTCTGTGTGTTGAAACTAAAATAATTTTCATCTTAATATACAATATTTTTTCTTTTTGAAATCTACACTGTACAAAATCAAGCTATAATATCAGATGTAGTCACTGACATAGGCTTGCCTAAATATTACAATGAAATCGATAAAGGTCATAATACATATTTACAAGCACGATATGATAACTCTTAAAATACTGATAAACATATATTTTAGTTACAAAATATATATTGTTTAGTAATATTATTGTTCTCGTCTTAAAAAACATTAGATCACTAAAATCGTGTCCTAGTTTGTTTTTTTTTTGTCTTAATTTGACAATAATCTTTGATTTCATTTTTGGATTCTTACAGTTTAATGCATCACTATGCACTTCATTAGAATTCAAGATTTCATGTGACAGTCTGTATGATCCAAGGAACGAACTTGGATATCCTGGTGCACACTCCGGGGAGGTTGGCTTCAGCGCAGCCGATGCCCCAGGAAATGATCCCGGCAAGGAAATACTTGCCGTCTTTACCTCGCACCTGAAGAGGTCCACCAGAATCACCCTGTAACAAACCAATCTACATTTAATCCAAGTAAAAAAAAAATGATAATAAAAAAAAAAAAATAATATATATATATATATTATAGACACATATATGTTTGTTTTTATTTTTATATACATTTTTTATTTAAAATATTTAATTATAATAATTATTGTACTGTATTTATATATTATACTTAACAGGGCCTACTAGTCTTTCACAGAAAAATACTTAAAATAAAAACAGAAAAATACCGAAGAGTTTTCGGAAGAGTTTATCCAAATCGAAATTAAAGAAGGCCGGCCAAAAAACTAACTTTATTCATGTTTTAAGTATAGTAAGTAGAAATAATCGGGAGTCAGTTTTTTTTAATATTATAATTAATTTGTCCGACCTTTTGGCTCAAATCTGTGAGCCATTATCAGGGCATTACTAAGCCTTGTCAAGCATGATCTACAGTCAACTATATACCCTCAAAAATGTTTTTAAGATAATGACGTTGATATGACTTTGAAGCTTGGCAGAGTGCGGTGTGCCAGTCATGCGGCTAGAATGGAGGATAAAGCCTCACTCAACTTCTCCACGGCACCAGAAGAAGAGGGAGAACGAAACTTAGATGGTCAGATAGTGTGACGGCAGATTCGAAGAATATCCTGGGAGTGAGAAACTGGATGACAGCTACACAAAACAGAAATGCCTGGAGATAGCTGGTAAAGGAGGCCAGGATTCATCATGCCAGGTTCAATATATATATATATATATATATATATATATATATATATATATATATATATATATATATATATATATATATATTGTTTTTTGTATTACACGAATTACTAAGGCTCCAAATAAACGCGAATTTTTTTTTATTAAAAATTCTACGCAATAACTTTTTTTAAGATCATGCATTATAAAAGTTCTCATGATAACTTTATTGCAAGAACTTGGATAATAAAATTCCTCCAAGGACTTTTAGTTCGTAACATTTGTATACAAGATATAAGTTATGGAGCTTCCCTCTAGAGCGTTTAAGTGGGACTTAATAAAAGTTTTAACAATAAAAATGCTCTTATAGGTGGAATAGTCAGGAATCAGTCATTTTTAAAAACTTTTAAAAACTTTTCAAAAATGACTGATTCCTGACTATTCCACCTATAATAGTTTCTACAGTCGACTATACACCCTCAAAATAAAAATGCTCATTACTAAATCCCTGAATCGTATATAGAATTACATTGAGTGCACATTCGAAAGAAGTATTGCAATCAAGATGTGTCCCATAAGCGCATGAAAAATAATACTAAACAATTTTTATTTAAAATTATACGATATATAATTTGAAATTTTACAATAATATTTCAGAACTTCATTCGTATCACAACAAGGTATATAAAAATAAAATCTTGTTTCAGTTTTTATTCAAAACCCTAATTAAAAAAGTTTCTTGACGAAATTGAAAGTATTACAAAATTTAATTATTATTCTATAGCCTTAATTTAGAGTTGAAAACATAATTTAAAATGATTTCCAAGCAGCACTATCTCCATTTCAGATTTTACATGTCATATGTTGTAAAAAACGAAAAATCTCTCAATAAATCAATTGTACTATAATTATGACTTCATTTATAAGATATGGAAGAGAATACTTTGGTATAATTTTGAGAGAAACCAAGTTTGTAAAAGTAATTTTAAAACGTCTTCTTCTTACGTGTGAGTGTGTGTGTGTTTTTGACGGATTCAAATGACGGATTTAAGTGATACATTGTTCGCTACGAATTAAGGTTTTTTAATTTTTGTCAGTTTTAAAATAGATTCTTTTGAAAAATATCTCAATTATTTTTGTATGATTTAGCTAGAATAGATTTTAATAAAATCAATGTCGCCTTTTATTAATATAAGTACATGAACAATATACATTATCCATCATTATATATACGTTATGAAATACACTAATAATATGTATCATCGTCCATGTAGAAACCCCATATTTCCCCAATTTACCGAAAAAAAAAAAAGTATCTTTAATTATTTCGGTGGTTTACCCACCTTCCACAATCTCCCAGGGAAGCTCCATTTCCCCTCAATTCGAACCGGTATATGTGCACTTTATATAGTATCTCGAAAGTACGTGAAGATAGATTGAAACGAATCAAGAATCGCTTTTTTGGATTTGTCATCGGTACCTCTAGACCACCTCATGTACCCAGCTCTAAGACGAGTTAAAATGGTTTTCTTCTTTATTCGAAGACAATATTCCTTGGATCATCACTCTATTAAATTATCAGCTCCTGATAACCCTTTTACATAAGAATTCTACTGAAATTTAAATGGTCAATTCATTTCAGGTAAACAAGATTCTGACTTTTCGACTTCTATACATCTCCCCATAGAACCAAAAATATGAGATCTCCTTTTTAGCACGGTCTCCTGTATTCTGAGAGAGATACTCTCACGTCAAACATCAGCCATGTTCCTTCCTAATCCTTATTCAAATATCTCCTCCTTCAATACCTTCTGGCTTTTCAAGCAGACGTTAACTAATTTTAGTAAGCTAATGAAAGTGAAAGTGGATTGAATAGTGATCACACCTTTAAACATCAATTGTGTTAAAGTTTATTTTATTTGTCTACAATATGTTCATATAGCTGTCATTTTACTTTTCTTTTTCATTCCTCTCTTTACATTCCTATGCATTATTCCTAGATTAAAGTTCTTTTCCATTTCTATGTCCTTGAGACAATTTGAAGAAAAAAATCTGGTGCGGGCAACACCCGACTAAGTTTTTAATATAATATAAAACAAACAATAACAGTTCGAAAAGGTTTAATGAATTATATTTTAATTCGTTGAAAACGTATGTTTTAGATTAAATAATATAAATTTGCTATCTAGTAATCAGTTAGTATATACGCATTTCATCACTCTATTACATTTAAAAAAATTGTGCATAAGGATAATATTTTATTAATTTTTTAGCATTCCAAAGATTATTATGCACCAATATTACTGGTCATCATCATTAAAAAACAAAAATTAAATTAATAAAAATATATATGCTCTTTTTCCATAGTTGATCTTCAAATTCGTCATCATATTTACCCGTTTTTTATCAATAATACATTATATTAACTAGTGACGTGGCCTGAGTGAGAGGCTTTGGGATTTTCTGCTATTATTCTACGACGCCCATTAGTGGGTCTCGGGTCTTGATCTGAAAATCCAAGGGCAACTTTGTAAGTATTGTGTATAGGTATGAATGTGGTCAAGGTGATTACTATTATTATCTTATTATTTCCTTTCGAAGCGTTTTTATTTCATTTTATTTAAGTATTTATTTAATTCATCTTGTAATTACTTATTTGATTTTGTTTATTTTGTACATTTGGAATAGATGATTTTTCTAGCTGTAATATTATTTCCCCAGAAAGTGGCAGATTGTAATTTCTCTAAATTAAACAAATATAAATTAAAATCTATACTAATATTATAAAGCTAAAGAGTTTGTTTTTTGTTTGAAGCGCTAATCTCAAAACTACTAGTTCGAATTGAAATTTTTTTTCTGTTTATAGTCCATTTATCGAGGAAGGTTATAGGCTATAAAAGATCTCCTTGTGACCAATAGGAGTAAAGAATCAGCGAAAAATGTGGGAAAAACGGAGAAAACTTAATCTCGCATTCCAATGATTCTAAATGATTTACCTTTTAATTTTAAAATAATTCAATTTCCCGTTAATTAATCTTATGCCGTAACAATTAATAGATCACAAGGGCAAACATTTGGAACACGTATAAATCGATTTACGTCAAGACTCTTTTCACATGGCTAACTACATATATGCAGCATTTGTCAAGATCGGGTCGCGGAGAAAATCGGTTTGTTCTTCTGCCACAAGAAAATAAAACAAAAAATATCATTTACGCAGAAGTACTTTAAAATATCGGTTGCCGAAAAGTTCGTAGAGATTTTTAAAATAAAACTTATCTTTTATTTTTTCTACTACAAATGAAAAGCTAATTTTATTTATATGGCTTTAATCATCATGGAAGTAACTATGTTTACACAATGAATTCGTCTTTATTAAAGCTCATTAGTGTAGTTTATTGCAAACCAAAATGAGTGACGATTCATTAACTTTCGGCAATTTTTGCTCTTTTTTAAAAAAGAGAAAACTCATCCCCAACCACGAAAGATTGATTCAATTGCTGATAGAACGGTTCTGAAGAGGTTTTCACGGTTTAGAACAGGAGATTTTAATTTGGAAGACCAGCTCCAGGCTGACCGTATTTAATCCTGATATCGAGTATATTTTGACGGTCATCGCAAACAATCGACGAATTACTGTCCGTGAGATAGCTGCGGATTAAGAGCCTTCAAATTGACCGTTTTGATCATCTAAAAAGGCCGGATGGGTTGCCCCATAGCTCAGTGAAGGCAACCTTATTGAAAGATTTCATGTTGTGATTTGCTACTAAAAAAAAAAAAAAAAATAAAGTGGAGGATCCATTTTAAAACGAGTTATACTGGTGACGAAAAATGGATTCTCTACACACATCATGGAAAAAATTCTTAGGGTTGCCTGAACGACGCCGCTCGCAACACCAAAGGCCGGATTGCAACCAAGAAAGGTGATTCTGTGTTTTGGTGAGAAGGACCAATACATTTTGAGCTCCTTCCACAAAACCAAACATAAATACAGAGGACATTTACTGCGCCCAGTTAGATCGATTGAAGGCAGCAATTGAAGAGAAACGGCAGAGTAGGCAAATCAGAAAGGAGTGCTGTTTTACCAAGACAACGGTAGGCCCAATGTGTTTTTAAGGACTCGGCAAAAGTTATCAAGCTTTAGATGGGAGGTTTTACCTCACCCGTCGTACTCCTCTGACATTGCTCCTTTGGATTTCCAACTTTTCCGTTCCCTCAAAATTATTCTACAAGAGAAATCCTACACTTTAGAAGATTACGCCAAAACGGACCTTTTATTGTTCTTCAGTAGTAAGGACAGGTTTTCGGGAAAAAAAGGGATAAAGGACCTTTTAAGCCGGTGGTAACTATTTTTTAGATTAAATAAATAAATTTTAAGCTGTTCGGCAATTTTAATATTTGCTCAAATTTCTTTACGAACTTTCCGGACAACCCGAAATATTATTTTTAAAACATCTTAATCTCGATCATAATAACAGAAATTGACGCAGACGAAGTAGCGGGGAACAGCTACTTGTATTATATCGTTATTGTTTTCTAATCTACGAAATAATAGGTATTTACTATAGAGGAACTTGACCTATTGGCAATTAAACCGTGTCAGAATATGTCAATCACAATGACACCTACATCGTGTATAGTTGATTAAATTTTACATTGATATAGCGAGTTTAATCAAAATCGTTGGAGCCGTTTTTGAGAGACACGCAAACCTTTTTTTTGGACTCAGGGAACCCTTAAGCGTGTATTCTCGCCGAAATATTGGTATGAAAAAGTAAAAAAATAAAATAAATACATATGATACATTGATCTTTTTTTACAGAGAAGTTTTGATTTGTGAAAAATTGCTCCTTGTATCGGTGGAAGGTAGTGAAGAAATGCTACTCAGGCTGAGGAGATGCTGGACGGATACGGTTATTTACAAGAAGAAGAGGGGGCAGCCTCTAAATCTAACTTACAATGAAAATATATATTGGCTCTGAAGAAGGCCCACTTTTTCATACTCCGCCGCCCACCCATTTCCTCTTATCTTTCTCTTACCAAAGCATCCTCCCTGTTATTATTAAACATTATCGCTACAGCTACTAGCTAAATAGGTCGCGTAAATCACTCTGTATTTATTGTCCTTCATAAGTTTTCTCCTAAAAACGTAACAGTAACAAATCGTAGAGATGTAAACTTTTCGCTGAAGTATTCAATAATCAAGAAAAAAACTATGAGCTGATATTCATCATACAAATAAAACATTATAGTATGTTATTTAGAAATGAGCTGAATACAGTTTGTTTATTATACCTTATACTCACACGTCTATTTAAGTAAATATCGTATTATAACATATTCTCTCTAACATTTTTGCATGCAATTATGTATCAGTATCACATAACTTTAGTGGGCGGCGAGGTCTAGTGGATATAGTACTAATCTACTGTTCTGCGGGTTCTGGGTTCGAGTCTGGGATGTTGAAATATATTTTTGATTCTGTTACTTCATTAAGTGGGTGACCTTAGGGTATGAAGTCCCTCCTTGGGCGGACCGAATCTCTATAAATTGGGTATCCAAAAATTGAGTAAAACTTGGAGGCTGGGTGTTATCTAGGGCTAAACACCTCATTGCATGTTCGTTGGCCTAGAAACAGTACAAATCCCAATTCGTACTGAGCCCAATATCCTTCATGAGTTGTAAAGGTACTATATTTTCTTTTTTTTATTTTTCTTTTTTTTAATCATATAACGTTCAAAAGTTCGGAGTGTTAAATCTTTTATAAAACTTATTTATTAAGGTCCAGTATAATATATACAAGATACATTTCAATGTTATTCTTCTTCCAGTGGCAAGATTGGCCGTGTAGTCTGCTGGGAGAATACAGGCGCGTTTCTTGAAATAATTTATGGGTTAGGGCCATCACTCTCTATGCCTATTTTTGTAAGTGCATACCAGTTGGCTGACAGGCCTCACATACACCGGGAAGAGGCTGTGGGAGAATCTTCATTAATTTAAATGCTTGTATAAGTCACTCCGGGACTAGGATTTGAACTCACAACCTTTGGCATGGGAGACCAGCGCGCTAGCCACTCAGCCACGGGTTTCCAAATTATAATGTTACAGTTGATCATACATTTTTAATACAATATGACACAGCATGTGTTTTTTAGCTTATTATTCGGCTCAATTCAAAAGTAAACCATTTTTAGAGTCATTTGGGATTCCTTCTAATAAACTGTAAGGACAATATTCATATTTTTTAAGTAAACAGTATATGTTGAAAATTGATTTTTAATTTTAGACTCACAACAACATTAACCAACGAATTGACTTTTTTAAGGTTCATTTTATTCATGTAACTGCTTTTGAAATATTGACGGTCTGAAAAAATAAATTAACTTCATTACTTTTAAAATTATACTGTTGTAGATTTTTTTTTTTAGAATCCTTACACCGTATTCGTTCATTTAATTTTATTTCTCTTAAAATTTACCTAAATTTTGTTTGATCAGTATGTTGTTAAACTTCATCTAAATCAAATAAAACCATTTTCTCCCAGGTTTCATATAAAATTTATATGTGAGCGTCTAGAAAGCTCAGAAAATGTTTAGTTTTCCTTAGTAAAAAAAACAACAAAAAAAAACACGCATTAAAAAATTGTCTCACCATTTTTTACAAGCATCGGTAATATTTAAACATTGAAAGCAACAATATTATTGTTGGATGGATGTTGCGGGTTTATAACTAGGTTATAGGAAGCTAACGCAACAAAGGATACATCACTAATAAATGTTATTACTGTTTCAAACAAATTACTCTCAAAATTTATTTTCAAAATTTACTAAATTTGATGTGCTCTTTGTCATGTTTCCAACAGAGATAAGCTTGTCACTTCAAACAATTATTTTCTGAAATCTATTGGTCAATAGAAATTAATTACTCTCAATATATTCTGTCCTGCTGAGTGGGGAAATAGGAAAAATATGTTTATGCTGATCCTTACTGAAAAACATATCTCTACTAATTTATAAATTAATTGAAGCAATGGAGGGGCTAGTGATTCTCTCAAGCAGGCCATATGTTTCTAGGGTCGGGAGAAGTTATAAAATATTTTTATAAAAGAAATCTTGACACAGCTTCAAAAAAGTTTGAACACTTCATGATTTTATTCAGTTTTGGAACATATGCCTTGATTTTTTCATGTAAGTTCTCGGCAAGTCAGAGGGCGTATTTACAAAAATACACGGAAATGGAAGAACGGAATCAAGGCTCTTGAAATACCAACATAAGGGGAGGAAACAGTTGGTCACATCATCAAGAACTTCGGCAAACCACTTTTCACAGAAAAAAGACGAATATATCACAAACTTCATGAAGAAGTGGAAAATGAAATAAGAACAGAAGAATTAGATTCAATCAAGGGGTATTTTTATGTTAATGTAAGTATTTTTCAATTGAAGACTTTATGTAACAGTTATTATAAAAGAACTCAGGTAAAAATCTTTTTATTTACATTTTATTGAATTTTACAACTGTATATTACCATAAATACAATAAGTAAAAGTGTTGAATTATAATAAAGGGCGTAAAAGGCTTGTGAAGAAACTACCCAGCGGTAGTACATGTAAAAAATCATTTCTAAAAATGTGTTAAACCATAACTCCTAGTATGCCATAACTGAAAAAAACTTTTTTCATAATTCTTATAACTTAACAAACATAAACTGCAATTATAAATAAGTCCTGATATAATAGAAGAGGGAATGTAGAAAACTCTTAATGATTTTAATTTTCTCTGGAAATTATGATATTGGATAGTAATTAATTCAAGTGTTTTCATTAACAAAAATTACAATTTTTAATATTTTATAAAAGAATCATTCATAAAATTGAATATATTTGTATTCTACAGCAACACAATCAATGAAATAAAATAAAAACTTCAATTTTCTTTTCTTGAATTGTAATTTATGAAGCAAGACGCGAATAATAATTGAGTTCTATCTGTATATTCTGAATAAATATGAATTGCTTAACGTATATTTTAATCAGTAAATGTTAAGTGAGCCCAATTCATCAGTACCGTAGCCTTTTCAATATACAGTGACAACACCCTTTGTTTTGTTTCAATTTCATTTTAGCAATTACATACAAAATCCCAGATGTATATCACTTAATAAAAACAATCAAACTCGTAATTGATAACGCCGATTCGTGTAATATTTGCCTGAGGAAAACGTTTTGTTGTAGTGATCAGTTTTTCCTAATTGAACCAATCCCTCTAATAATAAAAAAATAATAAATAAAGGACAATCATAAATATTGCTTTTATAGGTCAATTTATTTAATTTTAGATAGAGAAAATAATAATTACGGAAAAACTACTATATTACTAAAACTATCACCAGATCAACTCTCGAACCCAAAATTGACAAAATCTACTCCCACTTTAACCCACTAGTTTCAATCCTTTCTTCCCCTTCTATTACTTACAATCCTCCGAGGAGTCTAAAAAGAAGATTGATGACCTTATAGTTTAGATAACGCAGTGGAGTGGTGGCAATGAGCATATTCTCTTCATGTATATTATCTGCTAATTTCCTTGATGTATTCACTAATACAGTTTAAATTTCAATAAATAAATTTATAGAAAAAAGTACCTATAAGGTAGCAGATTTCTATCAATTAGGCACATCATCTTGTTAACATTGATAAATATGCAAGGTGAGTAAATTTGATAAAAAACTAAAGGAGAAAAGTGCAAATATATTTTTATATGCAATTTTTGAGTTTTTTAACACAAGAATAATAATATAGATGAATAATATATCGTTGGAGAGCTAAAGATTTTAGATTAAAAAAAATTGTTTTCACTTTTTTCACGGAATCGTTAAAGTTAATGGAGAGCGATGAAAAGCCGATGATTATTGTACATAAAAATATAATATATTATTTAATAAAACAAGTTTCTATCAAAATTAAAATTAAATTAATTCTTTAACAGATAATGATTAAGAGATAAAAAAATTGATCATAAATTATTAAATCTTTGGTAAAAAATAAGTAAAACTTAAATAAGACTTGATAAAAAAATGTTGTGTGAACGAGTCATTTTTTCAGTTAATATTTCTATATTAAAATAGAATAGGATAGATTTTTTTTGTCTTTGGGGTATTCCCATACAAATAGAGCTGGCTTGGCTATTCACAGTTCATTTTTTAAGTTATATACATAATAAATAAAAAATAATACATCTGTTTAAAAATAAATAAATATATATATATATATATATATATATATATTATATATATATATATATATATATATATATTATATATTATCTCATTATATCTTTATTAACACCTGTCAGAAGCTGTCTGACAATCAGCAAATAAGTTGGAAAAATGTGAGATCAGACATGGATAAAGATAAATTAACAGTTTTTTTTTTTCTGTTTTTTCTTCAATTTAGTAGAGATAAAATAAATTTAAAAAATGCAATGTTTTTAAAATAATAATACATCTTTAAAAAAAAATAAAATAAATTAGTTATCGATAAAAAAAATTAACAGTTTTTTTCCAATATAGTAGAGTTAAAATAAAAAATAAAAATACATATGTTTTCAAAATAATAATACATATGTTTAAAATTAAAATAAATAGTGATTAAAATAATTTAAAAAAAAACGACATCTATTTAGGACATTTTCGATAGAAATTTTACATTATTTAGATTTCGTATGTGAAGCATATTTTTGTTATTCGTTGAATGAACGAGCTCATTTTTAGGCAGTTAATCATATAATAATATATTTGGTTTAATTTTGTATGTTCTTCTATTATAAATATTGTCGAGAACTGATTTTATTGAATATTTTTTTACGTATAGTATGTGGTAGTTTCTGAATGAGGAGTAGATTGGGCATACTGCGATTAAATGATAGAGGGTTTCATTGGTATTCATATTACTTATGGTACAGATTTCTGTGTGTTTATTTAAAAAATGTGTATTTATATAAATAAGAATATAAAGTACGTTTGAAGCGGCTAAATCTTGCAAAAATGAAAAAAAAAAAGAATAGAAAAGTTAAAAAGCTAATAGGTCTGGATTAGAGGGGAAAAATTATTTTTAGTTTAGTTATTTATAAACTAAATTATCTTCTCCTGAAATTGAAATGGGGGCAATAAAGCTGGCGCATAGAAGGGCTGTATTGCGGTGGGGAGAAGCCTATCAGCATCCAATCACCCGTTCATGATTGTGAAATTGAACCCAGTTTGAATTGCAAATGATTAATTGAGACCAGGAAAAAATATATTTCAAGTTTTCATCATTTTTAAATCTACAGATATAAAATATTGCTAGTACTAATAAAGAAAATTGTACTTGTATAGAAAAAAAATGATACATAAATATCAGTTATTAATCCCTTTTTTCTTTTTATTTATTTTTCTAAACCTTTTGCTGTAGAATAAATTAGGTAAACCGTAAAATTAACATCTTTCTAAAGGTGTAATTAAGCAAAATATATCGTCATTGAAGTCCCTCATTTTCCAAAAAGCTTTTGTACAATACATTACATAACTGACCACGACAAACTTTATAATAGGCTATTAAAATTCCTAAAGTTTCAAGAAATAATCGCTCAGAATGGAAAACTTAAGAAGTTAAATTGTAATAGATTGTAGTCCGAGTTCTAAAGTAAATTAAGAACCACCATATGCAACTTTACATGGATTAGTTTATTAATTTAATGTTTAATATTATTGGAATTGTGAAACCTCACCAAGCTATCAATAATGGATATTATATTTTTTTTAGTATGCGAACATAGAAGAGGAAGATTATAATTGCAACAATGATCATCAAGTTCCAAAGATCTCAATAAGATATAAGCTCTATGAGTAATAATATAATTAGAGAAGTCTGATTTTAGAAAAGATTGAATCTAATGTTGAAGTTACTCTTAATACATGTTTAATTATTCAAAGAAAATTACTTTAAAGGGTATAGCCGGGTTAGGATAGTAAATCTGCCCCCGTCGCATTTTTTACTCAAACTTAGGGGATCAATTTGGTATCAAATAAAAGTAAGTCACATAAATTTGTAGCTTTTAAATTCTAACGGTTTTCGAGATTTTTTTAAAAAACTTCTTTTTCGATTTTATTATTTTTTTAAATGTAAAATTATATAGCAAACCACAGTTGCCAATACCCTGTAGAGTAGAGGCAAATAATAAAATAAAATACAAAAATAATAAAATAAATAAATAGCAAATTTGAAATTAATTAATGATGATTTTTTCTCTGATTTTTAGGAGTCAAATGCATGAAAAAATAATATGATCACGATTTTTAAGGGAAAAGCCAATTTTAATGGAAGAAAGAAAATTAAAATATGTATTTTTTCAACCTTGATGAAAAGTTTTAATCACATATTTTTTTCAGAAAATGTATTTTTTACTCCTCTATACACAGGCATTTTTTCGAATTTTTTGAAGTGGTGGAACATATGAAAAAAATAAAAACATTTTTTTTTTCTAAAATCTTGCATTTATTTCTTATACGTATTTCTTATTATATTTGAAAATGTGTATACAATTCTTCCTCACCGAAAATTCAGAATTTCATTTTTTTTTTAAAGCATTTTCAATCTTTTTACTACAAAACGATTGGATAAAAGCTATGTTTTTGAAAGACGCGCCAGACTAGCGCTCTATAACGCCGTTCTGTCACTAAAAGACGATAAACAAAGAGATGATTATTAAACACACATTTTACTTTATTTCTAGTCGAAATTGAACCCATAGTTTGGTTAGATATTTTTAGTGTTCAACTTGTCCCATACACTCGCTCAACTTACCTCACTTATGGGATACATTGAGCAAAATTAACTTCCTGGATTTAAATAGTTGTAGCTCTTAAATTTGACTTCTTACAAAAAAGTTACTCTAGACACTTTTGCTAAGGGATTAATCACGAATCCATCAAGCTGCTTAAAAACTCATTGAGACTTATTATTGAGGAGCTATATCCGTTCAAGTGAAAAATTGCTCAACTATCCCGCTCTACCCTACTTCATTGTTTTGAGATCATGCTTTAAAAACTAAACCCCTAATGTTTGATTATAAAGTGATAAAAAAAAACCAACCGATGTGTTTAATATTATAGATGGTAATTACTGCTTCGATATTACCAGACCTGAATTGTAGCTCGAGGGCTGAGATTGCCGCATCCACTCCAAGACATGGCGGTTTGTGGCGGCAACTGTGGTCCGTCTTGGACTGTGTGGTTTATTGGGACAGAATCAGTACACGATATATAGCTCTCCTCAAACCCTCATGGGCATTACCCAATTTACCAAGGTTCATCTGTTACTTTCTCTCAATATTGGGCTAAATTACATACATTTTATCTGTCATATAAGCGATAAAAAATATACAACGGTATCTATTCAAACCTAGCTTCTTAACTTAAAGAAGAAACATGATTATTCCCAAAATATTTATCAATTACAAAAAAGATCTATTAAGATTTCATATTGACATACTTTTAATGATTTCGTCAAGTGCTTGTACCCTACTCTATTTACCAATATGACTAGGAATGTTGTTTGTTTATTTATTTAACGTCCCTTTATGCTGCTATGGCTAATCGGACGATGCTACAGCGGGAGTCCTAAATTTTGCCTATCCAGGTTTAATTAGGATAGGAATCTTTAGCGAGTACCTGACATCGCACAGGCTCGGGACCACCTATTAACGTCCCCTCCGAAGGACGGCATAAATAAGAATTTTTTACTCCCATTAAAAAATCCTAGGGCCACCTGTGGGTTTGAACTCAGTGTCTTTGGCATAGGAGGCTGTTATGCTAACCACCATGCTACAGGTAACCGACCAGGAATGTTTATAGATTATAGGAAAGAGGTATATTATTATTATATTCTGTAATTTATAAAGATACCAAGTAGGCTCATGTCTTTTTCCAGTCAGACGTATTAGGTTAAGGTTTACACCTCCTGATGGGACGTGCTGCAGTTGATAATGTACATCGTTTATATTTATTCTCGTGTCATTATATTATAAATGGTTTATATCATTATATTTATTTTCTTTTTCGAAATCAACCTATTTTATTATTTTTCAAAGTAATTTACCATTCCTAAAGGAATCATGGTACGTTTAGCGCACATAAAAACCTTAACTTTTATTAACCTAACGCTCATTCTGTATTAGTAATATGTAAATGAAAGGACAAATTCGTTTTATGGTTGTTATAATTGTGAGCCACCAGCCTACTGTGTTATGCATTCTATGTCCATTTATCGTTTAATAAACAAACGAAACAGAATTTTGATTCAATCAATATATACCAACCTCCTCTAAAAAAAACTTTTTCTTTTGTAAAATATCCGAATGGGGGTTTGTTATCGATTCTATGACTGAATCTGTACCTGTTCGTTTTCCCTCATCTTTTCTTCTTTTTAATACAACTTATTTGAATATGTGTTCTACCAAAAAAAATTAATCATTATTATAGTTACCTCAACCGATAATATTTACCAGTAAATTTCAACTTTGCATTTATTCTAACTGAGCAATATTCACTGTTAGCCCAATGTTATTGATTTTAAGTAAGACTATATACATTGAATCATTAAAACAAATCAGCGTTCTTCGCCCTGTTCGCGGAATTAGAGATCGGGAATTATCTGGCTGGTTTCCAGAGACGCAGATCCACTGAAGACCAAGTTTTCACCCACAAACAGTTTGGAACGGAATGATGAAAACCCCTACACACCATAAGTGCATATGACTGTGTGTGGCGATCTGAACTATCAGAAACGGAACTGCTCTGATACATTTCCCTCTAACAAAGGATTCAGACGGGGAGATAGGCGCCTCAGTCATGCACTGGAGACAGTTGTATGGGAGTCTGGATTCCAGACAAGCCTCACGATCTTCACCCGTAGTGTAAAATTATTGGGATATGCTGAGGATGTGGAAAACCTGGGTAGGACCTGATCGGCATCGGGAAGCCTTGGGAATACTCATAGATGCTACTTTAGCTTTGGGGTTTGCCGTAACTAGAAGGAAGACAAAATGTATGTTATTGTATGTATGGAAATGGTTGCGATTGTGGGTACATTTTCTAAATAATCAACGAATTTTCGTATTTAGAATGCCTAGTGCCTCCAGTTAACAATATTTTGGCTGAGATCAGAGAAAGGTTAGCGGTGTCAAACAAGGCTTACTTCTATTTTCAAAAAGCTCTACGCAGATGATCTTTTACTAGGGGAACTAATGCGATCATACACAAGACTTCAATACGACCTGTTCTAACTTATGCTTCTCAAACCTTTACCATCTCAGCAAAACGTGAAAATTGCAGCAAAACATGGAAATAAACACCACGTAGATAAAAACATAATTTGGACGATTAAATAAACTATGGATTCTTTCTAAATTCAAGATCGAAGGAATTACTTTAACAAAAAAAAGGTTTTACAATCAAAACTCCATAACCATGAATATAAGGACGCACAGTAGATTAGCCTATTAATATTATTATTGAATGTAAACCATAAAGCATCTATTTTAAATGTTTAATACATTAAACTACATAAATTAATGAATTAAATGATAGAATATCATCTTTAAAAAGAATGTTTTTCTTTTGTTTACAATTAGCAAAAATATGTTACATTGATGAATAAAAAAAAAAAAAAGAAGAAAAATAACAAAAAACCGTTTTCTTTTATTCTTATCTCGGGGAGGGGCAGACCCTCAGAAATTGGTTGGCATAGATTGAGCCCAACCCCACCCTTTCCTAATGTTTTCCTTCTCAATTATACCCTACCAGATTCCCTGCCCGAGATTTTGTGCGCCTACCCCATGTACTCTGCGGAAAATAAACTTCACAAGATATTGGAGCTAATTAATTTTGTAGAAATGTTGCACATCGCCTACCCTCCAACCACTTATATATATATATATATATATATATATTATATATATTATATTTATTTATTTATTATTATAAATGAAGAATTAGCGATTCTTACGTTTCAATACTATACTAAATAAATTCAAATACATATATTATCTTCTTAAACAGGACATTTCAGAAACTTTCTAACAACATTTTGTAATAATTTTTGACGTTTCGAAGCATACTTATTTTAAGTTCTTTAAATACTGCATTTCCTTTTTAATCATTAACGAAATTACAGCATAAGAAGAAAATGAACTATATTAAATGACCATTATTCCTGTAAAATAGCTGTTTTTTATTAACTTTTTAAAAATAAGGATATAGCTTTGAAAAGTCAAAAATGTTAGAAAATGTAATCATGAATTCATATTAAACACTTATTTATAATGAATTTAATATTAGTAAATTAGGATTAAAAATTAGACAGAAACTGAATACATACACATACCTTCATAAGCCAATATGGACTTACGCTTCACAGATTTTGGTTCAGCGTAAAAGACTCACATAGAAAAACATCAATCATTTCAATCCGAAATTTTAAGACTCATAACGACAACTCCTTGGTACGTAGAACCCTACATACGGACTTAAAGCAACCAACAGTTGACCAACATATACGAACACTCTATTCTCGATTTCACATTAAACTTAACGGACACGATAATAGACTGATTAACGACATGTCAGTTGCTGAAATGACGGTCAGAAGTAGGCTAAAACGAAGCTGGATGAGGGGCCTCCTCAGCTAAATTAAAGCCTTGGAAGAGGTGCTGCTGGACACTTTACTTCCCCATGCTTATCATGTCTGATCTTACTTTTGTCCAACACATTTGCTGATTGTCAGACATCTTCTGACAGGTGTAAATAAAGATATAATGAAAAAAAAAAAAAAAAAAAAAGTAAATTAGGAGCAAATAAAATTTATTGTTGTTGAAGTCACTATTTTCGAAAAAGTCTTCCTATTGACTGACTCAAAAATATAATAACGTTTAATAGCCATAGTAACATTGAGGATCTTAAATTATAGTAAATTGTGCGATACGGATAGTGAATTATTTTATATAGGGAGAGTTGAGTAAGATCTCGTATTTTTTTTTCCAACCTCCGGTAGGTGGTCTAGTGACATAATATAGATGGCAGTCATCAATATGAACACATATTAAATTAATATATATTTAATTTTACTTATGTTATTCTCATTCCACAAATAGTATGCTCATCTGTAATTGATTTTAGGATAATATAAATTTGGATAGTAATGGAAAAAAGTATATTACAAAACAAATGTAATATTCAGTTTTCCATGCTCCTGTAACATTCTATTTTATTCTTAGTTAATGAATCTTTAATGATTATGGATAGAATAATACTTTTTTTATTGTTAAGATATTATTTTTATTTTGACATAACTAGCTCGTGAAAAAAAAAAAATAAAGGACAATTTTCCAAGCATGCTATCAGAAAGGGAATTCGTTATTCAGTGTTATAACCCATACTTTTCCTGGTTTGTTTTGTTGACGTTATGATTGGATCTCGTAACAGCACAAATTTTCATATATTCCGAAGGCGTAAAATGTTTTTTTGGTGTTCAACACACATAGTATAAATATAGTATATAAACAAAATAAACATTAATATCAATGTTTTCTTTTATGAATAGAATAAAAGTACCATGTAATAAGAAAAGTTGTAAAAATACAAGATACTTTAAATATCAAATATATATATATATATATATATATATATATATATATATATATATATATATATATATATATATATATATATTCATTTAATTGTCCTTTTTTTCACTTAAAATAAATCAATTAAGTCAAACTTTAAAGAAAATAATAAATTAAGGATTATTATTTTAATTTTTTTTATTTTACTTTCACTTACTTATATACGTAGTATATAGTAAGGAAAATTATTGCGTTCGTGAAAATTTTCGAATTCCAGTTTTCAACTCTCGACTTCTTTATCCACAGCGGATTAGGCTCTCTCAACTTGTCTGTAACTCGCCTTGATGAACTATCCTCAGATCATAGTCCACTGATCCTAAAAGTATCTCTCACTCCAATTCCAAAACCCATTCAACCGTCATTCATCCGAGGCCCTGTCAACTGGAACATTTTCCGCCAAATCCTGACCGATAATATTGACCTCAGAGTAACCCTCAAAACCCCAGATGACCTAGATAATTCCGTCTATTCCTTTACCACAGCCATCCAACAAGCTGTCTGGACTGCTTCCTCTCCTAAACACTCCAATATAAATCCAAACCAAAATCATTTTCCACAACATATTATAGACCTCATCCACACCAAACGCCGAGCAAGATCATTATGGCAGCGCACCCGACACCCAAAAGATCGCCGCTCCTATAACTTCTATTGTAGGCAATTGAAGAGGGAGTTGGCGACCTTCCGTTCCCAGTCCTTTAATTCCTATCTCTCCGCTCTATCAGCTCGTGATAATTCCCTGTGGAATGTCACGAAAAAGATCCTAAAATACCATCAAGTTTTCATCCTCTCCGACGTGGTGATGACTCCTGGGCTGCGTCTGATGAAGATAAAGCCGAGGAATTCGCCACACACCTCTCCAAAGTATTCACTCCTCACCCGGAATCCCACATCAATCACACCGCAAAAGTGCAAGACTTTCTTATGTCACCGATTCCACTTTCCCTACCTCCTAAAGCTATTAATCCCTCTGAGGTCAAATATCTTCTCCAAAAACCGACCCTCCGTAAATCTCCTGGACACGATCTCCTTACTCCCCAGATCCTCCGACAACTTCCGCAGAAAGCTATTATATTCCTTACTTATATTTACAACTGCATCCTACGCACCGCCTATTTTCCTCTGTTATGGAAACATTCCACTATCATTCTTTTTCTAAAACCAGGCAAACCTTCCAACAACACTTCATCCTACAGGCCTATTAGTCTACTCCCCATCCTCTCAAAAATCTTCGAAAGGCTCCTTCTTAAACGTATCCTACCCCTATTAGAATCTCAAAATCTTCCTTCCCATCAGTTTGGATTCCGTCCTCAGCATTCCACAGTTCAACAGGGGCTCCGAGTTGTAGACCATATTTCCTCAGCTCTTGAATGCAAAGAGTATTGTTCTGGTGCGTTTCTGGTCATTGCGCAAGCATTTGACCGGGTATGGCACACTGGATTACTCTTCAAGCTGAAAACCCATTTACCCCAGTCTCTATACCTCATTCTCCGATCCTATCTCTCAAACCGTTCCTTCCGAGTTCGCTGTGGTGAAGAATTTTCTAACCTTTATCCCGTTGAGGCCGGTGTTCCTCAAGGCAGCGTCTTGGGACCCGTCCTCTACATCCTTTACACTGCTGATATTCCTACACATCCTGATACCTTTCTGGCAACTTTTGCAGACGACACCGCCATCCTATCATCCAGTTCCAATCCTGAAACAGCATCCTTAAACCTTCAGAGACACCTTTTCCTTATCGAACACTGGTGTAATAACTGGCGTGTAAAGGTGAACGAAGCCAAATGTAAACACATAACCTTTACTCTTAGACGAAAATCCTGTCCGCCAGTTTATTTCAACTCTTTACCAATTCCTCTCTCAGATACAGTCCGGTATCTTGGCTTACTGTTAGACAAAAGATTGACTTGGAACCCACATACAAGACTTAAAAGACAAGAACTCAACCGACGATTCGGACAGTTATACCGACTACTCAACAGAAAATCTGAACTTACAGTTGACAACAAATTATTAATCTACAAGACAATACTGAAGCCCATCTGGACCTACGGACTTGAACTGTGGGGGACAGCTAAACGTACTAACATCAAACGCATTCAATCCTTTCAATCCAAAGTCCTCCGTACAATAGTAAATGCTCCTTATTATGTCTCCAACTATACCTTGCACCACGACCTTAATGTTCCATTTATTTCAGACCTAATTCCATCCAAATTTTCCAAATTCCACCAGAACCTATTTCATCATCCTAATCCTCTAGCTCAATCCCTATCCAGCTCCACTCATCCATACAACCCACCTAGAAGGTTGAAACGGCAGTGGCCCCGCGACCTTTTGTAAATATATTGGAGTTCTAGCACTGGCTAGATTCTCCACTCAATGTGATGTATGTATGAGTGTGTGTATAAGTGAATTCTTGACTATTGTATTGATTCATTATTGTGTATTTATTTTATTGAAATTTTATGCCGTTTAAATATTGTATGAATGTAGTTTGTATGATATCTTTCAGCACTACTATTAATGTCCAAATTGGGACAGATTGTAATTTTATTCAATAAAAATTGTTGTTGGAAAAAAAAAAAAAAAAAAAAAAAAGGTTTTCAACTGAAATACACGTCCTGAGTCCAAATGACAGAGTCCCGCAAAAAGGTCTGTGTGTGTGACCTTGTGTAAGTCTAGCACAAAAACTATAAGTCGTACGAAACTGAAATTTCATATTTAAAACAATCATACACTGATGTTATAGCAAGTTTTCACAAAAATCGGCCGACCGGGAGTGCTGCTTACAAGGTATTTTAAAGTTTTTTTTTATAATTTTCTCATAAACAGTAAGACCCGTTTATCACAATCCAAGCAACAACAACTTTTATTAAGTAAAATTACAATATATCGCAATTCGGACATCAATAGTAGTGGTGAAAGATTTCATACATACTACATTCATACAATATTTACACGGCATAAAATATATATTTTATTGCTATACGGTAGTTTAATTTAATGGGATTTAATATAATGTAGGTTTTATTCTGATTGAAATGGTCTGATAGGGTTTAAATGCCGATGTTTTAAATTTCCTTCAACTAAAGTACCTTTAATTTTGTAGATTTCAAAAAAAGTTGGCACATCATCTAGTTAGCATTGATAAATAACAGCTGAATATGTAAATGTAATGAATTCGAATGACAAACAAAGAAGAAATATTTTTTTATGCCATTTTTATGATTTTGAACAGAAGAATAGTAATATACACGTGTAATATACCTTTGAATAGCTAAAGATGTTTGAACAAATATTATCTTATACACCAGCATGATTAATTAATAGAAAGATATAATAATATAATAGATTTTGTAATAAAACACATGTTTCTATAGAAATTCAATTTAATTATTTCATTATCAGTTTTTCTCAGTTGTATCTTTAACTGTATTTGAAAATTCTTTACTCTGTTTTTGACATCGGCAGTAAGTGAAATTTCATATTTTCATGTGTTGCCCTTTTAAATTAAAGTATGTTTACTGGAAGGAATTAGTCCGGGTGGCGGTCATTAAATGAAACCTACTAAAGTACATTAAATTACATCCACTAAAGTATGTTTAGTACTTTCAAATTTATTTTAACAGTCGAGGTACGTGAAATTCATGAGTTGCCCGCACAAGATTTTTCTTCTATATAAATATTTCTATGATCATTTCATCCCGTCTCTTGAATAATGCCATAATCTCCATTATGTATGTAATTACATTAATTACTTCATCGATTTCATAGAGCATTATTTTGACAAGAAACTGCTTATTGGTTCTGAATTCTAGAACATGTTTGCTACAATCATAAGAAAAATTATCTAACTTTTTTTTTGTAATGTATTTTATAAAAAAAAAATAGTCAGTTACAATCAAACATATATATTTTAGGATGAATATACCTGGCAAGCGTCCCTTCCACCGTCGTCGAATCCAGCGCACATGAAGATGTCAGGGAAGAACTCGTGCCTACCTGCTCTCAGGAACATGGATTTGCATTTCTCGTTACTGAGAATGGGAACAGTTACCTAAAACAGGAAATCGTGAAATGTTACTTCTTATCAGCGGTTGTATTGAGTGCAAAAAATTATCAGTATTCAATATAATAAAAATATGGTTTAGAAAATTAATTATTGGCATCTGCCTTCAAAATTTTATTAAACATATCCATATTTTATTTATAAATAGTTTATATACGAAATAATTTCCACCGTTTATCGGCTATTTAATTGTTTACCAAAAAACATTTCAAACTCATAGTAAAACACCGACAAACCGTCTCTAACACGGCCAAGATTCATTTAACTTAATATGTCCATTTTCATTTCATTTACGTATATGCGGTATAAGTAAGAAAACGTATTAAACCTGTATCACTGCAATCCATGAAGCATCTTGGGCTGAGTGCATATAGAGATTAGTACTGTTTCTAGGCCAATGGAAGAGCATTGAGGTGATTAGGCCTTTATCAGCCGCCAGGGTTTTTCCAGATTTTTTTGGGTACCCACTTTATAGAAGCTGGGTCTGCCCCAGGGGGGGGGTCTCCATACCCTAGGGTCGCTCACCGACTGAATGAACAGAATAAATAATATTCTGCTACAGCCAGGATTTGAACCCAGTACTTGGAGGACAGTAGGCTAGTGCTCTATCCACTAAAACACGCCGCTCCATTAATTGAAATTATGACGATGAGGAAAATTCTCGAATTCGAGTTTTCACCGAAAGTACACGTTTAATGATCTCCTGCGTCCAAATGCCCTTGTGAAGGGTCAACTTGAAAAATGATAAGTCCTGAAAAAGGTATGTGTGAGTTTCGTGGGTCTAGCCAGAAAACAATAAGTTATATAAAATTGAAATTTCATATTTAAGGAGCGTATATGCATAGAATGTCTCAGCATTTTTTCTATTAACATCAACAGCCCAGATGAACCACTTTATATCATACATTTTGTACCTTTTCACACATTTCTCAAAAATGGCATTAAAGGTTTAATTTAATTAGCTACATGGATTTAACATTTAACCGGTTTTATATCATTTAAGTTTTATTCTGATAGAAATAGTCTGACAGGGCTTTTACATACCGCATTTTCTACCTCTGAAATACCCTTAATTCTCTAAATCCAAAAAAATTAACTGTATCGTTTTATTGCCATTGATTAAAAACAGCTAATTATACATGTTGAACGAAATTAATAACTAACTAGAAGAGAAAAGAGGATTTTTTTTCCTGAAGATTTAAGATTTTGTGGTCGAAATAATTATATCCGATCGGAAAATACATTTGTTTTTATGAATTCTATTAATGTGTTCTATTAAAAACAGATATAATTCTATTTAAAAGTTTTATAAAAACATTAACTAGTTTTTCAGACTTTTATTTAAATTTTAGACAAGGATATGTGTTGGGGCAGAGATAAATATAATATCATTATATTATCCACAAGTAGCCTCTCCACACAAATAAAGTGGGTTGATTTTATTTCTAACATGCACTTTTACTAAAACAGTACATTTCAGAAAAAAACAACAAAAAAAACTCATAAAATATTTAAAGGAAATTATTCTATTTGTAATTGAAAATCAATACATATAAACTTTGTGTTTTGAGTGTATTACGGTACCAACATTTAAATATTTTATTCTGCAAATTAAACCAAAACATTTATGAGTGATAATTGCATGCAATTAGTTATGGAGACTAATTAAAATCTCGAAACGACCATTCGATATTCTCTGAACTCAAGCTAGGGCCATTTGTGGAAAGGAGGTGGCAGGAGTACTTAGCTATACCGTTAATTAAGGATATGATGAAGTTCACTTTCGTATCGTTTTAAGTAAGTGTCACTTCACCAAGTTTCAACATCTTTGCGAAGTTATAATCCCTTCTGAAGTTTCTGATTCCTTTTCGCTTCTCTGTCGGGCAAGTTCGTCCGGCACTTATCGCTGTAACTTCAATCATTCTTGTTCGAATCAAGGAAAGTTGTCGGTATATTTTCTAATTATAACAGGCATTTAGCACATCATTTGACAGCTATATTTACTCCTACGTCAACTTTACATTTTCAATCTATCGAGAAAAAATAACTGGAAGGAAACACGATTCTGGCATCTGTTCTATACGATTCATTTAGACAAACAAATCTAGGTGTAAAATTAATCAAAAGAGGGTGTTAAATTGCATAGCGATCATGTAGTTGAGCCGGGGTGCAGAAAATCAATTTTTTTGTTAACGATAACGGAGCTGTACCATGATATGGGCCAACAAATAAATTCAAAGTTCTACATTAAATTTTTCCTTAGTTTTCAGTAATGATAAGGATAAAATTGTTGAGAGGTATAATTTACTTTTCTGAGAACATTTTTCAATTGTACATAATATTTATGGGAAACATTTTCGTGACATTTCACCCATTCTCGAACCTTCATTATTCTTATTATCAACACTATATATAAAATTAAAAATAAATAAATAAAAAAGAAAACCAATCGTTTTCTTGTAATTATTCTTACAAACGGTGATTTTGGTACATTATACTACATTCATTTATTTATATATACACAAGACATCACAAGCTGTCAGTTGGCCCAAATTCAACTGTATTATCTTTATTCTATCCATGAATTTTATGTGACTTTGTGACGTGCAGGGGACGCTAACTTCTATCAAACTAATTTCTACTACAAACGGATACTCCAACATCACGAAGTTTATTATCCGCTTAGATATCCTGATGGATCTTGGGCAAAATCAGATGCACAAAAAGCTCAATTGTTTGTTAACCATCTGAGTGGGTTTTTAAAACTCATGCATGATGATATTAATGACAGACTACAGACAACCTTGTTAAATCCCACCTTAACGTGCCTTTACCAGTGACATTACCTCCAAATCCGTACGAAGTTCGTGATATTATTAAGAGCATGCCAAACAACAAAGCTCCAGGGTTAGACTTAATTACGAATTTCATTATTAAAAATTTACCATGGAAAGCAATCCTCTTTTTAACTTACGTATTTTCCAGCCTTGTGGAAATATTCAGAAGTTATCATGGTGCTAAAACCAAATAAATACTCTGACTGTTTAAATTCCTATCGCCCGATCAGCCTTCTTCCTTCGTTCTAAATTATTCGAAAAATACTTCTTCATCGTTTAGATTATCTTGAAATATTAAAGTTTATACCCAATCATCAGTTCGGCATTAAAGAACATCATTCCACTATACAACAATCTCATCGATTTGTCGATTTCATTTCAAATTCACTAGAATCAAAAAATATGGTCCAGGCGTTTTCATTGACATGAGTCAGGCTTTCGACAAGGTTTGGCATGAAGGATTGCTTTGCAAATTGAAAATTTTACTTCTATCTACCTTGGTTTTTAACATTCCTTTCATTCCTTTCCGATAAACATTTTTCCGTGAAAGTGGGGACCGAACCCTCAGACATTCAGCAAATTAAGGCAGGTGTACCTCAGGGTAGGGTTTTAGGGCCAATATTGTTTAACATTTACATGCCAGATCTTCCCAAGCACAATGGGGCTCTGTTGGCTACTTTTGTTGATGATACAGCTATTCTTTGTTCAGATAAGGATCCTTTTCAACCGGCAATATCCCTCCAAAACCAAAGAATACAGTCTTTTCAGTCGAAAGTGCTGCGCAAAATATTGGACGCACCGTTCTACGTAACGAATGACAATATACATAACGACATAAACATTCAGACTATTTCAGCCACTGCTACAGAACAATACAATAACTTTCACCTAAAACAATCAAACACCAACCCTCTTACAGAAACATTAAAATGCTCTACGAATCCTTACAGCCCACCCTGACGACTACGCTGGCGGTGGCCAAGAGATATGCTGATCACTTAACGAGCTCTGCTGATTCAGCAGTCCACAAATTTGCTTATTGCAAATGAATTCAGGTGGCAAATCAACTTGTATGTAAATTTCTTGTTTCTATTAAATAAAATAAATAACTTCTACACGTTGGACCAGAGTTGTATGTTCCTCTTTTTTTTTCATAAATTGTTTCCATGATGTTTAATAACTGGTTGTAAGGTATTATATAAATAATAAAATATGCATATGTAATAAAGAGGACATTAAGGTAACAAGATAAAAATAAAATACGATTAATACACATTCTTATGTTCAAGGCCTCAAAAAGGAGAGACAGACGTTTACAACTTTGGCAGTGTAAAACACGTTTTATTGACAACGGCTGATCTGAATAGACATGCTAGGGAAGTGCTACACATATATCAAACAATGCATAAGGAGCAGTTAATATTTCAGTATCTCGTTATTAAACGGAAATACATGTTCTGAGATCCTTCAAGTTCAAATAAGAAAGTCCCCCAAAAAAGTCTATTTTCTTTATGTTGTATTCTAGCTTAAAAAAAGTTACTGTTATAATTTATAATAATTATATATTAAATTAAAATTATATATTTAACGTTGGTATACGCCTGTGATGTTACGATACCGTGTCACCAAAATCAAGTTGCATAAGTGTCGATTTAATACATTATTAAAAATATATAGCTTTAACTTGGATGTTAGGTTAAATGGCATTTAATATCATAAATTGATTGTTAATGATGTCAAGTAGTTACCCTCTTCATTAGCAGACGCCTGCTTCTGAAGCCACAGCTTCCTAGTATCACTTCTCTAATTACTTTCTGCATTTCCTAGACCATCTCTATTTGACTGAATATTAGATCGATTCCCGATCCGTTTTCCTGAGGACTTGCCACACTCAGTTGTTTTTAAAAATAATTTTTCTAGTATTAGTACTTGCCAAGATATTTAGATCATTCAATTACAATTGTTTTATTTTTTTTCATTTATTGAATTTGTGTTCTGTTTTTAAACATTGGGTAAATAAATACTGTGTGCACAGTTTTATGAAATCAAAGGATTCATGTTTTATAAACTGAAATGATTGACCACACTAAGCCAATTTATTTCCCAATTTTTGGATAACCACTTCCCAGAGACTGAGTATTCCATAATATGGTCTCCATGAACCAGGATCGCTCTACGGCTGAGCTAACATAATAAATAATTATTCTAATACGGCCAGGGTTCAAACCCAGGATTCAGAGAACCATAGGCTAATGCTTTCCCCTTAGACCAACCCCCTTCTTGTATCTATCTGTATCGAAAGAGAGTTTATAACCGATTCTGGAAAAATTATCTTCCTGCAAAACAATGAATCTCTGCTTAGTGGAAAACCATAGAAAACGCATAGTGGTGTTTGTTTTTTCTTTTAAATCAAACTTTTTATAAATTTAGTTTTTGGAATTTACAACTGTATAATATAATTCAACGAATAAATTAGAGTAAAATATAATAAGGCCTGAAACACATGTAGAGAATCTTTCCAATGGAAGTAGTCTAAAAAAATTCTAAACTAGAAGGTCTCGGGCCCATCTTCTTTTCAGAAACCTCGGAGGATTGTCAGGAATTAAAAAGCAAGAAGGGGTTAGACTAGAGGATTAGATTGCGAATGGAGTTTTCCATGAAATTAATGATATCTGGGTCGGGCCAAATTAGCAATATAAGAAACATTACGGTTTTTATGGCTGAGTGTATTCGCGACAAAGTAAAAAGCATTAAGGATTTTGGATTGTGGGGATTGGATACAAGAAGAATTCAATGGTTTAGTAGAGTCCCAAATCTCTACTCTGTAAGTCCATATCAGTCTTATAATAGTCAAGTAGATGGGTCTTTTGTAGTTAAGTGGAGGTTAGAACGTTTGTCTAGTTACTGTTGAAGTAGTCGAAAACGTCGTGCAGTTTCTTGTATTTTCAGTCTTGTATAAGGGTCCAAGTAAGACGTTTGTCAAGGTGTAGTCCTTAAATCAAACTTTAACTTAACTTTATATATTTTTTAATTACCCCTCAAAAATTTTTTTTGTCTTATAAATTTAATCACCTCATTATCAAGGAACAGCATCAATAAATTTGTCCAGGAGACCATCAGCTGCTCATTTTAGGCACTGATTAGGGTTTACAAATGTACACGTTTTATTATCATAAAAATAAAATTTATATCATCTATGGTAAAACATCATTTGATATAATTATAATACTATTTTGTGTGCATTAGATTTAAAGATCAGTTCCGGCGTTGCTAAGTATGTATAATAGATAATACCTTCTTTTCATGAGTAAATGTTTTTATATAAAATATATATATATATAGTTTACGTCATAATTATTTTGTCTCTTTGATTTAGAGATTAAATAAAATCATACAATTCATTAATTTCTAGCTTTAAAAATCACTTTTTAAATTAAATAACGTTTTTTTTACGATACGGAAAAAGTGATTTCGTGTATCATCGAAAATATGTTACTAAAACTGTTTACAAAAAAATTTCCGAGAAGGGAAAAATTACACGAGTTTTGATTGACGATATGTTCGACCCGGAAAAAGAGCTCTTTAACAAGTGTTTCTTCCCATGGTAACCATACATTAGCTCGAGGAATCATGCAGATTATCCAAACTCGGGGAAACGTTAATTAAAATACATAAAAGTGTATTTAGCTTGAACCATTCCATTTGAAAGAACGGCTCAACTTGTTCTGTCTTAATTTTATTTTTTCGGAATATTTGTACTTCTTTTCCCGCGCCTGGAAAATAGACCCCTCGGGGATATCAATGGAAAAATAAAGATAAAAAAACACGACCAAGCATAGTGAAGTCAATTCCAAGTTACATTGAATTAGTATTCACGATGGAAAAAGTTTACACATTCTAGTCTGAGTACGCGACTGCCTCTGCCGCCGGAGATCCCCACAGGCCAATAGCCCAGCTTCCCTGTTTGTCCTTACTTTATTAATTTAGCTTTATATACGCCCGGTTTCGAAAATTGAATAACAAGGGAATTAGAGGTTGGATGAATTCATAAAAGTATTTTATTTTTTTAAACAATGTAAAGAAGAATGCAGAAAACCCTGTAATATATTTATGCCACACGTGTCTAAAAAAAAAAAAAAAAAAGAACCGGCAAGCGACACGTGTCGTATATTTCGTTATCATGTTTTAATACAATAGTGAAGCACTTTTAAAAATGTTCAAAATAATTAATAACTATTTCCATATTAGTAGATGATGAAATGAAACGTAGGGTGAAACTTCGGTACACATTAACTATATCTACGTACGTCTTCAATTATTGCACTGTTGACCATCTATTTATAGTGATTATTGTACTGCTTTCGTAGATTCAAATTGGAAGAGCAAGAGAAATAAATCATTAATTATTTAAAATATGAAAATATATTTTCCAGGACTTCAGCGGGATGGCGGATTATTGACTAGTTGAAGTTCTATCGACAAGGTTTTTTAGCGAATTCAAACTAGTTTAATAATCGCCATTTTATATAATTCGTAAAATAAAAGCGACACAAGCCTCCTTCCTCTTACCCATCACATAAATAATTTTAATTAAATACATTGACTGTTTCAGCTTAATGGTTCAAAACCTAACTCAAGTTCATTTTATATCTGTTTTTACATCTCACCTCAATCAATACTAAACGGCAAAAAACCGGACACTAAATCCCACTACTTTAAAATTATTCACTTTTGTTATGTTTAAATCAGTCAGGAGAAGGATTTTATGAAAGAAAAAAAGAGAATAGTCACTTCTGAAGATACATTTTTTTTTTTTTTTTAAATTTTGGAAGTTAGCAATAATCTCTATATCTTTATATATAAAATTGAAGTCAGGATAAGGAGCTTATAGAAGAAAAAAAAAGAAAAGTGACCTAGGTCAATAAATTTTTTTTTTAAATATTTTAAGTCAATAATAATCTCCCAATCTATACATATGAATCTTTTTTTCCCTTGGTTTCCATCACGCTTATCGTTAAGACAGGACATCGTCTGTCGGGTCAGCTAGTAACTGATAAAAATCTTTTTTAGAAGATTATTATAAAAATTACAGAACTGGTGCAGCACTGAATCACTGAGTTACCGTCTTGCCTAATCCGTAATTCTTACTAAATTATCAATGAAAACAAAAATCGTTTATTTTTATTTTGTTTTGAACCTTACTTTTTATACATCCCTGGTGATGATCAGGTAATCCTCAGAAGTCTCCGAGAAAAAGATAGCCCCGGAACCTTTTAATTTATTTCTGTTTCCCGTACGTATGTAATTTAATCCTACTGCATGTTCACTGTTATCGATTAATGAAATTTAAATTTCGAAGAATGGTAATAAAGGATACGTTTAATAAATTATTTGATTCGGAAAGTAAGATTGAAACCTTCAAAACACACTCAGCTAAGTTTAAATAAACTATCAATAATAGTTATATTCTACCTTTTCTTTATTAGGAATTTCATTAAGGATTAAAACTATTCTTAAGACCTTAGAGGCAGTTAGTTCTCGTAAGAGCTTCACAACTCTGACTGAGAAGAATATAAAGTAGGCCGAAACTCTGTTTTGTAATGTAAATTAATAGCTGTTAGAAGAGCCTTGTTTAACTCTTTCCTTAAAAATACAACTTAGTTTTATTGCCATCCCTTTTCTCTTTCGTTCCGTTCGCAAGCATTAATTTATTTATTTTGCACTAACTTTTTTATTTATTTAATGATTTGGCAGCTAGCTTTGTGGGTTTTAAGCTTTAAGCCGAAGTTGGCTAAGTTCCTCGGCACACTAAATATTGATTAGCCATAACTAACAAGGTACTTAAAGGTGTCATTTCCCCAAAGCAACATGAGTTACTGTGATTTAATTAGTGAATCATATTGTTCATGAAACATATTTATTATGAACTAGTAGTTAGTTGTGGGTGTGAAAATGTATCGGTATAGTGACGCAGTTGTTATTATTGTTATAGGATACAGCTAAGTAAGATAATATGTATTGTACTATTTATTGAGCCTTGGATTCTGCATCCAAGATACTATGTTGAGCTGGTGAAGGTAGCACCATATAGTTTCTGGAATATTAACATGTGGAAAATGTAATGTATGACCTACCAAATAATAAATAAAATGAAATATTAAATATAATGAAAATTAATTTCCGTAAAAGATTAAAAAAATTGGTGCGGGCAACTCACGACTTTCACTTACCGCCGATGTTAAAATCGATTAAAGAATTTTCAAATACAGTTAGAGATAAAAATGTGCGGAACTAATAAATAATTAATTAGATTGAATTTATATGGAAACATGTGTTTTATTAAAAAATCGAATACATTATTATCTAAAATAATAATCAATTAGTTTTATCGGCTTTACCATCAATCTTTACAACCTACTCCGACGGCTTTGCAAATGAACTGAACATTCCGTGAATTAACCATGATGAAGAAATGATATTTGGTAATTGTTAATAGCTTATTCTTTATTTATTATTATTTTTTTTGGAATCAAATAACATCATTTATCAGTAAATTTATTTATTTAAAAATAATATAAATATTGTATTGAAAATAAAAACATTTTTATTCATATTAGTGAAACATTTCTTCTGAGGGTTTTATCGATTAATGATACATATATAGACTGTTACTCATTTTATTGAGGAAAGATTCCAAATTCACGCTGAGTAGTTGGAAGCATCAAACATAAACATAGGTTGAATAAATTAATACAATATTAACTATTTTCAAAATAAATATAAAGACATTCAATTTTTTTTTTTGTTATTCATGATAAAAAATCATTGAATGCCCGCAAGCAGTCTTTCCAGCGAAGACATTTGTCATAGTCAAAAGTGTTTTTTTAAATCTGAAAGGTTTAATTTAAATAGTTAGTATCAAAATCATTTTGTATAATTTATATAAGAAATCTGGTGCGGGCAACACACGACTTTTACTTACCACGACTGTTTAAATTACTTTAGAACTATTAATTATAATTCAATTTAAAAAATATTTTAAGTTGAATTTAATAAAACGTGTATTCATTTTCGTTGGAAACATATGATTTAGATTAAATTATGTAACTATATTAAATTGTTAATCATTAATATGTTTATTACCTATTCATCACTTTATATTATCTTTTACAACGTTGTGTATCAAATAATATTTTTTCTAAAATCATTCTCTTTCTAACGGTATATTATACGTCTATATTACTGTTCTCCTTATCCAAAAAACAAAAATTACATAAAAAAAATGGCTTTGATCCTTTATCCTTTCGTTGATCATCAAATTCGCCCAACTTGTTTATTTAGCCGTCCTTTATCAATGTCATTAAGATGATAAGGTTAGGCTTTTGGATTGTACAAAATTAAAGATAGTTTAGAGAAAGAAATTTTAAAATATCAGCATTAAAGTCTCGTCGGACCATTTCAATCAGAATGAAATCTACATCATATTAAAGCCCATTAAATTTGACATCCATATAGCGAGTTTAAAAAAAAATCGTTCGAGCCGTTTTTAAGAAAATCGTAAAAAAAAACAATATTAATTGATATTTACAGTCAATAATGAATAAGAAATTATAAATTAACGAAATTGAATGTTAGCTATCAATAATTATCAATTATTTTTTAAGTTTTAGTTTGTCTTTTCATATCCTAATCTTATAATATTTAGGTCTCTAAGTTCTCAGAAAATATAAATATAAATTAAAGTATTATTTATTCAGGGGAAACTTCGGTAATGAGAAACATCAGATCTTCGATAGGGACCAGTTCTGGATTAAAGTGGAAGAAGTTTGATTTGGAAACAGTCCAACTTCGTAATTGAAATTTTTCGAGCCGCCACCGAATAGGCAACAGCTTATGTATCCATCGGGCTAAAAACAACCTGCTAAAAAAGTTTTCTGAGTGTTTCGCACAACAGATGCCCTTTACAGGATGTAGGTGATAAATTGGTGAATCATAAACGATTATTCTTGGGTTCAAGTATGCATTGCGATAATGAAACTGTTTAGTATTATTTCATAAACTTTGATCATTATGTTTTTTTTAAATATTTATATTTAAATATCTGTTGCCAACAACATAAAATAGATTGAAACGTTCTGAAACACATTTGAAAAAATACAGATCTTAATAGAAAAAAATTACGATCTAGTAATATTCTTCTTCTTGAAAATATATTACTCCATCGTATGCGGATGATAAATATTGTAATGATTAAATTATATAATACCTGTGAGACTGAGATTGGACTTAATATATGAAAAGTAATTGTTGATTTTGGAGTTATGAGGATATTCTATTAAGAAAATGTGAAATCCATAATAAAAAAAGTATTATGTAGATTGTTGATGAAATCATGAATATTGTGTTTGGATAGGGTTCGTCAAAACTTTCGATAAATTTGTATTTTTACTTTTGAGTTTTTAATTTTAAAATCTGAAAATCAAATAGAATCGTATTTTTAAAAAGCAGCATTAAGCATCCATGCAGGTGTTATATCAGTGTAAAAGAGAGTAAAATCTGACAGTATAAGATTTTTCTTTCTCAAGATTTTTCTCAAGCGAAATTCACATATGATAAACTACAATTCGCATGTGTTTTTATTTAAATAAAAATTATAAGGACAAATAGCAGTGTGCTATGAAATAAAATGATGGGTGATATATGAAAAAACATTTATATAATGAAAAAAATAAGTCTTGAAAATGGGGAAACAGCCCCAAAACATTGACAAATATGAAAAGTTTATGAAATAAACTGATTATGTGACAAATGGAAGTCAATGTGTACTCTTTTAAGTGTTTATATTAAGAAAAACTTTCAAAAAAAATTATTTTGTAATTTCAGATACCTTAAGAATCATGGCGGAATAAATAATGAGTGAAATGTTACATGAAAAAATGTTAAATCTTCTAGACATTTCCAAACAACCTGTGCAAAATATAACCTATGGATGTTTCGGACTTACTTTTATGATTTACTTCATATCTAATGAATATTTTCCAAGCAATCACACTATTAGCTGTATGAAAAAGTTGAACTTTTACCTCCTGAAGGACGGAAGGTAGGGTACCTCCGTCGGAGAGCCTTCCCCAGCCCGTGACGGTTGCGTTCTCGCCGATGAGAAGGTCGTCAGAGCCCGGGAGGCAAATGGGCGCTATGTGCGGAGCGAATTCGAGCGGCGCGTCCAGCCTCACCAGCGCCAGGTCGTACTCGTAGGTGAAGAAGTTGTACTTAGGGTGGACCACCTTCCGGGCGACTCCTCTCTCGGAGAACGGGTACGGCTCCTGCACGCTCGAGAAGTCGTACTCACCCACCCTTATCCGGATCTGGGACGTCAGCAAGCTAAAACAAAATATGGGATAGCATTTTAAGTAGGTCTTTAAATAAAATATTTGTATAAAATTTACAAATTTTTATAAATTGTTTTGGTATTCCAAAAATCATTTCCAATTAGAATAAAATGTAAAACATATCAGCTCTGTTTCCACAGATATAGTTAACGGTCCTCCTATCTCTATATCAGTGGATGTATCTCCAAGTACTCTGCCTTATTCAAAACTGGGTGCCAGTGTACGGCTCGGAGATTCTTAGGGTAGAATATATTGGGCCGTGAAATAAGTTCGTAGCTTTCTTTACTGGCGATTTCAATAAAAACTTCAGATTCTTGTAAATATATTTAATCAATTATATATGACCCATTGTGATATATGCATGTTCCCATCTTTCAGGTGATTTTTAGAATTTAGTATCATTAACTGTTCAATGACGACGAGAGAGCTTTATATTTTTAAATTTAAAAATTTCGGGTTCTAAACCGAGCAAACTACGTACTTTCTCCTAAAGCACAGAATGAAATTTTTCCAACCATCTATACAGCGGATTTTCTTTTTCGGAAATAAAAAATCATCAAATGTCGAAAATGAATTTTTTTCTATTCCATTTTGAGTAAGCAAAATACTGCTTAAAGATAAGGAATCTCGATTGGAACTGATGCATAAAAAAACCTTAAATAATAATTTATTAGGATATGTAAACATTAATGACCAAGTATATATGATTTTTAAAACACCAGAGAGAATCAAATTCGAATATTGAAAACGCAACGAGCTTATTTTATAACTCAATAAAAAGTGTTTATAAGTATAAAAATGTTCAAGGTTCAACTCTTTAGTTTCTTGTTCATCTCTTACAGTATTCTTTTTGTTTGTTTTTCTTTAATTTTGTGTTATTATTTTTTAAATGACTTATTATTTTATTTTTAATTATATATTAATTAAGTTTCATTATTCTTAAAATGTTATTCTATTTTCTCTATTAATATTGTAAATATAGAGTATTTGGTGTATTTTAGCAGTAATACTCATTCCCATTGATTTTGGCACATCATATTATTTTCAAAAAATAAATAATTACATTTTTTTTTTTTTTTTTTTTTAGCTCAGGAGGCATTTAAATTGTCCATTTAACTAATAATATAATAATAACTAATAACTAATAATAATTAATATTAGTACTTTAAAGTTAAAAAAACAAAACAAAAAAAAATGACTGAAAATGGAAATATTTGTCATTGCAGAATCTGCTACATAACGAATTAGTTATTAACTATGACTTCAAGATCAAAACGCAGTGTTTCGGTAAATACTTTTTTTCATTTTCTGGGATTTTATTAAAATGTAATAATAAGGCAGACGAACGAATTTTATTTGGATTCGATATATCTTAAAACTTACATTCTAAAATTAAAGAGATTTAAAAGAAAATGTGTTACAGACATTAAGGTTGAATACTTAAAACATTTATACTGATTCATTTTTCATCCTCAGCTTATTGATTGCAAAGAAAATATTCCTTTCTAAATGTTCTTCGACCTTTTTGAATGGAAGAGTTGTGGGTGTAAAATATTCAATGGATCACCATATCTATTTCTTTAAATTATATTTCTATATTTATCATCATTACTATAACTTTATGCTATAAAGGACTGTAAACAAAGAATCCATGTATATATGTATGTGTATGTAGTTACAGTTGTAATAGAATTGGAATGTTAATTTATCATAACGATTCACATTCTATCTCTATTTTTACAATTAGTTAAATAAGAATAACATCGCTATCTATGAAACATTTTGAAACATAATTGCTTGAGGTACCAAAAAGTTTCAAACATGGAGCTGCCTGAGAAGCTGGCGGACAGTAAAAGGGCAGAAGTAAGATTTTTTGAAATTCTTCTCCTTCTAGAAACTTCTACGTGTTTTGTTATATCATGTTATAATCTTAATTTTATAAGGAAGCAAAATTATGTTAAACTATAAGATCAGAAGATCCTATTAATATTATAAAGAATCTTGACACAACTAAAAAATAAAATAAATCGCTCTAATTAAATCTTTAACTACATCAACTTCGTTTTTTTTTTTTTTTGTATTTTGTTTTTTTCGCACTAGTCCCTGTTGAACAGATCTAGTACCTAGAACTCCTCCTTGACAAACGTCGTACTTAAAATATCCATACAAGACTAAAACGACAAGAATATGCCCGACTCTTTCACCTACTTCAAAAATTACTGGACAAACGTCTTAATTACAAAATTATTATTTACATGACCATAATAAGTCCGATATGGACTTACAGAGTAGAGCTATGGGGCTCTACTAAACCATCGAATTCTTTTCGTATCCAATCCTTACAATCCAAAATGTTTCGTAAAATCCTTAACGCTCCTTACTTTGTAATGAACAAAGAGGATTTAACCCGTTAAGCGTTAAGGTTAACCCACTAGTTTCTGTCCTATCTTCGCTTCCTGATTAACCTTTGAAGCGTATGAAAGACCATCTAGTTTAGAATATTTTTAGAGTGCTGCCAGTGGATAGCGTCTCTACATGTATTTCATGTCAGTTTACTATGTTCATCACATTTACTTGATGTACAGTTGTACTTGGTGTACATAATACAGTTGTAAATATCAATAAACATCTGTTAAAAAAATGTTTTTAAGACATATGTGTTAAAAATAAAATACGCTATTTTGGATAAAAGCTTTTTACGCACTAAAGCAATAATGAACAATTCTTAAAAAATACTTGAATGACAAATAACAGCAAATTTACTCCAGTTTAATCGTGGCATACTAGCAATTGAACAGAGAACTGACAACACTGAATAAATAGTAGATTCGAAAGAAAGAAGTAATAAAATAACAGTGCCAGCTAGAATCTCAATTAAAATAAAGTGCTACAAATCCTTCCCAAGGAAATCTTATCCGTCTCGGTAAGTTCCCTTTGTCGCTGGTAGGAATCACATTCCTCCTCCTCCCAACCGTATCTGGTACTCGAGATAAGGCGCTAAGGATTCTTCTCTGCAGAATTCCATGGTTGAATCGATCTAAGAGCATCAGTATAAAGGAATATAAGAGTCAATTCACAGTTTAGTTACCTATTACTTATTAAAAGTATATTCTGAAAATATTTCTTCATCACAACGATTTATTATTGCAGATAGATAGGACTATAATAGTTTCTGAATGGGGAATATATATTATTAAATTAAAATTGAACCATTTTCAACTAAAACCATATTTATCATCACATTATTATAATTTTATCATTTGATGTTTCGAAGTCTATTGTTTCATTTAAAAATATTCCATAGTCCAAAACCATTAATTAACATTTATCCTTTTTTTTATATAATAATGTTACAAAAATAAAAATGATAACTCTCAAGGTTACTTATGATCCAATGTATTTTGACCATTTCGTCAATGATAAAAAATAAATCAATTACAAGGTTAAAAATTTTAAATTATTGGAAGGGAAGGCATTGCAGCCCTAGATCATTTCCCCCTATTGGATTAGGGCTAGACTTATTAATAACATATTTTCAAATATTAACATTTTTGAAATACCAACATCTTCTATATTTTAAATGTTTGTTTGGTATCATCAAATGGTAACTTTATTTGTCTCATTAGATTTGTCTCTATTAACAGTATTTATGCATATTTATTTCTATTTCTAAGTGGCCTTTTAAAGTCAAATTTATGATTAATTTGTATGCGATGCTGAACTAATACATTAAAATTAACATATGTTTTATTGTTCTTTTATTCTTGATGTATTTTTTTTTTTTTGTAGGAAATTTCCTTATATATAGAATTGGTTACAATCCACAGAATTCGTTACAGTTCAAACAATTAATTTTATACATTACGTTCCGTGCTGTATGCTTGAGGATTGTACATAGGTATGAGTGACTTTTGTACGTATTCTTATTCATTCTTTTTTGTATATATGTATATTGTATTATTTTTTTTATAAATTTATTGTTTTGTATATATTGTGTGAATGTAGTATGAATGTTGTTCTTGATCACTATTAAAAATGTCCTAATTAGGACAGATTGTATTATTACTAAATAAAAATTGTTTCTGGAATATATTACATTCAATAATTCTTCTTGCAATATAGGATCTTTTGTATTCGTTCAATGATTCTTAAGTTTATATCAGTTATATATATCTAGTTAATTTAGGTAAAACATAAATTATTAAAGAAAAAACCTGTACCTCTAAAACCCATGAAACATCTTGAGCTAAGTGCATATAGATACGTACTGTTTCTAGGCCAACGACCTTGGAATGTGGTGATTAGGCCTTGATCACGCTCAGCCGTCAGGTTTTTCCTCCAATTACCCACTTTAAACAGGCTGAGTCTTCCCTAGGAGGGTCTCCATACCTTACAGTTCTTTTAAGTATTATTTATAAGTCACGTCTAATGATTTTCATTATAGTATACGTTGAGTTTTGTAATCATTATTCATCTAAAGCAGCGGGTGTTGGAACAAAAGGTTCGGTGATCAACAATAATGATATAGTCAATATCCACATTGAATTCCTACGATCCGTCTGAAGAATCTTGTATGTATGCCTATGTGTTTTAAACACATGCTATTCATAAAATTTTTTATTTCAGCGATGTACCAATCGATATCCATATAAAGAAAAAATTGTAAATAATAAAATTCAAAGTTGGTGATTAGAAAAATTGTTTTAGAAAACGCTGATCAACATAGATCTACCTTTTGATTTTGTATGGTAAGGTATCTGTAAAATTATTATCGTTTGCGGTGGAAATAAAGAAGGCGGAAATAAAAATAATTGCTTCTTTCAAACTTCGAAAACACGATGGTACTCGTGGGACCGAGCATGATCATAAGTCCAAGTCACTTCAGCAAAAGCAATTTGTTGAAAAATTTATAAAGTAGAATCTTTTCTATAACGTAGTTTTCTGAAAAAAAGACTACATGTCAAAATCATTGGAATTAACAGTCAAAGATCAATCAGTCGTCCATTCGGAGGTAATGCCCGATTATCATATTTCGATGAGGCATTATTCTTAACTTGCTAAGTAACATCCAAATTCACAAACTTTCCAAACAAACCTAGTATTTTAACTGTTGTACGAGTGATAAAAGAATTGAAAGTTATTCTATTCAACATTTAAATTTTACCTGTACCGCTACAACCCATGAAGGGTCTTGTGTTCAGAACATGTAAAGGTTCGTACTGTTTCTAAACCAACAAGTATGTAAGGAGTTAATTAGGCCGAGATCAAACTCAGCCGCAAGGTTTTCACGAATTTTTAAAGGTTTTTTTTTAAAGGGTACCCACTTTATAGTGGCTGGATTCGCTCAAGGAGAATCTCCATATGTTAGATTCGCCCCTCGGCTGAGTAAACAGAATAAATTATATTCGGCCACTGCCGGGACTCGAACCCAAACTGTAGAGTAGTGCTCTGTCCACTAGACCACGCCACTTTTTTAAATTTTAGAAGTTTTATAAACATTTTATTTAGTTTAAATTCACTTTTCTCATGTATCATACATATTTATCAGATTATTGGGCAAAAACTTATAACAAAGATATATTTGATAGTAAGTTGTAGCTGTCTATACACTTGAATTTCTATTATAAAAAATAAAACAAATGTTATTTAAACAGATAAAAAAATAATAAAGATAGCTATAAATAGAACTGTTTAATATACACGTAATTTTGAATAACCAGGAACTTCTAGCTCCTTGAGACTGTATACAACTCTATTCTCAGACTTCTTCACTGCTCCTGAAAAATAAATATTTGCATTTCCTGTTAATGTTTGACTTGATTATCTGTGAATCAGGAATTCCACAATTCTGGATAATTTGTGAAATTGAGAAGAGAAAGAATTCAAAAATCTTAATTAGAAAATATACTACATCTCATATATTAAATAATGTTTGTTTAACATTTTGTAATAATATTACATTTATTAAGGTTGATCTGTTTGGGAAGTAAGAATTATTATCTTTAGTCTGCGATAATGGCATTTGCAAATCATGATAATGTGAAATACTAACTGTCTGGCTATTAAAAGAAAACGAGATATTCAAGATTCCACTTGTCAATAAGTAAATTTATAAAAAAAATTAATCATTGAAAAAACAGAAGGATTCATATGTTCATACAGGTCATTACATATTAGCGACAGATATTCTATTCCATTGAGATCCTGCATCACGAAATTAATATAGTAAAAATGACCCCTAATCAATTATTCATTTTTGAATGCTTTTGATTTAAAGGAAAAACATAATTATTCTCATGCATGAAAAAGTAAATGTCAGATCAATAACACCTGGAGCGAAAACGATTCTTTTAAATTTTAGGATAATAATAAGAACCTAGCCAAACAACTGATAATCAACAAACGATAAAACAATAATTATACTACAATCAGTTTGGCAGTTTCAATGAGTAATGTTGGAAAGCGAAAAATAAAGAAAGAAGCCTTGTTCAAGTAGAGCCAATCAAAAGAACAGACGTGAATAGCCTGAAATTCAAGAAAGCTGGAGAGTTGAAGCTCTCATTAAAGGAATATAATCTGACAAAAGCAACTTCGAAGTACGGACATACTTCAGTAAAACGACGAAAATTTGAATGCACCTGCCGAAATAGAAAAGTCCAGAGATTCCTGAATCCTTTCGAAATGTTTTCAAAGCTTTGAGGACAGATAAAGAAAAATCTGAAAATATTACTGAATGGAATGTAAAATCATCCATGTTCAATAATTTTACAAAACAATTTTGACCAGTATATTAAATGTTTTCTTAATTAAATAACAATATTTTTAATAGGAAAATAGGAGAGAGTTAAGTATGGTTATGGTATAACTATGACTTAATTTTTATTTATTACACTAGCTGTTGCCCGCGACTTTGCGTCAATTTCTGTTTTTTATGATCGCTATTAAGAAGTTTTAAGATAATATATTTTAAAGTACTTCTTTTTAGTTGTATTTTCTTGTTGCAGAAGAACATTCTGATTTTCTCCGCAACCCGATTTTAACAATGCGACATATAGCTGGCCGTGTGAAAGGCGATCTTGACGTAAATCGATTTTAACATTACGTGTTTAAATGTTTTCCCTGATAATTTATTAATTGTCATGGCAAATGACAAATTAACGGAAAATTAAATTATTTTAAAATTAAAAGGTAAATAATTTAGAATCATTGGAATGCGAGTTTAATTATCCTCCGTTTTTCAATATTTTCCACTGATTCTTCGCTCCTATTAGTCGCAGCTTGATATTCTATAGCTTAAAGCCTTCCTCGATAAACGGACTACTCAACACAAAAAAAAAAAAAAAAAAAAAAATCAATTGAACCAGTAGTTTCTGAGATTAGCGTTTATACAAACTCTTAATTTAATTTATCATCATTAAATATTTAAGTTTTTATTTATAAAAAAAAAAAAATACGAAACATATCGATACTACACCATGCTCTGCCTATTAGTCTGAAGGTAGTTATTTGTTTACTTTTTCTTGTCATTAGTTTATCGTTTAGCAGTTTATAGCTGAATGATGAACTAAATGAAGTCACGTGTCAACCTTGTAATGATAAAAAAAAAAAATTGTTCGCGTTAACTCATAACTTGGTATAATTAAAATATGGCCTATTTCTGAAGAATTAAGAAAGACAGTAAATAATTCAAAAATCAGGAGAAAGAATAAAAAAAAAAAAAGTAGACCTGGTCCTGTAAGACAAGGGCATAAGGGATTCAACAGACTGGAATGCTAATTTTATATGTATCATGTTAAATTCTGTTATAAACCCAGTTACAAAAATATAGCATTTCCAAGTCAAATTCAACCTTTTCCAAGTCAAATTCAACCTTTTCCAAGTCAAATTAAACCTTTTCCAAGTCAAATTCAACCTTTTCCAAGTCAAATTCAACCTTTTCCATTTCAAATTCAACCTTTTTCGATTTCAATAAAATAATAAAAATCAAATTAACAAGATTTTATGTTTTTATGGTTATTTTAATTACACAATATGTTGTTTAATTACACATGTTGTTTTTTGTGGCTTGTTAAAAATTCCCAGGGGCCTTTCTACATATAATTAGTCACGAATATAATAATAAGTATAACCGATACTTTAATTTTTAGACATTTGCGATACAAGGTCTGGTAGTCGGATTAGCGGGGTCCGTTTTCATTTAGTTTTAAAATCGCGAAAATATTATCAATATAGGTTTATTTTAACTTTTTCGTATTTATTGGATAGTAGCCTCAGAAGATGCGTTCCCCAAAGGTTCGTTACCGATTACACTATTAATTTTAATCGCGCTCACTCAAATATGGGTTTATTATAACGTTTTCGTATTTATTTGATACAAGGCTCACTAGCTCCGTTCCCAAAGGTTCGTTACCGATTACACTATTAATTTTAATCGCGCTCGCTCAAATATGGGTTTATTATAACTTTTTCGTATTTATTGGATACAAGGCTCAGTAGCTCCGTTCCCAAAGGTTCGTTTACCTGCGAATCCAAGGACTGGTTACAGATTATTGCGCTAACTCTAGTAAAGGTTTATCAAATAAATATGGACGTATAAACCAAAATATTAACCAGATAGGTAAGTTACTATCCTGATATAAACATACATTAGATCAACTGACTAAAAAAACATTATGACATTCACTAACAAAACACCCCAAAACACAAATACAGAAAATCGAGCGAACGCGATATAAATTAACTGTATAATCGGTAACGCACCTTTTGGAAGGCAACTACTGAGCTTAGTATCTAATAAATACGAAAAAGTTATAATAAACCCATATTTTAGTGAGCGCACGAATAATTAATAGAATGGTCAGGATAGAACCCCCCGTAACGCAACTACTGCGCCTAGTATCCAATAAATGCGAAAAAGTTATAATATACCCATATTTGAGTGAGCGCGATTAAAATTGATAATGTAATCGGTAACGAACCTTTATGAACGGAGCTACTGAGCCTATATCCAATAAATACGAAAAAGTTATAATAAACCCAAATTTGAGCGAGCTCGATTAAAATTAATAGTGTAATCGGTAACGCATCTTTTGGAAGGCAACTACTGAGCTTAGTATCTAATAAATACGAAAAAGTTATAATAAACCCATATTTTAGTGAGCGCACGAATAATTAATAGAATGGTCAGGATAGAACCCCCCGTAACGCAACTACTGCGCCTAGTATCCAATAAATGCGAAAAAGTTATAATATACCCATATTTGAGTGAGCGCGATTAAAATTGATAATGTAATCGGTAACGAACCTTTATGAACGGAGCTACTGAGCCTAGTATCCAATAAATACGAAAAAGTTATAATAAACCCAAATTTGAGCGAGCTCGATTAAAATTAATAGTGTAATCGGTAACGAACCTTTGGGAACGGAGCTACTGAGCCTTATATCCAATAAATACGAAAAAGTTATAATAAACCCATATTTGAGCGAGCGCGATTAAAATTATTAGTGTAATCGGCTACGAACCCTTGGGAACGCAGCTACTGAGCCTAGTATCCAATAAATACGAAAAAGTTAAAATAAACCTCTATTGATAATATTTTCGCCCGCGATTATAAATCTAAAATAAAAAGAAACCCCGCTAATCCGACTACCAGACCTTGTATCGAAAATGTCTATAAATTAAAGTATCGGTTATACTTATTATTATAATCGTGACTAATTATTTGTAAAAAGGCCCCTGCGAACAGTAAACAAGCCACAACGGTTAAAAACATAAAGTGTAATTAAAATAACCATAAAAACATAAAATCATGTTAATTTGATTTTTATTATTTTATTGAAATCGAAAAAGGTTGAATTTGAAATGGAAAAGGTTGAATTTGACTTGGAAAAGGTTGAATTTGACTTGGAAAAGGTTTAATTTGACTTGGAAAAGGTTGAATTTGACTTGGAAAAGGTTGAATTTGACTTGGAAATGCTATATATTATTTTAGAGTGATAGAATAAAATATGATGTATATTTAACAACAGCAATAACTAAATTATACGTGTTGCTCGATTCAAAATTTTGACGACAGTTTCTCCAAATGAAATTTAGTGGAGAATAATTTTTGTGATAGAACACTTTTCCCTAGGATCTACGGTTTTGGAGCTATATTAGTTTCAATGACAAAATCATGTTTTTTTAATAAAATTTTATCACCTTGAAAAATGTAAAACACATTACGGTTATTGAAAACGCTTGAATTGAAAATTCTCCGATATTTCTTTAATCAGATATTTTATGGATAATATTATTTTATACAAAAGATTTGTCACTTTTACCTACAACAATGGTTTGAATGACAGTAAAAAAAAAAAAACTACCAACTTTGTTTATTTCTATTAATCGTTAAGTCGTTAACTCTTTTTAACACTTGATTCTCTCAAAAACGTCTCTAACGATTTTTATTTAACTCACTAATCGGTGTAAATTTTTATTCGTCAATAATATCACATAGGTTTTATTGTGAATAAAACTGTAAGGCTTTTTATGCCGATATTTTAAATGTTCTTCCTTAAAAGTAAATGTGATATATTGGAGAGAATGAAACATGTAATCTAATTAGCACTGATGAAAAACGGTTAAATATAAAAGTTGAAATAACTTGATAACCAATTAATTAAACAGAAAAGAGAAAACTTATTATTTAGTTGTTATTTAATTTTTTGGGACATATTTATAGTAATATAAAAAGGAAAAATGTTATCCCACGTACAACTTTGTTAAACGTACAGCGCAGAAAGACAAAATGGCATAAACTTAAATGGTTACTGTAGATAATAATTTATATTGTTAGATTATTTAATCTGAAACACATGTTCCATCACCTGAATTTCTATTTTCTATTATTTCTATCACCTTTGTTCAAATAAGAATTTTTTTAAAAGTTCCAAAATCCATTTTAATAACGGAGGTAAGTGAAAGTGGCATGATGGTGGTAATGGAATTTTTTTTCTCATTATATCATAAATCACTGAAATTCATTTATTGATCCGTACATAACGTAGTACGTAAATTACTAGGATTAGATACCAGTTATTGTCGATTTCCATGTCATATTAGCATTCATTTTGCATATTTACAATATTATTCTGGTTAAAAGAATAAGTTTTGAAAATACACATTGAATGTAGTTGTTCATCTAGTAATTTAGTTATACCACCAAGTTGTCGCATAATTGTCGCCCAGGGTTGTATAGAATCTACTTCTGTGCATTCCGTGAACGCTTCGATAGGATTCTACGAAGTTAGAAGACATTCATAATTAGAGTTATAGGGACGCCGAGACGGCTATAACATGCCGCATAATTCCATCGAGTAATTATGACCCGGCAAGATATGCCCTAATTGATTGTAACCGCCTCCGGGTTTCCCTTACCAATCCTGTTTAATAACGAAGGGTAAGGGATACTGTAAGCCAGCTGGGAGGGCTTGCGCAACTATTTCACAGTAATTCAGTTAAGCCAAAGCCATTCGCTAACTACTCACCTGATCGCTGAATAGTTTCCATAGTTGCCATAAAACTATTTCTGGGACAGAATGCTCCTTTGAGAACTAATACAATACAGTCCTTAGTACCCTGATTTCGGGGAATTATGCTCTTCCGTCTGTTCGAATTGAGGAAATCTAGCAGAAATGCCTTTTGGCCTCTCAAAATATAATGACTGCAATATTATGTAAGTTGATTCCTAGCATAGTACGTATCCGGCACTATTTTTTATGCTAATTCTAACTCAAATAACACACATTAGCGTAGCTATATTGCTTTCCATATGTATACCCTTTTCATCAAAATATCATAAAAATCCTTTCACTACTGACGGAGTCCAAGACATGTTTTCCCTCCAAGACATACATAACATCTCCATAGTTTTACCATAAAAAATGTTGTTGTTGTTGTTTTAATTTTAAGGGCAAAAAACTGCTGATGGTTATTATCGATCTCACATATTAACAAAAAACTAAACAAAAAGAAAACCGATTTACTAATATAAGGATAGAAGAAAAATATTAAGAGAGGAAATAACGAACAAATAAATTATGCTAAAATAAATAATGATAGAATAAAAAAATAATATTGATAAATAAAACATGAATATAACAGAGAAATAATACAATAATTAAAAAATAATAATAAAAAATACATACATACACACACACACATATGTATATATTGATGTCGTGCATTCGAAGTTTTATGCCTTACTATCAATGGCTCACTATATCAAGAAACGAAATTTTAAATATTGGAGGAGACAAGATTTTTTCTTAATTTGAAAGGGCTTTATAGACCGGAAATCGAATAGCTATGCTTCTAGAAGACTGAAGAAATTTTAACATTTATTAAGGGTTTTTTTTTTTTTTTTTTTTTGTTTTAACCTACTATGAGAATTTCGGATCCGCTGTGTTAATTAAAAGCTCTGAGATGTGGTGCTATTGAAAACAAAAGATTAACAATTTTTCTATCTAAGATTATCCTTTTTTTAATCCATTACTTATATTGTAATAAATATATTATTATATATTTAGTAAATGGAAATAATTTATTCATAAAATAAATCCACTAAGGCGATATTGGATTATTTCATCAGAGAAGGGCTGGTGGTAGCACACACGAGAGGCTGCATTATGTAAAACCGAAGCCCCTGCCAAGCTCCCTGATAGGAATTTAATGGCGACCGTAAGGAGTCAGCTCTCCGCATCATTTTTTATTCTGTATTTTTCTTAGACGTCACTAGACCTTTGTCAACTGTAAAAAGAGTGATTCATGTATTTTTAATGTCTGTTACATTCCTCGTAATTGTTTTATGAAGGATTTAGGAAATTTAAAAAGGGAAAACCTTCTACGAACACAGACATTATTTTCTTTTATTTTTTTTAACAATGTAACTCATCTTTTCAATTATTTATTGATTAATAAGGGAGAAGGTCTATGCCTGATATTGTATGTTGTAATTATAACTAACCAATATTTTATTAAAAGCCACGGCGTTTCGGGTGTAATGTCATCCAGTGGTGCAAGAATACTTTTTTTATCTGAAGCTGAATTGTTGAATCTAACCGAAAACCACATGTCTGAGTTGAAGTTGTCATTATAGCCAAAACCTCGTTCAATTTAATAAAATAGTGATGAAGTATAATTAAAGCCTCCAATTCTATATACATACTCTAACATTCTCCTGTCACGTCAGAGCAATGACTTCTTAATGTAGTCGACGAGGGAAGGAGTTCTGGCCATGTATCAATAATCGCGTTTAATGGCCCCTCTCTATTATGCATTTGTATAAATATACGCCGGGGAGCGGCTAGTCTAGTCTAGTCTAGTCTACTGTGCTCCAGGTTCTGGGTTCGAATCCCGGTTATTACAGAATAATATTTATTCCGTTACTTCAGCCGGGGGGAGGAGGGGGAGGGGCAATCCTGGGGTATGGAGACTCTCCTGGGGCACAACCAGCCTCTATAACGTGGGTACCCAAAGATGGAGAAAAGCCTGGTGGCTGACCGTGATCAATGCCTAATCAAATTAATAGCTTGGTCATTGGCATATAAACAGTACGAATCTCTCTATGTGCTAAGCCCAAAAGCCTTCATGGGTTGTAGTGGTACAGATTTTTTTTTTATAAATATACGCAAGAAAGCCAAAATTGTATTTAGTGCATAATTGTATATCTGTATCCTTTAATAATACCCCACTCATACCTGTTGAACAAATCCGATACTTAGGACTCCATCTTGACTAACGTCTTACATGGATTCCTCACACGAGACTTAAATGACAAGAAACAGCCCGTAGATACAGATTACTACAACACTTTCTCGACAAACGTTCAAAACTTCCAATTTATTATAAAAAGCACATTTACGTCACCAAAATCAGACCCATATGTATGATCTTTATGTCTGGAATCGATCTTTGGGGTTCTACTAAACCATCTAATTCCTCTTGCATTCAATCATTACAATCCAAAATACTTCGCAAAATCCTTAATGCTCCTCATTCCGTTACGAATAAAATCATCCATAGTGACCTAAACATCCAATTTGTCCCAGAATTATCTCCAAAGAGATATGCCTCTTTTAATTTCATACTCCCGACCAACGAATTGTGCGTAACTTTTCATTCACATCTATTCCTGACAACCCTCCGAGGCGATTGAAAAGACAATGCCAACGAGACCTACTTAATTAAATTAAAATTGAGGTGCTACCACTGGGCAGTTCTTCACAAGACATTTTCAATCCCATAATTGCAATTAGTCCATTTACTTATTGTATTTATTATAAGTACAGTTGTATTTGTTGTTGTACAGATCAATAAAATGTTTTTAAATTTTTTTTGTATAACTCAACTTTAAAACACCGTCGGGTACTAAAAAGGTAGTTAATTTATAGTTGATGCGTATGTATTATTGTATTGCTTTATTATAATAAATTGGAGAGATAAAATAGATAAGATAACTAGAAGATAAATTAAGCACAATAATAATTAAAATCATTTTTTCAGTCTTTTAGGGTTTGGCAAGCAGTTTGTCCCAAGTTTCACTTATCAATATATTTTATAACAACATTGATAAAATTTAAATGTATTAATTTTTACACGATTAATATTTATTAAATTAAGTAAAAATATTTAGAATATCATATAGAAGCTACTATATGATATTTTTATCAATTTCCTTCCTTTCAACTTTCAGACTTCATGCATATTTTACAACTTTAACCAGGCTTATTAGTAGAGTGTTTATCTTGGGTCATTATTTTGCATTTAGCTGTCGGATCTCTTAGGTAATTCCATCTACATATTTAGATTTGGGACGCCCACACGGCCTCTTGCTACTGTGGCATTTGAGGTTATAGAGGAATGGAATACATGAGGAATATGCTGAACCGCTGAACCCGCCCGTACTATATTAGGTATGTTCAAATCCTAGGTTATGTATAAATGAATTTCCTTGAATTATTTATTCTCCTCATCAGAGCTAAGGAAAAATAAAAACTTTAATTTATCCAACATTTTTTTTTAATGTAGTTTTCATTAATCTAGAAGAAGACCCAAACCCTGATATCTGAAATTGGCTGAATATAAAAAATCTAATGACACTTTTATTAAATTAATTTTTTTTTCGTAGTCCGTGTAGGCCCTTGGGGGCCCGGTATTATCTGCTGGCAGAATACGCATTACTGGATGACAATTTTGTAGGGTAGGGACATCACTCGCTACGCCTATTTTTGTGAGTGGCCACCGTTTGGCAGACGGGTCTCACATACCCGGGGGAGAGGCTGTGAGTTATTCCCCTAATTAAATTAAATGCTTGAAGAAGCCCTCAGTTATCGGGATTCGAACTCACAACCTTTGCCGAAGGAGACTAGCGCGCTAGCCACTCAGCCACTGACTCCCCTTGATTTTTTGAATATTTTCGAATCTCCTAGCTTTATAAAGCATTATTGTCAGTTAATGCATCGATCTTCTATCCATACAGTAATTTAAGTATGGCCATAACAACAGAGATTGAGGTAGCTAGGTGAATATTCCTGTTTAGCGCCTGCATTTTTCAAACTATATTTTATTTTAGGGTTTTGTATCTCCCTGAACACCTTCAGCTATTTTGGACTCGTCGAATACTAAGCGAAGTAATTGAATCATTCATATTTTATTATATTTCTTATTTGATCTTGTTACTCTCTCCCCCCTCCATAAATTTCATCCTAACAGTTTAAATTAATCAGAATAGTTTAATGTAAAAAAAGCTTTTTATACATACTTATATATTATTGAACAAGAGAGGAAAATGCTTTATTGAATATTATGCTGCCTGAATACACTGGGTTGGTTTTTCTACACAGCATAATCAATTATTTTATGTTAAATAACAGTTATATTTTTTTTAATACGTTAATTTATGAACGATTATTATTTTTGTTATAAACAGTCATTTTAAAGGCTTATCTAACCTCATTAACTAATGCTCCTTCATCCTAATTGAGGGTTATTTAATAGTTACACATCTTGCTCAAAGAAAAAAGGAAATGTTTATAATAAAATATTTTATATCTTGAGAAAATGCATTTAAATCATTCCAACATCATAAACATTAAAATATTTAAATGAAAAAAAAGCTGTATAGAATTTTACAAAAAGTGGAAGAAGAAAGAACAGCAACGGCTAGATCCTTTTTATGTTAGTTTTTTTTTTTAAACTACCTAAGGCTGACTAAATTTTATACTAATATCCCCGTTCCCTATAATAATACTACTAATACTAAAATCCCCCGTAAAGATCATGACGTTATTATAATGATGAAGAATATTAACTCGTCACGATTGAGATAACGAATGATAAATTAGGTTGTTTTTTTTTCGGTATAATTGATTGTATATAAATCCCTTCTTTTATAATTATTATAATAATGACAGTGTAACACTACGATTTAATTGCACCCTTATTGTTCATCCCTTCCACCTAACCAAACTCACGAAGACTGTAATCTGACTCTTGACCTTCACAGATTCCAAACTGCCTTAAAATATCTTATAAATAGACTCTTGAATGGATTGAGAGGATCCAGTGACCATTAAGGCCGACGAGTTTTTAAACAATCTGAAGGGTTGTAGGGATCCACCTCTCAACGCCCACCGCAGCTGGTTCGAATCAAACTTGTCAGCTGCTAAAAAGCGATCAACTGGAGACCTATTTTAGCCACTGCGTATCTAACATCTAGATCTCAATGTGATTAGCTTTGTAGATTTGAATGAAGAAACTTATCAGATGCAGATGTAGTGAAATAATTATAACCAAATAGAAAATATTGCTGGATGGTCATTTGTAAAGAGTATAGTTAACCTTTGTCTGATGCTACCGTTTTGGTTCCCAAACAAATTCACAACAAACAAACTCTTTAACTGAATGTTATATTTTATTTATGTATTATTAAATTTAATAAATAACCAAACTCGCACATGATTGATTTATAGAAGTAATATAATTAAAATATTTATAAAAGATAATATGAATATAAGATATTATTGCAAGATTCCAAAACTACGTTTTTTTAATACTTGTATCACTGTAACATTGTAAACATTAGAAAATGATATGCTAAAAGTTAGAAATATATAGCTTCATACGCAAGGGATAAATCCCATATCTTGGATCTCATACCCCTATAAGCTTAGGTAATGAGTACCTATTACTGCAGGACAACTAATGCTATAGAATGAATTTTCTCGGAGAAATTTTCAATTCATGACGCAATATCGATAGTTAGATTATCTTATAATTGTTGGATAAAATTCAAATTTTGAGTATTTTGCTGTTATCAATAATTTTCTTTAAAAAAATCTATATATATATATATATATATATATATATATATATATATATATATATATATATATATATACACATATATAGTAAGGTGTAGATTCTTTAAGGTGAAGGCCAAATTCTATGAATAAAATTGGAGGCTGATTTATACTTTAGATTTACCACTCTTTTATTAAAAATAAATGCAGGACTTTTCGGCTGAAATGCCATAAATTAAGGGATGGTTAAATATGGGATGAGGGATGGTTAAATATGGCTGTGTGAAATAACCATCTTCAGGTGCAAAGGAACTTATTTATCTAGAGTATAAATTGCGCTCGATGATAACAGTCATACGTTACATCGTCTCTCAGATTTTTGCTTTTTTCAGTAGGAATCCGCAGTCTGGAGAACATCACTAGACCTCAGGAATATTACGGCAGTGAATATTGGAGAAGTTTCGGTAAGCAAAGTTATAATTTACTTTGTACAATCACGAAAAAGTGAAAGAAGGGTCACTGATCAGCTGATTGCCGCTAGCTCGGCAAGCTAGGGCTTGCTTTTCTTTTAATTATCTTTAATTCTTATCTCATTATTTATTTATTATTATTATTATTTTCTTAATCAATGAGATATTTTCAACAAGTCATGTCCTCAAAGTCCGCAAGTAAAAGATCTAGATCTGCAGGTTCGAACTCGTCTCCCACAAAACAGAGACCCCGCCGTGAACAAAATAAAAAAATGATTCCACCAGCGACCGCGTCAGCTACCTCATTAGGATCTGAACCACAGCCCAGCACATCATCACAAGGAATAACTGATGAATCTCCGTTTTTTACACCGAATCCATTTCAGATCCTCCAAAATGAAAAAGAAATTATGGAATCTTCTCCTATACCCAGAGAACCACTACCTCCACCAATATTTGTTAAAAATATTAAAAAATTTTAAGCTGATGTGTGCGCATTTAAACAAAGTAACAGATCCTAATAGTTATTATTGTATAAGTAGAACCTATGATACTAAAATATCTCCGACTACTGCTGAAACCTACAGAAAGATTGTAAAATATCTGACTGAGACCAAAGCTGACTTTCATACTTATCAGCTGCCCAAGAGAGAGCATTAAGGGTCGTAATCAGAAACCTACATTCCTCAACACCCGTTGAAGCAATCAAAGAAGAACTGACAGAATTAGGATTCCAAGTGAGGCAAGTCACCAACGTTCTAAAAGATAAAAGTCCACTGCCTCCATTCTTCGTGGACTTGGAACCATCAGCAGGAGTCGAAAAAATCTATGACCTCAGTAGACTGTACTATACCCGTGTAAAAGTTGAAAAACCTTACACAAAGAAAGAAATAGTCCAGTGCCATAACTGTCAGGCATATGGTCATACCAAAAGTTATTGCCATCACATACCACGCTGTGTGAAATGCGGTGAACAGCATAAAACAGAAGAATGTACAAGATCAAGATCAACACCCGCTGTATGTGCTCTGTGCCTCAAGGACCACCCGGCTAACTACAAGGGATGTGTAATCTACAAGAAACTCAGAACCAGATACCAAAAACCTCAGGATCAGAATGAAACAGCTGTACCAACCAGAAGCAGAAGAGAACCAACTAAACTTGTAAATTCTAACGTGTCATTTGCCCACTTGCTTGGAGGTGGTAACCAGAATCATGGAGTCGAGGCACTGCCAGAACAACATTTTCCTCAACATTCTCAATCTATTGTACAAGAATCTATCCCTCAAAGTTTACCTAATCTTCAAAAAACTCCTCAACATCAAATTTCTCATATCCCTCCACCATCAAACGTCACAGATCATACCAGTCTAATGACATCGTTCATCTCCGAAATCAAATCTCTTGTTATGCCGCTTATATCACTCCTTACAAATCTAGTATCGAATCTAATCCCTGCCTTAAAAAATCCTTAAATGACTTCACCTAACTCCTTATCCATTCTCCTTTGGAATGCGAATGGTGTTAGAAATCATACTGACGAACTGACAGCGTTGTTGCAAGACAAAACAATCGATGTTGCACTTATAACTGAAACAAGACTAACGACTAAACAGTACTTCAAAATACCGCAATACATGACATACCGTACTGACCACCCAGACGGTAAAGCCCATGCCGGTTCTGCTATCATTGTCCACCAATCCCTCTCTCATCATTTACTCCCACTTCCCACCTATGATTTCCTACAAGCCACAGCCATAGTAATCAAGACTTTTTCCTTTCCGGTAACCCTCACATCTGCATATTGCCCTCCTAAACATTCCATTTCCAATTCTGAATTTGTATCTGTAGGGGAAGGGGCGGTGTTAAAATATTTACCACTATCCTTCTTCCCTATAATAGATGCTGGTTCAAAATTAGTTATGATTTTACTTATAATTAAAGTGATGAAAAGAAACAAAAAAGGCGAAAATTATTGTTATACACTTTTAATATAATAAAAATCACATAAATTAAACTCCTAATTATTAACAAAAAAAAAGAAAATAAATCTTTTAAAAACTGATAAAATTAATTAAACTAATAAAATTATAGAAAAAAAAAAATTAAACACTAAAATTAATATATAATAAAAAAAATGTCTATACAGTACGATTTGTACACCTGGTGGCTATATATATATATATAAAATTTCAAAAGATGAGCTTGAACAGTATCCTTCCTGGATTCCTTAGGAAATCGTTTCATTCTGGGTGCAACTTAAACGCCAAGCATCAGCAGTGGGGTTCCAGAACCACGAATTCTCGGGGACGAAATTTGCTGTCTGCACTCAACTCCCGAAATTTTAATATCCTGCCTCCTGACTCCCCTACCTACTGGCCAACCGATCCTAACCGCAATCCTGACATCCTCGACTTCTTTATCCACAGCGGATTAGGCTCTCTCAACTTGTCTTTAACTCGCCTTGATGAACTATCCTCAGACCATAGTCCACTGATCCTAAAAGTATCTCTCACTCCAATTCCAAAACCCATTCCACCATCATTCATCCGAGGCCCTGTCAACTGGAACCTTTTCCGCCAAATCCTGACCGATAATATTGACCTCAGAGTAACCCTCAAAACCCAAGATGACCTAGATAATTCCGTCTATTCCTTTACCACCGCCATCCAACAAGCTGTCTGGACTGCTTCCTCTCCTAAACACTCCAATATAAATCCAGACCAAAATCATTTTCCACAACCTATTATAGACCTTATCCACACCAAACGCCGAGCAAGATCATTATGGCAGCGCACCCGACACCCAACAGATCGCCGCTCCTATACCTTCTATTGTAGACAATTGAAGAGGGAGTTGGCGAACTTCCGTTCCCAGTCCTTTAATTCCTACCTCTCCTCTCTATCAGCTCGTGATAATTCCCTGTGGAATGTCACGAAAAAGATCCTAAAATACCATCATGTTTCCCATCCTCTCCGACGTGGTGATGACTCCTGGGCTGCGTCTGATGAAGATAAAGCCGAGGAATTCGCCACACACCTCTCCAAAGTATTCACTCCTCACCCGGAATCCCACACCAATCACACCGCAAAAGTGCAAGACTTTCTTATGTCACCGATTCCACTTTCCCTACCTCCTAAAGCTATTAATCCCTCTGAGTCAAATATCTTCTCCGAAAACTGACTCTCCGTAAATCTCCTGGACACGATCTCCTTACTCCCCAGATCCTCCGACAACTTCCGCAGAAAGCTATTATATTCCTTACTTATATTTACAACTGCATCCTCCGCACCACCTATTTTCCTCTGTTATGGAAACATTCCACCATCATCCTTTTTTTCAAACCAGGTAAACCTTCTAACAACAGTTCATCCTACAGGCCTATTAGTCTACTCCCCATCCTCTCAAAAATCTTCGAAAGGCTTTTTCTTAAACGTATCCTACCCATATTAGAATCTCAAAATCTTCCTTCCCATCAGTTTGGATTCCGTCCTCAGCATTCCACAGTTCAACAGGGGCTCCGAGTTGTAGACCATATTTCCTCAGCTCTTGAATGCAAAGAGTATTGTTCTGGTGCGTTTCTGGACATTGCGCAAGCTTTTGACCGGGTATGGCACACTGGATTACTCTTCAAGCTGAAAACCCATTTACCCCAGTCTCTATACCTCATTCTCCGATCCTATATCTCGAACCGTTCCTTCCGAATTCGCTGTGGTGAAGAATTTTCTAACCTTTATCCCGTTGAGGCCGGTGTTCCTCAAGGCAGCGTCTTGGGACCCATCCTCTACATCCTTTACACTGCTGATATTCCTACACATCCTGATACCTTTCTGGCAACTTTTGCAGACGACACCGCCATCCTTTCATCCAGTTCCAATCCTGAAACAGCATCCTTAAACCTTCAGAGACACCTTTTCCTTATCGAACACTGGTGTAATAACTGGCGTGTAAAGGTGAACGAAGCCAAATGTAAACACATAACCTTTACTCTTAGAAGAAAATCCTGTCCGCCAGTTTATTTCAACTCATTACCGATTCCTCTCTCAGATACAGTCCGGTATCTTGGCTTACTGTTAGACAAAAGATTGACTTGGAACCCACATACAAGACTTAAAAGACAAGAACTCAACCGACGATTCGGACAGTTATACCGACTACTCAACAGAAAATCTGAACTTACAGTTGACAACAAATTATTAATCTACAAGACAATACTGAAGCCCATCTGGACCTACGGACTTGAACTGTGGGGGACAGCTAAACGTTCTAACATCAAACGCATTCAATCCTTTCAATCCAAAGTCCTCCGTACAATAGTAAATGCTCCTTATTATGTCTCCAATTATACCTTGCACCACGACCTTAATGTTCCATTTATTTCAGACCTAATTCCATCCAAATTTTCCAAATTCCACCAGAACCTCATTCATCATCCTAATCCTTTAGCTCAATCCCTATCCAGCTCCACTCATCCATACAACCCACCTAGAAGGTTGAAACGGCAGTGGCCCCGCGACCTTTTGTAAATATATTGGAGTTCTAGCACTGGCTAGATTCTCCACTCAATGTGATGTATGTATGAGTGTGTGTATGTGTATATAGGTATAAGTGAATTATTGACTTTTGTATTGATTCATTATTGTGTATATATTTTATTGTAATTTTATGTTGTGTGAATATTGTATGATTGTAGTATGTTTGATGTCATTCAGCACTACTATTAATGTCCAAATTGGGACAGATTGTAAAATTTTCTCAATAAAAAATTGTTATTGTTCAAAAAAAAAAAAAAAAGTATAAATTAGTAATATGCATATATATATATATATATATATATATATATATATATATATATATATATATATATATATATATATATTAAGAGTATTAAGTATATTAAGGGTAGTAAAAAATGATCTATCGATTGGGGAGAATTTATTTCCTCTTGTCATTAGAGGAAATAAAAAAATGACTGCTTTAAGCCTCCTTCTAGTAGGGTACAGAGGGATTTCCTTCTTTGCTTTCCAGGAAGCATATAAGGAAAAAGTACTATGAAAAAAATCAGTATACCACTCCTAAATTGTATTCTTCAAGTAAGGTAAAGTCAAAATTTCGCCCACCCAGCTACCTGTAAACTCCTACATAGCCCTCCATTAGTTTTCATTCCAAGTAATGTGCTCTTTAGCAAACTCTAGAAGGCCTCTTCAAGGATTTACGATGGGCTCTTGTTTGTTTAATGGGTTAAAAGCCCATTTCTAAATGTCTTCTTCATACACCTCATGTTCCTACTTTAAGATATAAGAGGACTCTTCGAAAATACCAAAAAGTGCAGACAGTACCAACTGTCTAAAGTACTGCTCAGTCAAAGGTTTGAGACTACCTCGCTTAAGAAGAATATTATCAAATAAACATATTATAGACAGACCACTCCTATGATTGACAAATTTCGGAGATTTTATTAGAGAAAAAGAATAAAAAAGGAAGAGAAACGCCTCTCTTTATTCATCAATATTACAGAATATTACTTCCAAAAACCATGCAAAAATAATATTTTTAGATCCAAATAGAGAATCGATTTCACTCTCGGGCCTGAGATCATGAAATGAGTCAGTTTTTCATAATAAAATTAATTTTACTCTATTTATACAACTAATAAATAACAAAAAAAAAAGTAAAATATATCGACAATTTAAAATTATATATTTATTTAAAATTTATATTACTTACAAGTACGATACCGATATTCTGTAATTTAATAATAGTTAAATTATCTGGTAAGTATAATTCCCTAGAAGAAAGTTAATGTGCAGTAATTACCAATGCCGTCACATCTTTTCCAATTCTTAATTCTATAACTTGATCCCTAGATAAATAGCTGGATTTCAAATATTTAATTCTCAATTCAGATTGATTTGGACTGGTAGCTAGAAATTAATAAAGAAATTCTATTTCGTTTGCGTTATACAAGATAAACTTAAGGTTCAAACATCACCTGTCATATTTATTGCCCATCTGAGTACCTCCAACAAGCATCTTTCACTTTTATAAAATTAAATAGAGATAAATAGGGAAAATTTTTAAATTATAAAATTTAATTGTATATTGTTATAAATAATCAATTCTTAATTTATATTATTGAAATTAAAATATGTCACGAGATAAAGGGCAAAGCTCCTTACACCTCTTTATATCACAACAGCTACTCTAAGACTTAGGCATAAATATATCTCTCTGAAATTAGGTTTGTAGGAAAGGTAAATAAGTTTCTTAGTTCAACATCACCACAGTAATAATAAATAAAATTTAATCTATAGGATTGGAAAAGAAGATGGCCTCCAGACCTCATTACTAAAGAGTGCTGCCAATGGGCAGTTTCCCTTCATGTGTTATTTCATTTCAGCATATTTACTTGTATTTTTTACAGTTGTAAATTTCAATAAAAATATATTTTTTTAAAAAATCGTGGGTTCAATCAGATTCAGTAAGTAAACTAAACTAACTAAACGATTTATTTCTCAATTATCTGTAGCGGTAGTATATTTTTGTTAACTAACCAGAGAGAAATTTTAAAATTTAATGGTATAATCAAAATTAAGGATTATTGCGAACGAAAAATAGCATACCTATTTTGTAGCTCAGAATTTTGTCGTATATAGATTTAATTTAGTAAGAATATCGGTTACAATCACCAATTTAAATTCTAAAGATATATTATCTATTTTTTTAAGCATTTTTAAAAAAAACAACATTATTTTAATTTTAGCTGCATCAAACAATAGTTTATAAAAGAAGTAAATTTATGCACACAAAACATACAAATATTTTATTTGGGACGGGGAGGGGAGGGGGAGGTGTATGAATATGTTTAATAACAATAATTTTTAACAAATACTGTATTAATAGTCGCCGAGTATTTATAATTAGCTATATTCATGATTTTCTAAAAGTGTTTATTTCAACTTCGCATAAGCTGTCTCTATTATAATAAATTGTATTTTATGATCGTGGAGAGTTTTTAGAATGTTTAAGAGAATAACAAGGAATGGAAATAGGATGGTTGATTTCGGGAATTCGGAAGTTTTACTGATTTTCTATATAATAAGTTAACATTTAGGAAGCATTTATTTATTTTTTTAAACTTTCATCATAACCTGAAGAAGCAGGCAATTATTACCTGACTATCGCCTACATAATGATAACACCCCAGACAGGAAGTTGTTCTTCAGATGAGCACAAGAAGCGGAGGTACAAGTTTGCGCTGTAATATCGGCCAACACTGTTTTTAGGCCTCGGAGGGAGGATTAGACCCCGCTAGTTAATAGCTCACTTAGCTGGCTCATTACTGGAGCCGGCTTAGCAGATTCCTGCCCTTGTCTCTTCGGCAGGGCGCTAAGCCTTTCCCCTTGTCAGATCGCAGGGCGGCTGATAGATAACATTAATCTAGACAAACACTGCTTCGGAGATTCAATAAGCTCTTGTTCTAATCCTTACAACTATTACATACTGACTATAGTTTAGTATTTCTAACTAATAATGGTTCTGAAAATACTCTGTAATGAGATCTGTTTTGAATTGAGGATACTGAGGGGAGTAAGTTTATTATCAAATAATTTTAATATCTCTCACTTATTTTAGCTTGAAGATTTTAATATCAATCAAGTAAACGTTTAGATGCCTTTGTCGGCGAAAGTTCAAAAGACGTTTCCTACCCCTCCCCAACCCCCTAGGTTTCCCCATTGGTCAGGCCCTACCCGCGGTACTCCAGGAACTGTTTGGTCCCTAGCTATTAGGGCAATTCCCATATCAGCCCCGCTTCTTTTGTCACGATCACTGATAGGAGATTCCAAAAGGTAGTATTATTTCTTTAAAAGAAGAGGGGATAGAGGTGATGATGATGAGGCTGTAGAATCAGAGAAGTCAGTGGAAGTCCAGCCAGAAAAAGAGTCGAGTTCCATCACAAAAGAGGGCAGTCGGATCGGAGAGACGGAAGTCCGTCGAGGGTCAGAATGAGGAGTGACGAATTTCACCTTCACCAGCAGCTAAGTGTTTAAATTTTATTTCTTTTTTGTGATATTGTTTGGAAAAGTTAACTGTAATGTCCCTCAGTATTCTCATTCAGAATTCTCGGCATTGTGTTAATATAATAGATATGTATAAGCTAATAATAATAATTATGTCATTTATTGAAATTTGCCTACTTTATGGTAATCTTCCCCTGCATGCCACCCACCTATTGGAATTGGTAATCACGGTACCTTTATAAAAGAAATCCAATGGTTCCAAAAAGTATGGTATATAAATACATTATGTAATGCTCTATTGAATATACAGCTGTCGTAATATAGAGAACATAGCAAATAAAAAACATAGCAGTTCATACCATATCGATCAATCATTCCAACCAAATGTTTTGGAATTTGAATAAACCGCTGTCTTAGAGAACATAGCAAATAAAAAAACTTAGCAGTTCATACCGTATCGATGAATCATTCCAACCAAATGTTTTGGAATTTGAATAAACCGCTATCTTAGAGAACATAGCAAATAAAAAAACATAGCAGTTCATACCATATCGATGAATCATTCCAACCAAATGTTTTGGAATTTGAATAAACCGCTGTCTTAGAGAACATAGCAAATAAAAAACTTAGCAGTTCATACCATATCGATGAATCATTCCAACCAAAAGTTTTGGAATTTGATGTCTCAAAAACGAACTTATTTTTTTAAATAGTTAGGATAGTAAATTTGACATTATTATTTATTATTTTTTAATTTTACTTACCTATGTATGAAATATGTAGTAAGGAAAATAATGAGAGCTTGTTGAATTCAGGTTTACACTGGAAATACAACTTTATAGCATGCATTTCACACATTTTTTTTTCTAAACTCGCTATGTCCATGAAAGTTTAATAGACTTTAATATAAAGTAGGTTTTAATCTGATTAAAATAATCTCACAGGACATAAATGCTAATATTTTAATTTTCTTTCTCCAAAGTACCTCTAATTTAGTAGATCTAATTGCATAGAGTAATATTTGTATTTATTTTTATTATAGGTTGTTTTTTTTTTTGTATATATATATATATATATATATATATAACAATATATTTTTTTTTTTCTATTTCTATGTAATTTAACTTTGTCATTGTAAATATTGAATGAATTTGGTCTAATATTACTATTGGCATGGTTCATTTAAAAAAAAAAATGTAATATATTTCAACAAATATTTTAAAAAATATCCAAAAACGTTGTTAGCATTAATATAAAACCGGTAAATGTGCAAATTCTAAGAAATCAGATAACCAACTAAAGGAGAAAATAGCAAACATATTTTGCTCAGTATTTTTTTTTCATCCCTTTGAAAGCTAAAGATTAAAAAAATATTTCTTATCTTCAATAAAAAGTTGTAATGGAGAATGATGAAAAGATGATGGAACTATATGAAACACCCATGTAATCATCATAAAACAATATATAAGTAATAATAAATAATAATAATTATAATAAATATTTTGAAATGCTGAAGGGTACTTACTCATCTACGCAGTGACCAGCCGTCGCTATCCACTTATCGTTGATAAGAGCACCTCCACAGCGGTGTGTGCTTGAGAATCCAAAGAAAGAGGTTCTTCGCACAGATACCTGAAAAGTAGAAAGGGAAGATTATTATATTTATATTGTTTTTATTTATATTAAGATAAAAGCCTTTTAGTGAAAAATATTTCACGGGTTCTCACTTAAGTGTCTAAAGAAAAAACTAATAATTTCAGAAAAAAATTAGAATACGGTATAAGAATTATACAGATTTTTGTAAAAGACAAATAAGATAAATATGAATAAAAAAGTAACGATGCATATTAGGTTAGGTTTATATATATATTATATATATATATATATATATATATATATATATATATATATAATATAATATGATGTATTATATGATATTACATTACACAACAATCCTATTGTTGTTCAGATTCCGCCTACAATTCGTCCTGATGATGACCCACAAACAAGTGTCGAAACGTTGGCAGACAATAAATAGTTTGAACTATTTAATTGTTTCTTTTACTGACTGCCACTCGGACTAAATGAAATCTGATTAAAACAAACATTATTTGCGGCTTTAAAGAAATAGAGTAAAGGTTTTGTAAGTAATGTATTAGACAAAGATCAATTGACATAGCTGAATTTACTGATTTTTTTTTTTTTAACGAGGCCATTTAAGCCAATTAAAAATTATTGAAAAATCCAGTTGTATAACAAGCTATTCTGTTAAACTATTGGTTTTAAATTGCTAAGAATTTGGATATAATGAAGTAAAAACATAAATGATGTTTGGGTCATGATGAAAGGTATTTTGGGACATTATGAGGAGAATTGTTTATTGTTCAAACAGTAGAAAAAAATATTTCGTTCAAAGTTTAGATTTTTAAATTAATTTTTTATTTCTGAAAATTAAGTTTTTAATCCTAAAGGTTTACATAATTTTTAGACTTCTTTTACGAATTTGTCATTTAATTTTTTTTTTTTTTTCGTAAGATCAGATGTTTTGGTTAGTAATGCGTGAAAATATACATATATTATAAAATCTCTGTTAATATTTAAAAAAAATCTTACTTTTATTTAAAAAACTAAGTACTATAATAATTTTCGGTAATTTATATTAAATTCGGTTATAGACAGCATATTAAAGGAATATCAAACATCCTTATCTGTCCGAAATGACTATCAATGGTGAGAAACAAAGTTTTAATCATAAATGCCATTCAAATATTAAATAAAATATTTTTGCAAATACAAACACATACTTAGTAATAAGATTGATACTTATTTTAGTATTTTAAATTAATCTACCAACCCAGTTTAATTTAATTTAAGTATAATACAAGAAAATATATATATCGTTATTCCTAAAGAAAATAATCTGATATTCTAAGACAAGCACTTTGACATTGTAACAACAAACACGTTTCCTTTATTGTCGAAAAGCAGAAATTTCACTTTATGTTGATTCAAAAGTTTTTTTAACTTCAAACGTTTAATCTCTGCTCGAAGATCTGAAGTAAGTTTCTCGAGAAGTTTAGAGTCAAAAGAAGAAAAAAAATCGTTTGAGTTCAGAAATACAGTACTCTTCATTTATTATTAAGTTACCATTGTTTAATGGATAGAAATTATAAGCCTATTAACCAGGAAAATGTTTTTTATTTTAATTGTGCCCTTAAACTTTTTAAGTATTTGAAGTTTTGAATATATTAATTAACGAATTACTTGTATTGTTTTTTTCAATGTTTTTACCTCAATACCAAATATCGGTTATGTAATTGTATAAATTGAAATTACATAACCGATTAAATGTTGTTTTTTTTAGAATCTTTTTAGAGGATGGGGTGGCTGACGGAGTATGTTCGAGCGCTTTACTCTGAACGCACGTTTCCTACTACTAACAGCCACAGAAGACCAATAGTTGGAAATTGATAGTTACGAGTTCGTGTCTAGATACTGGCGGGCTTTTATCTCATTATTTATCTCCATCACCCCCTGGCCCGAGAAACACAGTATAGCCTTCAAAGGCGAAGTAGGGGTTAAAAAACAATTTAATAAAAACCGGTTTAATGTTGTACTTCAATAACTTTTCAATGTTAATGACGAGAGGATTTTAATTTATATATTTTTGATTAAAACAAACCAAATGCTTATTACTTTTGGTTAAGGCATATTATATTACCTTCAGGAATAATTTTTTTTTTATAATATTTTTAAAATTTTTTCAATTTATATGAAACAGCTGTTGTCCAAATTTATTTTTAATAATTTAAAATATAAGAAATATACTAGAAATATTTTATAACATGAGTTTGCCTAAAAAAAAAAAAAAAAAAAAAAAATATTTTGTAAACACAATGAAATTCTATCGATTTTGATTAATATCTTTTGGAACTAATCATATAATTTCTAGAGATAATTTTAACTAGTGTTGGAAAGTCAAGTATGAATATTTTTGAATCATGCATTTTAAACAATTTTCTATAACTTTTTTGTATTCTATAAATTGTTTCAAATTAAAATAAATGAAACATATCTGAATTTGGCACGTACTTATAACTTATAAAATAACACAATCAGTTGATCCAGAGCAAACATTTGACTTCTCTTTTATTCTTGTTCATAGTTTTCGAATCTGTGCATGTTTTGTCATCAGTCACTGTTAAAATTTCCTGTTTTACTGATGTAGAACCTCACGAGCACACATTGCGATCAGTCTTCGTTAAATTGAACACTCCTCTTAAAAAGCGAGGTCAAATAAACAACTTTTACGTAGAGTTATCTAAACGAGACACTCTCGGGTCATCATAACCAACAGGCGTGAGCGTCCATTTATCATTTGAATGATGAGTGAGGACTGACGTTTCGTCTCACGGCATCAGTTGTGTCATCAATGCTCTTACTCAAATGTTTATATGATGTTTTAAAAGCAAAATAGCATTGATCAATTTTCCTGATTTAATTTTTATCTTCGGATCACGTGAAAATCTCCGTTGTCTAAGTAAGATCCGGCTTCAATCAGTATGGAACGTAAGAATTATTCACTTGAAAAGTTTCTTAGAAATATCAAAAGTCAGTAAACTTTTTAATTTTTTTAAAAATGTACTTATTGAGATATATCAAACTTTGTTTCATATATAATAGTATAAACCCAATTTCATACACTGATTTACAGAAAAACAAAGATCAATTCAAATTACATAAAAATAGAAAATAGAATAAATGTAACAAAAATAATAGAAAAAACAAATATTATGTATACTTTAATAAATGCAAACCAAAATCATAAAATAACAATTAAATTAATATTTATTAATTAATCAAGAAAATATATTGTGAGTGGGCTTATACATTTGGTCGAAATATATAAAGTCAATGAAATGTATTGAAAGGGAATGGGTTACAGAAAAAAAATAATAATAAGGTATAGATATAAAATATAAAGATGAAAAAATTAAATATTTTAAAAAATATGTAATCTTACAAACGAATGTTTAGAAGGTGACGAAAAGCGATGAACTCAAGTGATTATTACGGATAATAATTTCTATTGTTATATTAGTTAATTAAAAGTAAATATTTACGTTGAAAGTCTATGTAATTAGTTACCTTTATTTATTTTTTTTTTTTGAAATCTTATTTTACTAAATATTTCTTAAGGATTAGATAGCACGATCTACCAATCTAATGATTGTGAATCCGAGTTCCGATCCAACACTTGATCTTTTTAATCATATAATTGATCCACTCCCAGCCAACCTCTGGATATGTGAGGACCGTCATCGAAGTGATGGTGACTTACAAAAAGAAACATACGGATTAACGACTCTACCCTATAAGATTATGTTGCGGTTGTTTTTTTCTGAGGAGACAATCATGATATATCTTGCAGGATATATACGGTCTTGATTGTCGATATAAAAAAAAATTGATAAAGATAATACTACAAAAATGGTTCATCACTGTTGCCGCTGAGCTGCTTAAATCCTTATAAAACATCATTAAAGTGTTCAATCACGCTTTTCTTACATATTGAACATAATTACTGAGAATTCAGATCCTTTCTATTATGCGCTGCTTTTATTTTTAACCATTTGGATCTTTTATTATGGTCTGCATAGATATTAGGGCTTATGAGTGATGTAGGTATACCTCTCTCTATGCGGAATAGATGTTCAATTTTTGTTGAATATAACATTTAAAAATTCATAATGTAACAATTAGAAATTCCTAAAAAAAAAAAGAAAAGAACATGATGGAATCCATTAGTTAATTTGTGTTCAATAAATTAATTAACACTATTATCTTCCCAAAAACGATGTGTAAGAATACTTATTTTGCCCACAATACATATGTAAGAAAGCAATGGACTCATTAATTTATGATAAGAAGTTTACCAGTATAATTACATACCTGCCATGGCCAGACTCCAAATTGTGCATTTCTTCCTCCAACTATTCGAACCTCTGGACGAGGGTGTAGTGGAGCTCGACCGCAATCCCCTGTGAGCAGTTAGGAGATGCATTTTAATTATTAAAAAATAAACAAACAAAATAAAATATGCAGCAAAATTAATAATAAAAAATGTACGTAAAGAATCATTATGAAAAAAAAAATGTCTAGGTTTTTATAAATGTATATTTACAATACAGCATAGATTTAAAAATTACATCACAAATGCATCAATTGTGTTAAATAATGCAAACCTACAAATATTATGCCTGTAAAATAAAAAAAAAATATTAAATGTAAAAACAATACTTAATTAACTTTAATTGTTATTACTATATGAAATTCTTAAAAAATCTATTCTGGTAAAATTTATAATAATAAATAAAATAAAAAAGATATCCTTTATTTTGACTATCTTGCCAAAAACAATAACACCAAAATTAATTTCTTACAAAGATTTTATAAAAAACATATCTGGACCCCTTGTTTACTTTTAATTCCAATAATCTAGTTCATCGGATGAAATAATATTTCGTGATTGAATAATTTATACTGAAAAGTTCACCGTTACAATGTTTAAAATATGGTAAGGTTATATATAAGAGATCCATTAAAATAAATGCAATTAAATTTAAAAGAGGAAAACGAGCTCAATTGGTACTTAAATTAGAAAACACATTTTTCCTTATTTTGATTTCTTTCAATACAGACACCATTTTTTTTTCTTCTAACAAATATAAGATAAATTGAAATACAGATGGTCAAATGAAAGTACTCACTTTTTGAACTTTCCGGCTTATGTCTCAGATTGTGCAACCGAAATGATTATAAAAGACAGTTAAATGAATTCAGTTAGTTTCTATTAAGGACCAAAACCTTTTTAGTGATTAATAAATAATATTGGTTTTAATAATGTTGTAAATTAATAAATCGGAAGAAAAATTTCATGGTTGACATGTTTCAGACATCAGCAGATGGTACTGTTAATCACCGTAAAGAAATTTCAAATAATAAAGCGGTTTCACTCGTTTCCTGCCAGGCAACGACAGCAGTGCCTAACCCAAAAGTCATCGGTCGGATAAAATAAGCCTTTCTACTTAATTTTTTTTTTTTTATTATGTTATCATGTAACTTACCTATGATCTTATAAAATATGTTTATACATACTTAAAATAATACTAAATTGGACCCTAAACACAATATAACTACAGAAGCTCTCACTAACATGTTATAAATAATTCCTAATATTGTTATACAAATATTTTAATCCCCATTTATAGCGGAGCCCTCTCACGTAAAAAATATATTAGTTCGCACAAGTAGTATAAATTTCTTATATTTTATATTATAATTAATCACTATTTTATTTCCATTAGGTTGAAAAAGGTACATATTTACTCTAATTATTATGTACTACAAAAAGCCTAGGAATACATAAAACAGATATTATTAAGAAAGTAAATTTATATTAAAAAATATCACCACAGGCCATAAATTTAAGAAGTAAAAAACGATAATATCAAAACAAAAATAAATACTAGACATATGGAGTATATAGGCATTGTAAAAAAAAGGACAAAGTTGAAAAATTATAAACAAAAGAAACAGTGAGCCAATAGACATCCGATTGACATGTAGCAGTAAGCTATGAAAAAATGTATATATGAATAGGAGAAAAAAAAAAAGCTTAACAAGTAAATTATAAATAAGTGTGATACAAACTGATATTTCCAATTAATGACATTTTAAATTATAATGATATAATATATTTTCACTTATTCAATTTTTAGTTTTCTAAATAGGGACGAAACCCCGAAACGCTGCAAGATGTAATTAAATTTTGAAAAAAAAAAAAAATATATTATGGAAGTTGGTGGATGTTTTTTTTTTTATATGAAAAACTAAATGGAGCTTCCTCAAGTAGTATAAAGGAAAAGCAACAACTGTATGTAATGTTCTTTATTCAAGGGGTAGGAAAGAAATCTACCCTTAGTATCTTGTTACCATTTTTATTAAATATATTAGATAATAAAGACTGCTCACTTTTAGAAAAACATGAAATTGGCGAAAATGGGAGGAAACTCCTATATAAGAATAAATATTAAGAGGTTTTCAAGATGGGCGTTTGGGATTGATATTTATTAAACAGAGCCTATCACATCAAGAATAAAATAATACTTAACCGGGTAAGAATATAACAATTACATCTTGAGAAAGATCTAAATTGATACATTAAAAAATATTTTCAACTTTTATTTTATTTATTTTCTATTTTTAAGTAATTTGACTTAATCATTGTTTTCTGTAAATATTGTATGAATATGATCTCATATTACTATTATGTATTTTAAAATAAATTGTAATGTATCTCAATTAATATTAAAAAAAGAAAAAAAAAGTACTAGGAACTTATAATTAATTGCTTAAGTCATACAAAGTTATACTTCACAGATAAGATAAACGTGTTATCCGAAATTCTTTATATATATTGCTCAATCATATTTTTCGACTGGGTATTACTCTGTAATCTTTACCATACCTTAATGTCCATATCTGAATAAATAATTCACGACTGTCTTTGTCTTTGTATTCGACTGATGAAACTTGGATTTTTTTTTTTTAAACATATTTATTGATATCTACAACTGTATTTAAAAAAAAAATACATCAAGTAAATGTGATGGTTATATAGAAAATGGTCATGAAATACATGTAGAGCCACAGAGCATTGAGGATTTTACGAAGGATTTTGGATTGTAAGGATTGGATACGAGATGAGTTCGATGGTTTAGTAGAGCCCCATAGCTCTACTCCGAAAGTCCATATCAGTCTGATAATGGTCATATAAATAAGTCTTTTATAATAAAGAGGAAGGTTGGAGCGTTTGTCCAGTAAGTGTTGAAGTAGTCAGAAAACGTCGGGCAGTTTCTTGTCGTTTCAGTCTTGTATGGGGATTCCAAGTTAAGCGTTTATCAAGGTGGAGTCCTAGGTATCGAATCTGTTCAACAGGGGCTAGCGGAGTGTCATTAAAGGATCTGTAGGGCAGGATGTCATTGGTTTACGACGAAGGGTAAATGTTATCTGGTGGGACTTGTTAGAATTAATTTAAATCCTCCATTTCTGGCACCATACTTCAAGGTCTCGGATGTGGGATTGAAGAGTGTGGGAGGCTGTAACAGGATCATTATCTACTGATAGCACACACGTGTCATCAGCATAGGTAGAAAGGAAAGTGTTTGGATGGGTTGGGATATCAGCTGTATAGACTGTATAAAGAACGGGCCCCAGGATGCTGCCTTGAGGAACACCAGCAGATTGAGAAAAAATGGAGGAATAGGAACAACTATTGTGGTTTATTTTGAAAGATCTATCAGCGAGGTAGGACTGGATAATAAGAAAATAGGTAGGAGGTAGAAATATACGGAGCTTGTAAAGAAATCCCGGGTGCCAGACTCGGTCAAAGGCCTGTTCTACGTCGAGAAAGGCTCCCGTGCAGTACAATCCGCGCTCCAACGCAGAGGAGACAACGTCCACCACACGATGACATTGCTGGATAGTGGAGTGAGATGTACGGAAACCGAATTGATGATCTGGAATAATATGATGGGAATCAAGGATTGGGTATATACGTTTCAGAAGGAGCTTTTCCAGAATTTTACCCATAATACATAAAAGAGATATGGGACGGTAGGAAGATGGATTTTCAGGTGACTTTTTGGGTTTAGGAATCATTTTTACTATGGATAACTTCCAGGAAGCAGGAAAATAAGTAGTGCGGAGTACGGCATTGAAGATGTAGGTGAGGAATAGGATGGCTTTTTGAGGAAGATGTTTTAATATATGGGAAGTGATTAGGTCATGGCCAGGAGCTTTTCGAGTAGGTAATCTATGAATGATATTGGATATTTCAGAAGGATGGAAAGCTTTAGGTGGAAGGGTCATTTGGAGGGGAATAGTTAGGTCTTCTTCTACCCTTTTAAGGTGATTAGGATGAAGGATATCTGGATGTGGAGTATAAGTATTGTAAAGATGTTGTCCGAATATCTGGGCTTTCTCTTTGTCAGATCTTGTCCAGGTTTTGTTTTCAGTCAGGAGTGGATGGTTAAAGTCTTTGAACTTAAGAAGTTTTTTTGTGGTTGTTCATAGTGATTTGTCTGTTGTAAGATTTTCAGTAAAGCTGAGTAAATTTTTAATTTTGTATGTCTTTATTTCTGATTTGAGTTTGTTAGTTAGTTTGGTATAATAAGTTTTGTCAGCTGGGTATCGTGTCTTATGCCACTTCGATCTCGCTTTGCGTTTTTCTTTTAATAATAGTAGAATATGCTGTGGCAGATCAGTACGTTGAGTGTGGTCTTTGTGTTGTCAGTTATACTGCAAGTTATTGAGTCAGTCAGTTTTTTTACAGCTGTATCAATATCATTGTTTGTCTTGAGTGGAATGTTCAAGTCCAATTTGCTTTCCAAGTCCAGTCGAAATACGTCCCATTTAATCCGTCTCTTGATCAATGAAGGAGGGAGGGGTTGAGGAACAAAACTAGAATGCAAGGAAAGCAAAACCAGGCTATGATCTGAGGAAAGGTCGTTCAGTGATCTGATTATGGTTTGGGAAGAGGGAATTTGAGAGGTGATAAATATATCCAAGATATCAGGTTTTATTTTGGGTGATGTAGGCCAATACGTGGGAGTCGAAGGTGAGAGAACAGTATATCTATGGGAAGTGGAGATACTGGAAATAAGATTACCTCGAGAGTTGGAAGTGCGGCAACCCCACCGTTGGTGTTTAGCATTATAGTCTCCTCCAGCGATAAAGCGCGGTCCGAGGGATCGTAGCAGGGTTTCAAGTTGCTTATAGGAAATGGAAATACCAGGAGGACAGTATACAGCTGAGAGGGTGAGATGGAAAGGACGAGTTGAAATGGTCACTGAGGTTGATTGTATGGCGTCAGTTGGAGTTGAAGGAATAAGGGAATGGGGTAAGGATTTATGAATAAGGATGCATGACCCTGCATGGGAAGTGTTGTCTGGGTGGTCCGATCTATATGTGACGCAGTCACGTATGTAAAAACGTGTCCGTTGTGTAAAGTGAGTTTCAGTCAAGAGTGCTATGTCAATATGGTTTTCATGGAGAAATATGTCCAGTTCGTAACGGTGGTTGAGTAGGCCGTTAGCGTTCCACAATAGGATTGCTAGGGGCTTAACAGTCATCGTGGGAGATTGAATGGAATTTGGGCAAGGATTCTAGTGAGAAGGGTGATTAGTGGTAGGATAGTATCTTTAAGATCTGAGAGGAAGGACTGGAGAATGGAGCATATGTTGAAAGGGTCTTGGGTTTGATACGCCTGTGGGTAAGAGACTTGTGGATAATTTGTATGGTCAGGATTGTTGGCTGGAGGCTAAACTCGCCGTGGGGTATGATGATGTTCAGTCCGCTGAGGTACTTGAGGCAAGGGATTTGGTTGTGTTAGCTGAACAGAAGGAGATGGTATTTGGGGTGGATGTTCAGAAGGCAATTTTACCCGCAAGGGTAGATGGGGAGGAACGGGTCGATGGGGAAAAATCCTCAATGCTCCTTACTTTGTCACAAATAAACTCATCTATAAAGACCTGAACATCCTATTTGTTGCTGATTTGGCCCGAACCAGGTATCAATGCTTCCATGACAAACTCCACTCCCACTTTAGAGTAATGATTAGTCATCTAGTTTGTCATGATTAGTCATCTAGTTTCAATCCTTGCGTCCTCTTCAATTCCTGACAATCCTCCGAGGAGTCTGATAAGAAGATGACCTCGAGACCTTCTAGTTTAGTTACCTAGTGGAGTGATGCCAATGGGCATTTTTTCTTCATTTTTTTTTTCATGTGTTTTATCATTACCAACCCATTTATTGTTGTATTACAAAATACAGTTGTAAATTTCAATAAAAATATTTAAAAAACAAAACAAAAATCAAAACAGATTTTCAACAAAGTTCTAATTAAAATATTAATGCAACGTGAAAATAGAATATATCAAAATACTGTTGTTTGTTATAATGAGCATATTAATTATTTCTATTTCCTGTTCAGTTCTTATTTACATTTACAATTATGTGTTGGTAAAATGAATTGATATATACTGATTGGAAATTTTAATTTTTTTTTTTTTGTGATTATACGTTGATTTAATTTCATTGATTTCATTTGCGCTCTTCCCATTGCTTTGTAAATTAAATTGCAATTAGCTAATTGAAAAAAAAACAACAAAATCAATAATATCATATGTGAGTATGAAAGCCTGGTGTTAAATAATACAAATACAATTAAATCATTCGATACTATAAATAGAATTGACGATACGAAATTCTTTATTGGATCCAAGTTATAAGCAGTTGGTGTTTCTTATTAAAAAACTAGTTCGAGGATTGTCAAAAAATATTGAATAACTTTTAGCTTACAGTGTTTGCTCAACTTTTTATCATAGAATATTTTAATGAAGATATGATTTATTACATTAAATGGTTTATTCAATACTGAAATAGAATAGAATTTCCAGAGTGAACTGGCGTGAAGCGGATTTGGCAGCTAAAACTGACCCAAAAGCCCATCTTGATTTAACGAAAAAAAAGCATCTCGAAAGGTGATAAAATCATTTTTAGATCTTCTTCAGTTAATTATATCATGCTATTTTCGAAATACATAAGGGCTAGAATGAATATTAACTACAACATTGGTTTATGATGCTTTAAAATTAACTTATTTTTTAATTAATATATTAAAATCATAATTATTATTTTTATTATTTATTCTGATTAAAAGAGTTTGTGTATCAGGATTCATTTTTAAATTAAACTGATTGTATGACTTTAATTTATCTGAATGGTCATGTAATTAAACTATGTTTTGAAAAATGAAGCCAAGAGGATGGGAATGGAATAAATGAATGTAATTCAAATGTTTAAACGAAAAAATCTTAATTTGTAATTAGTTCACGAGATGGGTTTGATGAGTCCAAAAGCCAAAAAAAAAAAAAAAAAAATTATAAACAATACTCAGCTGTAATCAGTAAACTTTTTGTGTCTGTACTTAGTTTTTTTTATTTTGCTTTAAATTATTTCTAATCTCAGTCAATCGAAATTGAGGCGTAACACAGGTTTTAGTAACGCCGTCGGATGACGATATTGTCAAATTTATATTCTTTAACCTTATCGCTGACTATTTTTGGAATTATTTTAAGAATGACATTATTACATATGTATTTTTTGTTATTATATCAAATCATTACAATAAAATACTTAACAGAACATGATTTTTCTATTTATTTTATTTTTTTTTTTTATTCGTATATATTACAATTTGTCATAATAGACAATAATAATAGTGCTACAGGATCTCATTCATACAATATTTACAATATAAACAAAAGGAAAGTCAAATTACATAAAATAAAATCAAAATAAATAAACGTATACAATAACAAAATTTATAGACAAAATAAATACAAATAAATGAAGTTAACAAATAAATAAACAAAACATGTCTCATTCATACCTATGTACAATATTTACAATCAGCTCGGGAACCCCGGACGGGGCTTGTCCCCCCACTTGTCGAAGGACAAGCAGAGCCCAAAGGATCCCAGCGCCTCCCTCTCAGCCGCATCACTGGTGAGAGCCAGCGGAAGCTAAGTGAGGGCGCCACAGCCACAATCACACCGCACATGAGAGGAGAATCTGACCAGTGTCAGAACTCCAGAAAAGATGTTTACAATATGTCTCGGGGCCTCTGCCGTTTCAACCTTCTAGGAGGGCTGTATGGATGAGTGGAGCTGGATAGGGATTGTGCTAGAGGATTAGGATGATGAATGAGGTTCTGGTGGAATTTGGAAAATTTAGATGGAATCAGGTCTGAAATAAATGGAACATTAAGGTCGTGGTGCAAGGTATAGTTGGATACATAATAAGGAGCATTTACTATTATTCGCAGGACTTTGGATTGAAAGGATTGAATGCGTTTGATGTTAGAACGTTTAGCTGTCCCCCACAGTTCAAGTCCGTAGGTCCAGATTGGCTTCAGTATTGTCTTGTAAAGTAATAATTTGTTGTCAACTGTAAGCTTAGATTTTCTGTTTAGTAGTCTGTATAACTGTCCGAATCGTCTGTTGAGTTCTTTTCGTTTAAGTCTTGTATGTGGGTTCCACGTCAATCTTTTGTCTAGTAGTAAGCCAAGATACCGGACTGTGTCTGAGGAAGGAAGCTGTATGGAATTGAAATGAACCATTGGACAGGATTTGCGTCGAAGGGTGAAGGTGACGTGGGTGTATTTGCTTTCATTAACCTTAATACGCCAAGCATTACACCAGTCCTCGATAAGACAAAGATGTCTTTGCAGGATTAAGGATGCTGTTTCAGGATCGGAATTGGATGATAGGATGGCGGTGTCATCTGCAAATGTTGCCAGAAAGGTGTCAGGATGAATAGGAATATCAGCAGTGTAAAGGATGTAGAGGACGGGTCCCAAGACGCTGCCTTGAGGAACACCGGCCTCAATGGGATAAAAGTTAGAAAATTCTACACCACAGCGAACTCGGAAGGAGCGGTTTGAGAGATAGGATCGTAGAATGAGGTATAGAGACTGGGGTAAATGCGTTTTAAGCTTGAAGAATAATCCGGTGTGCCATACCCGGTCAAAAGCTTGCGCTATGTCCAGAAACGCACCAGAACAATACTCTTTGCATTCAAGGGCTGAGGAAATATGGTCTACAACTCGGAGTCCTTGTTGAACAGTGGAATGATGAGCACGGAAACCAAACTGATGGGAAGGAAGATTTTGTGATTCTAATATAGGCAGGATTCGTTTTAGAAGGAGTTTTTCAAAGACTTTTGAGAGGATGGGGAGTAGACTAATAGGTCTGTAAGATGAAGTGTTGCTGGAAGGTTTACCTGGTTTTAGGAAGAGAATGATTGTGGAATGTTTCCACAAGAGAGGAAAATAGGTGGTGCGTAGGATGCAGTTGTAGATATAGGTTAGGAATATAATAGCTTTCTGCGGAAGTTGACGGAGGATCTGGGGGGTAAGGAGATCATGTCCAGGAGATTTACGGAGGGTCAGTTTCTGGAGAAGATATTTAACCTCGGAGGGATTAATAGCTTTAGGAGGTAGGGAAAGAGGTATTGGTGACAAATGGAAGTCTTGTACTGCTGCGGTATGATTGCTTTGGGATTCCGGGTGAGGAGTGAATACTTTGGAGAGGTGTGTGGCGAATTCCTCGGCTTTATCTTCATCAGACGCAGCCCAGGAGTCATCACCACGCCGGAGAGGATGGGAAGCTTGATGGGATTTTAAAATCTTCTTCGTGACATTCCACAGGGAATTGTCACTAGCTGACAGAGAGGAGAGGTAGGAATTAAAAAAACTGGGAACGGAAGGTTGCCAACTCCTGCTTCAATTGTCTACAATAGAAGTTATAGGAGCGGCGATCTGTTGGGTGTCGGGTGCGCTGCCATAATGATCTGGCACGGCGTTTTGCATGGATTAGGTCTGTAAGGTGTTGAGGCAAATGGTTTTGGTGAGGAGTTATATTGGAGTGCTTAGGAGAGGAGGCAGTCCAGACAGCTTGCTGAATGGCGGTGGTGAAGGAGTAGACGGAATCGTCAAGGTCTTCTGGGGTTTTGAGGGTCGCTCTGAGGTTAATATTATCGGTCAGGATTTGGCGAAATAGGTTCCAGTTGACAGGGCCTCGGATAAATGACGGTGGGATAGGTTTTGGAATTGGAGTGAGAGATACTTTTAGGATCAGTGGACTATGGTCTGAGGATAGTTCATCAAGTCGAGTTACAGATAAGTTGAGGGAGCCTAATCCGCTGTGAATGAAGAAGTCAAGGATGTCAGGATTACGGTTGGGATCGGTTATCCTGACATCCTTGACTTCTTCATTCACAGCGGATTAGGCTCCCTCAACTTATCTGTAACTCGACTTGATGAACTATCCTCAGACCATAGTCCACTGATCCTAAAAGTATCTCTCACTCCAATTCCAAAACCTATCCCATCGTCATTTTATAAATTTATAAACATATCTTTATAAACATTAAAAAGGAAGTGATTAGAACATTTGACAAGATTATTGTGTTTCTATCTCCGTTGAATCTTGACTGACGTATCTAACTTCTCTCACATGTATTCTGATTTGAGGGACTTAATGCACGATTTCTATTTAGCTGAATGCTTTTGATCATACAAACCCTGAGATAATCAGTTTCCAAGTTTATACCTTTCTCTCATTTTTAAGACATTGTGACTATGCTATCGCAATCTCCAATACAAAAATAGAACAAAATAATGGACGATAATAAATTAAAATATTTAATAATTGTTTTATTCTTAGATTTTAGAAAGAAAGCTATAAAATGGAGATGAACAACAAAGCGTAGCTAATTGTAACAAAATTGAAATTGTAATTTTTCGGAAGGTATGTTGATAATTAAGTTAATTGAAAGGAAGTTTAGGGATTTGATAAATAAAAAGTGTACATATTGACGAAATTTTCAGCAAGTAATAAATTGATGAAGAATTCTGAAATAAAAAAGGAACCCGGTACGTATTAATTAAAAATTACTTTATTTATTAGTTCAAATTACAAAAAAATTGTAATTAAACATCATGAAAGAAGAGGCATGTTAAAAGAACAATAAAATTAATTTAGTAATTGTTGTATAGAATTATTTACAAAATTATACTCTTTTCCAATTACTATAACATAATTTGGACATCGATTATTTCACATGAATCAACGCAATAAAAGTTTAATTTACAAAAGATACAGATTCTAGCCAGTATCTCATAATTCCGGCAACCTGGAGAATTTCAATTAAATGTTAATTGATATAAAATTCTTTTTTGATTGAAAATTACAAGAATCAAGCCTGCGTTCCTTTATTGTCGATTCCTGAAATTGGATAACACTGATTGATATGAATTACGGCGATCTGGAAACTCTCTCCAGTTTTTCAAGTTCTTAGTAATAAGATGAAAACTGACTTTTGAAATAAAACCCAGTACTGTCTTTTTCATTACTTACATTAAACAGTACTATAGAATGTATTATATTAATTTTCGATGGAAATGTTCTTTAGATAAGATCGGATGGCGGATTTCCATTAATATAAACGATTAGATAGAAACATGTCAACAAATATATTTATTAAAAAATGTCTTTTAATAGCTTTCGGAAATCGACCATCACTTCTTCAAAGATCAACCATGACATTCGCTCTAAGTAAGGAAATAAATAATAATCACCACAGGGAGAAGCAAGAGTTGGCAAAGCTTCTTAGGTAAAATTACTTCATCTGGTTTTATGAGGTCTACTATATCGATCCGGACTGATCAGTGAGGTTTACAGACATAGTTGCATTCGCCAAGAATGGAAGAACGAATCCTGGACCTACCATTCAATTTGAGACCAACGACCTTGGTGGTGTGAAAAGAGAAAAGTGAGCAATCTACGAAAATGCATCCATTTCCTAAAAGAAAAGTTTAGCGAAACCTTCGGTGAGAGATAGTTCTACGTAACGGCTTATGGTTTGTATATCTATCGCTTCCTAGCAGCACCAAGAGCTTTATAAAAGACTTAGGTTTTAGTACCAAAGATATGGCGGTGTGGGAGAGAACATTATTTTAAATACCTGCATGGTAATTAAAAGAGAATGTGAATTTTTACAAATCATAGATTTCGATATTAATATGTGCGCAAATAATGATTTTATCTTAATTTAGCTAAAGAAAATAATTGTGAGAGAAAAGAATAAGTCTAAGCTCAAACGAAAAAAATACAATAAAATTAAGAATATGTTTGAATTAATAAAACAAAATTTCAATGTAGTACATCAACGTCCAGTGTATTGATGAGTATGAGGTCACGAGCATCACGATGCATTTGGGCAGCATTTTCCGAAATATGGAGTATGATCTATTATGGAATGGTTAGAGGATCTGAAACTTAAAATGCATCACATTAAACATCACCTATAGCAACTTAAACTCCACTTTTATATTCCACCCCACAAAACTAAAGGTCCGATCTATCATTTCTTGATAGATTCCCTTTTCCATATGATTCCGAAATGGCATTCCTTCCAATGTAAATCGTGCTTCTTCCTTATCCACATTCAGATCTCATTTTCCAACATCTGTTATCCCAAAAATTTTTACTTGAACTTTGAAGTTTTTTTTTTTACGCCTGTCAACTTTATGGACAACAAGATAATAAAAAGTGGCAGGACACCAAGAACTGTGTAAAGAAAGACCACCAAATCAGAAAATATGAAAAATGTTTGTCATGCCTGGACGAAAATGTCAATGATCGGTTAGTTTTTCAACAATAAATTACCGATTCCTGGAACATGTCATGGGGTCTGTTGGATCTCACATCATCAGTTAAAAGTTAGTATTAGTTGTCCTACTTTAGTCGGAAGTGGTTCTCTTTTTTATTATTTTATTTTACCAAAATAAATGATTATTACCGGGTTCTGTAAAAGTGTGCAGAGAAGTAGCTAACAAATACTCTTGCAGGATTTTTTAAAAATTACACACCCCCTTTTGAATTATAATCAGTTTCATTATCATCCAATGTTGTATTTATCTTCAAAGTGAATCGTAACCATTAAACAGAAATATTTTAAAAAATTACGTTTTTTTTTTTAATATATAATTCTCTCAATATAAAAAAAAAACACTTAAATTGGCGAAAAAAACGATTTAAGTTCAATTAAAATGAAAAATGTAGTATATTTGTATGTTTTAATTACTGGAGTACTTAGTACCCCACTTCCCAGATAGTGGAAGTTTTTTTACTTGGTGGGAAAAAAAAAGGAGGGGGAAATTTAATTTTTAGGTACGATTGTTTGTACTACTTCCCACATTAAAAACCCAAGTTTTCTCACTTTTCAACCTTGTGCGTTTTCCGCCATCTTGAAAAAGCATTAAATTTCTAAAAAGTTAGATGCAAAAAGTTTTTAATTACTCATATTTCAACGAACAAGAAATATTGAAATACTGTTTTTACTGAAAGTTCTCGGTTAATCAAAAATAAAATACACCGTTTTAATTAGATCTTCTAAAAGCAATATTATCTTAAAACCATTATTGTTAAGTGTATGTTATATAATGTGTATATTCTAGGAAAATAAAAGCGTTTTAGCAACTAATAAGAACAAATTTCTAACGTATTACTTTTATTTTAATTGATTAAAAAAATTTTAATGGTACAAAAACAACATTAAATAAAATATAAAACATTTTCGCAAGTGTTTTTTTTCTTTTTTAATTCTCCAATGCATTTCATAATAAGAAGACATTGTTCTTCAAGTTTTGGTGACGGCTATAGCGACAGATAATGTGTATTTCTGCAAACCTGGAAGACGTGGCATAGCAGATATGTTCTTCTCCACAAGATCTTATAAATATAAACATCTAGTGGAAAACATTTTATTTATTCATGCTATTGAAGAAAAATTCCTAGTGTCTGTTTATTGTGGTGATATGATTTAAAGACCTTTTAAACTGGGGCTGGAAAAAGGATATTGGCGGTCTAACATCATGAATAAAGAACCAGCAACATCGACTTATCTAATATGGTTTCCTGTAGATGGAGGGAGGAATGCAGCTACAAAAAAGGTGGACTTCAATATATTCATATCCTTTTTCCAGCCCCAGTTTAAAGGGTCTTTCACATTTTCTATCCACATTTCTACTTGCTGATAAGTTCGATAACCATGAAATTTAACTGCATCGCTTGTTGGAGGTAGACGTGCCAAATCGAACGTAGCGCTTGCTGTAGAATTAACAAATCGAAGATACCGCAACTAATCTCTATAAATGTTCATATCACCACAATAAACAGACACTAGGAATTTTTCTTCAATAGCATAAATAAATAAAATGTTTTCCACTAGATGTTTATATTTATGAGATCTTGTGGAGTAGAACATATCTGCTATGCCACGACTTCCAGGTTTGCAGACATACACATTATCTGTCGCTATAGCCGTCACCAAAACTTGAATAACAATGTCTTCTTAATCGCAAATACAAAATTATGTTCAGAAGATAAAGAAATGACTGTTTTTACAATTAAAAGATCTCCATCTTCAGTTGCTTGCTTTGCAACCATATGTGTTCTCTCTATTTCTGATTCGAATCATGCAATAATAGACCAAATATTAAATATAATGTGGAATAAGACGAGTTTGACGATACATCATACACATAAAATTCATTGGAGACATAAAAAAGAAAAAAAACACTTACGAAAATGTTTTATATTTTATTTAATGTTGTTTTTGTACCATTAAAACTTTTTTTAATCAATTAAAATAAAAGTAATATGTTAGAAATTTGTTCTTATTAGTTGCTAAAACGCTTTTATTTTCCTATAGATTCCTATAGATAATATTGCTTTTAGAAGATCTAATTAAAACGGAGTATTTTATTTTTGATTAACCGAGAACTTTCAGTAAAAACGTTATTTTAATATTTCTTATATTACTGTATAACTTTTAATTAAGTAAAAATCGTTGGAATTCGGAGCTATTTTCGATCTAATATCGTACCGAAACCAAAGGTTTAGACTGAAGTTGGGAGAGAAAAAGTTTAACGAGGTGGAATTAGCCGCCAACATGGACGAAGCTAATCGTATGGAATTAGGTGTTACGGACAATTCTAGTGCCTGGGAAGTTGTGACAGGAAGAAAACGAAACAGCGTAGCAGACAGGGATCCTCGGAAACAACAGCGCACGGAGTCAGAGGTACCCACTAGTAATAGTTTCGCAGTACTCTCTAGTGTTAATGAAGAGCAAAGTAATTCATCATTATCTAACTCTAAACCACCTCCTATTTTCGTTTCTGATGTACAAAATTATACAGCTTTGGTTGCTTATCTTCAAACTAACACGAGCCCTAATTCTTTTTTACTGAAAACAACTTATAAAGGAGTAACTGTATATCCTCAAACTCCAGATGACTACAGAAAACTTGTTAGTTGTCTTAAAAACAGCGGAGCTGAATTCCATACATATCAGCTCCCTGATGACAAAAATCCTAGAATAGTCATTAAAGGGCTACACCACAACACACCCGTTGAAGAGATAAAAAAAGATCTTGAAAACCACGGATACCAGACCGTAGCAATTACCAACGTAATATCACGGTTTAAGCGGCCATTACCAATGTTTTTTATTGATATCACTAAACATTCATTCAATGAAAAGATTTTTGATATAAAAACAATTTTCTATACCAAGGTAGTCATAGAAGAACCTAGAAAGAAAAGAATCCTTCCACAATGCATTAGATGCCAAAAATACGGTCACACCAAGACCTATTGCAACCACGCACCACGGTGCGTAAGGTGTGGACAAGGGCATGAAAGTTCTATATGCACCAAAACCCGAGATACGCCAGCGAAATGCGCGAATTGCCAAGGGGAACATCCCGCAAACTATCGAGGGTGCCAAACACTGAAGGATTTGAGATCACAAAGAAATATGGGGAGCCATCAACAACAACGTATTCCACCTCCTCCTTTGAATCCAACAGAATACCCCAATCTTTCGAAATCAATCCCACCAAGAAGTTTTCCTCAGATGCAACAGCAGCAGCAACAACCATCTCAACGGCAAGCTCCCGTGCAGCAGCAGGTATCAGCTCGTCACCAGATAGCAGTGAAACAAGCTACACCCTCGGGACTACAGTCTAACCAATCTACAGAAGGTATGAGGCGGGAAAGTATTCAGCAGCCAACTTCAGCTGATTATATCCCACCACAATTGTATCAGCTACTAAGGATTGGGATCTATACCGAGAATTTCTTGAAACAAATCTCTCAATACCCATGTCCATCAAAACAGAAGCAGAATTAGAAGATGCGGTGGAAACATTTACTAAATGTGTCCAAAGAGCAGCATGGTCATCATCTCAGAAGATAACATCGAGATTAGATCATCTGCCAAAATACCCTAAATATATAAGGGACTTGATCACAGCAAAGAGAAGAGCTCGTAAGGTATGGCAGACTAACAGACTTCCTTCTGACAGACAAAACTTTAACAGACTGAACAACGAACTTAAACGACAAATACAAAAATTCAATAGAACTAACTATGATTCCTTTTTAAACAACCTATCAACTGACGATGGAAGCTTGTGGAAGCATACCAAGAAATTGTTGAAACATCGACAGGTGTCAGTACCACTGCGAAAAGAAGATGGTTCATGGGCCGTGTCAGATGGAGAAAAATCTGAAATTTTTGCTGATCACCTTTCCTCTGTTTTTATACCACCTACTGACTACCCTAATACAGAACATGAAAACTTAGTTAAAAGTACTCTGGACATTCCACTACAGCTGACACTACCTCCTATATCTTTCACTCCTTCACAAGTCGCACAACAAATCAGACAATTACCTAAAAGAAAAGCCCCAGGTTATGATTTAATAACTGCCGAGGCGCTCCAACTGATGCCCAAGAAAGCTCTGGTGTTCCTCACGACAATATACAATTGCATACTTAGGACAGCTAAATTCCCAATACAGTGGAAATATTCAATCATAAAAATGATACACAAAAAAGACAAATACATGTACAAACCATCCTCTTATAGGCCTATTAGTCTCCTTCCCATATGTTCTAAACTTTTCGAAAAATTAATTTATAAAAGATTGGTTGACATACTGACTGAGCAAAAAATAATACCTGACCATCAATTCGGTTTTCGCACGTCACACTCAACGACACACCAATTACACAGAGTTACTGACTTCATTGCAGGAGCACTAGAAAAAAAGCAATACGCGACTTCAGTATTTTTGGATGTTGCCCAAGCGTTTGATAAAGTCTGGCACGAGGGGCTTCTCTTTAAACTCAAGAACGTACTACCTTACACATACTATCTTATTATACACTCTTTTCTCTCTGATAGATTTTTCTCTGTTCGGCAGGGCTCAGAAACTTCTTCAATCCGACCAGTCTTGGCAGGAGTACCGCAAGGATCGATACTTGCTCCGCTCCTATACATTGTATACACAAATGACATACCAACTCATCCCACCACATTGACTGCAACTTACGCGGACGATACTGCAATTTTAACTTCTAACGACGATCCCATACTCGCCTCACTGACTCTACAAAATCACTTGATGATACTACAAAATTGGTACAAGCTATGGAAAATTCGTTTAAATCACGACAAGTCAAAACACGTAACGTTCACACTACTACAAAACACTTGCCCACCAATTTTTATCGACAACAACCAAATTCCTCAGACCAACTCTGTACATTACCTAGGACTGACACTCGATCGAAGGATGACTTGGGGCCCACATGTCAAGATGAAAAGACAGACTCTTAACCACCGACTGAAAGTACTATACTCACTTTTATCTAAATCATCAAAATTAAAAATTAGACAGAAACTGAATACATACACATACCTTCTTAAGCCAATATGGACTTACGCTTCACAGATTTTTGGTTCAGCAAAAAAGACTCACATACAAAAACTGCAAACATTTCAATCCAAAATTTTAAGACTGATAACGACAGCTCCTTGGTACGTAAACAACAGAACCCTACATACGGACTTACAACAACCAACAGTTGACCAACATATACGAACACTGTATACTCGTTTTCACAGTAAACTTAACGGACACGACAATAGACTGATTAACGACATGTCAATAGCTGAAATGCCAGTCAGAAGAAGGCTAAAGAGAGGCTGGATGAGGGACCTCCTCGGATAAAATAAAGCCATGGAAGGGGTGCTGCTGCGCATTTTCCTTCTTCATGCCTACCATGCCTGGATCTCAATTTATACAGCACATTTGCTGATTGTCAGATACATTCTGACAGGCGTGAATATAGATTTAAAGAGAAAAAAAAAATATATTTCTTGTTCGTTTAAATAGGAGTAATTAAAAACCTTTTACATCTAATTTGTTAGAAATTGAATGCTTTTTCAAGATGGCGGAAAACGCACAAGGGTGAAAAGTGTGAAAACTTGGGTTTTTAATGTGGGGAGTAGTACAAACAATCGTACCAAAAAATTAAATTTCCCCCACCTTTTTCTAGCCAACCCCCTTTTTTGGTCTAATTCTACTAGGCTATACGTAAAGGTTAAGAATTTAGAGGTTGATTTCCAAAAGGTACTAAAGAACATTTTTACGAAATTGATATTTTTACATATTTATATTCTCCTCATTTAGTTTTATCTAAATCTTAAATTTGATTGTATTTAAAGAACACTCTTGTCCTTTAATAACGTGATTTAGAAATGCTTCTAATTTCTTAAGGAAAAGATCAGCTGATGCGCTCGATGATAACAGTCATACGTTACATCGTCTCTCAGATTTTTGCTTTTTTCAGTAGGAATTCGCTTGAATTCAGTCTGGAGAACATCACTAGACCTCAGGAATACTACGGCAGTGAATATTGGAGAAATTTCGGTAAGCAAAGTTATAATTTACTTTGTACAATCACGAAAAAGTGAAAGGAGGGTCACTGATCAGCTGATTGCCGCTAGCTCGGCAAGCTCGGGCTTGCTTTTCGTTAACTTATCTTTCTTTTATCTTTAATTCTTATCTCATTATTTATTTATTATTATTATTTTCTTAATCAATGAGATATTTTCACCAAGTCATGTCCTCAAAGTCTGCAAGTAAAAGATCTAGATCTGCAGGTTCTAACTCGTCTCCTACAAAACAGAGACCCCGCCGTGAACAAAATAAAAAAATAATTTCACCAGCGACCGCGTCAGCTACCTCATTAGGATCTGAACCACAGCCCAGCACATCATCACAAGGAATAACTGATGAATCCCCGTTTTTTACACCGAATCCATTTGAGATCCTCCAAAATGAAAAAGAAACCATGGAATCTTCTCCTATACCCAGGGAACCACTACCTCCACCAATATTTGTTAAAAATATTAAAAATTTTAAACTGATGTGTGCGCATTTAAACAAAGTAACTGATCCTAATAGTTATTATTGTATAAGTAGAACCAATGATACTAAAATATCTCCGACTACTGCTGAAACCTACAGAAAGATTGTAAAATATCTGACTGAGACCAAAGCTGACTTTCATACTTATCAGCTGCGCCAGGAGAGAGCATTAAGGGTCGTAATCAGAAACCTACATTCCTCAACACCCGTTGAAGCTATCAAAGAAGAACTGACAGAATTAGGATTCCAAGTGAGGCAAGTCACCAACGTTCTAAAAGATAAAAGTCCACTGCCTCTATTCTTTGTGGACTTGGAACCATCAGCAGGAGTCGAAAAAATCTATGACCTCAGTAGACTGTACTATACCCGTGTAAAAGTTGAAAAACCTTACACAAAGAGGGAAATAGTTCAGTGTCATAACTGTCAGGCATATGGTCATACCAAAAGTTATTGCCATCACATACCACGCTGTGTGAAATGCGGTGAACAGCATAAAACAGAAGAATGTACAAGATCAAGATCTACACCCGCTGTATGTGCTCTGTGCCTCAAGGACCACCCGGCTAACTACAAGGGATGTGAAATCTACAAGAAACTCAGAACCAGATACCAAAAACCTCAGGATCCGAATGAAACAGCTGTACCAACCAGAAGCAGAAGAGAACCATCTAAACTTGTAAATTCAAACGTATCATTTGCCCACTTGCTTGGAGGTGGAAACCAGAATCATGAAGTCGAGGCACTGCCGGAACAACTTTTTCCTCAACTTTCTCAATCTATTGTACAACAATCTATCCCTCAAAGTTTACCTAATCTTCAAAAAACTCCTCAACATCAAATTTCTCATATCCCTCCACCATCAAACGTCACAGATCTTACCAGTCTAATGACATCGTTCATCTCCGAAATCAAATCTCTTGTTATGCCGCTTATATCACTCCTTACAAATCTAGTATCAAATCTAATCCCTGCCTTGAAAAATCCTTAAATGAATTCACCTAACTCCTTATCCATTCTCCTTTGGAATGCGAATGGTGTTAGAAATCATACTGACGAACTGACAGCGTTGTTGCAAGACAAAACAATCGATGTTGCACTTATAACTGAAACAAGACTAACGACTAAACAGTACTTCAAAATACCGCAATACATGACATACCGTACTGACCACCCAGACGGCAAAGCCCATGCCGGTTCTGCTATCATTGTCCAACAATCCCTCTCTCATCATTTACTCCCACTTCCCACCTATGATTTCCTACAAGCCACAGCCATAGTAATCAAGACTTTTTCCTTTCCGGTAACCCTCACATCTGCATACTGTCCTCCTAAACATTCCATTTCCAATTCCGAATTTGTATCCTTCCTGTATTCCTTAGGGAATCGTTTCATTCTGGGTGCAGACTTAAACGCCAAGCATCAGCAGTGGGGTTCCAGAACCACGAACTCTCGGGGACGAAATTTGCAGTCTGCACTCAACTCCCGAAATTTTAATATCCTGCCTCCTGACTCCCCTACCTACTGGCCAACCGATCCTAACCGCAATCCTGACATCCTCGACTTCTTTATCCACAGCGGATTAGGCTCCCTCAACTTTTCTGTAACTCGCCTTGATGAACTATCCTCAGACCATAGTCCACTGATCCTAAAAGTATCTCTCACTCCAATTCCAAAACCCATTCCACCATCATTCATCCGAGGCCCAGTCAACTGGAACCTTTTCCGCCAAATCCTGACCGATAATATTGACCTCAGAGTAACCCTCAAAACCCCAGATGACCTAGATAATTCCGTCTATTCCTTTACCACCGCCATCCAACAAGCTGTCTGGACTGCCTCCTCTCCTAAACACCCCAATATAAATCCTCACCAAAATCATTTTCCACAACATATTATAGACCTCATCCATACCAAACGCCGAGCAAGATCATTATGGCAGCGCACCCGACACCCAACAGATCGCCGCTCCTATAACTTCTATTGTAGACAATTGAAGAGGGAGTTGGCGACCTTCCGTTCCCAGTCCTTTAACTCCTACCTCTCCTCTCTGTCAGCTCGTGATAATTCCCTGTGGAATGTCACGAAAAAGATCCTAAAATACCATCAAGTTTCCCATCCTCTCCGACGTGGTGATGACTCCTGGGCTGCGTCTGATGAAGATAAAGCCGAGGAATTCGCCACACACCTCTCCAAAGTTTTCACTCCTCACCCGGAATCCCACGCCAATCACACCGCAACAGTGCAAGACTTTCTTATGTCACCAATTCCACTTTCCCTACCTCCTAAAGCTATTAATCCCTCTGAGGTCAAATATCTTCTCCAAAAACTTACCCTCCGTAAATCTCCTGGATACGATCTCCTTACTCCCCAGATCCTCCGACAACTTCCGCAGAAAGCTATTATATTCCTTACTTATATTTACAACTGCATCCTACGCACCACCTATTTTCCTCTGTTATGGAAACATTCCACTATCATTCTTTTTCTAAAACCAGGCAAACCTTCCAACAACACTTCATCCTACAGGCCTATTAGTCTACTCCCCATCCTCTCAAAAATCTTCGAAAGGCTTCTTCTTAAACGTATCCTACCCATATTAGAATCTCAAAATCTTCCTTCCCATCAGTTTGGATTCCGTCCTCAGCATTCCACAGTTCAACAGGGGCTCCGAGTTGTAGACCATATTTCCTCAGCTCTTGAATGCAAAGAGTATTGTTCTGGTGCGTTTCTGGACATTGCGCAAGCTTTTGACCGGGTATGGCACACTGGATTACTCTTCAAGCTGAAAACCCATTTACCCCAGTCTCTATACCTCATTCTCCGATCCTATCTCTCAAACCGTTCCTTCCGCGTTCGCTGTGGTGTAGAATTTTCTAACCTTTATCCCGTTGAGGCCGGTGTTCCTCAAGGCAGCGTCTTGGGACCCGTCCTCTACATCCTTTACACTGCTGATATTCCTACACATCCTAATACCTTTCTGGCAACTTTTGCAGACGACACCGCCATCCTATCATCCAGTTCCAATCCTGAAACAGCATCCTTAAACCTGCAAAGACACCTTTCTCTTATCGAAGACTGGTGTAATGCTTGGCGCATAAAGGTGAACGAAGCCAAATGCAAACACGTAACCTTCACTCTTCGACGAAATTCCTGTCCGCCAGTTTACTTCAATTCCATTCCAATTCCTCCTTCAGATACAGTCCGGTATCTTGGCTTACTATTAGACAAAAGATTGACTTGGAACCCACATACAAGACTTAAAAGACAAGAACTCAACCGACGATTCGGACAGTTATACCGACTACTCAACAGAAAATCTGAACTTACAGTTGACAACAAATTATTAATCTACAGGACAATACTGAAGCCCATCTGGACCTACGGACTTGAACTGTGGGGGACAGCTAAACGTACTAACATCAAACGCATTCAATCCTTTCAATCCAAAGTCCTCCGTACAATAGTAAATGCTCCTTATTATGTTTCCAACAATACCTTGCACCACGACCTTAATGTTCCTTTTATTTCAGACCTGATTACATCCAAATTTTCCAAATTCCACCAGAATCTCATTCATCATCCTAATCCTCTAGCTCAATCCCTATCCAGCCCCACCCATCCATACAACCCACCTAGAAGGTTGAAACGGCAGTGGCCTCGTGACCTCTTATAACATGTATATTGGAGTTCTAGCATTGGCTAGATTCTCCACTCACGTGCTGTATGCTTGTGAATTGTATATAGGTATGAGTGACTATTGTATATATTTTTATTGATTTTATTTTGTATATATGTATATTTTATTATTATTATTATATAAATTTATAGTTTTGTATATATCGTGTGAATGTAGTATGAATGTTGTACTTTATCACTATTAAAAATGTCCTGAATTGGACAGATTGTAATATTGCTCAATAAAAAAAAAAAAAAAAAAAAAAAAATTTCTTAAGATACTTATTACATATTTAGTTTCAATCCAAATCATAACAGAACGTTTCATTTCATAACTTTAATATGGTTTTATTAATATATTAAAGAAATAATTCTTGATTTTAATGCGATGGGGGGCGGGGTGGCCGAGCGTGTTAGCGCGCGTTGCTGTGAGCACGCGTTGCCTAGCAGTAGATAACCGAAAAGTTAAAACCAAATAATCACGAGTTCGACTCTCGTGCTGGGGGATTTTATCTCGGCATATATCCCCCGCCCTCGCCCCCTGGCCCGACAGAACCCCCGTATAGCCTTCAAAGGCGAGGTAGGGGTGGACAAAAAAAAAAAAAAAAAAAAAAAAAAAAAATCAAATTAGCTGGTTTAATAATATAGTAATGAGAGATTTTCGCGCTTCCGGTAAATTTCCCCAGAATGGATATAGTATTGGGCTGATGCGAAATTAATGCAGGTTTCCTCTATTGCAATATCTTAATTCCAATTGTGTAAACAAAGCTAATCCTAACATTGATCATTATTATACCGAAACAAACCTTATCTAATACCCTCTCTTTCACCATGAATTTGTTTAGTAAAATCGTTTTGTTCAGTGTGTTCAAAGGTCATGAATCGAAAATGTCAAAGTGCGATTTTCGTCAAATTTATTTTTACGAATTTAAATTAGGGCACAGCGCTGCGCAAACGGCTCGTAATATTAATGAAGTGTGGGGTCAGGGGGCTATTAATGAGTGCACGGTGCAGCGTTGGTTCCAGAAGTTTCGCAGAGGAGATTTCGACCTCGAAAACAAGGAAGGTCGGGGCCGTCATCTTGCTCTGGACAACGACCAGCTGAGGTCAAAAGTGGAAGAAGACCCAACCAAAACCACACGAGAAATGGCGGCGGAACTCGGTGTGAACCAATCCACAGTTGTACGCCACTTGGAAGCAATTGGTAAGGTAAAAAAGTTGGCCAAGTGGGTGCCACACCAATTAAACGACCACCAAAAAAATCGCCGCTTTGAAATCTGCTCCATGCTTGTGACACGCAATAAAAATGATCCATTTCCGCCATCCGCCTTATTCACCTGACCTCTCTCCTACAGACTTCCACTTTTTCAGGCATCTGGACAACTTTTTGAGGGAGAAAAATTTTCAAAACCAGGACGACATTGAAAATTCTTTTCGTGATTTCATTGAGTCCAGGGATTCGGATTTTTTTTCTGGTGCAATAAGAAAGCTTGTTGAACGTTGGCAAAAGTGCATTGATTCAGATGGAAATTATTTTGATTAAATATATATGGTTAAAGTAAAGATATGGCGTATTTACAATACCTACTAAAAACCTGCATTACTTTTGCATCAACCCAAACCTTTTGGAAATCAACGTCTTAATTGTCGGTCTACTACTCCACAATTCTTTTCAGTATTGCGGGTCACTATCTAGGCGCAGCACCCAGTCTAATAACAACGCAGATTTCGAATACTCCGGATTTTGTTGTTTTTTTTCATTTTATTAAACGGTCATATTCCAACTTTTATTCGAATTCCTCATAATTACACCCGTTTGCTATACAATTACAATTAGAAAATATATATTATCCCTTATATGTTGAAACAATTTTAGAAAGAAAATTATGAAGAGATTTAAATGAATCATACAATCTTAACTTCTGCATCAAAAATCGTATTATTGCCTAAACATAATTATATTACGGCCACTGCACTTAATTTAAGATTTTATAGATCACATTTACATGTAATAATTCCCGTTTCGAATATACTATTTTCAGATTTAAAAAAAAGCATTTATTTAAATACTTAAAAAAAAACTTCATTTATTTCAGATTTAAACTAACAAATGTTAGTTGAAAGCAATGAATAATAATTTATTATAATAGTATACCTCTACTACATTATAACCAACATTAAACATTTATTCTTTTCTGAATTTATAAATAAACCTGAAAGTCCCAATAAGTTCAGTTATGAGTTACACATTTCTGATTTATTTAATTGTGAGTGGTATTATTTTTATTATACGAGAATATGGAATTTATCAATGTCCTGCAGTACGTCAGTATGGGTTTAAAGTCATATATATGCTGCAATGTGATCTAGACTGCTCATATTGTGATGCATTTAGGTCCGGTATTAAGTTTTTTCGGCATGATTATTTCTTTTCTGGTACTCAGAACTAATAACCAAGAGTATGAGTGTGATCATGTTTTGTTTATTTATTTGTTAATCTAGTGTTTATTTAATTTCTAAATTTCGTTATTATATACCTTTATTTATTTTAGTTTCATTTTATGTAATTTGACTTTTCTTTTGTATATAATGTAAATAGTGTATAAATGTGATCCTGTAGCAATATCATCATAGTCCATTATTGTGACAAATCGAAATATATCCGAAAAAAATAATTTAAAAAATACCAAGAAAGTAGAAAGGTATTGTAGCATTAATTCAATGGAGCTGTCACTTGTTCATTACTTGTTCCGTAAGAAGCGTACAAAGTTCATTGTGAGGTATAACGACAGAGGAAATATCAATTAAAGTGTTTGATAAGCCATATTCGGCCTAAAAACAAGGTTAAGCCTGAAGTTATTCGGAAGTTCGAGGTTTTGATTTAAATAGATTCTCTTTGTGCTGATAAGTCAATAGCTGAAGAGAATTTTTGTAGCTGTGAGAGAGAAAGGGAGAGAGAGAGAGAGAGGTGTCGGAAGGAAAAAAATAAATCAAGAACTTTATAAGTCTACGTTGACATACTTTGAGGTGGCTACATCTATGAGTATAAAATTAAAAAAAAAGTAAAGACAGAAGCTTCCAGAGCTTTTACAAACAAGGATAGTGAGACGAACTAGGAAAATTCAGATACTATGACCTCACTGCTTAATCCGTCTTATGAAAGAAGTAACTACCTGTTTAGTTATGTATGTATGATAGTATATCTTTAATCTTAAAGAAAAGCTGAGCTAGTATTACAATTCCAACAGAACTGGTATCTATTGACATAAGTAAATTAATTTTTATTAAATATTGTTAAGTACCGTTAGCGGCAGAGCTTTGACTAGTAGAAAAGGTAGTGGAGGAGATGGCTTGCTGCGTGGTAGAGCTAGCCATGGTAGTGGTGGTAGAGGCCGTGGTTGAGCTGGGCACCGGCGGCGGCTGCGTGGTCGTCGGAGGCGGCGCCGGTCGGAGCTTCGTTGGCCGCCCCGGCCTCGTCACGAATCCCGGCCGCTGCGGCGCCCAAGTCACGTCCAGCTGGTTGCTGTCCAGGTGGCTGTCCGTCGTCGTCAGGGGTTTCGTCCATCTAGAATAGAATTTTTAAAACGAATTAAAATATATTAAGCAATTGTATATATTTAATTAAAGCTTTTAAATAAATAAATTCCTTATTATTCTGGGAAAAACTCCCATTAGAATAAAATTTACATATTATGGGAAATCGGCTTTAGAGTAAATAAAATAAATATTAACCCTTTTCAGACGCCGGATGAGGTAGTAGGACGGAGCGATTTTTCCGAATGCGTTAAGTGACTTATATAATGTGATACAATGATCTTATATATATTTACCTTTTAAAAACTACATATTTATATCTTTAAACCTTACAAAAATAACTATGTGTACAAGTATCTATCTATACAAGAAACAATTTTTACAAGAATTACGAAACGGCGTATTATATCACAGATCCTAGATAAGGATAGTGAAATCCAATGGATTGGAGATCAAGGAAAGATGAATATACATCGACTGTTGCCTCTCACTCGCCACTCTTCCTGTTGCACGAAAAGGCGTAGCGACTAGGAGTCGCCTCTCGTCCGCAAAGAGTTAACAAATACTATGTAATAAAATATACACATTTGTAAATGAGGAAATAATAATACTAATAAATAAATAAATATGGAACCTTATTTACAATTCTATTGAGACTGGATGGTCATGCGATACTAAATTTGAAGGTAGAAAGAGAGTTGAAGTGATGGACAGAAAGGGAAATTAAATTAAATAGGATTGAGGATCGCATAAAACAAGATCTGACGAAATGTGTAGATCAGTGTGCTGTTGTGCATAAATCTGAAGGTCGTGTATAATGGGTAATGGACAGAATATATGATAGTAGAAGGTCGGAAATATATGATGAACGGTGCTAATTAGATAACTTTGTAAACGAATGATGCAAGGAAATACTTCCGACAGTTGAGACGTTGTATTCCAAAACGCACTATATCGTTTTCAGGAAATTTTACAGGAAGCGCAAAAATCTGTCATTCCTATATTGTTAAACCAACTTATTTGATGCTTTTCGCGTTAAAATATAGACTTTTTTTTTTTACTATATTAATAACAGTATATTAAAGTAATGAAATAAAATGTTTTGGTATGATTTGGAACGAAACTAAATGTGTAATTTGTACCTTAGAAAATGATTGCTTTTCTGAAAGGAGTTCTAGAAAAATTTGAGTGTTCATTAGATAAAATAAAATAGAAGATTTAAATGAAAAGAAATGATGAGAATACAAAAATGTGAAACAATAAATTTTGTAATAAAATGCCCTTTAGTACCTTTCGGAAATCAACGTCTCAATTGGAAGGGTTAAGCCACCTCAACGCAAAATAGAATTGGGAGACATCGGTGAACCTTGTGACTCCAAAGACAAATCGATCAATCAATTGATTAAAAGTTTTCTTTTTTTCTTTTATTTTTTTTTACCTCTATGACCCCAAAGACATCACAGATTAGGGCAGTAGTCGAACATGGGGAATATTAGGGAGGTAACGAGGTGGTTTCTTGATTCATACGGTAGTAGGTGACCGGGGGAATTCAGTCACTTTATGGTGGAAAGATACAACAGGAGATTTCGGAAATGTGATTTTCCGAATGATATGATTTGGTTTAATATAAGGTTACATCCAAAGTCCTGGTGGTCAGGTTGAACATTATAGGATTACTATTAAGGGTCAGAATATCTTGAACAGTTAGCTATTATAGGAAGAATAATCCAGCAATAGAATAGTAAGTGTTTTTTTAGTAGAAGTCACTATCCCACTAAGGCGAGCCCGTGTGTGGGAAAGGAGTTCACCTGCGGCAATTCAATAAAAGTACAATAACAAACAGTAACAGTATACAGTATGATACAATTTATTTATTAGTTAAAAAATAAAATAGTGGAATACAAAATAAATAAAAATAATAATATGTAAAACCAAAATTACAATTACAACCTTCCCAGGAAGCTCACTAGACTTGCGAAAATGACCATGTATGATAGCAGGATGAAGATAAAAATACAGGGGAATGCTATCAGAAGAATTTGCAGTAAATAGTGGACTGAGGCAGGGAGACCCGCTATCACCTGTTCAATTAATCTAGCATTGGAAAAAGCTATAAGGGCAATAACAACCAACCCTAATGGAACAATTTACAATCGCCTCACACAGCACTTGGCATATGCGGATGATGTGCTCATAATAGCGAGAAGCACGGCTGCGCTCGGAGGAGCTTTCAAAGAGTTTGAAAGGGAAGCGGCAGAAGAGGGCCTTCAGGTTAATGAAGAAAAAACAAGATATATGGGATCATCCAAGAACCATCTACTGGAATACCACGACCTGCAGATGGCGAACGCCGTTTTAAAAGTACAGATACCTTCAAGTACCTAGGTTCTGTTATTACTCATGATAATAATACGAAAGATGAAGTTAATGCGAGGCTGTCTGCAGGCAACAAGTGCCTTTTCGCCCTACAAACAATACTAAAGTTCAAAAATCTTTCAAGGGATGCCAAGGTGATGATATACGAAACAATATTGAGACCCACAGTTACTTATGGCAGCGAATCCTGGGTATTATCAAAGGAAAGCGAGAGGAGGCTCAATGTTTGGGAGAGAAAAATACTAAGAAAGATATTTGGGCCAATTAAAGAAAATGGCTCTTGGCGAATAAGAAAAAATAGTGAACTCCGAACAATGTATGGAAAACCAGACCTGGTATCCTTTGTGAAAAAAGCCCGCCTAAGATGGCTCGGACATGTAGAAAGGATGCCAGAAACTAGGATTCCAAGACTACTCCTTTATGGAAAAATTGGAGGAAAAAGACACAGATGAAGACCAAGAGTGAGATGGTTGGACGACGTCGAGGAGGACCTAAAGTTGCTTGGAGTGAGGAGATGGAGGGCTAGAGCGAAGGACAGAAATGACTGGCTTGAAGTTCTTGAGGAGACCGGGTCCTTGTTGGACCTTAGCGCCCGGCAGTAAGTAAGTAAAACCAAAATTATAACAATATATACTAAGTATAAAAAATAAATGATTAGAATTAAGATCTTCATTATGAGAGAAAAGATAAACTAAAATTCATGATGCACAAAAGATAGTTTCCTAACGTTTTAAATTGAGTGGATGGTTCGGAAAAACATTGTTGATAAGCTACCTAGGAGAATCCCAAAACAGAATATACATCCGAAAAAATAATGGTCACTTGCTGGTGATAGGTATGTATGGATATGAAATACAGTGCAATATCTTTAGTTGACAGCTAATACAAAATGATTATAATATACTAACCTATAATACCTTTAAAATGAATGTGCATATAATAGTTTCTAAAATGAGGTTTAAAAACAAAACACATTGGGCATGATTTTGATCTGATGTAACTGGACATATCTTAAGGAAGTTAGAATTTATAGTATTTTAGGGAGCTACAAGAATGTACAGTGTTACCAATACATAATCTAATGCTGACCAAATTGGTGTTACTTAATTTATATTTATAAACTATAAAAAGAAAAATGGCCTCCCACTGATTTTTCAAATATAACAATATTCTTCAAAAAATATACACTTGTACGAAGATTGTGTATAAAATAAATAAATAAAAATGATCAAATAAAATATCATCATTTATCAGCACTTCTTGGGAGATTAATCACTAAAAAAATAAATAATAGATACAAATAACTAATAAATAAAATAAAGATATGATTGTAGTGTTTTACTTATCGTAGTGCTGACTAGATGCAGGTCTATGGGGTCGGGTGATAAAGGTAGGCCTGGTGGTAGGCTGGTCGTTAGGCCGCGACTGGCTTGGCGGCTTCGGTCTGCGTGGAGGAGAGTAAAGCACCGACGGCTCTCCGGGGTCCCTTCCTGCCTCACCTCCTAGGAAATGATCTATATTAGTTCTAGTATGTTTAAATACACAATAATAACAGTTTTATATATGAGCAAAGTATAAAGTCGATGATAAAGCAGATTAGATCATCAGGATATAATATGATAATAGTATGGTTTTATCATATTTATTTTCATACCATTATCAATGAAAGCTTACAACTATAAAATCTGTCGTACATTCTTCTTAAAATTTCTTAGATTCACTTTCCTGATATGAAGAGTATATAAATTCAAATAAAATCTTCGAAACAATCTCTTCTTTTTAATAATGTTTATTAATTCACTTATACTACAATTGACGTTTCAAGGTTGATATGCCTCGTCTTCAGAGTTACTGGTCAGCAAACAAATCCATATCTTTTAATATTGGTAAAATTCTTTAAAATGTCCTTATTTTTGTATTAATAATTGTCATTTTGTAAAATTAATTAGCTATTAACTATTACTTTTTCACAAATTTTTAATATATATGGATTTGTTTGCTGACCAGTAATTCTGATGATGAGGCATATAAACCTCGAAACGACGATTGTAATATATAGCATTTCCAAGTCAAATTCAACCTTTTCCAAGTCAAATTAAACCTTTTCCAAGTCAAATTCAACCTATTCCAAGTCAAATTCAACCTTTTCCAAGTCAAATTCAACCTTTTCCATTTCAAATTCAACCTTTTTCGATTTCAATAAAATAATAAAAATCAAATTAACATGATTTTATGTTTTAATGGTTATTTTAATTACACCTTGTGTTTTTAACCCTTGTGGCTTGTTAAATGTTCCCAGGGGCCTTTCTGCATATAATTAGTCACGAATATAATAATAAGTATAACCGATACTTTAATTTTAAGACATTTGCGATACGAGGTCTGGTAGTCGGATTAGCGGGATTCGTTTTATTTTAGTTTTATAATCGCGGGCGAAAATATTATCAATAGAGGTTTATTTTAACTTTTTCGTATTTATTGGATAGTAGGCTCAGCAGATGCGTTCCCAAAGGTTCGTTACCGATTATACTATTAATTTTAATCGCGCTCGCTCAAATATGGGTTTAATATAACTTTTTCGTATTTATTGGATACAAGGCTCAGTAGCTGCGTTCCCAAAGGTTCGTTACCGATTACACTATAATATTTTAATCGCGCTCCCTCAAATATCGGTTTATTATAACTTTTTCGTATTTATTGGATACTAGGCACAGTAGCTGCGTTACGGGGGATTCTTTCCCGACCAGTCTATTAATTATTCGTGCGCTCACTCAAATATGGGTTTATTATAACTTTTTCGTATTTATTCGCTATTAGGCTCAGTTGATGCGTTGCGGGGGTTGCTATCCCAATTATTCAATTTATTTTAAGTGCTCTCGCTCAAGAAGAGGTTTATTTTAACTTGTTCGTATTTACTACATACTAGGCTCAGTCGCTGCGTCACCAAGTACTCGTTACAGATTATACTATTAATTTTAATTGCGCTAACTCAAGTAGAGGTTTATCAAATAAGAATGTACTTATAAAATCGTTCTGTTTAGCTGATTATTATCAAACTCCAAAATATTAACCAAAAAGATAACTTACTATCCTGAAAAAAAGGATAAGTGGTAACCCAATACATGAAAAGTTACAAAAAACACGAAATAAACATACATTAGACCAACTGACTAAAAAAACATTAACATATTCACAAACAAAACTCCCGAAACACAAATACAGAAATTAGCATAGAAAAGAAACACGAATTTATAATAAACCAATAATTGAGCGAGCGCGATAACAATTAATAGTGTAGTCGGTAACGAACCTTTGGGAACGCAGCTACTGAGCCTTGTATCCAACAAATACGAACAAGTTATAATAAACCCATATTTGAGCGAGCGCGATTAAAATTAATAGTATAATCGGTAACGAACCTTTGGGAACGCATCTGCTGAGCCTACTATCCAATAAATACGAAAAAGTTAAAATAAACCTCTATTGATAATATTTTCGCCCGCGATTATAAAACTAAAATAAAACGAATCCCGCTAATCCGACTACCAGACCCTGTATCGCAAATGTCTTAAAATTAAAGTATCGGTTATACTTATTATTATATTCGTGACTAATTATATGTAGAAAGGCCCCTGGGAACATTTAACAAGCCACAAGGGTTAAAAACACAAGGTGTAATTAAAATAACCATTAAAACATAAAATCATGTTAATTTGATTTTTATTATTTTATTGAAATCGAAAAAGGTTGAATTTGAAATGGAAAAGGTTGAATTTGACTTGGAAAAGGTTGAATTTGACTTGGAAAAGGTTGAATTTGACTTGGAAATGCTATAAATGAATTAGTAAACATTATTAAAAAGAAGAGATTGTTTCAAAGATTTTACTCAAAATTTCTGAATTACCTACGTCCTCATCTTCCAATTGAATTCTGTCAGCCCTTGGTTAGCTCCTTAATATTTCCCTATTTTGACTACTGATGTACAGTGTATGAGGATTTGCCTGGGGATCTCGAGGGAATACTAAAACGAATATTTAACTGTTTTTTACTTTTCATCTTAGGGATATCCAGAGATACCTCTATTACCAACGTTTTTCCCCTTCGTAATGTCGTAAGTACAGGGCATGTTTTTTAAGTAAGTACCGTTTTGGAATTAAAAGAAGACTTGCAAAGATATCTCAATAATTTTATTTTTACATGAAAGCCTGTACCTTATTCTACTTTTCTAAATAATTTCCATGAATTTTGAGGCACTTGTCATAACGCGGCACCAGTTTTTGAATACCCTCCTCAAAAAATTCTGCCGCCTGACTTGTTAACCACATTTTTAGACCAAATTGTTACTGGTGACGAAACATGGGTGGCCTGCGTCACACCAGAATCAAAACAACAATATATGGAATGGCGACATTCATAATCACCCAAAAGAGTGAAGTTTAAGCAAACAAATTCTGCCCGGAAAATCATGAGCACAGTTTTTTGAGACAGAAAAGGAGTATTACTAGTAGAGTTTCTGCCTCGTAATGAGACAATCAATGCAGCGTTTTATTGTGAGACATTGAAAAATCTGCGTCGTGCAATCCAGAACAAAAGACGTGGCAAGTTGAGTAAGGGTATCGTTTTGCTGCATGACAATGCCCGTCCACATTTGGCTAATCGGACCAAATATCTCATCAAATCATTTAAATGGGAAACTCCAGATCATTCTCCATACAGCCCTGATCTGGCGCCCAGCGACTACCATTTGTTCTTGCTCTTGAAGAAACACCTGGGCGGCCGGCGTCTTCAAGACGATAACCAAGTCAAAACATTTGTGATGCAGTGGTTAACAAGCCAAGCGGCAGAATTTTTTGAGGAGGGTATTCAGAATATGGTGCCGCGTTATGACAAGTGCCTCAAAATTCATAGAAATTATGTAGAAAAGTAGATTAAGGTACAGGTTTTCATGTAAAAATAAAGTTATTGCGATATCTTTGCACGTATTTTTTTAATTCTAAAACGGTACTTACTTAACAAACATGCTCCCTAGTTCCTGTCATCCTTCCTCTAAAATGTAATCTAATTCCGATATCTGTTTTACATCTCGGATCTCTTAAAATTTAAACCCTCCGTTCGTTTCCTTAACACCCGCTCGTAGCCTTCAGATCTATATATAACGTCCCGTCGACCCACAGCTTTCCATAGATCATTCTTAATTCTATCGACATCCCTGTGGGACTCCATTCCTTGTAATATCCGCGACTCCCAAACTCTCTTAACATTTAAATCTCTTCTATCCAGCCATTTCCTGTAAGTTTAATTCCAAAAAAATCCCAAGTAAATGCTAATTTCAAGGAAAATCAACAAATAAAGCAGACAGATACGATTATTTACTTATTCCATTTTCATTTTCTTGGATACATTCAACAGCAAATAATTTTTTTGAATGATTATCATATCAAGGGTGTAATAATAAATTATATATTATTTTACAAAAACTCAGAAGAATTTTAATTTCCCATTCTTTTTTTTAAAACTATATGTAATTAAAAAACCGTATTATTATTATATCTTATTTGTTTGTTCTCATGTTAACATACATTTATTTTCTTGCCTTTACATAATTAATATAATCTATCTTTTGGGTTATTTTATTAGTTATTAGGTTCATCATATATTTTTCTATTATTTTACTTACGTCTACTTTTTATTTGCTGTCATATTTTTCTGAAGGGACTTGTCTCAAAATAAATAAATAATTCTTATTATTAAATAATACATCCAGCATATAAGCTAATACGCCAAAGGAACGAAACATACATTTAGAATAACCATCCATTAGCAGAAGTCCTGTAAATATTCTAAACCAGAAGGTCTTGCTATAATCTTTATTTGAGAAGCGTCTGTAAATTATCAGGAATCGAAGAAAAATAAATGAAATGACAGAGATTAGTCCCTAATTGTTTAATAAACAATTAAAAGAATTGAGAACCTATTATTTATCAAGGAGGCTCATTTGCTTTCTTTAAAATTCCCTTGAACGGATGTACTTTTTTAGAAATCCCGAAATCATGTTTAATTAAATGTATATATATCCTGTATGTGTGTGTTTGTATTTAATTAGATAAATAACCTGGTCAAATGGTCATACCGTGATTGATAAAAGAAAGGGAACAACCATCGCTTTCACACAAAGTAATTTGTCCCCTAAAAGGTAAATATAATTTAGTAATTAACTCAGATAAAATAAATAGAGAGCGAGAGAGAGAAAGAGAGAGTGAAGGGGAGGGAGAAAAAAACAGCACTATATCCATAGAGGAAGATATGAGAGTGTTGGATGAGAGAGACGAGTTCAAACAGTCTCACTAAGGGATCCTCCTCACGTACGGTACACAGATCTTGAATAAATATTATTCTTTATCCTAAGTATTGGTTCTATATTTATTTGATAATGTATTTAAAAGATTATGAAATTTCAGATATCCGTGTATAAGTACGCATTTTTAGTATGGTGTGGAGGTACTTGTCAGCTTAGATGCTAATTATTTAATTATTTAATCCATACGCATGCAGTGTCATAAAACTTTCGTGAAAAAGATTATTAAATTATAACTAGCATAAAATTATATGTCTTGAAAAGTAAAAATAACAATAATGCTATTATTTTCATTCGAATGGCTCAGAAAGTCATATAGATGAGGAAGATGGTTGGGGGTGCGGTCATGAATTAAAAACACACATTTAAAATAAGTGTTATTTTAATTATGTGCCGACGTTTCGGCCTACAATGTGGGCCTTCATCAGGGCCTTTATCAAATACTCATAAGTAATAACTCAAGTACTTTCAAGTAATAACTTTTGGCTATTTTTTAACAATCGAATCAGTAAACATAACTTAGCTTCTTAGAATTTTCCTAACGGACATTTTAGTTCTCATATTTTCCGTTCCACGCAATGAGCGTTTTTTAAACTGGGAAACATCACTCCTTTAGGCAACGCCTTCACATCGAGTCAAGTATGTATTTTTTTTTTATTGATAAGGATCTTTTTTCATCGCCCATTTCTTTCTCCCCCTTTCCATGCTCATATCATTCTCCGTTACATATCCTGACATATAGTTTAATATTACATTATTTTAAAATTTAAATTATTTTTTATTCATACTGTTTCTCTTATGTAATGACTATATTTTTTTCTATATTACCTATACTCTTAACTATGTTTTTAATATATTAACGTCATATATCAACTCAAAATTGTTAATATTTAAAATTTTAATTCTTCACATATTTTTCCTTTATCATTTTTTTCATTTACTTAGTCTCTCTTTATATATTCTCATTACAATATTATCATCTCAATTATGTTTACTTCCATACTTTATAACTATCATCTTAATTTTGTTTATTTCCATTCTTTATAACTGTCACCTTATTTCCATACTTTATAATTGTCATCTTATTATCATTTTACATTTAATATTATTTATGTTCCCATAATTTATTACTGTCATATTATTATTATATACCTAACGCATTATTAAGTCTATAATTACATTGGTTGTTATCTTGTTTCTTTTAGCTCTGATGAAGGCCCACATTGTAGGCCGAAACGTCGGCACATAATTAAAATAACACTTATTTTAAATGTGTGTTTTTAATTCATGACCGCACCCCCAACCATCTTCCTCATCTAATTTCTCAACGGTCAACAAAACTCCATCATTATAAAGTCATATAGGGTTAGGGTATTGGAGTAGGTGCTCAACCTCTTGGTTATTAGCACCGAATAAATTTGTAGTAACAGATTTGTTTTACTCTTTTTTTTTCTTTTTATTTATTTATTTTTCCTTCTATTTTTTTTTATTTATTTATTTTTTTTATTGTTTATTTATTTATTTGTTTTTTTATTATTCTTTTGTTGACACATTCTGCAAGCTTGGTATTTTTTTTTTTCAATTTCAAGACGGTCAAAAAGTACGTAAAAGCATTTTACCATGCGTATATAATGTTTTTAATGTTAAACCTATCAAAATACACTTTTAGGGTACTTCATATTATTTTGATGATAACAAACTAACGTATTAGAGAATAAATTTTAGCTATATATACGAGTATTCCACCACTAGTCAACCGCACCTATTGCACCTTAGCTATAGCTTTAGAATGAGATGGAATCATCATTTATATAGCTACTGTTAATAATACCTTTTATAGCATGTAAACATTTTATACTTCTTACACCCTCTAAAACATTTATAATACCTATGTATAAAAAACAAGACTACCTCTGATACCTAAGACTTACCCAGAACCGACAAAGGAACCCTCACCTGTACTTTGGGCACAATACCCACCCAACACCTGCATTACCGATCATAACATTTCCCTTGACCGCCCACTATCGTCTACCTTTATCCTCCCTACAATCCATTGCTATATCTACCTCCCGGATCCTAAGAACTAATCACTCATGTTGCTACATTGCTTGTGTCAAACTCATAACAGGATACCAGGATATGTACGCTTGTAGTCGCACAAAACAGCTAGTCAGCATAGTATGATGTATAAGATGTAGATTATTTTATACAATCAAAATTATATATAAATATTTTCACTTTGTTTAATTCTTTAACTCGACAATAAAAACATGTTACTAACGATAAAACTTGACAATGAGATGCAAATATTTTTTATAAGACATTTTTTGATTGGATCGCACGTCAAGCATATGACAGCAGTTTATGCAATTTAAATAAGCCGCTACTTATATTGAATAATTTGTAGTAGAAAGAAATTTTACTTCAAAGTATCCAGATCCTCGAGGAAGAATGCAAAAGTGTAAGAAAAACAATGAAATTTTTGTGGAGCCCACCTCACTTGGGCTTAGGAAGAAACGAGACGCTGACCGAATGACTTATAACGCTACGATTGATTCTGGAATGGAAGTGAAACGTGTCAATAAGACAACTGCATCGGCCTGGTGAAAATACGACAAGAAAAGAATTTATACTTCATGTGCTACTCAGTGGAGCAGAACAAAAGAAAAATTAGATAAAATTAAAGAGACTCCAGGGATATGGGAAACCTCAGGGAGGAAAATCCCGGCGCGAAGAAATTGCTCTAGCTAGGGTAAGAAGCGGGCACACAGCACTGACACATTGCTACCTCCTGAAAGGACTGTACCCACCGACCTGCAGGACTTGCGAGGCACCTCTGACGGTGGAGCACATCATCCTGCACAACGAGGCCTTCAGTGGTGCAAGAACAGAATGCTGAATCGATAACACACTATAAATAGCTCTGATGACAGTGAAACGTGCGTACAAAAATTACTGAAGTTAAAAAAAAAAAAAGAAAAAACAGTAAAGTCTTTAATCTGATTTAGTACATAATGTCATTCAGCCAAAAATTTACCATAATTGCAAATGCATTTATAATTATAATTATAATTGATATTTTGTTTAAAAATCTGTACTGAAAACGTGAAAAACAAACGACTATGTATTTAGCTAATTACCCTTAATGGGTATATGCTATGTGTAAATAAATAAATAAAATTTGTAGAAATTGATCTCTTATCAATATTTAGCACCTATGCTTAAAAGTATCCATGAGCGTCACATCATCGATCAACAGCCAGTGATCTAATTGTGATGAATAACATTTGGTAATGTAAGCTGTTAGTTACTTACAGCTTTTTGAGAAACTGGAAACTTTGTATTGGAATGCTTAAATATAATTTTTCTGCAGGAAATGTTATAATAATTAATATAACGATAAAAACATCAACATACCTTGGGTGGCGTTGTGGGAGCAGCAGGTGCCAAACATGAAGGTGTCGACGCACATGCCGATGTGACTGCCTCCAGAGTTTATGCACTCCCAGACGAACATGCACTTTCCCTCGGCACCGTTCACCCAGCACGGCTTTTGGTTGATCTGGTAATCTGGAATTTCATCTAGGTCACTTCAATAGAGCTTTACTAGCATGCGCAAGCGGGGACAAACTGGCAATGCAGGCAAGTGTCATGTCAGTGCGAAGGGAATGCAAGTGTAATGGAGTAACATGATGTGTGTAAAAAATGCACATTCTTAATATGTGATGGAAGGTCATCGGAAAAAATTATTTTCATAATAATGGTCAAGATTAAAATAGATAATATTGCTGTAAAACATAATTTTGTAGCATTATCCATACATTGTATGATATCGCATTCGACAAATAAAAATGTTTAGAATATTCTTTAAACATAATGAATGTATAGAAGTAAAATTTTGGATGATAATGGTTGTTTAATTAACAAAATTCTAATTTTGATTTATTAGTTCCAATAACGTTCCTTTGTAACCAAACAAATCAAAAAATGTTCCTGTAGTTCTTGCAAAAGAAATTACCCTCAGTGATTGGGTTTTGAAAGGGACCGATTCTAGACTGTATATACCCCAAATTAGGTTATTAAAGTTAGAGAGAAAGTCATAAGTTTCTTAAAATTAAAAAAAAAACTAAGAAATTATAATTACAAAGTTAAAAGTATTTATTTAGCAAGTATATATGAAACATTTTCACATCGGATAGTTAATAAAATAATGTTTTGGGATCAATTGTAGCTGGGTGGTTAGCATAACAGCCTCCTATGCCAAAGGTCTCGGGTTCAAACCCGCAGGTGATCCTAGGATTTTTTAATGGGAGTAAAAAATCCTTAGTTATACCGTCCTTCAGAGGGGACGTTAAAAGGTGGTCCCGAGCCTGTGCGATGTCAGGTACTCGTTAAAGACCTCTATCCTAATAAAACCTGGATAAGCAAAATTTAGGACTCCCAATGTAGCATCGTCCGATTAGCCATAGTGGCATGAAGTGACGTTAAATAAATAAACAAAATAATGTTTTGAAAAATATCATATGATTTTGATGTGCATGATTTTTAACCAGTGTAACTGGACATACCTGGAGGAAATTTATGTATTCTTGAAATTATGAGACAGCAATACATGATATTGTTATTTATACCCTCCATAAAATATTTTAAAATCCTCTTAAAATATGTTGTACAGTTTACAAAATACGTATTAATCAATTTATGCACCCCTTTAGAAATGGTGAATATATTTTGAATACGATTTACACAAGAATATTTGTTTTGGCAACTTTTATATAAACGTATGCCTATTAACACATAATGTAGAGCTAATTAAGTTATTAATAATTTATTTTACAAATGTTTAAGTCATATCATTTAGTGATAGTTAGTATTGTTAGAGACATAGTTATAATGTAGTTTCAGGTTCTATAATAATTGACTAAATAAGAGTAGAGAAGAGGTCACAAGTGTCTTGGAAAAAAACACCAAGAAGATAACAGAACGAGAATTGGGATATAGTCAAGATTTAAGCGCTTCAACGCTTTAAACATATAGGGTGCTGGAGTGGGTAAGGGCGCTTCGCTGTGAACGCTCGCTGCCAAGCAACCAGATGTCCTGTAACGTCATAAAATCATTATCAGTTCGCGTCTCAATGCTGAGAGGGAGGGAGGGGGTTAACTCAGCAGGGATTCCTGGCCCGAGGAAATCCGGTGCACCCTTCAAAGGTAAGGCAGGGATGGACAAAGAGAAAAAAAAATCTTACTGACATATTTTTAATTTAATTTGTTTATTTATTAATACATCATTTACATTGTTTATTTATTACATAAATTAATTGTAAGTATTAAACATACACCAATATTAATATTATCTGAACTCATTCTGACGAATTGTAATAATTTTTAATAATAAAATTTGTTCATACTAAATAAATCATCAACGAGATATTATGCATATTCTTCAAACGAAACAGTTATATATATTGAAAACCAAGAATTTTTTAAATCAATATAATTATTGATCAGACTCTTAAACTGTAAAATTTGTTATTATTTTCTATGAATACCAGTTTTTGGAGTAACGATAGGTTAAATTTTATCTGTAACATTTTGACACCCTGTCGGATCAAGCTGGCAAAATGTTCGAGAACAAATGCAAATATTGTAACGGGAGAGAAAGGATTACAAAGGTAATCCAGCTAAGCGCTGAAAACACTCTGGCCGGGCCTCAATTTTGACGCGTATAGATTTATTGCCTGCTCGCTAACGAAGGCAGAGAAGCTTTGTGTTCAAGCAGGAAAGAAAAAAAAAATGTTTGTATCCTCAGAATTGAATATTTTTACACCGTGTTTTATCACTTTAAAATCCATGAATAAAGTTGGTTTCGTGTATGTTTGTCAGTTGTAAAATCCGAATGGTAGACACAAAACAAAATACAGTTTATATAATTTGAAATTTTCAGAAATTAGGATAGTTTTAAGTAAATGAAGTATATCAGTTTTATGAAAACACATTCGCTATTTTACTTATATAAATACATATAAATTTGAATGGAAACTAACTTAATTTTTATAGGAACATGTTGAAGTATTTTAAAAATATTAAAAAAAAAAATGTTTATATATATATATATATGTATATATATATATATATATATATATATATATATATATATATAATTTTAATATTTTGAATAATATTATGACATCTTCAAGGGTTTTTTTTTTTTTTTTTTTTTTTTTTATTTAGTTAGCTTAAAAATGGTGCTGAGCAACCCCAAGCTTGTTGGCCAATCAAGGATGCGAGGAGGCAAGGATTTAAAAAGAAAAAATGTCAAAAACAAAAATTTGCGTTTAAGATGTGTCTTATAAGTGGCATGTAATTTGGTGGGAGCAGATGATAGGCAAAGTTTGATTTTCTTCCTAACCGACAACCGGACAATGAAATTTCGTTGTATTTATGTATTTATTTATCTATAGTATTTATATATATATCTTTTAATAAATCAAAAATGTGTTAAACTGAAGCAGTGAAAATTAAATGTTCATCTTTGATGCTTGTTACATTTAGTTGATTTATATTGAAAATTGTACCGTACTAGACGGTAATTTGTTTTTGATACCATCTTTAGAATGCTACAAATTTATGTTTGTGATTTGCTGTAAAGACTTATTGTTAACAAAAGTGCGATCTATAGTATCTTATTATATAACAATGAATAAATATTACGAATTTACACAATCATTGTTAATAGGAACATATTTATTAATAAAGAAAAAAACAAAAAAACAAGCACCTTATTGTTCCCCAAAATCAATTATTCCCCGTAATAGTACAAACAAGCATTTTCAGATCTTATAAAATAGAAGTAGTTTATGGAATCGCATATTCCTAAATACTATTTCACAGCTTCGAAATAATAAAAACCCAATAATGATATTGGTAACATATTCTGAATGCAACAAAATTAAATATAAATTTCACAGTAGACCCATATTTAAAATAATAATTTGAAAATTACACTCGTGTTAGTTATTTCTTGATAAAAGAATTGCTTCTATCTAAGTTTTGACATATTTTGGGATTCTGATGTGCAATAAATATTGAAAATATAGTCTTGACAAGCTGGTGAATGTGTGAAAAAATTAAAAATGATCGCATAACTTTATTATGTTTTGTTTTAGTTTTTTTAGGAACTTATTATTATTTTCTTAATTACGTAATACTGAAAATATTTTATGCTTTCACCTACCAATAAACAAGTAATGTTATTTTTTAAATTTTCCCATGCAGTACATCAAACATTAAAGTTAACTTTCAGTACATAGCTTAAAAAATTAATCATATTTTATTAATTAAAACATGACATTGCATAACAATCAAATATAACTATCCATGCAATAAAAAATAGCTCTTGGCATAAGTTTTTTCATGCAATACATCATGTCATTACAATTAGGAAAGTGAAATTGTTGTATTATAAAGCTAGAAACACACATGTCTGAAAAAATAGTCGGGTGCGGGCACCACACGTCTATCACTTACCTCCGTCGTTACAATAGATTAAAGAATTGTCGAATACAGTTACAGATAAAAATGATTAAAACTAATAAAGTACTAATTAAATTGAATTTCTATAAAAACATATGTTTTATGAAAAAATCTATCATATTACTATCTAAAATAATCAGTTAGTTTTATCGTCATTAAATTACTCTTTATTAACTTTTAATTGCTTTTATATAAGATAATATCTGTTCTTAAATCTTTAGCTTTCTAACGGTATATTATACATGTATATTACTGTTCTTATGTTCAAAAACAAAAAATGCATTAAAAAAGTATTTTTCCAGTTGTTTTTTTTTTTGCTAATATTAAATTCACTCAACTTATACATTTAACTGTTTGTTAACAATGGTAACAAGTTGATAAGGTTATTTTTATAGAATCTAGAAAATTAAAGGTACGTTAGAGGAACATCATAAACAAAAATCATAAAATGGTGCAAAATTCATTGTATAAAATGACTCTCATGGTTAGTTAATTATGATGAAAAATTATCTGTAACATCTCGGGCGTATAGTTGTCTAAATTATGAAAATTCAGTTTCATAGGATTTTTCGTTTTCGCGCTGGATTTACCACACACACCAACCTTTTTGCGGAACCTGGTCATTTGGACTCAGGGGACCCTAAAACGTGTATTTCCGTTGAAAACTGGAATTAGAAAATTTTCACGATCGCAATACTTTCCCTTACTATATCTTTCATATATAGGTAAGTGAGGGGTGAATTCTTGAATGATGGGATAACAGCTTTGATACTGATAAGTAAGTTCCAGTTAAAGTGTTTGAAGTAAGGCGTTATATTGAGTTATAGTTCTGTTTTATTTTGTTGTGTTCGTGTAAATACCTTTTTACTATGTTTTTATTGTTATTTTTCCATTAGTTTCTGTTTTTATCAAATTTATTGCTATATTTAAGTGGAACGTGTCAGGTTAGGTTGAGCCTACTGGCTTTGCCTACTTTATTTATAGACATTTAAAGGCAGCAGCTATTCACTGACAGGTAAGACTGTATTTAAAGTTTATTCCAGTGTTATTAAAAGACAAAGTTCTATTTTAAAAAAAATTGATAACCTGGGTTAGGTTATATAGGTTACTCACACTTATTATCAGATATAGGCTGTGGAAACGCTATGGTAACTAATCACGGTGTTACAATGGAAGAAGAGGGTGCTACTGAAGTTAATAATGTAACAACCAAACCAGAGAAACCACCGTCAGCTAAAAGACCTAGGTGCAAGACGTCAGATAATGAGGAAGAACTTAAAGAGGATAACTTTAGGGACACATTGCTACAAGAGGAAAGATCTATCCAAAGTAATCTTAAGACCTTCTTATTAGGGTTGCATAAAAAAATTACCAACAAGACTAAGGGACACATAAACGCAACTGTGGAACGACTCATTAGCATTTTAGAGGCTATGAGCTCTAGAAAAAAAGACAGTGATGAATGCAAAGGGCTTTCAGTGGCAGCTCTTGTCAAAGAGGTAGTAAAAGAAACACTAGAGTCAACTAGCATTATTAATATACTTACTGAAAAAATAATGCAAAGATCATTTCCTTCAGTAAGTCAAGAAATACCAAGTGTGGGAATATCAACACAATATTCTCAACTGATCAAGGCTGGAACCTCCAAAGAATCTAATCAACCGGCGGAAACAGAGAAATTTACTATTGTAAAGAACAAACGAAACCGGAAGAAAGCTAAGTCCAAACAAGAAAGAAGTATACTGAATCAAGACGGTATGGAAGAAAACAAACATGATAGTCCTGAACCTGATAAACCTGTAACTGCACAAAAACCCAAAACTTTAGCAGATATAGTTAAGAACCTGCCATTAAAGCCAAAAAGTTCTCCACAACCAACATACCTTACAATTAGTGGGTCGGGAAAAAGTCCAACGGATATCATCCAAGGGCTTCCTTCACTAAAAGAATTAGGTGTGAATGCCTCTATTGTGAGAAAAACTAAAGAAGGTTCAGTTTTGGTTCGCCTTGAGGACAGCTCTCATGTAACAAAAGTAATTGGTTGGAAAGGGCTCCGAGATAGCGGTCTACATGGCAGGCTGGCCTTGAGGAGAAAACCAAAGATGGAGGTGAGGGGTGTGCCTCTGACATGGAATTCAGCCGATCTTTCGAGGTTTCTGTGGGAAAGAATACCCGAGAAGTCGGTTCCCACCCCATTAGTTACCGACGATCTCCGGCCACTGTTCTCCTCAGTGGCTAAAAATGGATTAACAAAAAATTGGGTGTTAGAGGTGTACCCAATGGTTCGGTTCCAATTATTGGAGTTGGGAACCTTGAATGAAGAATGGTGGTCCTTGTCGTTTAAAGACTACCTAGATGCTGCTCGTTGCACCAAGTGCCAGGGCTATGAGCATACCAAGGCAACATGCACAGTAGATACTGAAGTTTGTATCTGGTGCGCAGAGAGTGGTCATTTAATGAAAGTATGTCCGAAGAAAAATGCCAAATTAGACCCGATTTGTATCAACTATTTGCGGGAGAAAGTTCCTCGTAGCCAAGCGAAGCACAAATCAGGTAGTCGAGAGTGCCCTGTGCATTTGAAGTGGTGCAAAGAAATGGTAAACAGGACTTATTATGAATAAGATTAAGGTTCTCCAACTGAACATGGGCCGCCGGAGAGTTGTAGCGGATGAGCTTCGTGCTCTTTCACAACGCTACGACATTATGGCGGTATAGGAACCAACCTGCCGTGGGAACGTGGTCACAGGATTTGGCCTTACGTCGAGAGTTATAGCCCTAAGCAGTGGAGAGAGGAGGCCTAGGTCTGCGATTGTGATTAACAATCCAAATCTCGATGTAATGGATCTGAGGCAATACTCTAAGGCAGATTGTGTTGCATGCTACATCAGGTATGGTAACATCTCATTTACGCTGGTTTCAGCATATCTGGCTAACCCAGGCAACATTGAAGATGACATATCTGCCTTAGAAGCGATCACAACGTGCACGAGGAATGTGATAATATGCTCAGATACCAACTCCTGGAACACGGTCTGGGGATCCAATCGTACAGATAGAAGGGGTGCTAAACTCGGAGAGTTTATCGCAAGAAGCCAGCTCGTCGTGGTGAACGAAGCCACTTCCATCCACACGTTTTCCGGCGGGATGGGTGAGAGTTGGATTGACGTGACTTTGTCATCTCCGACGCTCGTAGGACACATTTTCGATTGGGCCCTCAGATCTGAAACGAGTTCAGACCACAAAGCTCTCGTATTTGACATAGTTCAGGATGAAGAGCGTTCCCACGGTGTTGAAAACGGTTATGTAACGCGTATAAGCAACTGGGATGCTTTCCGATCGACGCTGGATGGAAAAATTGTTGATGAAGATTGGGAAGAAGGATATTTTAAGACCGAAGAAGACCTGGATTTCAGAGTGTCTAGAATTACTAATCTTATTCGCGACACCGCAGAGATTTCCCTCCAGCATCGGAAGGTGAGAGCTCGACCTGTCCCATGGTGGGTTGTTAAAAATTAACAAGTTATCAAAAGACATTGTCTATCCTGGAATACATTATAACTAGAATTTAAAATTGTCCGCCCAATTTTTTAAGAAAAATAAAACTGTGAGAAACAATTACGCTAAATTTATCTCTTCTTAATGCCTTAGCCTTCGATTATATTCACTAATTTATAAACACATCCAACGCGCCCAAGTTTATTATCAAGAACACCACTATGTTTCTACACTGGAAAGCAAAGAAGAAAACTTTAAAAACATTTCAAAATGACTTTTTAAGAAAAATTGTAAAAGAATTGTCCAATGAGCCAGAACGGCAAGATTGCATGAAGAATTGGAACGGCTAAAATTGATGATTACTTGAATAATTTTTTTTTTTTTTTTTATTCGTATATATTACAATTTGTCATAATAGACAATAATAGTAGTGCTACAGGATCTCATTCATACAATATTTACAATATAAACAAAAGGAAAGTCAAATTACATAAAATAAAATAAAAATAAATAAACGTACTTGAATAATAGAGGCAACAAGTTTCTTAATCCGTGAAACTTATATCAATGTTATATGAGGTAAGGTCATCCCTTCTGGAATACCTCAACGGTAGCAAGAACATTTAAAAGTTAAATTTCATTTTTAGTTTTTTATGTCACCTACATACATCGGACTTTAATTGTATGGAACAGCTAAATAATTTATCATCAAACGTATCCAATCCTTTCGATCCAAAGTACTCCGAACAATAGTTAATGCTATTTATTATTTTACCCCCTTTACCCTACACCACGACCTCAATATTCCATTTATTTTAGACCTACAACCATCCAAACTTTTAAAATTCCATCAGAACCTTATTCTTCATCTTAACCCTCTAGCACAATCCATATCCAGCTCCACCCACCCCTACAATCCACCTCAAAGTTTGAAACGATAGTGGATTCGAGACGTTTTGTAAACATTTTTATTGGAGTTCTGACACTGGTCAGATCCTCTACTCATGTACTGTATGTTTTTGGGTATTGCGCTAACCCTAAATCGGCCTCCACTGTCTCACACGAGTAACGCGGCTGAGAGAGATTCCGCTATTCCCTCTACAAGTGGAGGTAAAAACCCAGCCTAGAGTTCCTTTAGTAGATTGTAAGTATTGTGTATAGTTATAATTGTGTTTATGATGTTTATTTATTTGTCAATTTTGTATTTATATCAATAATAAGTTGTTTTTTATTTTGCTTTTGTATATATAGGAATTTATTTTTAATGAAATTTAACATTATCATTATTTTTTCTATATATTGTATGAATGTGGTCTCATATCACTATTACTATTGTTCGTTATTGAATTATGAAACAAATTGTAATATATCTGAATATATGAAAAAAAAAGTTTTCTATGTCAAAGACAAATCAAAGGTTAGCCACATCAACATTTTATAAAATTTGAATTGAATAAACGTCAGAAATCACTATAATGAAAGAGTTTCTTAAAATGCATATTAGTACAAAAAAATTCTTAGTAAAACATAAATATTTAGAAAAGAAATATTAAGGGCAATGAAAAAAAAATTATCACTACATTACTATTATTTTAGTTGTCATGTATCAGATATTCTTTGAGACACATTAATAAGCTATTAATGTAATGCATTAAAACTTATTTCGAACATTATTTCTTTACATCCAACTTATAGGTCAACCTGTTAGAATTAAAGGATTATTATTTTAGTGCTCAAATGATTTAAAGAATATTGAGTAAAATATTTAATTTTTAAGATATGTGGAGTGGATCGTCACCAAAACGTTATTGACAACGAAGCAATCTGTTCAGCATATTTAATAATAGCTTGTAATATTCTTCTTCTCAAACAGTAGCCATGACATTCGGCTGTTTTTCATACGAACAACAAAAACAAGTCTCCAATGCACTCTAATGAATACTAAATCATCAAAACAAGAACATTTAAACACTATAATGAATAATTCAAAAGTTATGAATAAACAGTATGGTACGCCTAGTTTATTTTAAGTAATTTAAAAGTATCACTCTAAGGAACTTGTTGAAGAAAACAGTTTATTTTAGTTAATTAACCCATTTAATTCCAATATTAAATAGTCAGCTTTAATTTTGTTTAAAAAAAATCGATTATGATTTTTTAATAACATATAAAAAAACCTAATTATGACAAAGTTTACGTTAAAAATAGTAACATAAAAAATTTCAATTCTCAAAAAAAATTAATAAATCAAATTAAATAAATAAAATAACACATAAATACTAATTATTGATTACCTGTGAAAAAATAGTGATAATCCATATATTTTGTGAACACGTGCATTTTGTAGAAACAAAATAAATTAAAAGATACATTAATAACGCGTTTTATAATTTAATTTTAGTTGCTATAGGTGTAATTATATTTTAAGACTATTTTTTAATGACTAAATGTTGAATAAGTGTATTACATATTTTTTTTATTTCTCTAGATTATTCCATATTAATCCGTATAAAATGGGTGTCTATTCCTATTATATGTAAAAATATTGTAGCAAAATGTATCATCAAACGCGCCAGCCTCGAAATGTCTTTTCTTTCAAAGATTTTTAATCCAGTAAATTTTGAAAACAGAAATAATTTATGAAAATATACCATTGAATTCATCAGAAAAGTATATTTTATTCTTAATATTTACGTTATGAACAAAAATAGTTAATCAAATAATTTTCAGAAATCATAGCTCTATTATTTCATAAATAACACAATAACTTATTTTGAAACCTTATTATTAATGTTAAATAAATTATTATTTAGTGAGGTCCATATAAGAGCATACAAGTTAATCCAACCTTAGGATGATCTATTCTTAGACTATGTGGCCTTTTATCCTGCATAAGATCCTAGCAACAGAAATAATAAATAGATCAAACTGTTTCCAAAGTTTCATAATAAATATAAATCACTAAGAAGGCCTTGAGTCCTTTGCCAGATTCTCACCAAACGCGCCGGTATTAATCGACTGAACAAAATTATTACATATATATAAAATGTAAATATCGTTCCCAGAATTAACTTGTCATTAATATTTTTGGCAATGAAATAATTCAGGGATCCACTACTTTAAAATAGTTGGTGAAGTACTGGGGAGTTCTTTCTCAAGTCATTTTCATGATTTTATTTCACCCTGTATATTTACTAATTGAGTTTATATAATACAATTTTAAATTGAAAAAAAATCTATAAATGTAGATAATGTCTACAATTAAGGCAATAAATAAAAAAAAAGATAAAATAATGAAAAATCCATTTTAATTTAGAAATTATGCTAAAAAAAAAATAAATAAACATTTGTCACCTACGAAATATTTCCTTAGATTATTTAATTAAAAAATAAGTCGTATAAAGAATTTTATAATACATTCAGAGATTAAATATATAGGGAAGTAAAAGTTCATGGGTTAAAGAATTTATTTTATTGAGTTTTGAGAGAAACATGTCTTTTAACGAATAATCTGTTATATCATTATATGCACAATTAATTATCGGCTTTTCATTTCTCTCCATTAAATTTTACAATATTTTCTAAAGGATAATGTTTTCTAAAAGTTTTAGCTTTTTAAAATTTGTATGTATATTATACATGTATATTAATGCTTTTATGTTGCTTGTTGTTTTATTTTGTTTTTTACACTTTCCCATGTATTTCATCTCTGAATGTATTTTAAAAACCTTAAATGGGTTTCAACAAATGAGTTAGGGTGAAATTGATGTGAGATTTTTACATTAGTAATTTATATAACATATTTATTAATTAAATAATCTAAGGAAACTATTTTGTAGGTGATAAATGCTTAGTTATTTCTGTTTTCATCATTATTTCATAATTAAAATGCAATTTATAAACATAAAAATATAGCTCTTATGTTTAAAAACACAAAAGTTACATAAAAAAATAACATTTTTTTACACTTTTCTCCTATAGTTAGTTTTCGGATTAGTTCAACTTATATATTTACCAGTTTTTCATCAATGTTTACAAGATGATATGGGTAATTGTTAAGAAAGATTAAAGGTAGTTGAAAGAAAATAAACACACACACACACACACACACACAACACGCACTAACACAAAGACCTTTTTGTGCGACTTGCTTATTTGAACTTAGGAAACTCTAAAACGTTTATTTCTGTTGAAAATAGATTTTAGAAAATTCTCAATGTCACAATACTTCCCCTTACTATATATTTCTTATATATGTAAGTGAAAGTAAAAATCTATTAAATAATGGAAGTGAAAAAAACAGCTCAGAGGGAGTCAAGCCGGTAATACATTTCCAAAGAGCTGTAATTTACAGCCTTCACGTGGGTGCTGTCAGAGATGTGTAGCCTGCTAGGCGATGACAAATGGTTTGAAATCGTTTTGGTTTATTACTTTCAATAATTAACAATTGAAAAAGAAACTTTTTTTTTTTTAAATATAGGTTTGGTTAGGTACGTGCATAGAATTTAGACAAATGAATTCACCCAAATAGTTTTTTTTCCTTTTAATATGGACGTTTTACTTAAACTAACAATGACTAGAAGTGTAACTCATCCCATACTATATGTTAATGGTACAAATAAAAGTGATTTCCTCCAGATAAGATCTTAATCGAACCCTCTCTAGACTCAAAGTTGCTTATATAACTCCAATACACTCTGCCGATTCAATCGGACACACATATTACTTGGCAATGATTCCGAAACTACAAATTACTATTATTATCGTATATTGATTAATTGTTTCATTGAAACACATATACGAGCAACTTAGAAACATAGCAACTAATTGCAAGTTATCTCTTTCGTCTAATTTATAGTTTTGATAATTAAAATAGAAAAGAGTTTAGTACATTGAATCCCTGGTTGAGAGTATACATTACATACATTTACAGATCTTAGTTCAGCAAAAAAGAATAACATGAAAATACTGCAATAATTTCAGTAAAACAATTTAGGCTTCTAATAAACCAAACATTTTTTTTTTAATAATTTTTTAACGTGATAAATGGCGAAGAAAATAGGGTATAATAAGATGTAAGCCAGGAGCTTTTTAGTTTAGTTGTCTATTAATTGCTTTGTAAATTTCATTCGGATGAAAAACTGATGGTGGCAGTGATAGGGATAAAGGTCTTCGATTTTAGCTGTGAAAGAATTATGCAGCAATGAGCTGACCTTGAGTTTAGGTGTTTAGCGATTTCTTTTGCTTTTTTCGTCACCTATTTTGGCTCAGCTATTTTCTGTGCTTCGGAGAGGATATTGGTTATCTTTTTTCTTTAGGATACTTCAAGTTGCTGCCCATACTGGCCCTTCTCTGTTTTTAATAGAGTTAATGTGGATCCTTTAATTACTGTTTTAAAATTGCACAATTCTTGGTGATATTTTCGGATTGGTTTGTTATGTTCTGTTTTACGAGATTGATATCTGGTCCTTTGCTAAGTGCTCTAATTTTACGTTTTTTCTTAAATGAGCTTGCGTAGGAGCTGCACAAGAAATGATCAGATTTAGTTGTCTTTCTTGGCGTTGTGGGATTCTAACTTGCCTATTGGATGCACTTTGTTAAGTAATTAACTGCGTGGTCGAGGTCGTCGGCTATAAGTATGGAAGTATTTAGCGAAATTTTTATGTTTAAATAATTTTTAAAGTTGTAATAGTTTATGTGACCATTTATAAATGTTGGAGGTGCAGTTTTGTTAAATAATGGTTTGCTTATTCCAGTAAGAACAGGCTATGATCGAAAGAGAGATCAGTAGAGAGGTGGCATTAGAATATAGAAAAGACGAATAAATCTATGAGATCAGGAAATTTTGTTTGAGACGTAGGCCAATAAGTAGGTTAAGATAGAGAAATTGTAGATAGTTTTAGATCCCTATCCTTTTAGTAGCCTTTTTTAAAGAGTACCTGTTACTCCAAAACACCACCTTGTGTTTTTAACGTTGAAGTCACCACCTGCTAAGTAAGTTTTTTCCTACTGTTTATAAAAGATTCTTCAGTTCTCAAGTGGAAACTACTTTGTTCGGAGCAATATAAACTGAGGCGATCGTGAGTTGGAATTTTGCAGAGTTAGTGAAATAATCGTATACTGAAGAAATGCGTAGGAGCTGCAGGAATCAGGTGGTGGTTTAATGTCTTTTTCACAATGATTGCAGTATTTCCATGGACCGAGTGGACTGGGTGATCTGATCTGTACGTTTCGTATCCTTGTAGGTTGAACGTCTGTTTGCCAGCCTGAGTTTCTGCTACCAATGCTACGTTTACCTCATGTTCTTTTAGACGAAGTTCCAGTTCATTATTGCGTTAGGACAGACTATTGGAGTTCGAAAGGAGTATTATAAATGGAAGTTAATAATGTGTATAATTGGGAAGGGTTTGAATGCCGCCAAGTTATACCGAACCACCAATTCGGCTTTCGTACTTATCACTCCACTGTGTCATCGTATAGTTGATAATATCACTATTGCTTTGGAGAAAAAAGAATATTACTCAGAAATTTTCCTTCATATGTTGCGTTTGACAGTGCTTGGCACAATGAACTATTATGGAAAAATAAAAACGCACCTGTTATCTACTTATTTTTAAAGTCTGTAATATTTGTTTTTCGACAGGTTCTTTTGCATTTCCATTGATTCTTCCATATCTCCCTTCCTTTCTCTTTAATACGCTGGCGTGCCACGAGTTAGCGTATTTAGCCCCCTTTTTTACTCTCTTTACACTTCCGATATTCCTTAACATCCTTGCACCACCTTCTATACCTGATGATATAGCACTTCTTTCTTCTCACAGAGACAGCATTATAGCTTCTATTTCCTCAAAAAATTATTATTCGACCTATAAATGTGGTTTCCAGATTAGAAAATCAAAATTAATGCTGCCAAATCCGACATTAATGCAGCACCTTCAAAAACCTACGTATGATAAGTCGTACCATATTTGGATAAAAGACTAACATGGAACATACATAAGAAATTAAAGCATCAAGAACTAACAAGACATTACTAACAACTTTCACATTTATTGAATTACAGATCACCACTAAATTTACAAGCGACTACTCTACCTCAGTCTCAACCAATCTGGACATACGAAGCAGAACTTTGGGATTCTGCAAAACATGTACAAACAAACAACTCAACCCAAAATTTAACGAAAAACTGTTCACGAACGATGGTATGTTTTGAATCACACGATGCATAATAACACAGACATCCCAACAGTGTATTCTTACATTCACTTCAAATATAATACGTTTCATTCATCGACATATTACAACCCAAATCAACTTGTTTTTTCCCTTTCTTTCTACCTGTTACTAAGCCAAACGCAAAGAAGACTTAAAAAACGATGGGTAAGAGATCTACTTAACGAACAAAAATTCATAAAAATCCATCAGAACTCTGGTTAACAATAAAATAGTAATTCAAATTTGAGCATTGGATGTGCAGGTAGCAACGCAGTTGGGCAGAAAAACAATTATAATAATTTGTTTTTTTAATAAATAAATATATATATATATGTATATATATATATTTGTACAATGTCATGATACAAATTAAGGTAAACTACCCATTGAAAGTACTATAATAATTATTATAACATTAATTAAAAAAATAGAACAATAATAATAAAAAATAACAAGGAATAAAACATAAATTAGGTAACAAAGTTTAAGAAAATTTGAATTTAACGCGGAAAACTCTTTGATAATATATATCTAGTAGTATCCTAGTTTTACTAGTAAAGTTATGTTTATAAATCTTTATTGGCACTGAAATGAAAGGAAGTTACTGGAAGATGGACCTTCCTTGGACGATGGGAAAACATGGAAAAGTCGGTGAAATATGGGCCTATATTCTAAATTGCTTTTCCAGCCGATCCGCCGAAAATACGTGACGTTTGTAGCAATGAAAAGAGGAAAACCATAAAAAAGAAATAATTCAAACTTTAATCCTCTGATGAACGTAAACGTTTAAAACGTAATTTTTGATGGCATTATTAATTTAGTTGCTGATATAAAAAAAAAAAAAAAAACGTAGGCAATGAAGTTCTGGATAATGAATGTTGAAATTAACTTTGACCGAAATTTGAATACGGTTAATAAGGAATACCAACATTTCTCCTTGATTAGCGAGTGAGGTACACTTACTATTTTACTAAATAGACTTATGAAAATGTAATAAATATGACGAAAACATTGTCCGTAGTTTCTCAACATATTTTATATATGTTTATATAACATAGAGACAACAGAAATTTAAATTTTTTATAATAAATATGAAATAGGAATCAAACCAGGCAGAGAAGCTGATGGGTGTTACTGTATCTATCACGACTACCACAAGATCATAGCTTACACCATCACATTCCCTGGTTGTCCATCAATTTGACTGGTGTAAATAAAAACGGTTTAAGTATAAGGTTTAAGAACATAGTATAGTATTGTTAAATATTCTTTATAAAATGATAATATTTAAATTCACGTAATATATATATATATATATATATATATATATATATATATATATATATAATCCCTCAAAATCTCAAATCAAAATGCACCTATATACCCGTAAATATCGACAAAAATCCAGTACCCTAGAAACACTACGTAAGATACATCCGACTATATTTGGATTAAATACATAATAAAAGATGGAACATACATACAGGATGAAAGCGTCATGAACTAACAGGATGATAAAAAATAAATTATACGATATAAGTAGTTTGGGTTTAGACCATTTGGAAATAAGTACCAGAAATTTAGGGTTCTAAAATACACCTTCTAATATAAAATATAACAAAAAAAATCAAAGAAAAATACTCAATGCGTGTTGGTTTGTTTCAAATCACTCGATGTGGAATGAAAAATATTCAAAAGTAAATTCCTACACTCATAAGGAATATACCATTTTTTATTCTTTGACTTATAACCTCATAATTTAATTGATTTCATATACTTCTCCGCTGTTAGTAGGCTTACCTCAACGGCGATAAGCAGAGAATAGCCAAGGGATTATCTAAATTAATTTATATATATTACATTCAGGATCAGGTATAAAATCAGAATAGTTTATGATGATTCTATTTAGATGAATAGGAATTAAGTGCTGTTAGTTTCCCTGTTTTTACGTCCTTTTTTATTCACGAATTACACACCTAAAAGGTGTTGGTATTTATTCCGTGGGACCACCCTGAAATTAAAGTCCAGGCATGAAGTCACGAAGGTTGCATAGCCCTAGATTACTTCCATCAATTTTATGTTTTGCTATTTTATTAAAGAATTGGTGTTATATTATTTTCATCTAAATTGTGTTATATGGTGAGTATGTAGTCACCCTATTCAATTCATAAATCTATAGCAAAAAGATCTATCTGATGGATAAGTGCTCTCCACTTAAAAAGAGGGATAATAACAGCACATGCCAGCTTTATGGATTATAACATCCAGTCGGTATTATTGAAAAGAATTTTCCCCGAACAACTCTTGTTACGTTTGAATTGACGTATGAGGGCGTCGATCATAAAATAGAACTTGTATTTTTCGGAATCATCGTATTTCGCCTTTTGTATCTTAAAGGGCATACGAGCCGGAAATGCTGGAGGAATGCTATATCCTTGCAGAGGAAACTCTATTGAATACTGGCTGACCGAACAATGGCGAGCTCTCTATTATATGGCACAATCCATGAAGACCTTTCGGTTCCTCCCTACGAAGATTTAATCCATTCCATCCTATCTCATCTCCGATCCACATATATCCAGCCACCCCCTTCGTAATCCTCTTACCATCCGTGCAAGAGATGCTTCCCATTTTCGACTGAATAGGAACTGTGCAATTATCTTATAATAGGGTATTCACTTTTGCGCTGTAGGGTTTTATCTGTGAATATATAGTAATTTGTAGTTATGGAACCTTTGATCAATAATATTCCATTGAAAATTTTATGTTTTAACAAGTTCCCTAAATAATCTCGTAATTACAATTCTTATAAGAATAGAAGTTTATTTATATTTTTTAATTTGAATGAGAACTTGTTTTAAGCACTATTGCACGTGTATAAACAATTGTAATTACTTTCAGTTAGAGATAAGTCAAAAGAACATAAATCCGAATTATTCTGATTCCTTTCATATTATGATCATATACAAAATGATACCGCAATTTTTGGTTTCGCGAACTTCTCCTTAACCGAACAGATTTTTTACTATCATTTAGGGTATTCTTCTCTGACGGTTAATAAGTAGAATACATTGCAATTATTTTTTTTTATTTAGAGGGAAAAATAACTTTTCCGTAACCAATTCATCAAAGGATTATTCTAGAAATATCATCCATGCCTGAGAGTGTGTGGCTCTAGCGCCCTCACTCAGTCTCCACTGACTAGATTGGTGACGCGGCTGACTGAGAGGCGCTGGGATCTCCTGACATTGTGCCTCAGCATCCATTTCTGGATGCAGAGGTTCGATTCGGAGTTCCCAGGGGCAGTATGTAAATATTGTATATAGGTATGAAGGTAGCCAAGATTATAATTATTTTCTTTTAATTCATTTATTTTATTTAATTAATTTTTTTTTCATTTGTTATTGAGGTATTTTATTTTTTGTTTGTTTTACTTTGTACATATGGAATGAATGACTTCTTTTATCCCTAATACTTATTGCCCAAGATAGTGGCAGATACTATTACTTCTCAATAAAGCAATATTTTCTAAAAAAAAAAAAAAAGAAAAAAAAAAAAGAAATATCATTATTAATTTAGGAGTATAATATACTGTTGGGAAGTTCAAGATTCAAACAAAAATTTAATATGCTATTAAAGAAGTAGTACAAGTTAATATAAACTTATGAAAATATGTTATTGGTAAAGAGGGACGTTATGATAGTTTAATGTTGCCATCGTCGTACAAGTTATATTCATTCAACACTAAAGATTTGATAAAAAATATTACATAAGAAATTGTAACTATGTTGTTATAATAAATGGTAATTTGTCATAAATCTATAAACTAACATTACTAATTATCATTCCAAATTTTAAATTATTTCATGAAAAAAGATGTTTCATTGGAAAATAAATGGAATTCCCATGGATACTAAATCAAATCTTTAAAATGTATTTTAAATAGTTCATTTTAAATTAAAACCCTATAATAAATCTAATACTGTAGAAACCTTTTTTATTTCTATACTTTTTGAAAACATGCATTGCAATCTAGTTTTCTTCGTATGGGAAAATTAGATTTCCTCTTATATATGCTTTATTTTTAAATAAAAAACAAACAAATAAACTGAACTAATTATGATTTATATTTTTGGTTTCTGGTGAAAATTAAATTAAATCCGGAAAAGCATATTCAACCTTGACTTGATGCCAACACTTCAAGAAGAAAAGAACCAAGCGATTAAAAGTACTATACTCTCTGCTAACCAAATCATCAAAAGAAAAATTATACAGAAAATGAATACACATACGTATCTACTTAAACCTATATGGGCTAACGCATCACAGATATATGGTTCTGATAAACAGACTCACATAAAAAACTGCAATCAATTAAATAATAAAAAGATGAAGACTCATAACGACACCTCCTTGGCAGGTATTAATCAAAATCCTACGTACGGACTTTTAACAAACAACAGTTACGACGTTGAGTTTCAAACGGTGCTATATCCATTCAAGGAAAATTCACAGGAAGCGCGAAAATCTCTCATTACTATATTAAAGAATGTGGTCTCATATCACTATTATTAATGTTCATTTTGTAACAAATTGTAATATATCTCAATAAATAAATTATTTATTATTACTATATTAATAAACTAACTTTTTTGATAATTATCGCATTAAAATATAGATTTTTGATTATTACATTAATCACATCATAATAATGAGATGTTTTGGCATAATTTAAAACGAAACTAAATCGTTAATATAAAAAATATTCCTTTAAAAATATTCCGATAGATTAAATAATATAGCATATTTTGAATAAAACTATCGAAGAACAGAGAAAGTTGATCCTTATCTATATTGATGAGAATACAAATTTATATTAATGAAAATAACAATATATCAAAATATAAATTTCGTAGAAAATGTTCTTTAATACCTTTTGGAAATTAACGTCTCAGTTGACCAATACATACGAATCCTCTATTAGTGTTTTTTATAGCAAACCACACGAACACGACAAAATTACTTTCAAAATAAAGTTGAAAGAAGCAGGATGTGAGATCGCATCTGCTAAACTAAAGCCTAGGAAGGGGTGCTGCTGGACACTTTTCTTCTCCTTCTCTATCATGTCAACAGCTAAAGTTTTATATAAAAATTCGCTTAATGTAAGATAACTTTTAACAGTTGAGAATAAAATTATACAGTTAAAAAAAAAAGTGAATATTTACATAAATATATATTAATAACGCCTAAAGTTAATTCATTCAGGCGGTGTAGACTATACGGAATGATGTAGAGCTGTGAAGGATTGCATATACCATACGCCGTGCCTAGCTCTAACTTACTTTTTATCTCTAAGAATAATTCTTTTATGTATCTTTTAAAAGGTAAATTTCACCAAGCGTACTTGACTTTTAATTAATCTGAACTAACGGAGGGTGGTATTAATTAATATTTAATCTTTTAGTTATACATTTCAAGGGAGCGGCGTGGTCTAGTGGGTAGAACGCTAGTCTACTGTGCTAGTCCGGGTCCTGGCTTCGAATCCCGGCTGTAGCAGAATATAATGTATTCTATTATTTCAGCCGGGGGCAATCCGGGGGTATGGAGACTCTCCTGGGGCACACCCAGCCTCCATAAAGTGGGTACTCAATAATGGGGAAAAAACCCAGCGGCTGAGCGTAATCTTGCCCCAATCACGTCATTGCACGGCCGTTGGCCTAGAAACAGTACGAATATCTACATTTAGTGAGCCCAAAAGTCTTCATGGGTTGTAGTGGTACAGATTTTTTAAACATTTCGAGGTAGTTTATGTGCTAAGTTGATTGAACATGAAGAGCATAATTTTAGTTAACATACTGTATTTATATAGAAACTATATCAAGAAAATTCAAAATATAGCAATAATAATTACAAATTCAAATAATTTCACTAAAATCCTTAAATAGCCATACGAGTAAATAAAGATAAATTTATTACTTGAAACATTGGTTTTTTATTTACTAACATGTTTCATTATTTAAATTTATACTTTCACGAAAGAAACCGCATTATTAAAGTCTAATATATTTTACGTAATTAAGTGACCAAAAAAGTAAAAGAGTTATTTTATGTCGTTTTTATTTTTTCATTTAATTTATTATTACTAAACATACATGATGCTGTACCAGAAGTTGACCAGTCTCTGAGTTACCACAAAACGGTGTGAATATAAGATATGATTTCTCAATAATAAATGAAAGGATATGTAAATATAAAACCTCTTCAATTCCAAACAAAGAGAAAAATGAATTATAAAATACTACAAAGGATGTATCTCATGGCAGTATATGTTTAGTTCGTTCATGGACATCGGTCTTGTATTATTATTGGTATAATTTAAAATATTTCTTAGAAGATAATTTTTGTTGATTATACATTTTAAAAAGAATAGTTTACTAAGCTTGGTAATATATTCTTTAATAGGAGGTAGTCCCGATTCTAAAGGAATGGTTTTAATGTTAGAACTATATGGATAATATTTACTGGTTTGTAAACATATAATTTGAAGCGCTTGCAGTTTTTTGTAGTTTGATTTACACTTTTTTTTTCTCTTTATATTCAGAATGTATCTGACAATCAGTTAATGTGCTCAGGCATAGTAGACATGCGGAAGAACTGCCCAGCAACTCCCCTTCCGAGGTTTTAATTTAGCAGATGAGGTCCTTCATCCAGCTTCTCTTTAGTCTTCTTCTGACTGGCATTCCAGTTATTGACATGTCGTTTAGCAGTCTATTGTCGTGTCCGTTAAGTTTACTGTATATGTTGGTCAACTGTTACTTGTTGTAAGCCCGTATGTAGGATTCTGTTATTTACGTACCAGATAGCTGTCGTTATGAGTCTTAAAATTTAGGATTGAAATTATTGCAGTTTTTGTATGTGAGTCTTTTTTGCTGAACCAAAAATCTGTGAAGCGTAAGTCCATATTGGCTTAAGCAGCTTAACACATTTCTTTTTTTAAATTTATTTATTGAAATTTACAAATGTATGTAAATATGCTACAATGATAAAACACATGAAAAAAAAAATCATGAAGAGAAACTGCCCATTGGCAGCACTCTAGTAGAGAATCTACGCAAGAAGGTCTCGAGGCCATCTTCTTTTTAGACGCCTCAGCAGATTGTCAGGAATTTAAGTGGAAGCAAGGATTGAAACTAGTAGATTAGAGTGGAAGTGGAGTTTTTCATGGAAGGAGTGATACCTGGTACAGGCCAAATCAGCAACGTATGGAACATTAAGGTCTTTGTGGATGAATTTATTGGTGACAAGTAAGGAGCGTTAAGGATTTTGGATTGTAAGGATTGGATACGGGAAGAGTTCGATGGTTTAGTTGAGCCCCAAAGCTCAACTTCGTAAGTCCAGATTGCCCATATGATTGTCATGTAAATGAGTCTTTTGTAGTTAAGTGAAAGTTTAGTGCGTCTGTCAAGTAAATGTTGAAGTAACCGAAATCGGTGAGCAGTTTCTTGTATTTTCAGTCTTATATGCGGATTCCATGTAAGACGTTTGTCAAGCAGGAGGCCTATATAACGGATATCATTAAAGGACACTATAGTACAGGACGTCATAGGTTTACGCAAAGGGTAAAATTAATCTGCTGAAATTTATTGGAGTAGATTTTAATTCTCCAATTCTGACACCATACCTCATGGTCTCTGATGTGAAATTGGGGGGTTTGAGAGGCAATACTAGGATCGTTATTAACTGATAGCACGCATGTGTCATCGGCATAGATAGAAAGGAATGTGTTAGGATGGCTTGGGATATCAGATGTAAAGACTGTGTAAAGAATGGGTCCTGTAATACTGCCTTGAAGAACACCAGCAGCCTGAGTAAAAGTGAATGAATAGGAAGTATTGTGGTTGATTTTAAAGGTTCTATCAGAGAGGTAGGACTGGAGGATGAGGAAGTATGTTGGAGGGAGGAATTTACGGAGTTTGTACAACAGGCCTGGGTGCCAAGGTTAGCACATGAAGCTGAATATTGAACATGCGTAAAGAAGGATTGGGTAAACAAGCTTTATACAAAAATAATTTATTTAATACGTTAATTTAGAGTGTCTGTTAAAATATAGATATATAAAACACAGAGCTGTATTGGGTTTGTTGCAAACATAATAAGTGTGCTGAGTAAAAGTCAGTCTTTTATACAGGACTAGTACCAGATATTCCCTGACTTTTGACCAAGGTATTCTAATTCTTACAGAATGTTGGAGGATAAACTATGGTCTTTTCGATGTAAATTATATTAGGTTAGTTTTATTTCGTTTATCTTTATTTCCATTTATTATAAAATCTCTCACTTGTTTTTCATTCAGCGGTCGCGGTTTTGCCAAATTTTGAACAGTCGTACTTCACTTTGTCTTCCAAATGCGTGTTTTTTTTTTCTGAAGGATTTCAACTCAGTTAAGCCTTGAAAACATCTCCAGCCTTAAGGAATCAACAGCAGTAAGTAATACTACGGTAACAAGCGTTATTATTGCTGCTATAGGGAATATTTATTTATTACTTGTTTCCCTTTCTAAAACCTATTTCACTATCTTTTCTCATATGAAATGCGATATTTAACTCAAGTTATGTCCTGAAAAACTTGAGGTTAAAGATCAACATCAGCAGGTTCAAACCGGCCCCCTTATAAGACCCCTCGCGATATTAATACCACAAGCCACTCCTTCAGGTACCACTTTGGAATCTGAACCCCCCGCCTGGCACATCCTCACAGGAAATCATAGATGAATCTCCTTTCTTCACACCAAATCCTATTCAAATCCTCTATAATAAATAAGAAAACATGGAATCAAGGAACATAAGATCATCCTCCGATATCTGTCAAAAATTTCAAATTCTGTTAGCACAACTTAATAAATTAAATAATCCTGGCAGCTTCTCGTATCTGAACATAACATATGACCCTAAAATGTCTCTAGATAAAACCTACAGAAAAATAGTTGAATATATGACAGATACCAATTTTGATTTTCATACTTATCACTGAGGTTTAAAATAAGAAACTTAGATCAATCGACACAAGTTGAAGTTATTAAACAGGAACTGATACGATCCTACTCGAAGTGAGTAGTAAGATATTGATAAGAAATCAAAGGACAAGTTGTATTGGCCGATAAATTGATATTGTAAGTAGGGTTTAGAAGTGAAAAGCAAACGTGTATATAATTATTGTTATTAAAATACGAAAAAGAGTATCATTTCTTAAATATACATTGAATCATTGAGTCAAGGATGTTACCTTGCCAAACATCTTACTTGGAATCCTCAACACTGAAAAGACAAGAACCTACACTGCGTTTTAGACTAAAAATGGCAAATTCACAAGAATATCACAAGGCACATATGGACTTACTTTGTAAAGCTATGGGACTCTAATAAACCATTGACTTCTTCTAGTATCCAATTCTTACAATTCAAAATCATCGATAATGACTCCTACGGTCAACGTGCTGCTGATTTGGCTAACTAGGTGTCATTTCTTTAATGAAAAACTCCATTTCCACTCTAACCCCCTAGTATATATCCTTGCATCCATTTCGATGATAATCCTGAAAATAAAATTGCCACAGGACTATCCGATTTAGAATTCTTATTGGAGTAATGCCAAGAAGTAGTGTCCCTTCATACAATTATTATATATTCCCAATACATTTACATGATATACATTGTAATACAATTACCAATTAAATGTTTAAAAAAGTTATAAAAAAAGGACTTTTAAACAGCAAGTTCAACGAAGTGCTCTCAGATAAATGGTTTTATAAACCTTTTAAACCTCTTTTTAGCTCTGGAATTATTTAACTATAATACTAATGTTTTAAGAACTATTCTACATAAAAATTCAGATCGTTTATGAAGTTTTAATAGATCTTTAGTTATCTCAGAGATTTAAGTTACTGCGACGGCCTTATTTTCAACATAATTATAAATTATATTATTATGTTAAAAATAATGTGCCTTTTATTTATTTCTTAGCGTTTATTTTTAATTTAATGTAAATTTGTGATCAGTTTATATTATAAAACATTCTTTATATTTAGGTCATTTTAAATCATGAAATCGTTGAACAATCTGAGACAAGAAAGTATAGAAAAATCCTAGGATGGGCCTGGGAGAGGAAGGAGATAGAATAGAGCTGACGAAATCAAATCCTCAGCTAAGGTATCGCCTTGGTATATTGCCCGAAAAGCTACCTCCTCCCTTCGCTGGAATAGCCATTCTGTTCAATTTCTATCTAGTCTGGAGATTATTACATTTGATCCTGCCTATATAGAATGATATATATTGAAATAGCCTAGGGAAAGCACATATTCCCTTGTGATCTCATCCAGTAAATATCTGCTTCTCCAACAGCTGAGTTTTAGATATGAAAACCATTTTAACATATGAGCGGTTGGGGATGAGGAGTTTTGGTATTTAAAAAACAAATATCGGATCCTGTTTCGAGCTGGTTTATTCTATGGTACCGTCATCAATTGAAAACAAATAAATTTAAAACAACCATAATAACAAATGATAAAAATACAAATGAAAATTAAAATAAAGAAATGAATCTTAAACTGAACCAACATTTTTGTATTGGGGAAAAAATAATTGATCACTGAAATAATTAGAAATTTGTTTCGGTTAACCATACATGCGAACTTAAAATTAAAATCAAAAGATAAAGACTAATTTTATTAAATTTAAAACAAAAACTTAATTGAAAAACATATATAAAAATCCACAAAAAAAAAAAAACTGATTTCAAATAAATTATCTTTTAGTTTCATAACCTTACCAACAAAAAAAAAAAACTATTTTTAAAATTAGGTTCTTCAGAGTTCATAATTTAAGTTCTGGTAATGTAAGTAAGTAATTTAAAAACTGGTTTTAATGCTTCATAATTGTTCGTCCAAAAACTAAAATAAAAATAGCATATCCTTCGATTCTATAAAGTTAACAGCGACACAAATATAATTTAAGGTTATTTTATTAGTGGCACCATCATGATTCCGATCGTAAGAATGGTACTCAGTCACCCGTTGCACATTGGGCCAAATCACCAATGTAGGTGGACCAAAGTCAAGTCAAAAGTTTGGAATTTTCCAGTGCTTCACCTTTTTATTATTAGTTGGCACGACACTTAATACTAATATTTCCCGCCCTACCGCGTTTACAACTAAGTAGTAAATGAGCGAATCATTTATGTTCACACCAGTGAAGAATAACCACCAGTGAGATTATCTTTATTCGATGGCCATTTATTGAGTTCAAGGTGTATTTATAGCAAACCTTTTTGCTTTAATTTAACAATGAACATTGCTGAGACAGGTGAGAAATTATATTTCCAATCTCGTTATTGAATATACATTATTATTCATCTGTCGAGTTAATTTAGCAATTTGTAAATGTATGAGACAATTCAATAACAAAAAACTATATAACCCCCAAGTTACCCCAAGGATTTGATTGTAGGGTTCGTTTCATCAATCCTTTTAGCCATTAGATCATTAATAAAACAATTTTGCGATTTTTCGCGTTTTGGGGATACATAATTTTTTTTAGACACAACACTCCGAACCAGAAGTTTTACAATCTATAATTTCAAGAATTTCCTAAATGTTATAAAATCCATCTATTAGCAGGTTTCAGAAATCCGAGCCATAATTAGATTATTTGTATTATTTTTCCCGTAATTCCGAACTTCAAACGTAAACTGTAGGCAAGTTTTAGATTTTAGCAAATAAATTTGATGTTTACCACAGAACGCTCGCCAATTGTGTCAAAAAATTAATTAGTTTTTATGATTTTTTTCCGTAATCTAGGACCCCAAATGTTAAATATAGACAAGTTTCAGAATTTTGTTCCACCTATATGGTCATATTTTCCACTGTGCGGCGGGTAGGAAGTCGATACCACTAAGCATCAATCAAGCGCCGATCGAGTCTTTTCCGATCGATAAATTTTATAATTTCCGACAAGTGTTCGATGAAGCGAGATGGCGAAATACGTGTGGGTTGCAGTTTTCCAAAGTTCAACTGATGTTTTAGTGCCAGATTCCGAGCATTAATCTACGCGATACAAACAAAACTTTAAAAACACTTACTTAACCTAGGATTAAAACCAGTTAACAAACCTGAACTTTGTTTTCAATACTTGTTTTTTTGCTGTTTCTAATACATTATTACTTTCCTACTTGGCTTTATAAAGTTATAACTAAACCATTCGATGCTTATCATATATAGTTGTAAATATTATTTAAAAAAAAATTGCTTATCTAATTTTTAATAAAATTAATTAATTTTACAAGCTTAATATAATGCATGTTTTCAACAAAATTTATTATCTTTTAGCTAAAAATGTTTTTAAAATGTACGAACTCACAGACTACCTTATAGAAAAAAAACAACTGAAAATTAAACTTTGGCGTCAACACGAGCAATGAAATATCGATTTGAATTTTATTATTTTATACTAAATCATAAATGACTTTGACAATAATCGACTAAATAAATTAAAGTACAATTATACTATGTCAAATAATTAAAGTTGAATTTATTTATTTATTATTCATGGCTGAAGCATTTATGCTTTATTTCTCATTTGACACTGAGTTGCTGTTTCTATTTCATTTCCTTTGACTCCATTGTTTCCGTTAGTCAGCATCAGAAATGGTTAATGTCTTGGCTAGTTTTAGATTTATTAGATAGGCAATACTAGAATAGTTATATCTAATTAAACTTAATGTTTGTTGTTTTTTTTTTTTTAATTTATTTAACGTCATACAGTGGGAGTCCTAAATTTTACCTCTTCATGTTCAAATAGGATAGGGATCGCTAACGAGTACCTGACCTCACAAAGGGTCGGGACCATTTTTTTACCCCCTTAAAAATCTTAGGACCCACAACCTTATTCATATCATGCTGTTATTCTAATCCCTTCACTACAGGTGAGCGCTGTGGTATAAGATGTAACTAAAAATTTTCGCTTGAAATTTTGTGAAAAACTTTGAAAGAGCCAAGAGGCTATAGTTGGTGTACTTCAAAATTTCAGATAGAAAAAAAAAAACTCTAGTTAAAATTTTCTTGTACCAACATTTTCACAATTCGGTAAATTAATTTTATAAAGATTAGTGTGGCGTAATTTGATCGTATGATTCGAAGTATTCGTTTCCATTTTAACGTCATTTATGTTTAGGTTCACATTTTAAGATCACTGATAAAATACGTACAAATTTGCCATTTTACAGGTAACCGATAAATGGTATTATATAAAAATACTTTTTTTTTTTTCTTTTCTTCTAAACGTTTTTTCACGAGAGGCATAAAAAAATAAATTGTTTAAGGCGTTGAGTAAGATTCAGTTATAAATACAGGAAGTATGCCGCCTCTGCAATTTATTAAAATATACATATTCATATTTTTTTTTTTTTTGTTACAACTATTTACATCCATAATAATATTTAAATAACGTTTTTAAGACCACAATACTTTAAGCTACAGTTTTATACTTATTCTACTCAAAGAAAGTTATTATCTAGAACCTCAGCAATAAATTACGTTGCATGGTGCAATTAGTGTTTATCTGAAATGCAGTTATTATTTAATCATTTAACGCCACTGAATAATATTCTGGCTTATAGAAAAAAAAAATTCTAATTTTTCCTATTTTTCATTCATTTTTTGTATCCGAAATATAAAAAGGGAATAAGATTCCTACGATTCATGCCAAATGAAAAAGGTTTCTAAAATTTTGAAATAAAGAATATATGTTTCATAAAAAATATATTTAAATAATAAGTTGTACACACATAGTTTATAAATAAATTCACTAATTGCTTAGAGAAATATCCTCTTAGCTTAGAACTAACTCGTTTACTCATTCCTTCCTTTCTTATTCACACTCACATATATTACATCAAAAAAATTTGACAAGAATAATACAATTTTAGGTTCGAAAAATATCAATAAGGATGATATGAAGAATATAAATAATGGTATAAGCACTTAGTAGCTAAATAAAATAATTATTGAGTTAATACCCTTCATACTTTTTATAACCATTTTTTTGTGTTTAAATAGTTCAGTCAGATATATTTCCACAATATAAAGGTCACGGAGTAAGGTAATTCTTTATAATTTTTCTGAACTATACTGCGAATTCTCATATGTGAAATGAGGAGTGTAGTGTGGACAGCAAACAAGCATTAGGTACACACTGACTGGAATGTGGAAAGACTAGTTGGAACGCAAATTGAATGCAAAATTAAAGAACTGTTGTTACACCTGTGTAAGGATGCATCTAAGTAGTTAGTCTGGAATCCTTCAAATAACCTCATTTAGTAAGATCTTAAAAGATTATTTAATACCTTAAAAATTAGCTTATTATTAAAAATCTATACAAAAAAAAAAAAAAATACAATTCACGCTGTCATAGGACTGCCGATAGAAGTGAAAACATTTTTTTTTTTTCTCGATTTGCGCTGGAATTTTGTTACAAAGAAGAGTACGTTTATTAAAGTAGATTAAGTTGATAATGCATGTTTCTTTTTTTATTATTGTTTCATTTAAATGTAAAACATCATCTGCTTGAAGAGATAATCATCTTGAAGTATGTCATCATAATCTGAATGTGACTGTAGACTGTATGAGTTGTTGGTAAACACAGCGCATTTCTTTTATGGACCTGCCATTTGTATCAAGGGAATAAAGGCATTTTGGAAAACTTTATAGTTGTTTCACACAGATATACACTGTGTTTAATTGAAAACTTAATTATTAAAATGGATTTTATTTTTCAATGTCATATTTCAAGGTATACTTTTTTATTTCGTTTTACTACAATTTAAATATTGACAATAAGATCATCATAATTTTGCTTCGTATGTCTGAAAGTTTTTATGAAACTATGTTTTAATAATATCTAAAAATATCCGTATTTTAGAGTAAAGAAGATTAAGATATTGATTATAGGGGTACTCACTAAGTTTGCTATATCACAGAAAATGTGCTATAGCAAACTTAGTGAGTACCCCTTATATTAACTTTACATTCAGTAAGAGGTAGGTTCTAAGGCATAGTTCATCTGTCATGTCTTTACTCATTTCATTTACAGCTGACATTAATTCAATTCAATACTGAAATAAAGTATAATAAATATCGATTTTTGTATGCCAATGTTACACTATAACGTACACGGAACTTGATATCGTTATCCTATCTCTAATAGACAGATATACCCAGAGCGCATGTGCCAGTCTGGAGCATGTTGGTAACGTTACTATGAATACGAAATCAAATTTTTTACTCTTGCCAAAAATCGCATAGCGAGCCTAAAAAAATGTTCACTTAAAAAAACAATAAATTAATAATTTAAGAAAAAGTTAACAGTACATATTTTATTTCTGCAAAATATATTTTGCCACTTAGCATAAAATATTTCTGAACAAATAATCAGTCATTTTCACTTTCTAATGTCTTTTACGATTTAAAATTAAAAAAAAAAAAAAAAAAAAAAAAAAAAAAAAAAAAAAAAAAAAGCTGGGGGAGATTAAAACGCCAAAGATCAACGGTGGGGATGCCAAACATCCAACACTCGTGGCAGGATTCTCTCCCAAGTCACCACTTCCAACAGCTATTCCGTCTTATCACCAAAGATCCTACTTACTGGCCTACTTCCCTTAAAAAGCGCCCAGATATTCTTGATATATTCGTCACATCCCAAATTCCCACCTTTCAATCTACAGTAACATCCTTAGAAGACCTCTCCTCAGACCATAGCCCAATTCTGCTTCTCCTTCATTCAAACCCTATTCCTAAATCCTTCCCTCCTTCATTAATTACAGGACATATTGACTGGAACAACTTTCGCTCTGAACTAGAAAACGAACTTGACTTAACGATTCCACTAAAAACAGAACAACAAATTAACTTTGCTATCGAATAACTAACAAGGACAATAGGTACTGCAACTAATAACAACTCATCACATCCCAATAAATACATAATTACTCTCGCGACACTAACTTACCATATCACATTTGAAACTTATTAGCAGAGAAACGGTGAGCAAGGGCTAAGTGGCATAGGTCCAGATACCCTTCCGACAAAACATACTATACTCATCCAACTAACAAACTAAAAACTGAAATTAGAAAATTCAAAATACAAACTTTTCAGGACTTCACAGAAAACCTAAGACCAACTGACAAATCATTATGAACAACTACCAAAAATCTGCTCAAATTCAAAACCTTTAATCACCCACTCCTTACCGAATCTTCTATCTGGCCTCGATCAGATGAAGAAAAAACTCAAATATTTGGTGAAAACCTTTCCAAAATATTCAATCCACATCCTGAAATCCTTAATCCAACCCATATTGATCTTAATGAAGCAAAACTAACTATTCCACTCCAAATGTCCCCTCCTCCTAAAGCCTTTCATCCTTCTGAAATAATTAACGTTATCCATCAATTACGTATTAAAAAATCACCTGGTCATGATCTCATCACATCCCATATCCTAAAATAGCTACCGCGAAAAGCAATCCTCTACCCCACTTATATATTCAACGCTACCCTCCGAACCACCTATTTCCCTGAACCTTGGAAACTGTCAATAATCAAAATGATCCCAAAACCTCAAAAGCCTCCTGAACATCCATCCTCATACCGTCCGATCTCTCTTTTGCCCAACATGGGAAAGATCCTAGAAAAACTAATTTTGAAACGCCTGTATCCGATTCTAGAAATGAATCACGTAATTCCTGACCATCAGTTTGGATTTCGGACATCCCATTCTACAATTCAGCAATGTCACGGGGTGGTGGATGTTATATCCTCCAAATTGGAGCGCGGAATGTATTGCACGGGTGCTTTTCTCGACGTGGAACATGCGTTCGACCGATTCTGGCACCCAGGACTCCTTTATAAACTCCGTCAATTCCTTCCCGCTACATACTTCCTGATAATCCGTTCCTACCTTACTGATAGAACCTTCAAAGTAAATTATAATCTTTCCTATTCTTCCACATTTTCTCAGTCTGCAGGTGTACCTCACTGTAGCATTTTAGGTCCCATCCTTTATACGGTATATACAGCTGATATTCCACTCCATCCTAGCACTGTCCTCACAACTTACGCGGATGAAACTTGTGTATTATCCGTCCATAATGATCCAACCGCTGCATCCCAAACCCTTAGTTCCACATTACAGCCATTGAGAAATGGTTTCAGAACTGGAGGATTAAAATAAATTCTAATAAATCCCACCAAATTACCTTTACCCTTCGTCGCAAACCGATGACTTCTGCCCCACTGTATCCTTTAATAATACCCCACTCATAACTGTTGAACAAATCCGATACCTAGGACTCCATCTTGACAAACGTCTTACATGGAATCCTCACAGGAGACTAAAACGACAAGAGACTGCCCGTAGATACCGACTACTACAAAAATTACTCGACAAACGTTCAAAACTTCCAATTCATTACAAAAAGCTCATTTATATTACTGTCATCAGACCCATCTGGACATATGGAATCGAGCTTTGGGGCTCTACTAAGCCATCTAATTCCTTCCGTATCCAATACTTACAATCCAAAATCCTTCGCAAAATCCTAAATGCTCCTTATTTCGTCACAAATAAAATCATCCATAACGACCTTAATATCCCATTTGTTGCAGACCATTCTCGTACCAGATATACCACATTTAATTCCAAATTCCCAGCCCATATAAACCCTCTTGTCCGCAACCTATCAACCTCACATATTCCTGACAACCCGCCGAGGCTATTGAAAAGAAGGTGGCCTCGGGATCTACTTACTTAAATAAACATCGATGTTCTACGGCTGGGTAGTTTCTTCACAAGCCTTTCACGCCCTTTACTCTAATTCAACAGTTTTACTTATTGTATTTATGTTAATACTGTTGTAAAATTCAATAAAACGAATAAAAAAAAATTCAAAATTTAAAAATCATTTCCACCCTGGGTGCAGCATTTAGTATATAAGAACGCTTAGTAACTGAATATAGAAGCTTTTCATTTTTCTTCAATAATCTCATTCTTTTTTTAATTTCAATATGCCTCATCTTCATTTTTAGGTCATCGGTATCAAAGGGACTTGTGTTTCTCCGAAGACCTGGAAAGTTATTCAAAACATTTAATATGTTTTATGGCAAAGTTTACGTCAATACACTAGCGAAAAGGCTCTTAATGTCTATAAGTAAAAAAGTCCTATGGACATTGACTAGATCCTACACTCAAAAGATAGATTTTTACAACCTTAATACGCTTATAATTTCCGAATATCCCAATATGATTATTACCGTTATATCTTTCATGTTGACATATACAGAAAGAAAATAAATAAACATGTCAACACCATACAAAAATAAACAGTTTTATTTATACTTATGTATAATTATAGGAAACTAAGTTTTAGTACGTATAAATGAGATTAATATAAAATATTTTTTTGTTTTTAGGATGAATAATTGTCTAAAGCGTTAATACACATGATAAGGAGAGTTTAAAGGTTTTTTGATGTAGACCAGAAATCCTCAAGGAATTTCGTAACGCATTTAATTTTATTAATTTACATTGTTATTTGTTGATAATTTCTCTTAGAAATAACTAAAATATTCCATTTTTATAAAAAAATAAATAAAGAAAAACCTTCAATTTCAACATTGCTGAGAGCTGTTATTTTTCCATTGAAGGAACACCAAATCAATAAATGCCTATGGTTTTGAAATTCTTCTGCATTTACTAATTAATTGTATTTACCTCAGTATATGTATTTACTTGGTTTGTGGCATGAGTCATCTGCTCCGTAGCAGGCCTACGAGTTAGTCTCAGCCCCGGGCACCTTACTTCAAACTGGAACCATCTCTTCTCATATTTCATAGCGAGTTGAATAACGGAACTCATAAATAACACGTACAATTACCTCGTGCAGTTTACTCACAAGTAACTTCGTTGACTGACCACTCACGATCGACCTGAATTATAAGTTGCTATCGTCGTCCTCTATATCACCGAATAATGGAACAATAAATCGGAGTAATTGAATAATATACCAAAATGTCGGTAAAGAACAACTGTAACAAGCTAACTTTATTGAATTACCAAAACGCTATTTTGTTGCCTTCTATTTATAAAATATTTTTCTTTCCGGCTTAATATGATGAAACAAAAAATAAATAAATAAAAATTTTGTGGTTATTAGCATGAGGATGATATATAATTAATTATCAGTAATTGAGAAGACGATTCCTAAAAGGAATATTTTACAATTTTGTATATATTTTTATTTTTTTTAATAAAAAGTGGTCCTCCTAATGCATATGAAAATCGATTTAAAAAAAAATATCTGTTTTTTAACTGATACGAAGTGCATATTTAATATCATACTAAAATATTTCCTTGTACAACGTCAAAATATTTTTTTTTACGTTGTATAAGGAAATAAATAGTGTAAAATAAAAAAACTTCAATATTTAATTGATAAAATAACAAATAAATATGTTCAATGATAAATTACTAAAAGAGTTTTGCATTTCTAGTTAAATTAATTAAAATTGATGACATTTCGAAAATCAGCGTCTCATTACCAATTAGCTACGATGATAATATGTATTGAAGTCCCTACTTTTCTTAATCGTAAATAAACATCATGTATTGCTAAAAAAAGACTTGATTTTTTCATACATTCACTTCCCTTTATATGAAATATGTAGTAACGGGAAAGTATTGTTATCTTCGAAAATTTCTAATTCTAGTTTTCAACAGAAATACACGTTTTAGAACCCAAATACCTAATTTAAGGTAAAAGATCTGGGTGTGTGTATGGTTAGTGTAGCACAAAACCTGGGAGTCATTCCATGAAATTCCATATTTATGATCATTTTTTATTACATTTTTACCTAGATTTTCGAAGGATGTGTCTGTTTACCTGTTACATTGTGGTAATGTTAACGGATTATTTTTATTTCATTTCTTATGTTATTGGAGATCAAATCAATCTTGAGACTATTCATAAGGAAGTTTAAAGCCTACCTTACACACACAATATTTAGCCATCGCTGAGGAGCCGGTGGAAAGGAATCATAAAAGTTTTTTATACTTTTTGTAATGAACTTATCTACGTTTAGAACAATAGACAATATATGAAGTTTTTCTGCCTTTTCTTTTTCGAAAGAGATTCATCTGGTACTTTAAAAGTCTCAGGTTACAGAATTGCTTTTATATCTTTTTAGTTTCGCTATTAATGGCAATTAGTGAAAATAGTTCTAATAGATCGACGGACATTTCAAGAAATATCTACTATTATTTTAATGAAATATGAGTTTTCAAGGAAGATACGAATATTACTTTTCACTAAGGTAATACATCTAAAAGAACTGTCAATATTAGAATTATATTATAGCTATATTTTATTGATTGTTTTTCACATAACTTATATAAAGGAAGACATATCTGCTACACCGCCAGATTAGTAATAATAAATAATTTAAATATGATGACTTAAAAACAAAAAGTCACAGGAAAAATGTCAATTTTTATTAAGGGAACTTAAAACTTAAATAAATTCTTTCTAAAATTCGGAACCTTTCCAACTTTGAAATTCAACATTATGAGACATTAATCAGTAAATTAATGGACTGTAAATTATAGCTATGCGGTTGTTGTTTTTTTATTTTTTGTATTATTTATTGTGTTTTTTTATTGATTTATTTTTTAATGAATAGATTCCTTACGATACATTACTAATACGAATTAGTTCTTTCTTCACGTTTTTTTACGACTAATTCAATCTGAAATTCGAAACCTTTCAAAGACCTCTTAAGAGACATAATTAAGTAAATTAATGGACTGTAAATTATAGGTGTGCGTTTTTTTGTTGTTTTTTTATACGTTTCTGAAGATTTATTAACTAGAACAATACTTTTCTATATTTAAACATACCTTAGTCATATGAATGTAGTCAAATTCATTCTGTTCCAGATCTTTTTGAAATTCAGGATTTATTTCCAGATGTTTTAAAATTTTAATTAATATGATTCTTTACGTATAAATAAACATGATGATTAAAAGTCAAAGCAACATTCCAAACTAAAAATATGAGATTAAAAAGTTATAATAATATCATTATCTGTCATGAAATATATAAAATTAATGTAAGAAACTATACAGTACTATAAAATAAAAATTTATTTTGTACTAGTATTTTCACGGCGTATAAAGTCATGATGATAACAAAACCGAAAGAGAACGGATTCTACTCATTGTAATAAAAAGTCTATGAAAATATTTACATAGAAAAGCAACAATTAATTATACTCAAAAACTTTTATTTAAGTATTAAATATATTTTTTATTAGTTTTTTTGTTTTGAATAGATACTTGTAGAGATAATACCATTTTTATATGAAATATGATAGATGCAATTTTGAAGTTATGGTTAAAACAGCTGAGAATATTTTTCAGGCTAAATTATTTTTTCCGCAGATAATAATATATGTGTACAACATACTGTTGAAAAGATTTTGAAACATGTTAATTACGTTCATAACCATGCATTTTGCAACTATTAACGATTTTCTATAAAACAGCTCTTACGATATTAATTTAACTATATCGAAGTAAAATTTAATAAGCTTTCATAACATGTAAGTTTCATTCTGATTGAAATAGGTCGACAGGGTTTAAAAGCCGTTAATTTTCTTTCTCTAGAGTGATTTTAATTTTGTAGATTTGGAAAAATTACCCATATCATCTTGTTATTGATTGATAATAATATCAATCATTGATAAAAATCGAGTAAATAAATAAGCTGACCTGATTCGATATCCAACTACCCATAAAAAAAGCAAAAATATTTTTTTGTGTTCTTAATCATAAGAAAAGTATAATAGATGTATGATATACCATTAGAAAACTGAAAACTTAAGAAAAAATATTACCTTATATACAGAATGGTAAAAGCTAATAAAGAATGATTAGAAGCCGATAAAACTGACACATTGTCGCAGATAATAATATAATAGGTTGTTTAATAAAAAAGCACGTTTTTACTTTCGCTTACCTATATATGAAATATATAGTAAGGGGAAGAATTGCGATCGTGAAAATTTTCGAATTCCAGTTTTCAAAGGAATTACACGTTTTAGTGTCCTTTGAGTCCAATGTCCCGCAAAAGGTGTGTGTTGTAACTACCGCGCGTAAAGGAAAAGTCCTATGGAACAGAAATTTAATATTTAAGACAGATATACGCCGAGATGTTACAGAAACTTTTTTAATAAAATAGGCTGACCGGAAGTGCCACTTTATACCATGCTTTTTGAACCTTTTTACGATTTTCTCAAAAACGGCTCCAAAGATTTTGATTACAGTCGCTATATTGATGTAAAACTTAATGAGCTTTAATATAATGTAAGTTTTATATCTGATTGAAATAGTCTGATGGGTTTTAAATGCTGATATTTTAAATTTTCTTTATTTAAACTACATTTAAGTTTGTAGATTCTATAGGAATAACCATATCACCATTGATAATAAAACTGGTAAATATATAATTTTAACGAATTCGATAGCCAACTAAAGTAGAAAACTGAAAAAAAAAATTAATGCAATTTTTCGTTTTTACTTTCACTTACTATATATAGTAAGGGGAAGTATTGCGATCGTGAAAATTTTCGAATTCCAGTTTTCAACGAAAATACACGTTTTAGGGTCCCCTGAGTCCAAATAACCAAGTCCCGCAAAAAGGTGTGTGTGTGTGTCTGTGTGTCGTGTGTGTGTGTGTGTGGTAACTCCCGGGCGGAAACGGTAAGTCCTATGAAACTGAAATTTCATATTTAAGACAACTATACGCCCGAGACGTGACAAAACTTTTTTCATCAAAATGAGCCTACCAGAAGAGGCACTTTATATTATGCATTTTTCACCTTTTTTCGATTTTCTCAAAAACGGTTTCGACGATTTTGATTAAACTCGCTATATCGATGTAAAATTTAATGGGCTTTAATATCATGTAGGTTTTATTAAGATAAAAATGGTCTGACAGGGCTTAAATGCCGATATTTTAAATTTTCTTCCTCTAAAGTACCTTTAATTTTGTAGATTCAATAATAATTTCTAGATTATCTTGTTAACGCTGATGAAAAACTGGTAAATATATAAATTGAACAAATTCGATACCCAACTAAAGGAGAAAACAGAAAAAATATTTGTATAATGCAATTTTTCATTTTTGAACATAAGAGCAGTAATATACCATTGGAAAGCTAAAGATTTTAGAAAAATTATCATCTCATACACAATCAATTGATACAAGTGATTATTTTAGATAATAAGGTAATCAATTTTTGTAATAAAACTTATGTTTTTATAGAAATTCCATTTAATTAATTGTTTAATGATTTCACTCATTTTTATAACTAACTGTATTTGAAAATTCTTTACTTTATTCTAAAAATGGAGGTAAGTGAAAGTCGTGTGTTGCTCGCACCAGATTTGTTAACATAAGAAGAGTAATACAGTTGTATAATACACCATTGGAAAATATTTAATTCTTTATTACATTTAATCATTTCTATCTCGAACAGTATTTGAAAACTCTTTAATCGATTTTTTCCGAAACTTGATGTTACTAATTTCTTGATCCTTTTTTATCTCTAAGTGTATAGTTATTAAATTCGTGTGTTTCGCGCAACAGATTTTTTTAATTTTGGTGCATATAAACTTATGAAACGGTTGTTATGTAATAAAACTTATGTTTCATCAATTCCATCACAAACCCCTTATAAGAGTTACAAATTATTAACAGTTCATTAAAAAAAGAAATTATAGGAATTCCAATTTACTTTCGGTAATACTAGGAGAGAGGAATTATCTTAGAGCAGTACTAGTTATGATTAGCTATAGTTGTAATTAGTATTGCTCTAGCGTTCCTCTGATTCGTTTCGCATTAATGTATAGTTAACGCTGATCTCCTTTAATTACTTAGGTGGAATGAAGAATGTAATTAATTTCAAGAGTATTAAACGATGTATTCTTTAAAGAAATGAAACGATCCTTTTATAAACGTTCTTTACTTATGCATGATGATAAAAAACACAGAAACCTTTCTTATTATTCTTCAATACATATATATTTAGATCATTCTATTACCAAGTTGTCTCTTCTGGTTGCTCGACAACCTCAGATAAAACTTACAACTTTAGTGTGAATTCCCAAAGGATAAGTGGATAAAAAAAACAGAAGAGCAACTCTATTCCATGAAATTTGCATCTTTTTACAATTTTCCCAAAAACGGCTGTAACGATTTTGATTTAACATGCTATATCGATGTAAAATTTAGTAGGCTTTAATGTAATGTAGGTTTCTTTCCAATTGAAATAGCCTGACTTAACTGTCAATATTTTAAAAGTTCATCCTCTAAAGTATCTTTTATGCTGTAGACAAAAGTTAGCCTTATCATCTTTTTAGGATTGATGAAAAGTGGCTAAATATATATTAGCAAAAACGAATTGGGATCACTTGTAGCTGGGTGGTTAGCATAACAGCATCCTATGCCAAATGTCACGGGTTCAAACCCGCAGGTGATCCTAGGATTTTTAATGGGAGTAAAAAATCCTTAGTTATGCCGTCCTTCGGAGAGGACGTTAAAAGGTAGTCCCAAGCCTGTGCGATGTCAGGTACACGCTAAAGATCCCATTCCTAATAAAACCTGGATAGGCAAAATTTAGAACTCCCACTGTTGCATCGTCCGATTAGCCACAGTAGCATAAATGGACGTTAAATAAAATAAACAAACAAAAAACGAATTTGATAACCAACAAAAGGAAGAAAAAGCAAAATATTTAAAAAAATGTAATTTATGGTAAACAGAAGAACATAAAAACAGTAATAAAGATGTATACTATGCCGTTGGAAACCTAAACATTTTTGAAAACATATTATCGGATATACAAAGTTGTAAAAGGTAATTTAAAATGACGAATAAGGCTTAAACTTATTACTGATTATAAGTAACAATTTATTCAATATTACTTAATCTAAATCACGTGTTTCCAACGAAAATGAATAAACTTTTTGTTTAAATTAACTTTTTTTTCTAAAAATAATGTTTATTAAATAGTTGTTAAGTTGATTTTAACAGCAGAGGTAAGTGAAAGTCGTGCGTTGTTCTCACCAGAACTCTCTGGTGCCAGAAAACTATCTTGAAAAAACAACAAACATTTTACACATTAAACTTAACATATTAATATTGTAAACATTCCCCCTTATTGGATACCATGAATATGGTGGTGGATGATATCTAGGGTGTCCAATCTATCTATCTGTACTTAGGCTCTACAGCCCCTGTAGGACTTTGGCCTCTGACATTATCATCTTCTGATCGTCTCTGTCAGCTGCATGTCTGCCGTCCTCATGCCATCTCAGGCGTGGTCTTCCTCGCATTCGCCTTCCTATAGGAGTCTTTTCGGTAAGCGATACCGTGGCAACCTTTCTACACGGCGAAGCCACCGTTTTCTTGCGATCTTAATGAATATCACTGTCTGCTTCGCCATACATATCCATTATTTCCTACGAATCGCCTTTGTCCCGATTCGTTAATTTGACCACATCCTATCCTGAATATCTTTCTCTCTCTTACCCTAATGATTTTTTCATGTTCTTGGGTTAAGAACCACTTTTTGCTGCCGTATGTCTCCCATAGGCCTGGCTATTGTCCGGTATATTATTAATTTGGTTTTACGTGAGAGATTTCTAAACTGGAAATCTCCTCTCCTTCCCAAGTGCATGTAAACATATTCTGCCAGCTGCCAAATTTCCTTTTATCTCTTCTTTAATGTTGATTTTGCTGTTACAACCCCTAGATATTTGAAATTGCCCATATTGCTGGAATTATGACCACACGCCGAAATATAATGGTTCTGCCAAGCCCCCAAAATTATATTTATTCGTCATGTCTCCAATATCCACACACAGATTCTCCAAGAAGCTCCGCGGCGAGTTCGGCAAAGCTCCGTGAGCTCTGAACCAAAAGCCCTTCACGTAGAAGTCTCTTTCTCCGAAGTCCTCACAGAACTTCTTAAGGATACGAATACACTCATCACTAATTTTCTTCAATCTCTTTCCACCTTAACAGCCTAATCGAGGTCCTTACTCTCGTATCTCATCCTAGTATCCAAAAACTTTTAGCTTTGTTTATTCAAACACACGACTACATTAATGTAGTATTTTTGCGTATACAGAGGAGGTGCGCGGAAAAAAACGCAATGGCTGCCACTTTACAATTCATATCAACATTTAATAAGTATAAAATAATATAAAAAAAAACCAGCCATGCTAAAATGAATTTTCGAAAAAGTTGCTAGCACTCGTGCTATAAATATCCAGGGGATCTTTAATATTTATTGATATTGAAATCTCAGTTTCAAACTTTTCGACGATCACAATGATTTCTCCTACTTTATAATTTGTACATAAGAAAGTAATAATAAAAAAATACTTTTTACGTAAAGTAGGTGCAACGTATAAAGCTTTTTTTTTTTTTTTTTTTTTTATTTATTTATAGTAATTTACAACTGTACTAAAGAATACAATAAGTAAATATGTAGAATGAATATAAAAAGTCATGAAAATGTCTTGAGAAAGAACCACCCAGTGGTAGCACTTCACTAACTATTTTAATACAGTAGGTCCCGAGGCCACCTTCTTTTCAGTCGCCTTGGAGGGTTATCAGGGATATCTGAGGAAGATAAATTACGGACAAGTGGGTTTGTATGTGCAGGGAGTTTAGAATGGAAAGAGGAGTATCTATCACGGGCTATGTCTGCAACAAATGGGATGTTTAGGTCATTATGGAGGATTTCATTTGTGACAAAATAAGGAGCATTCAGGATTTTGCGAAGGATTTTGGATTGTAAGGACTGGATGCGGGAGGAATTAGATGGTTTCGTAGAGCCCCAAAGCTCGATTCCATATGTCCAAATAGGTCTGATAATTGTGATGTAGATGAGTCTTTTGTAATGTACTGGAAGTTTTGAGCGTTTGTCTAGTAAGTGTTGTAGTAATCGATATCTTCGAGAAGTTTCTTGTCGTTTCAGTCTTGTGTGAGGATTCCAAGTAAGGCGCTTGTCAAGATGGAGACCTAGGTATCGGATTTGTTCTACAGAAGTAAGGGTAATGTTATTAAAGGATACTGGGGGGCAGGAAGTCATCGGTTTGCGACGAAGGGTAAAGGTGATTTGGTGGGATTTGTTGGGATTTATTTTAATCCTCCAATTTTGACACCATTCTTCAATGGCTTTGATGTGGGACTGAAGGATTTGGGATGCATTAGTTGGATCATTATGGACTGATAAGACACACGTGTCATCAGCATAAGTATTGAGGACAGTGCGAGGATGGAGTGGAATGTCAGCTGTATAAAGGGAGTAGAGGATAGGACCTAAGATACTACCTTGAGGCACTCCAGCAGATAGGGAAAATGTGGATGAGTAGGAAAAGTTGTGGTTTACCTTAAAGGTTCTGCCAGTAAGGTAGGAACGCATTAATAGGAAATATGTAGGGGTGAGGAATTGACGGAGTTTGTAAAGCAGTCCCTGGTGCCAGACTCGATCAAATGCTTGTTCTACATCAAGAAAGGCTCCAGTGCAGTACATTCCCCGCTCCAATGTGGAGGACACTACATCCACCACGCGGTGACATTGTGTATAAAGCTTCAAAATATTAATTTGCATTTTCGCATCACTTATGCTGGCTTTTATAAAATAAATACAAAGCAGAGTAATAATTAGATTTCGCTGAAAATTTACAAACAAATAAGGAAAACGGCGCTTAGTGAAACTTCAACCCGGCCACAACCTTTCTAATGCTTTTATTCAAATTATTTTCCAGAAGGGCTATCTGGAAGAGGAAAAATATTTTCATGCATGCATCAATCTGGTTATTTCCTCTAAAAAAGTTAAAAGGATTCCTTTTTGTGCGATAACCCTCGGGGAAATGTAATAAAATCTTTCATTTACGCCATATCACATTTAACAACGTCATATTACCAATGAACGTGGGGTCACTGTGATTTGCCGGAATACCCTGTCATGCTGGTTTTGAAGCAGAGCCTAATGAGAGTATCAGGGACTATCGAATACCCCATTAGTATTCACCGGGTAATGTCCCCGCCTGCTATTCAGCCTGCCCCACCACTCTTAATTTTGAGGATCCGTGTCCAAAATTACGTCTTTAATGTCAGCTTATTATATTAATATTACCCCGAACCATATTCTCTATTCAACGTCCACCATGTATAATGAGAGCTTTAGAGCTTCTTCTTTCTCTGGCTGACACACATGAATTTTGGAATTACATGATAGTATTAGTCAGTGTGAAAAAATACTTGAACTAGTTGCTAATATAATCCATTCATACAAAATAGGTTCTTTTTAGTTTCTATACCTACACGAAAAAATCTGGTGCCCGAAACACACGACTTTCACTTACCTTCGTTTGCAAAATCAATTTAAAAATATTTAGATAAAGTTAGACTTGAAAATTCGTTGAAGAATTAAATTGAGTATCGAAGGAACATATGTTACAGATGAAATAATCCAAAAATATAAATTACTTTTTAAAATAACCACTTAGGCTTATGCCATTTTTGTCTTTCTGCGTTACTTTTCACAGCTTTTTATGTAAGAAAACATATAATTCTAAAATCTTTAGCTTTCCAACGGTGTATTATAAAAAACCTAAAAAGACATTGCTCTTTTCTCTTTAAGTTGATTACCAAATTCGTTCAACTTGAACACTCACCTGTTGTTTATCAATTTTCATAAAATAATATGTTTCATCTTTTCGAATCTACTATATTTAAGGTATTTTAAAGGAAGAAAATTTAAAATATCGGTATTCAAGCCCTATAAGATTATTTCAATAAGAATAAAACGTTCATGATGTTAAAGCCCATCGTATAGTATAACGATATTACGGGTTTAATCAAAAAAGCCGTTTTCGAAAAAATTGTGAATAGGTGTGACACGCATAGTATAAAATTCCTCTTTTGTTTTGCCTATTTTGATGAATAAGTTACTGTAACATCTTTTAACAGCGTATAGCTATCTTAATTATGAAATTTCGCACGTCTTTTCGTTTTGTAGCACTTACTTGCTATACTTAACACTCACGCATTCGCGCACACACACACAGACATTCACAAACACAAAGACCTTCCTGCGCGACTTTGTTATTTAGACTCAGGAGACTCAGGAGACGTTTATATCCGTTTAAAGCTGGAATACGAAAATTTTTACGACCACACATCAAAATTTTCCCTTACTATATATTTTATACATAGGTAATTGAAAGTATAAATATGTTGAATAACCAACTAGCTTACATATCTTTGTTTTCTCACTAAATGGGAACATTTCTAGACTCCTTTTTTTTTTTTTCGTTTAATTTAATTTATTTATTTAATTTAATTTAATTATTTAATTGTTTTAATTCTTTATGGGGTTTAAGGAGTATATAATTTGTGCGCAATGGACCACTTCCCGGAAAAAAATATAAGACAATGAACAAATGTTTGATAATGTAATGTAAACGGGAAAGCTTATAGTAAACCAAAGAAAGATATAATCTTGTCATCACGTTAATTAATTATCGATTTGCAAATGAAAACAGTTGTAGAATGAGATTTAATAGGGTTTAAGAGATAACAGACTATGGCAAATTCCTGTATGAGGGAAAATTCATCAAACAAAGCAAAATAACACACAAATTGTTTTGAATCCGAGTTTTCAATTAAAATAAATGTTAAAGGTCCGCTTAAATCTAATTTTATTGTCTCCCTTAAAGGTCGAGGTGTGTGTTTATTTACCTGTCATTTGTAATGTGTGTATGGATATTACTAAAAAAATTTATCCAGAATCCTCTTGCACGAAGTTCCGGTTAATAAAATGGTTATTCACCTTTATTACTGATTTCTAAAATCGCTCTGGTGATTTTGATTTAACTCATCACTACAATTTTTAATTTAGTTTATTTTAAATAATGAACTATATTTCTATACTATATATAACTATATAGGAAGTAATATAAAATGTATATATATATATATATATATATATATATATATATATATATATATATATATATATATATATATTTTTTTTTTTTTTTTTTTTTTTTTTATACATCAACGAATTTCGTAATAAATTAAACAAGGAGAATTTTTTTTTTTTTATTTATTTTTTTTTTTTTATTTGTCTAAGATAAGTGTTGTAATGTTTTGTTTGTAATATATTGTTTAAAATTTAGGGTTACACAATGAGAAAAAATGGATAGTTAATTATCCATTTAAAGTGGTCATTATTTACAGATATTTCTAATGATATGTTATTTAAACTAAATAATGACGTGTTAATGTCTGAAACTCAGTAAAAAATACAAAGTAAAAATTAACTTTTATATAACAATGCGTTGCGGGCGTTTCCAAATTACATGTTTTAGTTAAAAAGATCTGGGAAAATGAAAAAATACCCGAAGTATGGAAAGAATCAATACTTATTCCGATTCACAAAAAAGGACCGAGGACGGATTGTAACAACTATCGTGGATCTCTCTTCTCCCAGTATGCTATAAAACATTCTCGTCAATACTAACTAGCCGAATCACGGAATACGCTTAGGAAATTATCGGAGACTACCAATGTGGTTTTAGGCGGAATCGCTCGACTATTGATCAAATATTTTCCTTACGTTAAATATTAGAGAAGAAGCTGGAATACAACGGTGTTGTCCATCAACTTTATATCGATTTTAAAAAGGCTTATGATTCCATAGACCGTCAGAAGCTATATAACATCATGATTGAACAGGGGATACCTAAAAAGTTAGTAAACCTAGTAGAGATGTGTTTGTCGGAAACATCTCATAAAGTTAGAATCGGTCATAATTACTCCGAGAGATTTGAGGTGCGATCGGGTTTGAAACAGAGTGACTCCCTTTCACCTGTTTTGTTTAATATAGCTTTAGAATATGTTATAGAAAAGGTAATGTGTACCGAGAAAGGCTTAAATATGGATGACAAGATTCCGGTTTTGGGGTATGCCGATGATTTGGTACTGCTAGGTGAAGACACGGAAACCACACAACTAAATACAAGTGTGTTATAAAAACCGACAAACAAATAGGTATCGAATTAAATACCGATAAGACGAAATATATGATTAGTAGCAGAAATGGTGGCGATCTTGATGATATTAATATTTCAGGTCATACTTTTGAACACGTTGAGAAATTCAAGTATTTCGGTTCAATGATAACTAGAAAAAATGAAATCCAGGAAGAAATAAAATCCCGGTTAAAGGTGGGAAATGCGTGTTATTATTCAATTGCTAAATTACTTAGCTCTCGGCTTCTGTCTAAAAACTTAAGGTTAGAATTTATAAAACTATTATTCTTCCGACGGTTCTTTACGGATGTGAAACGTGGCCGCTTACTTTGAAGGATGAACAACGGCTTAAGGTTTTCGAAAATAAGATACTGCGTAAAATATTTGGTCCGAAGAGAGATGAGGCCACTGGGGAGTTTAGAAGGTTGCACAACGCGGAATTGCGGAGTTTGTATCCTGTGAATATAATTGAGTTAATAGCATCGCGGAGACTCAAATGGGCGCGTAAAGTTGTTGGGCTCGGTGAGGAACGGATTCCGAGGAAGTTGGTATTTGCTGATCCGACTGGTAGGCGTCCGAAAGGTAGGCCGAAGCGTCGATGGGAGGATTGCATTAAGGCTAGAGGAGTAATAGCAAGTTGTATAAGACTAAAATTCTGTATGTAAAATAAATATATGTCTTACTGTTGATGTTGCTGCTATTTTTTTAAGAACATCGAAAAACCAAAATAAATATATAATAAAGCAATACCCATGTATTTTGCACTTATTTACGAATTTCTCAAAAATAAGGTCAAAGAATTTGAATATGCCTTCTTTATTAATGTGAAATTTAATGAGTATACATTTCACTAAACCGCTTCAGTGAGTTCTATATGATAATGATAACACAACTATGAGGCAACGATCAAGTATTTTATTACTTTAGGAATAATATTCTATGCTGATGACACTTGTGTATTATCAGTCAATAACGATCCAACTATTGCCAGAATCAAAATCAATTCCAACAAATCCCACCAAAATACCTATACCCTATGTCGTAAGCCTATGACATCCTGTCCTACAGTGTCCTTTAATAATATTCTGCTTGTTGCAGTTGATCGAATCTGCTACCTAGGATTTCTAATTGACAAACGTCTAACATGGAATCCGCACACAAGACTGAAACGAAGAGTAACTGCCCATATCTTTCGCTTACTACAACACTTATTGGACAGACGCTCCAACCTTCCACTTATCTACAAAAGGCTCATCTATATCACCATCATAAGGCCTATCTGGACTTACGGAGTGGAGCTTTGGGGCTCTACGAAACCATCAAATTTTCCCCATATTCAATCCTTACAATCCAAAATCCTTCGAAAAATCCTCAATACTCCTTACTTTATCACGAATAAACTCATCCATAAAAACCGTAACATCCCATATGTTGCTGATTTGGTCCGAACTAGGTATCAATCCTTCCATGACAAACTCCATCCCCAATCTAACCCACTAGGCTCAATCCTTGCTTCCTCTTCTTGACAATCCTCCGAGTCGTCTAAAAAGAAGATGGCCTCGAGACCTTCTAGTTTAGATTATCTAGTGGAGTGATGCCAATGGGCATTTTTTCGTCATGTTTTTTTTTTTTTCATGTATTTTATCATTACCAGCAGATTAATAAAAAAAGAATAAAAAAAAAGGAATAATATATATTTTATTTCAGATTAACTTAGCTATAGTTCTCACTACAATATGTAAATTACGGAACAATGCGAACAGAAAAGAATTTCATTCACACATAAAAGAAACATAAAACTTTCAAGTCTAAAAATATTGTCATCGTTATCATTAAATGCACATGTAAAAACTAATTATTCAACAATTTCACTTCCATTATAATCATTATTTAATTGTTATTGTAATTCACTTCGTGTTAAATTAAGAATTTTTTTTTATTTTACATTTTAATGCAATGATGTGATACTTACTCTGCTGAGGTTTCGACTGAGCATTGACCAGTGCACTTGACAACAGCACCGAAAGGCATGCCAGCGCACCTATCATCCTTCTCCCTGAAAAAAAGAAAAACAAGAATATTAATTTCAAGTATTTTATCTAAGGTCTGTCAATCATATTAAGCACCTAAAACAGAAAAAATAACGCCTATAACATAAAATATTTGATTAACTTATAATTCATATATTCTAACATCTTCTACCTCTATTCTTAGTTCTAAAACAAAAGTTCAAAGCTAATTTTTTGTTTTATAGGCTTATATATATATATATATATATATATATGAGCCTGTACCTCTATCACCAATTAAGGGTATTGCTTTCAGTGAATTTGTACGGGTACTTATTGTATAGAAGAGGCGGGTGTGTCCGTGTAAGTTCTCCCTACCTTATGGTAGCTCGAAAGAAAAATTAATTAATGGACATTTTAATAATCTGTCTACTAGATTCTCATTATATACGTCAATATATCTACATATAGTGACTTATTTTTACAGATGACCGCATTTACTGGTGATGGATCAAAAGGATAAAATTTGAAACAGTTGAAGTTTTTAATAATCGTGGAAAATCTTACACAACTGATTCAATTTCTTATAGCTATTTTACGTAATCAACAATAATTTATTGATTACTAAGAAATGTTTATATTAGTATAACACTGATATTTACAACCTTCCTAAAATATCTTATCTTTAATTGTATTGAATTTTCTAAATTGATGATTCAGACTTAAGAAAAAAATAATAAAAAAACTTATATATTTATATATGTGTGTGCAATGACGACTTTATATACAAGCGTTATAAGGTAATACAAAAATCGCACAATAATAACACGCGTAATGTGCGTAATTATATTATGAGTATATTTCTGCAACGCAAATTAAACTTGTTTTTTATTATAACGGAATAGCTACCATTAAAAAGTTCTGAAATAATCTCTCTCTTTATACCCCGTTGTGGGATGTATTTTCCCAATTAATGATACCATCATTATTCTTTACAGGAACTTTATGAAGTTTATCTTCTATGGTTTGGAATAAACCCAGTTGTTTAATGATGTCTTTCAACAATTTTAGGAAGATAGGTTAGTGAAATGTTTTAAATACAGCTGCGATGACGTTTTCTTACGAAAGTTGTTTTTATTCTAAATTACAATTAAAAGACCTATTTCAATAATTACAAAGTTTTCACCCCGAACTACTACAATTTAACATCATTGTTTTGTTTTATTTGAAACGAAAACTTAGAATTTTTAATTGTTGGAGAATGTTTCAAGAATATTCAATCATTCCATTTGTAATGTTATTATTTGTTTACGTTATTATTATTTACGTGTGGTTTGCCGGAGGACGTGTGCGATGTAGACGAGATGACGGTCAGCCAGCTATCATCATCAATAAAGCGGAGGACTTAGATATTTTTCAATGAAATAAACTTACCGTTCCCATAAATGCAATAAATTTTGTTTTCTTTCTATCTAAAAAAAATATTTTTTTCATTTTTATTCTCAAAAATAAGCTGTTTTTTCTTTTTCATATTAAGAAAAATTCTATTTGTTCAGAGGCCTTTTTTTTATTAACAAGACAATTTTATTTTTTAATTTCTCTGTTAGCAACTATTTTATTTCTTTCTAAATTTATTCTTATTATTCTATTCACAATTCTTGAATATTTCGAAATAAATTTTTATTATTGTACCTTTGCTTCCCGAACCTTAAATAGTACAACCCTTTTTCCCATAAATGTCTAATATCCTCTTATCCTGTCACGTTAACTCCCAATCCCTTCAGGCGCACTTTGACGAGTTTCTAGACTATTTCCTTAGCAATTTCTATCATATTATTGCCGTTTCTGAAACCTGGTTGAAACCTTTTATCCCTACTTCCTCTTTATCCATTTCCAACTATACCCTCATTCGTCATGATCGGAAGGACAGAACAGGCGGAGGCGTCTGTGTTTTCGTTCATGATAGTTTGAGAGTCAAAACCCTCCTAGAATCCCCCTCTCCCGATACTCCTCATATCGAATACTTATTCCTGGAAATTTCTCAAGACACCTTCACTCTCCTATTCGTCATCATATATCGTCCTCCTCAGATCCGATATGATTCCACCTTCGAATCCTCCCTGTTTACCTATATTCCTATGTACAACCATATCATAATAACCGGTGATTTCAATACCAATCTTCTTTCCGATTCACCAGATAAAACATACCTGACAAACCTCCTTCACTCCTTAGATCTTTTTATAGTCCCTTTTCAACCCACCCATCACACTCATTTCTCCAGCACATGGCTTGATCTCTTCATCATTGACTCCTCCCATAAATTAGCCTCCTCATCCCAGTTCCCTCTGCCTTTTCTTTCGCACCACGATCTCATCAATATCTCCTATAATATTCCAATTCCACAAATAATTCCTAAAAAAGCTACTTGGCGCGCTCTGGACTCTTTAACAGCAGAAAAGATAAATCCATACCTTGATTCACTATCCCGATCCCTAGAACCTATCTATACCTTTTCATCCATTGATGATATGGTGGAGTGCCTATCCTCTAATCTCTCTACTTTCCTTGACCAACATGCTCCCCTCAAGACATCCACATTCAAGCGCCTCCCAGCACCGTGGATTAATCAAGAGATAAGAGAGTTAATGAGACAAAGAGATGCTGCTAGAAGAAGATTTAGACGCACCAGAATTTCCAATGATTACTCCACTTTCAAGTCCCTTCGAAACCTCACCCAATCTTCCATACGCCGTGCAAAAGCAAAGTTTTTCCATGATTCCCTTTCACAAGTTCCTGATTCCAAATCCAAATGGAAAATCCTGAAAAAACTATCCGTGATAAATTCAAAATCCAATTCTATCTATCCCGTAACCCCTGATGAATTGAACCAGCATTTTGCCGACCCTCTTCTTATTCCTTCCCCGACCCATTTCTGCTTCTCCCAACGCGCCTTTGATTCAGAAAATTTCTATTTCCAGAACATTTCACCCGATGACCTACTTTACTCTATCCTTAAATCCAAAACAAATGATTACGGTCCTGATCAAATTCCTGTCAAAATTATAAAATTGTGCCTCCCAGCCATCTTTCCTGCTCTCTTGCATATCTAAAACTTCTCCCTTCAACGTTCCATTTTTCCTACTGCCTGGAAGAAAGTTATAGTCCGCCCCTTGAATAAAGTTCCTATCCCTTCCTCAGCATCGGACTTCAGACCTATATCGATCCTATCCAACCTCTCAAAGCCACTTGAAAGAATAGTCCACACCCAATTCTATAACTTCCTTGAACAAAAATCTCTACTTGTTCCCTTCCTGTCTGGCTTTAGATCACAATATTCCACTCAATCAGCTCTCCTAAAAATTACCCAAGACCTTCAATCCTCCATAGACAAACAAAAAATTTCGATCCTGGTCCTCTTTGACTTCTCAAAAGCCTTTGATTTGGTAAACCATAAAATCCTTCTCTCCAAACTCCGAAACATATCAATATCCGATAGTGCCATAAACTGGTTTCTTTCCTTTCTATCCGCTCGAACTCAAACTGTGATAATCCCAAATAAACCTCCTTCCTCACCTATTCTGCTAACACATGGAGTTCCTCAGGGATCTGCTCTCTCTCCAATCCTATTCTCTATCTATGTTAATGACCTACCCAATGCCATACTTCACTCTAAATACCACCTATATGCCGATGATCTCCAAATTTACCTCTCTTTCCATCCTTCCGAAATGCCTGAGATGGTCCAAAAATTACAAGAAGACATTGACAGTATCAATTTATGGGCCATCAAGAATGGACTAAAACTTAATGTTGATAAAACGAAAGCTATCCTCATCGGTTCCAAACATCTGCTCAACTCCCTCTCCTGCCATCCCTTACTCTACCATAATCATAGACCTATCATCTTCCAAACGTCCGTTAGAAACCTTGGCTTATTTCTCGACCAAAACCTATCCTGGAATAATCACATTTCGCAAATTTCTAGAAAATCCATAGCCATTCTTAAACAGTTCCTCAGATTACGTGATTTAATACCCCTTAAAACCCGCCAGCTCCTAGTTTCCTCTCTCATCTTCCCCCACTTCGATTATGGCTGCCTGGTGTTTGGCGGACTGTCCGAGATGCTTGAGATGAGACTGAAGAGATTAATGAACTGTTTTATTAGATTCATCTTCGGAATCCCTCGGCGCTCTCATGTCTCAGCCTGGTATGCCGAGTTGAAGTGGCTTTACCCTAAATTCCGACGGCAATACTTCCTTGGAACTTACCTCTACCAATCCTTCAAAACCAAAAAACCCCTCTATATCTACAATTTGTTTACCCCACTCTCCTCTGTCCACTCCATCCACACAAGATCCCAACCCTTGAACCTGCTCATTCCATCCCACAAAACAGCTTCCTTTAAGAGATCTGACGTCATACGTGCATCCTCATTTTGGAATTCCTTGTCCAAGTCGATTCGTACATGCCAATCCTTAACTTCCTTCAAACATCACCTATTTATCCATCTCCTCGAACATCAATCTGCCGTGCCTTTATAAACTTAACTATCTGGCCTCTTTATTTTTATCTCAATTTTCTTTCTTTATTTATTTATTTGTTTTGTTTTAATATATTTTATTATTTGGATTTATTTACGGTTGTAATATGACTTTGTGCTTGTATATATTTGTATATATGTATGTGTGTGCGTGTGTTGTGTGTGTTTGTATATATTTATATATATGCAGATCCATATATATCATAATGTATAATCCATAAAATGCTGTATATCGTCTTATAAATTCTACATAGCCAGAAGAAAAATCTTATATTGTACATTTATATTATTCTTAGGGGACTAGCTGTCCCAGAATAAAATTTCTTTTCATTTCATTTCATTTCATTTCATTATTTCATTGTATCTAAAATTAAAAGATAATTCATTTTTGTTATTTCATCATATTTGAAATCCAAACTTATCAGTAATTATAATAGGGTTAGGGTATTGGAGTTATAATATAAATATAATTATACTATAAACCTATCTGAGATAAAATAAAATTTTGTTGGATCTACAATAAAGTAATTTATCAACGCGCAGGAGTAAACGTATATGATAACACTTGACAACCTTCTAGGATATACAATTTAATATGATTTTTGAAAAAAAAAAAAAATGTGAAAATACTACATCTAATGTACACTACTTTAACGCAGCGAGAAAAAACTCCATTGCACTAGTAAAACTGCTTATTTAATGTTGAAATACTATTACGTCTAACGCTTAAAGTAAATTGAAAGAGAAGAATCCTTTATTGTCTTCTCATTATAAACATTGACTGAATATTAAACTAAATGATAGGTAACACTATGAATAAACTTCGGAAAAAATGCTTGCAGAAATTGCATAATAACAGTCGTGAATGTTTTTAACTTCTAAAATAGCATGATCTTATAACTTCCCATATTTTAAAACTACTCCCTCGAAAGGCTATCCTATATCTCACTCACATATATGATTCCGTACTCCGTTTCACATACTTTCCTGCTTCCAGGAAATTATCCTTTGTCAAAATGATACCCAAACCTAAGAAACCGCCTGAAAATCCATCTTCTTACCAATCGTCCCATCTCACTTTTACCAATCATGGGTAAAATCTTGGAAATACTTATACTGAAACTCCTATATCCCATCCTAGATACTAATTCCATAATTCCTGATTAGCAGTTTCGATTCAGTACATCCCACTCCACTATCCAGCAATGTCTTCGTGTGGCGGACGTTGTCTCGTCTGCATTTGAGCGCGGGTTGTACTGCACGGGAGCATTCCTCGAAGTGTAACAAGCCTTTGACAGAGTCTGGCGCCAGAGAATCCTTTACAAACTACGCAATTTCCTTCGCCTACATACTTCCTTATAATCAAGTCCTACCTCACTAAAAGATCCTTCAAAGTAAATCATAATAATTCCTATTCATCCATTTTTAGTCAGTTTGCTGGTGTTTCTCAAGGCAGTGTCCTAGGACCTATCTTTTTCACAGTTTATACAGCTGATATCCCATCCCATCCTAACACTTTCCTTTTTAACCTATGCTGATGACGCTTGTGTGTTATCAGTCAATACTGATCCAACTATTGCCTCTCAAACTCTCCAATCCCACACCAGAGACCTCAAAGTATGGTGTCAGAACTGGAGAATTAAAATAAATGCCAACAAATCCAACCAAATTACCTTTGCCCTTCGTAAACCTATCACAGCCTGCCCTACTGTCACCTTCAACAATACTCCTCTTGTCCCGGTTGAACAGATCCGATATCTAGGACTGCACCTTGACAAACGTCTCACTTGGAACCTTCATACAAGACTGAATCGACAAGAAACTGCACGACGTTTTCGACTACTTCAACACTTACTAAACATACGTTCTAATCTTTCACTTAACTACAAAATACTTATCTACATGACTATCATAAGGCCGATATGGACTTACGGAGTAGAGCTTTGGGGCTCTTCTAAACCATCGAATTCTTCCCTTATCCAATCATTAAAATCCAAAATCCTTCGTACAATCCTCAATGCTCGTTACTTTGTCACGAATAAACTAATCAATAAAGACATCAATGTTCCGTATGTTGCTGATTTGGCCCGATATAGGTACCATTCCTTTCATGACAAACTCCATTCCCACCCTAATCCTCTAGTTTCAATCCTTTCTTCCTCTTCAATTACTGGCAATCCTCCGAGGCGCCTGAAAAGGAGATGGCCCCGAGACCTTTTAGTTTAGAATATTTTTAGAGCGCTCCATTGGGAAGCTTCTCTACATGTGTTTCATGAGTTTTTTATATTTTATTCCAATTTACTTATTGTATTCCATTTTACAGCTGTAAATTCCAATAAAGAAATTTTTAAAAAAATTAGCAGCAATTATTAATAAGAAATCAAGCTAAACAAATAAATTATAATCCATCCAACAACCATATGGAATAGCCTATTTTCTGTGACGTGGTGGTATTCAAATGAAATACCTAAATAACTCTGTATTGCTCACTTCCATTAATCTGCACTTTCAAGATCACAACTCTTTTTAGAAGGATGTAGGAAGGTAATTACCTTTATCTTATTAGATCATTCAACTTGGGATTTATTGGAGGAACACTACGATTGTGTGTGCTATTAGAGACACTACGAATTCTCTCATAGTTATTATTGCGCGGATAGAAGCCCCGATTCAAACTTAATGTAAAACGATTAAAGCAGTGAGATATACAGAATATGTGCATCACAATATAAGACATTCTCAGGAACACCGAGTATGTTGTTGCTCTACGAGTTTTGGATTCGAGCTTTCTGGCCGAACAGTCGTCCGATGAAATGCTTTGACCGACATCAGACCGAGTCACTATGTTTTTCCCACAATTTACTTGCGCTTAAATTATGATATAAATGCTTTGTATATTCCAGGATTCCCCCTACCTTAGCGTCACCCCACAGATGAAATAATCGCCCAAAAAACCGGGTTTGAACCCAGAACTCTGGAAATATTAGATAAGTGCTCTTTACACTAGACCACGCCTTCATCTCGAATATATAAACAATTTAAACACCAATTGATTTGTGTTTCGACCTTTTGCTTAAGAAAAAACAAAATCAGATCATACCAATAACCGTGAACAAATCATATTTAATGAAAATAATTATCAACATTAAGATTGTGTATTGACCATATAGGATTTTGTTAAAAATCTTGAAGGTCTCATTCGTATCTAGCAGATTCGCTATGTGATCAATTTAAATATGTGAAAAATAAGTGCAGTAATTAATCATTTTCCCTGTATCCGTAAAAAGAAATTTGAATTGCTAAAAACATTTGTTAAAGTTTTAACATATTTATAATAATAAATAATAATAATAATGTTTATTAATATAATACATTTTTTTTTTCTATAAATACAAAATAAAAACATTCTTGCTTTGGATTACTCCGTCAGCAGAGTTGCAAATATTATAAATTGAAATAAAGAACATATTTATAAGGGAGTTATTTAAAGATTTTCAGTGAGTTTTATTATGAGATTAACCACAACTTCTCTTTTTCTATTTAAGACTGTCACCGTTTTATGCTCCTTCAACACTTACTAGACAAACGCTCAAACCTTCCTCTTAACGAGAAAAGACCAATCTGGACTTACAGAATATAACTATGGGGCTCTACTAACCATAAACTTTTTTCCGCCTCTAATCCTTACAATCCTAAATCCTTCGTAAGATCCTCAATGCTCCTTACTTTGTCATAAATACCTTAATGTCCCTTATATTACTGATGTGGCCTACATACCGGACTAGGGCCAATTCAGTAAACTCTTTAAACTCTTTTTCATGAAAATCTATTAGATAAAGAAAAAAAATTAAAAAGAAGAGTAAGAGTGAAAATCCATACATTAGGACAGCACTTTTGAAGTGCCTAAGGCAAGTTTTGGTGAAAGGAGGAGGATTTGTGAAACAAGTTAGCTAGTTGCCGTTTCACGTCATTAGCCTCAGCTGACCGAAACCTGTTAGCAATTGGGTACGCTGATGGAGAACCTGGGTATTAATTGGGTATTGCAGAGAACCTGGGCGAGGATCCTTTTAGTTATCTGTTGGCCTTCAACTTGGGTCTTTTAGTTAAAAAACCCCAACTAATCCAAGTTTCCTTCAGAAGGTATTGAGTAATATACATTCAAGTTATTATTTTTTCACTATATCAACTACGTGTTTAAGGATTTGAATAAGGAACAAATTTATAAAGGCAACCCTTTACAATGTCTGATTAGCTCTTAAAAGCATGCTTTTGGTATTATTTTATTAAAATACGATACATATACACACTAAATAATACAACATTAAAACATGAATATCGGTTCAACCGAATTACTTTAAAGGACGAAAAAAATAATTAATTCGATTGATTCTGATACGTTAATAATCTATCTTCCATTGCTTAGCGAATTATATCATTAGTAACGTATCCTTTTAATGTAAAAACGAGATTTTATCGATATACAATCAAATGTGGAACATTCGAATTTTTTTGGTCTTTGTTTAAAAGTAGACACATTCGATTAATGAATTTAAAGCCGATGTTAAATTTCTTATTTTATTTAAATCACATTTACTTCTAAATAAAGTTGTGAATTTTCATTAATATATATATATATATATATATATATATATATATATATATATATATATATATATATATATATTCTCAAGCAACTGGAAAAGTTGAATACAAAACATAGTAATTAACTAACGTTTCATTTTGTTACCAATTTTTTACGACCGTGTCTCTTCTTTTTATGCTGAACAAAGAATGAATTTGCAAGTAAAATAGCTGAAAACAGATAATCGAGAAGTTCGTCCTTTCTTAAACCTTTAGAATGGAAAATCAGAATAATGTTAAAAGGATAATAAAAACTGTTTAACATTTTATAATGAAAGTTAAATAAAGCCGGCTTTCCAATTGCCTCTTCGATACTTTTAAACTTTGAATTCATTTTTTAAGAATCTCTTTGGGCTACTAAAAAGAAGAAGAACTCTTATTACTTTCATTATGTTAGTCACAAATATTCAAAGTGGTGTGAACCTTGACTCATTGAACTTTATAAAAATAATGATGTATTTCTATATTTAGCAAAAAAACAACAAATATATTTTGTTACCATTTGAAAATAGGTAGAAAGCTGTATTTATCAAGTCACATTATACTATGAATGTAGTCACACCAACATAGACACACGTAATATCCGTGGCGGTCGTCAAAAACTGGATAACTCAAGTTATATCCACCACTTATATTAACCACGTAAATTGGTTAAAGAAATTTCTTGGATTAAGAATTTTCACGTGGAAAGAAAGCTGTATGTTAGTCATTCTATTTAAGGGATTACGTAAAGTTTAAGCCGCTCACCTGTAAAATGAAAGATTTTGACAACCATTAATTCACGACCGCCACAGATATTATAAAATACTTTAGAGTACTTCGCCAAAGACATTCGTGTTACAACTGTATTTTAGGATAAAAAAATACGATTTCCTCGTTTTGAATACATTTTTTGCACCAGATACTTTTATTTTTGCAATAAGGCTTCTGAGAAATCTATAAAACTAATTAATTTAAAAAATATATATTTCACATCCATTGCTTAAAGGTGTTTGCTATGGATTTGAAAAAATTAATTCCTTGAAAAATAATTTATTTCTCCTAAATAAATATGCGAAATTAAACGAAAAACATAATTATTTTGAAGTATATAACAGCTTCCTTGATGCATAATACTTTGTTTTGTAATTTTTAAAATGTATTAGCTTTTCCTTGTAATGATCCTTTCAGTTATAGCAATGATTTATTGCATATAAAGTATGTGTAATGTGTAACTACTGACATGATTGTGCCATAAGACCAAATAAATGAAAAACTAATACTATACAAATATATCTACTCTTTAGCATTATTTTTTTTGTTTATGAATTTTTTGTTTTACAGTATTTAAGACCTTTTGCATGATCTTTGGGCGCAAAAATTAGTCTTCTTAGAGGGGCAAGCGAAGACAGCCTCCAGGTGACCATCAGTCGGTCATTTGACGTCTCGTTGCTACAAATCATAGTTCCACGGTTCAGCCGCTTACTGCCCTTAGCCCCATAGTCTGTTTAGGGCCAATCCGGCAGTGTCCTCTCTGACCCGCTCGGGATTAAGGACAGATCGGTCAATTTCCTCGGATTACGCGCGTTTTGCTCGGTATAACCATGAAAACCTTTCTTTCTTTTACCAAAACAAACCGTTTGTGGCCTGAACCTCGGGTGGCTGTCATGGCAAAGTTGTAAAAGTCACTTTTCGAGGAATTCTTGAACATTCTTGAGTATCACTCGTTAACGTTTAGAAAACACTTTGTTTATTCATATTACTCATAATTCGTAAGCTGAAAAAGAAACACTTATGTTTCCCCACCCTTTAAACATAAACGAAAGACACTCCAGAATGTGAAAACTTCTTATTTCAAGAAAAAATTGCTATCTATACCATTTTCCATTGTTATTAATGAACTAATATGTAATTTATGTAATTTATATAATCGAAATTCAATCTACGATATATATAATATTATATACAGATATTAATGTTCTGTTTTTTGTTTTTCCACTAATAAGGCATAAATATGAAAACAATAAATTATATATATATATATATATATATATATAATATATATATATATATATATATATATATTATATATATATATAATATATACATTTATATATACCGGAATAGTCATGTTGTATAAATTACATTTACGAATCTCTTCAACATAAAAAAGGAATTTAATAATATAAAAATTCTATCATGTGAATATAAAATGGAATAGCTATATCACCATATTACAATCATGTTATATACGATTCAAGAAAACACCCTCACACACACATAAACACAAAAGTCAGTTTTGTTAAGTTTAAAATGCAGAGTAATGAAAAAATGTCAAGAATAGGAAAGAAAAATAATTATAGTTTACACAATATATAAGGTAATTAGTAACAGTAATTACTTCGGTATTTTATTTTAGTAATTATGCTTTTTAATTATAACTAATTTAACCCAGAGCGGGCGTCATTGTATGAACGGATTGGTTAATTATTTATATACTTTTATTGCACTAATATTATGTAATATAATATAATATTATGGAATAGAAAAATTGTATTTTTATTATTTAATTTTATACTGACAATGAATTTCTCTCAAGAAGAATGAAATAAAGGTTTTAACATCATTTAAACAATTTATTTTGTTCATTTCTGCACGATAAAATGAAAAGAAACAAAAGGAGGAAAGTAGAACAAAACTTCGAGGTTTGTGGTAGGAAGCATGTCGTAAAATGGTTCATAAAATAGAATATGAATAAAATAGTGCCAGGTCAACATACGCTGCGGAATGGGATATAAATTATTGATTTTTTTTTTTTAGTCTTTAATAGGCGAGGTATTAAGATTCATTTTACAGCATCTTCAGATGTACTAATAACCACTTTTATTTTTGTATGTAGCTCATTACCGTTAAGTTTGTACTCTTAAGCGAATGTTATGACTACAAGGCTTAGAAACTTCTGATCGCACAAAGCTTCGTGAATATTTCTTCTTTGTTAAACGTCCTTGTTTAATGAGATTTTTCATTATGTACAAAATCAAGTTCTCCTCAAGGCAACCAACATATTTTAGGAAACATTTACTTTTATTCCACAAGCCCCCTATGAATTTGAATTCGATACGCTGACTTCGAACCTGCATAACTTCCAGCCTGAAAATCCTAACAAGACAACGGCCTGACAATAAAATTCGTTAAGCATTTTTATGCTTTCGCAATGCATTTTACTTTTCAAGTTAAAGGTGGCGTTTTATATTGTTGTTAATTCGCTTTTGATAAAGACTATTTATAATACTAAAAAAAAAAAATAATAAAAAATAGATCTTCAATCTTACATGTTATGGTACAGCATAATTCCTTTGCATATTTCATAATATTTTATTATTCAAAATAAATACAAGTTAACCAGTTTAGGTAAAAAATTATATATATTATAATATATATATATATATATATATATATATAACAAATATGTTATTGAAATAAGATCTATTTAGAAAAGAGAGAACTTTATGTTATAGAAAATATTCTATTAAATAACCATTTTTCTCAATTTTACAAATATAATTCAGCTACTATACTTTTTTTTTAAATATGTTAATTTGCCTCTGGGCCAAAAGGATAAATAAAAATAAAAAAACAAAGAAAATGTTTCTTTTTTTTTCCTATTTGAATTTTTAGATTTTAAATCCATCTCTTCAGCACATTCTATTTCTAATTCAATTGCCTAATGTTGACGTTGGCTAATATTCATTGAGATATAAGGTCGCTAAATTAAAGAGTATATTCATTATAAATAAAATATTTGGAACTTACTCTTTCTTTATAAATAAAGAATTTTTTTTTTTTTTTACATAAAGAATTTTTTTATTAAACGTTTCGAGGTATCCTTGCCTCAACTTCAGATTAACAATAAAATCAAAACAATTCAATAGAATCACATCTACAACAAAAACAAATTCGATAGCTATCAATATTATATCAACAAATTTTGTTTCTAAAATAATTGCATATTAAATATATTTTATTGATAATAGAAATAAAAATTAAACTAGCCTCTAAAAATAGGTTCTATTAGATGCGAAAGTATGGTGCATAGAATTCCTGAAACTGAGAAAATAATGAATAAAAGAGTAGTCTTTTTGCTTCTTCTTTTGATTTTCTAGATTTGTATATCCTTTTTAACTATAGATGTTACTTTCTACTCTCTGGAATTATCTATCAACCTGTATCCGCCATGCTGCCGCTCTTTCCTCATTTACATCTCAACTTTTCCAATACCATCTCTCATCCCAAGTAGACAATTAGAAAATTTGGTATTTCAATTCTATGTATCTAACATGAAGTAATAAAAGAAAAAGAAAACATTTACATTTTGTTTTCAAGGCATTTATTTTTCATAAGATTTTTTTTTTCGTAGCAGAGATTGTTTATTTATTCATTTTATTTTTAATGTTTTGTAGTATAATATTTCTCTTTATTCCATCATTGTAAATGATAATTAATTACGTTCTTTTGTCTATTGGCCAGACATATGATATATTTCCTATTGTACTTAAATGTTATTCATAAGGGACCCCGTCCTAGAATAAAATGCTTTATCTATTCTATTTTCTATCCTATTCTTATTAGCTTGAATAGCACTTTAATTAAAAATATTATGTAATATATATTAAATGCATATATAAATAAACACAGGAAACAACATAACAATGAAATATTTACAGATTCCTTATTCTTTTTTATTGATATAAACAATGGCCTATTGTAAAGGAAAAAATTCACCCAATGGTATATATTCTATCTCTAAGCTTGACTTCCATCAGCAAATCATGTATCATTTAGTCTCTCAATTCGTGTTATATTCCGTGAAGGTAATGGTTTCTTCCTAATAATGCATTGAAGTGTCAGAGGAATCATTCGTGACAGGCATGTAGTTGGTTCATTTGTCTTCATCAACTGTCAAAATATGTATGTCAGTGTGTGATGCTTCATAATTAACATTAATTATGTATTGAAGTGATATGTTTGCATATTTCAGAAATGGTTGAAGGCAGTTTTTTAATAGTTTTACCATCAGCTACCTCAAGACAGGACGGACTTCATCACGCTACATCTGTCGAAACGATCAAAACTGAATTAGGTAATCTGTATGCCTATTTAATTTTTACATTCTGAAAATGGAACTTAGAATATCTTTTCTGATATAACAGCCCATAGCAGCAAACCAGAGCACCAGGAGATTCCTGTTCTTCTAACCAAAAGTCAGAAGAGACTAAGTAAAATAAAGTAATAATTACAATGTAAGTTATATCCAAATATTTTCAATTTCCATAATATTGAATATTTTTATCTGCATAATGATAGCACATTTCATAAGATAGGTAACTTTGTTACATATAAAGAGACAGCTTCGATTTTCCAAGTGGTTTTCTATTTCCCTTAATGAATTATTCTGAGAACACACGGTAAACTCTATCACCCAAGAATACAAAAAAAAAACACATCAAAGAAAAAGGCAAAGCTATTCCGTAAAGCCAACATTACTTTTCCTCTTAAGTACTCTTGAGAGAGAGAGAGATGGAAAACAATACGGTATTCTCAAATGAAAAGGGGAGGTACCATCACGTTAACAAACAGGACCACATAAGTAGGAACTAAGGAGGGCAAAGTGAAACTGAGGGGCGCCCCAGAGACCCTGGGGAAACATTAGGGACGAGTAAACTAATACACGGAACTTGAGACAAACACCGAGCTCCTTACTTGTTTACATACCGTTTCAGGCTATTTGGTAACCCGCTGAATCACCTGGAGCGCTAGATATAACGAAATAAGACAGCTGAAACTGGGTAGCAATCCTTTGGTAATGTCAAAGAACAAACCATTTTCTAGGAGAAAACCATAACAATATGTAATTAATTGCTAAAGCTCATAAGAATAAGCATACTTTTACTGCATAAAATATCTATTTCGAGATTGTAATTAAATAATGACTCTTCGACCAATGTATTGAGTAAAAACACACCATATTACTCTCAGATTTAAACTATACTCTCACTCTACTCCTATAATACATGTAACCTGTGCCTAACGATGTAAGGCGAACATGACCCTGTGGTTGTCGCCTCAAAAAAAAAAAAAAAAAAAAATAAATTAAACTTAACTAAACATTTCAAAATTGCAGTAAAGGTTTTAATTACATAGATTCCACTTATAATTGAAAACCACTTTTATAAAGGTAATTGAAGAGTTTGCTGCAAAAAAATGGTGGTTCGAATGTTCCAAAATAAAATAAAATAACTAATATCCATCTTTGGTGCGTCAGAGATGGATATTAATTATGGATATGTAATGCGATCCATAGACTTAAATTGAAAACATTTTTTTCCAGCAGCTCACTTTCCTAAAAAACAGAAAATTAGAGCTATTTTTCTTTGCAGCAAAACCTTCAATTTTTAATTCGATATTCAATTAAATTTACAACAAAACAAAGTATAAACGAAAACAAATACTTATAGTAAATGTATACTACTTTAAACTTATTAGAATTATTTAATTCATAATTGTAATTTTTCAACAATGTTTAAATTACGACTGATTTACTATTTTTGCTGGTTTGCACTGCAGCTTCAAGTTGGCTTATTGGGCAACGTACATTATTCTGTTGATACAAACCTATTGCCTATGTCAATCTGACCAAACTGTAAGAAGTGATCAGTTTACAAAGCTTAGGATCTGAAATAAGGTCGTCGCCAAATTGGTAAAACCGTATCCTAGCCATGGCTGCACAACTACATATCTTATTATAGGTAGTTTTATCTTCCTTCTTGCAGATTCTGCAAGTCTTTGAGGCTACGAACACCATATTGTAAATGTGATTATTAAGCCGGCAGTATCCTTTGTATAATCCTGTCACCCTCCTAAGAGTTAGCGTGTCCAATGATAGAAAAGTACAGATTATCTCTTTGCTGGTTCCCTCCCAAAACATCTTAGAATGATGCTGCTTCACATTTACCCTCCAGTAGAGCTTGATTATATTGCCAAGAGTCTCCTTGATCAGACCTTTTGCATATCTGAGACTTATTCTACAAACAGGCTAGGTTTGGAGGGTATCTGAACAGAAGTCCTTCTTTGCAAGGCTATCGTTTCTCGCATTGCCTAAAATGCCTGAGTGACCAGACTCCCAGTTGAACTCGGACCTTATTCGGACCGTGTCATTAGCTACCCAAAGCTTCAATAGCAGCTTGAATATTAGTAAGGACAGTTATAAGTCTGTCTCTCATCCCTTCTAAAATTATTATTTGATCACAAATACTTACCGCCATTACTCCAGCTTGAAGGACTGGCTTATGTTTGAATAGAGCGATATAGATCCTTTCCTGGGTTTATCCATTTTTTTTGCCCTGAAACTATTTCGTCAGGGATCTGTCTGTGTAACAATTGACTCCATTGCTTGTGCTAACCACTCCTTGTAATCCTTACTCAGTAAAGTGTGTCCGTATATTTCTTGACCTGAGGACAGAATGCATTGCCAGCACCGAATCTTCATTAATCTTTTTGGAAAATTACCATGTGCCTGGTAGATTTTATCTTGTTCCTAACATAGAGAGCCTGTGGGCTTTGTAAGGATTGAATTTCTTCTGCTATATGCAATGGTGTTAGGTTCAATAGAAATTTCATTGCAGCAGTCGCTATTTTTTAGTTCTGTAGTACTCGAATTATATAAATTCTTATTATTATTGTTATGTAATTTTACTTTTTTTTTTTTTTTTTTTTTTTTTTTTTTTTTTTTTTTTTTTTGGACTGTACATTTCAAAGTTCCAGAAAAATGAAAAATGACAAAGCAGCCAATGCTTCTAGAATAGGAGATGTAACAAGAATAAGCCACATTCAGAAAGAATGGCCGTTCCGATCAGTGAAGCTATTGTTAATAAATTAGTTGAAGGAAGATGCAACAAAAAAAAAAATTGGCTGCGGTAAAACTCTTTTAACAAACTCACTAAACATAGTTAGTTTACGCATAGATATATCCTCAATCGTATGAAGCCACCCCATTATAATGGAATGCACAAAGCTGGATTAGCACTATCCACAATAATGATTAAACTTCTAAGGTTTTGCAGAATACAACGTAGTATATATTTTTTAATTTATTTATTGGAATTTACAACTGTATACAGGAATACAACAAGTAAATTAGATGAAATATATAAAGGCATGAAACACATGTAGAGAAGCTTCCCAATGAAAGCATACAACGAAATATAAAAAATAATTTAAACTATAAACAAATAAAAAGTCATAACCCACTCCCTCACCACTATTATCTATTATACCAATAAATCATTTACATACGAAGCAATGAGGTTTTCCGTTTAGCAAACTTTGATTTGTGGCTGTGATTAATAGCGGTGGCAACAACGTTTACAGAAATATCACGCTCAGTTATTTATGAATTTACACTAAATTCAAGAGGCAGTAAAAACCAACCATCTATACTCAACACACAACTAGACAGGGGCGAAAATGATTCTTCACACTTAATTTCTCAAACTTTAGCTAACAATTATATATTTAATATTTCAGAACTTTAATACGCATATATTTATAAATTATTATGTGATATATAACATAGGAATTTAATTAGAATAATAATAAATAACTTTATATATATATATTTTTTTTAATTTGAATTCAAAGTATTTACTAATGCATCAAATAAATATTCACACACATAAAATCACTTGAATCTAACATATATACTTACTATTTAACGGTAGCAATCCAATAAGTAAATTAGTACATTTATATACAGACAATAGAAAATAACATTATTCTGGGACGAGCTTCCCTAGGAATAATAATAACATCTGACCAAAAATACTAATAAGATTTAGAATGTTATTAATGTAAAGAGTTTATATAATTATATTTAAAAGTAAAAAGAAATGTTATATGCATTACATAAAAGTCGTGTCCTTTTTATTAATACTACTTACTCTTCGTGTAAGAATTAACTATATATAATTTAATACATATTTATGCTTTAGGTCAAAGTGGACTTCCTAGTGCAGTAATGACATTGATTAAATAAGAAACAATAAATATTTGAGTTTTATCAAAACATTATAACAACAGTCTTTCTCAGGCGTAAATTATATTTTAATAGTAAGTTTGTTGTTTTTGTTTTCCCCTGAGCAGATCAAGAACGAAAATAACCACTGAGAAGATTAGGATTTAAAATTCTCTGTTGAATCATTTGCTTAGTGCAAACAGCCATTAAATTGCGCCAGATAAAGAGCAGGAGTGTTAGGAATAATTTTAGTTAATTAAAAAAGATAAAGCCATTCCTACTGTTAACTGATAAAGAAAATGATTGTGTGGGACTTGTAAATAAACTGCGATTAGAAGTGGTATATAATTAAATAATGCAAATAAGTTTTATAGAATTAATATAGGTAATAGAAAATTAATAAAAGACAAGCCCTTACGGGGAATAATACTATTAGACAAATAAAATTATTGGTTAAATAATTTTGCCAATGAGGAAGTAAGGGTTAAAATAATCATAAAAAACAAATAAAAATAGCAGCTTTAATTACGGAACGAACAGTTTTCTAATCTGTATTGTAATTGGTTTCCTTATTTGTTTCCGTTTTCATTTGGATGACGAGTTAATTCAAAATTCACAGTTCGATTCCAGCAGCATTTTCATTAATTGTTATATTGACAGTTAATTTTTATTTCCTCGCCATATACTTTATTTATATGTATATCATCATTATATTATTTATTTTTATTTTATTTACATCATAATATGTTATAGGGCATCGACTGTTAAGAAAATTAAATAAATATCTGACGGCTAGACTAACCTTACTTATTTTCATGAAATATCTCTAATAACGTTAAACAATGTTTAACAACCTTTGTCAATGAACCTTCTATAAGATCAAAAATATGAGAAATAATCAATGAAACCTATTATTTAATAGCTAATACATGTTTTGTAGATACGGAGGTGGTTACAATATTGTTCTGACCATAGTATGTTGTACGTTCCGAGTTTAATAATAATGTCTTAATTATATTCACCGTTTGAGGTTGACATTTGTGAATTTAAATGTGAACTAGACTTATTATTATTATTTTATTATCATTTTTTTAATCAATAAATTAACACAAAAACGAAGACTGCACTTTTCTTACAATCTCGTAGCAATTTTTGGATTTTTATGCGACAGTCTTTATTATGCGGAGTTACCATACACTAGGGTTTTTTTTTTTTTTTTGTTTTTTTCTTTTTAAATAATACGAAAGAAGGTACCATAATCCTTAAACAAAAACGTTTCTCTGGCTCAAAGTGGACTTGAATTAAAATTATCACTATTAATGTAATAAAATATATACATATATAAAATATATTTATATTTATTTATATAATTGTGTTACATTTTGTCCCATATGAGAAAATAAAATAATAAATAAATGAAAATCTGAAGCACAAGCATACTTATGTACAATATTTGCAATCAGCCAACCAAGTCTGTTCCAAGCAAGACACAAGAGTTCCCAGCACTTCCACCGTAACTAAATCGTAGGTATAAAACAAAAACAAAAAATTATATATATATATATATATATATATATATATATATATATATATATATATATATATATATATATATATATATTTATTTATTTATATTTATATTGTATTATTTATTACTTGCTTTATCAGTAATAAATAAAAACTGTGTCTGATAAGTATTTACGATATATGCTGTATTATTTATTACTTGCTTTATCAGTAATAAATAAACACTTTGTCTATTAAGTATTTATGATATATACATATATATATATATATATATATATATATATATATATATATATATATATATATATATATATATATATATATATATATATATATGTGTGTGTGAATACATTACGTAAATAGTGTTTACAATTAATAATTAGACTGAAAATTAGTTTTAAAATAGCTTTATAATGAGTTAATTAGAGTAAGAATCTCCGAAGAGGAAGCGTAGATTCAATACCCGTGAGTGGTGTATATTTCATGTGGTGGATCCATTAAATAAATCTTGACCTATCCAATCTGGTTAGATTGAGCAAGTAACAAGTAATAGTAATGCAGCATCCCCTAGCTGTAGTACATAGGTCCGTTTTCCATAAAGTACCAAACATATTTCACTATAAATAGGTGATATTTAAACGTGTTTACAATAAAAATTTGTTTCTCATGATATATTAAATCATTTATCATACCATCGTTACATAATAAAGACAATTGATTTATAGTTATTATGTAACGATGTCCTGCATGATATATTAATATGGTATTTTTATAATATTTACTGTCTGTCACGATTTTTGTCGTTTATGTAGCATGTTCAACACTAAAATTATGATTAAAAGTGGGGAAATGAATATTTATGAACACTTATCTGACACCTAGGGGTGAATAGTTTGAAGTAGTGTGGGCATCTGAACAGAAGAAGCTTGTGATGAGGACCTACGAGGGAATAAATGTAGCTTAGTATCCGTATAGTGGAGGACAGAGGACTATGTGCTACTACTTCAGTCTGTAGTGCCAGAAGAAAAAGGTGCGAGCTAAGCTGCATATTCGATAGTTAACGAGTAACATATTTATATAAACTATTGTATCTTTATATTGTAGGTAGAATAATCATGAGACAGTGTTTTTCTAAATATTTGAATTTTGCCGACGTTTCGGCTCAACCTTGTGAGACATTATCAGGGCATTACTGAGTCATGTCCAAGCACAAACTCAAATTGTGTTGTATTTTTATTCATAATGAAAATAGAAACATAATTTTCTCAATAACAACATCTTGATTGCACTTGCTTTTATTTTATTTTTTTCTAATTTCCTTGGGAGTGCGGTTGAAATATGGGTAAATAGGAAAGGAATGAAGGACCTCTTTTTCTGCATTTGATGCATTTTAAGAGGGGTCTAAGGATAAGAAAAATTATTGGAATCGGGAATAAATAGAAGTCTGTTCTTGTGATGGGGCTCACTAGGCTCTTGCTTAAGGATTTGGTGGATACTTGTATGAAGGAACAGTAGAGGGGATGAAGGAAAGATGGTAGAGATCAAATGAATGGACATATGTGTCACTTAGTATCCAAAATGCCTAAGTACTTCTTGTAGGTAAGCTGTTTCAAGTATGGATTTAGGTATGTGAACAGGTGTCTTAGCCAAAAGTTCCTGAAGTGATATAAATATTAATAGGGGAAATATAAATATTATTATTAACAATTACAATAATATATGTATGAGTCAATCTCATTCCATAACTAAATGATAAAGTCCATCAACCACGATTTAAAAAAAATAATAATTTTTTAAACGAATTCTTTTACATCGACAGAACCCGATGTTAGAACTGACAGCCACTGAAGCCGACAATGCTCACGTTCAGCTCAGCTATCGTTTTCAGCACAATAACTTCAGTATCTCCGGGCTACTCTCTATGACCATTGGTCTGTGACAACGACCGAAGTATATTTTGAAAAAAAAAAGGAAGGGGGACAATAGTCGAAAAACGCGGTTAACCCGGTTCGACGAGACAACTTGGGAAAAATACAACAAAGAAAGTCTCACAAGGATGGAAGCCGCCCAATAATCATCAGTACAAGAAGACTTACTGTTAGGCCGCGGAACTGTACCAGTCCCCTGGGACTAGACAATGGGACAATGCAGTCCCACAACAAGGTCACTCCAATGTCTATCTCACTTCTCTGAAGGGTGATATGAGGAGGTATTTTAACAGATAGGAAGTCATGAAATTATTTTCGAAATAGTACTAGGCCAACCATCGTCGCTGGTCTTCAAGTATGCTGGTATGGGGAGGAATGATCATCCATATTTTAAACTCAAAAGGAAGCCACACCACCGGAGGTTATGTGAAATATTTAAGTAGAATTGGAATACATAAAAATGGGACATTGCAGTCGGACAATAAGGCCATTCCAATCTCTATCCCACTACCCTTTAGGGTAAATAGTTATTTATTTATGGTTAACCATCGTTGCAGGTCTTCAACTATGATGGAATGGGTAGAAATTCGAAACACGGGAAAACTAAATTAAATGAGGAGTGAAGGAATATATTAAAAGCTCGTTTTTTTCTTCTTCTTATCTATCTTTCCCTATTAAATTTATGTTAAATTAGCAGTCAACCGAATATTTCAAAATCTTTTATTTTTGCACGGCCTTTATGTTATAATATTTGTACCTAAACAAGATCAATTTCGTTAAAATGATAATAATTTAACGAATATGAGAAATGAAGGTTCTCCTTATTGAACAATTATATATATATCACAAGTGAACAAATAAAATATAGGGATTTATCTTATAGATTAAACTCACTTAATTTTATAATAATAGACATAGAAAAAAAAAGTAAATTATTTCATCTAGTTTATTTTAATCAGCTATTTTATTAATTGTTTCAAAGTAACAGAATGGAAAAATTTGATTAAGAAGTTAAGTAAATAGGGAAAAAAAAAGTGCGCACTCCAAGTTTTAATTGTTAAATTTTATCTGGAAAATCTCTCGGCTGAAACAATAGATAAAAGAAGAATGAAATGATAATTAAATAAAAAAAGTACGGTCCAATAACCAACAAAGTGTAATTCAACGTCTCCAAGTGGAACTGAAGCCACTTGTCCATGCTACAATTAGTCCTAATTATATTTTATCAAGAACTCCTATTCCCGTTTTAAAATTATTATAATTTTTTACAATCCTGGATGGCCATTTTATTTCAAATAAACTACTAAACATAAAAATAAAAATCTGGTGCGGGCAACACACGACTTTCACTTACATCAATTTGAAAAATCAATGAAAGAATTTTCAAATAGAGTTAGAGTTAAAAATACGTGAAACTATTAAAGAATTAATTAAATTAAATTTCTATAGAAACATGTGTTTGATTCAAAAATCTATTATATTATTATCTAAAATAATCAGTTAGTTTTATGTTCATTTCATCACTCTCTATTAACTTTTAAAAGCTTGTGTATGAGATGATATTTTTTCTAAAATCTTTAGCTTTCCAATGGTATATCATATATGCATACTGCTCTTATGTTCAAAAATGAAAAATTGCATTAAAAAAATATTTTTTCTGTTTTCTCCTTTAGTTGGGTATCGAATTTATTCAATTTATATATTTACCAGTTTTTCATCAGCGTTAACAAGATAATCTAGTTATTATTATTGAATCTACAAAATTAAAGGTACTTTAGGGGAAGAAAATTTAAAATATCGGCATTTAAGCCCTGTCAGACCATTTTTATCTAAATAAAACCTACATCATATTAAAGCCCATTAATTTTTACATGGATATAGCGAGTTTAATCAAAATCGTCGGAACCGTTTTTGAGAAAATCGAAAAAAGGTGAAAAATGCATGATATAAAGTGCCTCTTCTGGTAGGCTCATTTTGATGAAAAAAGTTTTGTCACGTCTCGGGCGTATAGTTGTCTTAAATATGAAATTTCAGTTACATAGGACTTACCGTTTCCTCCCGGGAGTTACCACACACACACACACACACACACACACACAGACAGACAGACACACACACACACACACACAGACCTTTTTACGGGACTTGGTTATTTGGACTCAGGGGACCCTAAAACGTTTATTTCCGTTGAAAACTGGAATTCGAAAATTTTCACGATCGCAATACTTCCCCTTACTATATATAGTAAGTGAAAGTAATAGGTTTTATTTATGTGGTCCATATATTCATAATATGATTATTTGTAATAATCCCCATCACTAAATGGAAAAAAGGATCTGATTTGTATCTCCGAACACATGGGGGTACAAGTAATGGCTAGCATAACAACCTTTTGGGGCCAAGATCGAGGGTTCAAACCCGGCACATATGCACATATAATGACCTTCTTTTTTAAGGTTTTTATATTAAATTACAAATATAGCATGAAATAGTCTTGTGAAGAGGCAATCCAGTGGAAGCCCTTCAATCACTCGGCAAGAGAGCTAGGGTCTTTTAAATGTAGTGATAAATCCTTTGTTATGAAGTATTTCGGAAGATACATAGAATGGTGGTCCCTAGTCTGTGCAATGTTAGGTACTCGTTAGTGATTCTTATCCTTCAGTAGCATCGTTTGTTTATCTATAGCAACATAAAATTTAGTTTAAATTAATGGATAAAAAAGAAATGATAATTATATATATATATATATATATATATATATATATATATAAAACTATTTTTTGTTTGTAATTATTACGTATTCATATTTCATAATATTACTAGGAATAAAAATAATGTCATCAGTAAGAAAGCATCTTCCAGGTTCAATTCATATAAAAATTTCATAACAAGCTTTATACAATTAAATTTAATAATTTTGATTGCAAAATCCTGCAGTAAAACCAGCGGCTGCATCGAATAAATAAATAGTTTAAAATATTTTAATCATAACTTGCTAAAATAGTCTGGTTTTGACTCTCCTAGAACTGGTTATTGCTTATAAACTTTCTTCGCAGAACAGGGACCCCCCTTGTTTTATTTTATTGAGTCCAACGACAACATAACTGGATCTTAAATCAGATAAATACAACCAGAGACCCCTCAGGCTGGAAAACAGAACAAAATAGATGTGACGGAGACAGAAAAATCCTCAAATTTATCTGTTGTTTCAATGCCCTGAAAAGATTATTTTCAAAACTCCATTTTCCAAATGACAACCAGATTTTAAAGCAATAAGGAATAATCTATATTTTACCTGAATTAATTAAGATGAAAACTAAATAATGAACTTCTAATAATAAAACATAGTTTATGCGGTATAATTTAATTCACTGATGTTTAGGCAAAAGGGCTTATTTCTTGGACTATGAAGTATACAGAACTATTTTCCATAGTTTTAGAAAATCATTTTAAATTCTGTCTATTTCTTTATTCATGACTATATTATTTATTCATCACTATATTATCCCATAAGGAGCTATTCTTTTTAGCAATAAAAATATTAACAAAATATTATTTATATATATTTAAACCTCGTTTTTATAAATGTCCATTTTCATAGAGATAAAAATATTTTAGGATATATTTGAAATTTGTTTAGTGTTCACCTAATCCTTTCTTGATTTTCAAAAAAATGCTGATGACTGTATATTCTCTGCAATGATATTGTTTGCAATCTTTCTATAAGACTGAAATGCTATGGCGTATTCTGTATCATATCAAAAACCACGAAATATTGGTAATTAACGTCTACTCTTCAAATTGTCTAACCTTCAAACATCTTTCCTATGGATAAAGTAAGGCTTAAACCTCACTATTAGTCGGCTGGACTATTTTCAATGAAATTTGAAACTCACATTCCTTAATAACTGCTGCTAATTGGTTACTCAGTAAGATATCATTTACACAGTTTGAGGGTTTATTAACTATTAAACTATTAAGAGCAATTTGCTCGATTTAAATATAGTTTTTTACCTATTGCATCTTAAATTACGTGGAGTCTAAGTGGATAAAAATTAAATGAGATAGATCCAACGAGGAATGCTCCAAACTTGCAAAGTATGGTTAATAGTTAGATAATTTGTCATTTTGTTTTAGTTGACCAGGGGAGCTAATTAATGGAAATAAATAGTTTCATTAACCTAAAACCGTCCTATATTTTCTATCACAACTCCTTGATGGGACTGGACATACAACAAAGCTGGAGAGACCACTTCAAGAAATTCCTTAACCCACCAATGAAGATCAAACGAGTGGTGATCTTCCAGAAGAAAAATCTGTGACCCTGATAGCATATATATCCACCTGATAGCATGGACATTCAATTAATTTTGGATAGGTTAAAAAAAGATAAAGCGCCTGGATCAGAAAGGATTCCAGCAGAATTTAAAAAAACAGAAGGTCCACTACTGATCGAAGAACTACTTGTAGAACTAAAATGGACCTAAGAGAAAATACCACAAGAATCGAGTGAGTTTATGATTGTACCAGTTTTTTAAAAAGATGAGACTCAACTGAATGCAAGAACTATATTTAATTAGCCTCCTAAGAACGGTATATGAGGTGTTTTCAATTGATTTTTATAAACGGCTTAATTCCATTTCGAAGACTACTAAGGTGGATTTAGAGCCAATCGTTCTCCTATTTACTAGATATTCTCGCTTCGACAGATGATGGAAAGAATGAATGAGTTTAATAATCGCATGTGAGTACTCTTTATAGACTATAAATTAGTTATTAAGGAAGAGTTATACCATGACTAATGGGTATCCCGGCTAAGCTGATGTGCCTAAAAAAATGTACAATGAAGGAAACGGTGGGCAGGATCAAAGTTGTCCGGAAAATCGTAGACCCATTCCCTATGAGCTCAGAGCTGAGGCAAGGGCATTCTCTTGCGCCTCTACTGTTCAACATAGTCCTAAATGCGGTTATAAACACATCACAAATGGTGACACAAGGAACGATCTTTGACAAAATGACACAAACTATAGCATATGCAGATGATATTGTCATTGCAGGAAGGCCTATACAAAGCATGCAAGAGATATTCAAAGTGCTTGAGATAGAAGGAAGAAGATTGGGTCATCAGATTAATGAAGACAAGACTAAGATCCTAACCCTGAGGTGGAAGAAGCCATTACACTCACAGAGAGAGTTAATAGTTGGGAACAATGTATTTGGGCGTGTCAATAGCTTTAAGTACGTAAGATGGATGATAACAGAATAATAACATTAAATCAATTGTATTTCAGTAATCTTCGATCTAAACTTTTCTGAAGAAGACTGCTCAATCACACAACCAAGATCAGACATGTTTTGAATGCTCGTCCGTCCCGTTTTAACTTGCACATATGAAACCTGAAATTTTAGCAAATCATCAGCTGACCGCATCTACCGGTTCATAAGGAAGACCCTAAGACCTCCTTATAGACATGTTGAGGAGAATAGTTTGTTCCGAATCCGAAAAAACTTGGAGTACTTTACACACTTCATGATGACGAGTATTTCCCAGTTTGTAAGAATACAGTGAATCAGATGGTTGGGCCACGAGAACAGAATGGGGAAACAGGGGACAGCGGGAAGACTGTATTACGCTGAAGAATTAAGGGAAGATGGAAGGACAGAGTCTCCAAGGATTTGAAGAAAGCGGGAATGTCAGTGAGGAGTACTACCGACAGAGAGGACTGGGGAAGAGCAGTCGAGCTGGCCAGGGAATTGTATTTTTAAAATATGCAAAGGAATGTTTTTTTTCTTGGTCAAATAATCAAAACCATTTCGTTCACATTTAAGATTACAATTCAAGATATATTTAAATTAAGCACCATTATCTGTTTACAATTTATAAAATGGATAAACATTAGAAATTATCATAATGAGAATGTTCCTTAAAATGCCTATGAGCAGAAAAAGATAAATGTTAAGTAAGAACATAAATATACAGACAATCTAAATAAGGTGTTATGAATAAAAAATAAAACATCAGTATTATTATAAATATACCAATTATGTTACCATAAACTTATCCCATAATATAACCATACAATATATCATAAACTCTCGCAATCTCTCCTCACAAAATATCAAACTAATTAACAATGCGATTCAGATGCAGAATAAAGCAACACCAGAATCCACCGTAGTCGACATACAAAAAAAAAAAATATATATATTTCAAAAGGGGTTTTGATGAAGACAAAAAAATTGTATTGAAGCATCAACATAATTATTTTTCTATGACAGGTTCTTGATAAAAAGCTTAATTTCGTTAAATCTAAACATATTCATTATAAAATATTTGCTTCAAGATCCAAATATGAACCCCATTAGTTTTATAACACTTGTTAGAACTGGATGTAGAGAGTTGTTCACACCGCTCTCCTGTTGAATAAGGAATCCCTTATTCATATTCACGCCGTAAGCGGGCACCAATTTTGAATAATTGCCCACCTCCAGGAGGACCTCCTAATTGGTTAAGTCTGCGAGTTGCGGCAGTTGAATCTATGCAAAGTGCAAACAGCAACCGCTCTCTCCCAGTCTTCTATAGCGCTAACAATGAACGGCTCGCAAGGTTCTATTGCTTATTCTTTTTTCTTAATATAACTTCAACGCAAGAAAGAAACTATTGAAATATGAAGCTTAAATATTGACGCTATATATTTGAGACTGAGAATAACATCGGATATATGGATAATACAAACATATTTGAGAACAAATGCAATAAAAATACATTTAAGCGGTGTTTGACAGGAATGGGAATGTACAGTTCCCAGCAAATCCTAATCAAATTCATGATTACAACCACACATGACTCAATTTATGAAATCATCTGGTCCAGCCCTATTCAATCGTTTCCTAATACTCAAGAGCAAGTAGTTATAAGTAGTTAAACTCCTTAATTAAATCTCTCATAGTTCGTAAATTTTACATTCGTTCGGTGTAATTAAATTCTTATAAAACGTATAAATAAGATTCCGTACCCCAATAATCCATAAGGGTTCTTAAGTTTATTACATAGTAAGAATCCGTCCTGTTCCCAGGACAATGACAGGGTAAAGAGGTGATTAAGTCGAGAACACTCTCAAGCTTAAGATCAAATAACCAATTTACAGATGTTGGGCGACTTATAGCATAAATGAACAATTATTAAGACACAGCCTAGCTCAAACTTTATACCTTGAGATTAATGGGCCCAGTGTCCGAATGAAAAATCTTTCCTGCTCCCTACATATTATATACATAACATGATATTTTAATTTCCTTAAGAGAGTAACAATGTAAAACAGCATCCTATAAATTTAAAGTTTTTGGTTTACTATTTTCAATAATGAACCATTTTAATCGATGAAAGAAAAAAAAAATTGCCCCTCTCAAGTTTTGAGGGCTTACGTTTCAAGATACGTAGAATACTCAACGACGCATGAAGTTTGTTGGTTTCAGTACTTATTCAGAATCGTACTATTTCCAAGCATAGAGAAATATAAAGATTCAATATGATCGACACCAGGCTCAAACATAAATTATAGTACCCAATTCACAGCGGCTGGTTGAGCCGGAAGAGACTTTAATTACACTAGCTGTGACTTACGATATAACTGAATAGTTAATCGCGTTAGATCGCCTTGAGATTAATCGCGTATAATGTCCTACCAAGTATGAACTCTCTTCGTGTTATACACATATTAAGAACTTTAAGGTAGGTAAAGTTTTTTATGGACACTCAACAGCTGGGGTCTTCAGTGTCCTTTGTCCTTTAATATATTTCTTTTTCTTCTACAATTTCTTGAAAATACCGATTTTTACTTTCACTTACTATATATAGTAAGGAAAGTATTGCGATCGTGAAAATTTTCGAATTCCAGTTTTCAACGGAAATACACGTTTTAGGGTCCCCTGAGTCCAAATAACCAAGTCCCGCAAAAAGGTCTGTGTGTGTGTGTGTCTGTGGTAACTCCCGGGCGGAAACAGTAAGTCCTATGAAACTGAAATTTCATATTTAAGACAACTATACGCCCGAGACGTGACAAAACTTTTTTCATCAAAATGAGCTTACCAGAAGAGGCACTTTATACTATGCATTTTGCACCTTTTTTCGATTTTCTCAAAAACGGTTACGACGATTTTGATTAAACTCGCTATATCGATGTAAAATTAAATGGGCTTTAATATCATGTAGGTTTTATTTGGATAAAAATGGTCTGACAGGGCTTAAATGCCGATATTTTAAATTTTCTTCCTCTAAAGTACCTTTAATTTTTTAGATTCAATAATAATAACTAGATTATCTTGTTAGCGCTGATGAAAAACAGGTAAATATATAAATTGAATAAATTCGATACCCAACTAAAGGAGAAAACAGAAAAAATATATTTTTACTTTCACTTACTATATATAGTAAGGAAAGTATTGCGATCGTGAAAATTTTCGAATTCCAGTTTTCAACGGAAATACACGTTTTAGGGTCCCCTGAGTCCAAATAACCAAGTCCCGCAAAAAGGTCTGTGTGTGTGTGTGTCTGTGTGTGTGTGTGTCTGTGTGTGTGTGTGTGTGTCTGTGGTAACTCCCGGGCGGAAACGGTAAGTCCTATGAAACTGAAATTTCATATTTAAGACAACTATACGCCCGAGACGTGACAAAACTTTTTTCATCAAAATGAGCTTACCAGAAGAGGCACTTTATACTATGCATTTTGCACCTTTTTTCGATTTTCTCAAAAACGGTTACGACGATTTTGATTAAACTCGCTATATCGATGTAAAATTAAATGGGCTTTAATATCATGTAGGTCTTATTTGGATAAAAATGGTCTGACAGGGCTTAAATGCCGATATTTTAAATTTTCTTCCTCTAAAGTACCTTTAATTTTTTAGATTCAATAATAATAACTAGATTATCTTGTTAGCGCTGATGAAAAACAGGTAAATATATAAATTGAATAAATTCGATACCCAACTAAAGGAGAAAACAGAAAAAATATTATTTTAATGCAATTTTTCGTTTTTAAACATAAGAGCAGTAATATACATGAATGATATACCGTTGGAAAGCTAAAGATTTTAGAAAAAATATCATCTCATACACAAGCTTTTAGAAGTTAATGGAGAGTGATGAAAAGAAGATAAATCTAACTGATTATTTAAGATAATAATATAATAGATTTTTTAATAAAACACATGTTTCTATATAAATTCAATTTGATTAATTCCTTAATAATCTCACGTATTTTTATCTCTAACTCTATTTGAAAATTCTTTCATTGATTTTAAAAATGGAGGTAAGTGAAAGTCGTGTGTTGCCCGCACCAGATTTTTTTTAGTATATTGATCGTTTTTTCCTAATTTATTGGTATTATCTCCAAGTAGCTCCTCAATACTATTCTTCAATCTTTCTATTTTTGCTTCTTCGAAATGGTTTCGGTATAACGGACATTCCTCTAGGATATGGACGGTCGTCAACTGCACATCACATAAATCACATTTCGGTGGTGTAGTTCTTTTTATTAGGAACTCATGTGTTAGCCGTGTATGCCCGATTCGCATTCTAGTAATTATTACTTCTTCCCTCCTGTTGCTTAAGAACTTTAATCTTTTTAATGTGCTAAAAATGTATAGAGGCACACTATAAAAAAAAAATCATTTTGGCTAGTTATCAGTAAGCTGTCCCAATTCAATATTTTTTTTTTTTTTTTTATCGTTCATAAATATATATATATATATATATATATATATATATATATATATATATATATATATATATATATATATATATATATATATATATATATATTTTACCAACATTCCGAAGATATTAGCCTAGATCACGTTCAGTCATCCCCTAGTTCTTGGATACCCACTGTATACTTTATATAAGAGTGTAATTTATGTTATTTGACTAATACTCCAGAGTCAAATAACATAAAAAATAATTGTGACACAGCCGGGGTACGAATCCTGCACCCGCAAAACAGTACACGTTTAATATTATATAGAGTAATGGAATTCCTAGTTTGTTCCATAATACATTTTAAGATTCTCTTCTGTGCACGATGTATGCACTAGGTTCAGTTTGGTTTCTTACCTCTATTAATTTATAATTACTTTATTAGAGTAATGTATAATAATTACACAGTTGCTTTCGTTATAGTTCTCCATATTTTAAATTGAAAAAATGTACTTTTCGTAAAGGAATATATTTTTACTGTCCTATAGTTAATTTATAACTCGAGAAATAGGCTCATTAAGTTACATTAAAAAAAATATATATAGGCACAAATAACGAGCAAGATATATGGAAGATAAGAATTTAAAATATTGTAATAAATAAAAATATAAAAAATGAAAGACTTTCAAAATATTCTTAGAAAAATACAGGAATTAGGGTTTGTATTTGTAAAACAATATTACACATTAACAATAAAACGAATATTTTACATTAAAATAATTTTAATTAATATTAATTTTAGGAATATATTACACCCATACACAATTACATTAAATAATTATACACCTTGGACCGCATTGAGTGTTGGTAACCGCTCAATTAACTTGAACTTGATTCTCAATCAACTCAGCTTATTGATCCACAGGGCCAGAACATATTGAGACATTGACATTAGACAGCCAAATATTCCAGCTGAATACCGTCCCTTTATTTATAATACTCTTTAAATTAAAACTTAAATAATATCTTTTGCGTTTTTATTATATATATAAATTATATATGTTGATGTATAATTACAGAATTCACCATAAGCACTGCCAGTCAAAAGTTTGAGATAACCTATGATTTACATCAATTAATGTGTTTTAATTTTTTTTTTTTTGTGCGGCATTTTCTCTTTGAGTATTATGTGACTTTTACAAAACAATTCATGGAAAAATTCATTCTTTTTAACCATTTTTAATGAAAACATTCTTTTTTTACAAATTTGGCATTCCAGAAGTCAATAAATCAAACTAAGAATAAAATGAAATAAATCTTCTCAATTTATTTTCTTCACGTTAAAATTCTCAGTAATAATTATATTTAATCATATTATTTCTTGTTATTTACGATAGTCACAAACATTTCTTACACATAATTAGCAAATATATAATATCCCAATTTTGGAATAATGCATCAGTTAAATATTGGGTTGTTTCACATGAAATGTCCTTTTTTATAGTTTCTGAAATACATAAAAGATTTTGCAGGTCTCTTTTGTTTTCTTCCGAATATTTACATATTTAAAGTAAACAGTTACTAATCCTCTACCTTTGTATTATAATCATTAGCTTCCCCATCAATTACCCACATTTTAGTATACCTCCAAATATGAACATGGAAACACGCGATTTTCGAGTAATATTTTTGTACAAGTTTAAACTCGACCAGTCAGTAGCTGAGGCCGCTAGAAATATTTGCAAGACGTTTGGGAAAGAGAGTGTTAATGAACGGACCACTCACCGTTGGTTTGCTAAGTTTTCAGCTGGGGAAACCGACTTGGAAAACTTGCCCCGAGGAAGACCTCCGTCCATAATAGACAACGATGTCCTCAAACATACAGTAGAAGGAAACCCCTACCGAACAGTTAAAGGACTCTCAGCACAACTAAATGCAAGTGCATCTACTGTTTTCGGACATTTAAAGTGTATTGGGAAAGTAAAATAGCTCGATACATGGGTACCTCATGATCTCACTGAGCAGCATCAAGACCCCATGTTTCAAAACATACCGAGCAAAAATTGAAAGACCTGGGCTACGAAATTCTTCCACACCACCATATTCTCCCGATTTGTCTCCAACAGATTACCACCCCTTCAGGAATTTAGACAACTTCGTCAAAGGAAAACTTTTTGAAAATGATGATCAAGTGAAAAGTGCGTTTTCAGATTTTCAGAGTTTCACTTCAAAGCTCTGGTTTTTCAGTTCGGGAATAAAAAACACCAACACGTTGAAAAAATGTGTAGAAAAAGAAGGTAAATACTTCGAGTAAAATTATCTCGTTTTCATATCGTATTTTTAATAAAAATCCTTTGCCTTGAAAACGGACATTTCATGTGACACAACCCAATATATTTCTACGGCTTGTTTCCAAAAACATCGATTTAATATTAGAAGGTTCAAAAATCAGACGAGACTCAAATATTAATGATTAAACCTGCTTTGTAAATGTGTAATTAAATATCTTCATTTAATAAATGGACATAGAAACAAACTTGTACAAAACATGGCTACAACTGACATACCATATATAACTCGGCGTAGGCTGAAAAGGAGTTGGATGAGGGACCTCCTAGCCTGAAAAAATAGTTTGTTTTTGAATGTCAGGAGGATGCACCACTGGGTACTATCTCCCTCATGCCAACCCATGCTATGTTTACCATATATATAACTCATTTGCTGATTGTAACATATACAGGTGCAAATAAAAATATTAAGTTAAAAAAAAAAAAAAAAAAATATCTTCATTTAAGGAGCATTGATAAGGCTCAAATTACTCACGTACTTTCAACATGCTTTCACTGAAAATGACTCAGGTTATAAATGTTACAGATTTTAAAAACAATCAGACAGAAAAAAAAATTAATAAGCTATAAAGTTTTTAAGCAATATTGATTTAAACGATAATTCCAGTTGGAGGTTCACCTAAAAAATAAAATATAAAAATAGATTGGCTTACACCTTTTGGAAGAATAAAATGTTATGCATATTTAATGTCATATCCAGTATACGATTTTCCTAAAAGTTGATTCTACAAAAAAGAACTAAAAAGTAATCCTGGTATTTCCATGGTAACGAAGTCTACATTAGATGGTTTTGTCTAATTTTGTTGATTATTTTTACATAAAAACTTGATAATTAATAATCAAGTATATATATATATATATATATATTCCTAATGCAAAAGAATAACATAAATATAATATGTATACATTTAAGTTTGATAGTTAACCCTTCTAAATTATCTTAAAACATAAAAAATTAAATTTTAAAAAATTGAACTTACAAATATATTATTCTATTATTTATTCCAGATTTTTCATTTTATATATTTTTTGAATTTTAGACAATGGCAGGAAGGTATTCTGTATATTATCTACAACGAACCAAAATACTTAATTTTCTTTCTTTTTTCTATACTAAGTTTTTACACACCTACAAAACGCCTATAAATCTTCATTTAAAAAAATAATAATAATAAATCGTAAAAATATATCAAGAACTAATAGTAGAAAGAAAAAAAAATGAATGAAACTAAGATAATAAAACAATATTTATCACGTGAACGAATTCATGAAGTGAACTTTCCGAGGAAATAGGCTATAATATAGGAGGAAGAACTGTATCACTTATTCTTTCCTAAAATATTTCTGATCCAATAAAATATCACCATTAGCTAAAAATATCCGGGTTTTTTTCTTTTTATAACTTCTTTTACAATATTGCTAAAAGACAGTTATTCGATTTTTGGTTCATTATTCTCTATAACGAATCTTTGTAGCAGACATATAATTAATGAAATATTACACCCCATCAAAATTTTAAATCTTAAGAATCGTAATAGTAAAATATCTGTATGTCCCCCTTAAAAAAAAAATAAAATAAAATAAAAAAGTAAAAAATCATTTAAAACGGTTAAGAAGTAGGGAAGATATTAAATTTAAAAAATAGTAGTGGTGATTGACAGTTGTTCTTACATGTAAATTGACAGTATGTTGATTCGTCTTTTCCAAGCTCTTTGATTAATTTATTGATATACATATAAGTTAATTGCCTGCACAGCTATATATATATATTTAAATTGTTATACCGTAATTTATTTATTTGGAAATAATAAAGAATTTTATTCTTTGAAACATTCATTAACAAATAATACACTTTACGGTATGAATTGTGCCGTTCATTTATATTTATTATAAGGTAAAAAAATAATGTACTTTGAATAGAAGGGAAAACTTAGGTTTCTTTTCATGAGCGAAAAAACATAAATAATATACCGTTAGGAATTATCTACATAGTTATAAAGTATATTCTTAAAAGACCCTGTTTTTATCCTTATAATCCTCACTTATTTTAGTTTAAGCCGTAGGAGGCGAGTTTTGCTGCACAATTGGCAATTACGAGAAGTCTCCGATCAGGACCTGGCACTGAAATCTTATGTGCTTATTAGTGACTGTTTATTCAGGGGGCTTTCCTGTTGAGCCCACCTGCTCCTTTTAAATGATATTATTTGTAGTAATCCTTATTATTACAGACCCTTTCAATAATGAGTATGTATATAGGATATATATATATATATATATATATATATATATATATATATATCTCGAGGCAAAACTAAAACGAATGTTTAATTGCTTTATACGTTTCATCTTTGGGATATCCAGAGACACTTCTGTCACCCGATTTTACAAAGAGTTAAAGTGGCTTTACCCCTCCTTCCGCCGTAAGTACTTCCTAGCATCCTTCCTCTACCAAGTAATCCAATCCCGATGTCCGTTCTACATCTCTGATCTCCTTAAATTCAAATCCTCCGTTCGTTCTCGTAACACCCGCTCGCGGCCTTCTGATCTGTATATAACGCCCCATCGATCCACATCTTTCGATAGATCATTCTTAATCCGCTCCGCATCTCTATGGAATTCTATCCCTTCCGACATCCGTCACTCCCAAACTCTTTCAACATTCAAATCCCGTCTATTCAGCCATTTCCTGTCAATCCAATTCCCCAATAATCCCAATTAGATCCTAGTTTCAGGGAAAATCAACAAATAAAGCAGACAGATACGTTATTTAACTTTAATGGATACATTCGTAGCAAATGTTATTTAAAGAAAATTATCTTTTCAAAGATGAAAGATTAAATCACATATAATTTTACAAACATATAGAAGCATTGTAATTTTTTTTTTTAACTATATATTTTTAATTTTTTTAAAATAATATTATTATACTTTTAATTATATGTTATTTTCTGTACTCATTTTAGATATATCTTTATTTATATTTTTCTTGTATTCACATTTTATTAGAAGTTGTCTTTTGAGTTATTTTTTTTTTTCATCTTATTAATTCAATTCTGTTGTTATTTTTACTTATCTTTATATTCTTAATTTTTTTTACTCTAAGACAGTAGTCTTAAGACCCTTATTTATTTCCTGTATTATTATTCTTAAGGGACTCGTCCCAGAATAAATAAAGAATTATTATTATTATTATTATATATTGTTTGATCAGTTCTCGATTGTTGATAATTTAAGTTTCTATTGTTCTCAGGCTTCAGTCAATGAATAAACAATTTTATTTATGCGACGTTTCGAGAATTTATTGTTCTTATAGTCAAGTCTTAGCAGTGAAAAAAACAAAAAACAGAACATTAATATTATTATAGAATAATTAATATATGGTGTTATTGTTGGAGATATAGAAAAGAATACATTGAACAATGAATACTCATACAGTAGGTATATAGATATTTTAATTAGAATTTACATTAAAGATATAATTATAAATTTACTTATATAAAATTTAAAATATATAGATACAAAAACAAAAACCAGAACATTAATATGATATTACGATAATTAATATTTTTGATGTTATTGTTAGAGATATAGAAAAGTATTCATTGAACAATATATATATATATATATATATATATATATATTTATAAATTAATTAATAAAAGATATAATTACTTTCTATGAAAATACTTATTATTATATATAAATTGTGTTAAAGGGGTTAATACCAAATCACTCAACAATAACAAAAATAATGAAATATTATAATGTTTTTCAGTACATAACATGAAAAAATTTGGCTACATTATTTCTCCCTGACTTGGAAAATTAAAATAGATCATTGATATGTCTGTCTATAATTTATTGCTTTGATAGATGAATCATAAAAAGTAAAGAAAGTAATAATCTACTAACAAACTTTATTAATATTCATCTATGTACATGGTAACTTTTTTTCATTCAAACAAATATAGCTGCCTAAACGGTAGGTCCTAGCGGCAAATATTACATAACAAAAAATATTCTCAACCAAAGTTTTTAAACAAAATCAGAACAGGTACTATCTCCTAGCAACTTTGAACAATTTTCATAAAAACAGCTATAATGATTTTGATCAAATTCGCTATATGGATGTAAAATTAAATGAACTGTAATATCATGTATATTTTATTTTGATTGAACTAGTCTGACTGGGCTTCATATGCCTATTTTTTAAATTTTCTTCCCCTTGTGTACTTTTTATGCTGCAGATTAAAAAAAAAATACTTCTGATAAAAAACCACTAAATATACAATTACAACAAATTTGATAACCAACTAGAGAGAAAAAATGGAAATATATATATATATATATATATATATATATATATATATATATATATATATATATATATATATATATGTGTGTGTTGTTTTTATAAGCTGAACAAGCAGAAGAAGGAGATAAAAAAGGCATTTGTGCCCTGTCAGGTATTATAGTGCATTAAATTTTACATCAATATAGCGAGTTTAATCAAAATTGTTAGTGCCGTTTTTTTAAAATCGTGAAAAAGTAAAAAATGCCTGGTATTATGATTGGCCGATTTTGATAAAAAAAAAAAAAAATTCTTTTACTTCACCGGTAAATATTCTTCTTAAATATGAAATTTAATTTAATGCAATTTATCGTTTTTGAACTAACAACACACACACATCCCTTTTTGCTAGACTATAATGCTAAAAACTCGAATCCGAAACTTTTCATGATCGCAATACCTTCCCTTACTGTATATTTCATATACATATATATACAGGTAGGTGAAAGTAAAACTGGTTATACTTTACCACTTTTAATAATCTTGATGTACACTTTAATATATTTTCACATGGATGGATCACTTTTGGCTGGTTGGCAGTAACTTTGATTGTGTAACGTTTTTTTTTTTTTACGTTTGGCAAGCTCTAGCTATGCTGGTATTGGTCGGGTCTAAAATTGAAACCTGAGAATAGTAATATATATGTTTAAAATATACCGCTGGAAGCTAAAGATTTTAGAAAAAATGTTATATAATAATAATAATAAATTCTTTATTTATTCTGGGACGAGTCCCTTAAGTCCCTTAAGAATAATATTACAAGAAAATTAAAATAAACACTTTAAGAGTCTTAGAGTATAAAAACAAACATAAAAAAAAAATACAAATTACAAAAAAATACAATAATAATAATTTAAAAAAAACATCCTCAAATGAAAATATTGAAAATTAAACTATATAATAAATAAAATAAGTGATATATACAATCGATTAAAAAAAAATATATTGATTTATTTATTTTTGGGGTTAATTAATATAATAATAATATAACAAGTGCAAAATACAACATAACATAAAATAGAATAAAAGTAAGTGAGGAAATTAGTGATGATGAGGCCATTGGGAAATTGTAAAAGGGTCGGGGATTAAGGAGTAGAATAGAGCTAATCCTAAAAATGTTAATAATTTATAAGTCATTGGTAGCTGTCAAAAAATTAAGCAATGTATATTCAAATTGATAACGTAAATTTAGACAGAGGTTTTCAAAAAATAAAATAAAATGTAAGGAGCTAAAACATATAGGAAACAATTATTAAAATATTGAATTATGAAAGTAAATAGAAAAGTATAACAACAAAATTAAAATGTTCTAAATAACAAAATATCATTAATACCTTTTAAGAAACTAAAAAATAATGTCTTATTTAAGGAAATAGAATAGATGTTTAACAATAAGTCTGTGTATATTATATACAAATTTGTATAAGGTGATGTAAATTGACTAATAGGGCGTAAAATTCTGTGATTATTTTACAACATAATTATATGGTTATATTGTTTAATCTAGAACGTATTTTTCCAACGAAACTAATATAATTTTTTAAAATGTTTTCAACATTATTTTATAGTTCTTAAATTAATATTTTCAATCTAGATAAGTGTAGTTCGTGTGTTGCCTTTACCAATTTTTTTTTATTAAGTTAATAACATAGTAAAACTGAACCTATTATAGAGAACAAAGCGTTTGAAAAAGGTGAGAGATTTTTTTCATCCTATAGATTTTGGAAGCACACACTCAGTGTAATATATGATTTAAAATCATAAATTACATTAACTATATTTTTAAGACCAGAAACTACCCATAAAAATAAAAAAAAATCTGGTGCACAAAAGACAGCACTTTCACTTTTAATTAATTTAGGAATTCAGAGATGAAAAAATGATCAAAGAACCAATCGCATACAGTTTCAATAGAAACATGTATTTTATTAAAAAATCTATTACATTTTATCTAGAAAAATCAGTTAGTCCAGGTCTAGGTCTTTCGAGAGAGACGACAGATTTATTTTTTTTTAACATAATTAAAATTAACGACCATCGAAACTTTTAGGGTTGAATGGTTTCTGCGAAAAGAGCATTAAGTTTAAATATTTTAGTGAACAAAGACCCGAGTGACAGTGGCTTAGCTGGTAATGTATTAGTTTTTACTTTCATTTACATATAAATAAAATATAAAGTGAGGAAAAGTATTGTTATCGTGAAAATTTTAAGATTGGAGTTTCCACCGGAAATATAAGCTAAAGGGTCCACCGAGTCCGAAATTCCCAGTCCTACTAAAAGGTCGGTCTGTATGTGGTATGTCTAGCTCGAAAATAATAAGTAGTATAGGTTTCCATATTTTTAAAATGTATATGCCTGAGATGTTGCAGCAATTTTTGCAACCAAATAGATCTATCAGAAACACCACTTCCTGTAAATCGTTTTGCGTATTTTTACGTTTTGTTTTCAAACGGATTAAACAACCGTCAAGCTCAAACAAAGTTAACTTTGTTACGTTTTATTATGATTGAAATAGTCTCACAGGGTTTAAATCCCAATGTATTAAATTGTCTTCCTCTAAATAACGTGTAATTTTGTAGATTTGATAACTATTTCATCTTGTTAGCATTGATAACAAATCTGGCTAATCAGACGAATTTGATATTTCAAAATTTTAAATTAAACTATAGGAGATATTATTTTATTTATTTGTTTTTTAAAACACAAGAACAGTAAGATAGATGTGTAATATACCATCGTAAAGCTAAAAAAAAATGTGTTTTTTCTTATCCTCCAACTTTATTTACAAAAAAATAAGTACAAAAACAAACAATACATAAACTTTTTTTTTTAATATAAAAAATATAAAACACAATTAATTTATATAATTTGTATAAGCAAATGGAGCCAATAATTTTCATTATTATATTTATTAATCTAAAATTAATGTTTCCGAGGAAACTCAATATATTTTTTTTTTGTCACTTATTTTTATTTACATCTGTAAAAAATATCAATATAATTGATTAATTTTTTTCTAATCTAGCTTCATTTAAAGTACGATAGTTGATCTTATCAACTAGGCAAGAGAAAGTTGTAATGTTTTAACACAATTTTATGTTATCTTTTTGTATAATTAAATTTTTTGTTTTTTTTTTAATATCTTATCAAAGATGCAAATACACCAACTTTGTTCCATTTCAACAACACATCAGAGAGAATAGATATATAAAAAACACACAAAAAAAAAACGGGTTTATAGTTTAGTTCCTTATTTATCAATTTGTGGAATGAAATAGACCGATTCATAATAATAAATAAATACTTATATATAAACGGCGAAATCTCAGGCATATAATTAATTAGCAAGATATGACAACTGTATTACCTCGCCACCTCTAATTATATATTACAGTATTATGATCCCATCAGAGGATCATTGATAAGCCTCATTACGGATACGATTCATCAATTAATTAAATTTATTTCCCATTACCGCAATCTACATTACTATATCATTGGATTTATATGAATCTATTATAGTCATAAATAATTAAGCACATAGTTATGATTCGAGTATGCCTTTGAAACCGTTTACATGTCATTGTGATAGTATCTGTTTTGCAAGAATCAAATTATATATTTTTATAATTAAATATATATTAGAATTATGAATATTAAATTAATTAAATATAATTACGTATTAGGATTGGCGATTACATTTGCTATAAGCTTATGAATTTATTGTAGGTAATAGTAGTTTTACAATGTCATTAAGGTTTACGATCAACATCTTCTATTCTGTATCCATATTAGAATATTTCCTTTTTATTCGGGTGAACTAAATTCCAATTTTTTGGATATGCCAAAAGACTGTATGCCAAAGTCATTGCATTGAATTAAAATACTCATCCAATCGATTCCACTTCCAGTGTTAAAAGCATACCATTGCCACAAATACAACCCTTTCCTCAAATCCCTATCCTCCCGAATCCTTCTGTTATGTATTACGAGTACTAGAGATAGTAAATTTTACCATTTATTCTAAAGACATTTGTAATTGTATTATAAAATAAAATACATTAAGTAAATGTGTTAATTAATCATATGGGCATAGTACAGGCATGTGAAGAAACTACCCAGAGGTAGCACACTCAGTGTTTAATGTAGCAGGCCCCAAGGCCATCGTCTTTTCAGACGCCTGGGGGGATTATCAGGAATAGATGGTTATGAGAGGTTGGGGACTAGTGGTTGGAGCGGACAGGAAATATCAAATTAAAGGAGGTATATCTAGTTCGGGCTAGATCTGTAACTAATGGAATATTTAGTTCTTTATGGATTATTTTATTGGTGAAAAGTAAGGGGCATCCTAAAGCCTTTCAGAGAATTTCGGATTGAATCCAGGAGTAATTGGATTGTATGGTGGATCTACATAACTCAATCCTATCTCAGTAGGCCTTATGGTGGTATCTACGAGCTGTTTCTTGTAGTTTGAGTCTAGTGTGAGGGTCCAGAGTAGTACTTTTGTCAAGATGGAGCCCTAGGTACCGGATCTGTTGAACTGAGGTAAGACGAGTATTGGGTATACTGAAGGAAAGAATAAAGTGGGACAGGCAGACATAGGTTTTGAAGAAGAGTAAAGGTAATTTGATGGGATTTAGAAAATAGATCATTTAAATGCAAAACAGTATTGATAATCATATGGTGACAAAAGGAAGGTACAGAAGCGTTTAACTGGTATTAACTGGACCTCATGTACGGTGGTAAGATCGTTAAGACGTAAACGACAGTTAGGTCAACCAGAGGTTAGGTATTTCTTAGTGTTTATGATGCCGCCTTGAGGTTATTAGCAATATCGTTGTGAATCTCTTGCTACTTTCATCTCTAAAGGAATTGTCATACACTTCCCTTATAATACAGTATTTATCGGATCATTCACGCTTAATGCTGTCAACAGAGCCAATAGAAATTTCAGGAGTGGATAATTTTCCAAAAAATAATTTTTTTGAGAAGAAGATGATATAGAGGGGAAATAAGTTCGAATTGAGAACCAGAAGGAGGCAGTCGTTCGGAGAGCATACAGATATAAAGAGTAATAGAAGAACTAACAGCATGAAGAATAACTACCGATTGATATATGTCCGCCAGCTATGTGTCTCAGTATGTATTATTGATGGGAAATCGGTAGCTATCATTCCCTCAGTATTCTTAATTATAGTTATTACTATATGTAAATATGTCTCACTTAATATATCAATTTAATTTCAATACTCTTAATTATTTTATTTTAGGTGTCCTTTTATAGCACCTGATCCGATAGTGAATTGGTAAACATGATACCTTCAGAAAGGAACTCTAATCGTTTTGTATAGTACAGTGTATGAATTAATGAAATACTTCAGTTAATACAGTTTTTGGAGCTACCCTAGAAAACGAGTAGGGCCAAAACATAGCATTTTAACGATCAATAGGGGTACGTAGGTTGTAAATTTTCTTCCTCCATCTCCACTTAAAGTCGTCGTGTTAGTTTTCATTTATTTTACATTCTTCCAAAACATCGTCTATGCATTGCAAAGGTACCGGTCAAAAATTTGGAACCCAAAACATATATATATATATATATATATATATATATATATATATATATATATATATATAATAATTATAAAACATAATGAACTTGGTACATTTGTGTTGTAATACTAATGACATATTGAACTTATTCGTATTTGCAAAAGGGATTATATGTAATTATGTTTTTCTATCAATGAGAAAAAAATTTTCAAAAGATCTACACAAGAAAAAATTAAGCTTTTTGATTTTTAATGGTATATTATGTTTATTCAAATATAAATGTTCATTATTTTTCGTTCTAACAAATGTATTATTAGTCACAGTATATTAGTTCGTTATTATTGGCTGTGACTTATCTAATAAATATCCCAAGGATGTTTGATTTGCTTATTTTTTTATTTTTTTCGGCGGGGTTTGAAAACTTAGGGATTTCGTTATATTTCTTTAAAAAACTTTTAATTTTATATAAAAATCACATAATCGACGATTCGGAATATCACGCCCATCTTCAGGATCCTACAAGTTAAAAACAACATCTCTAAATTTTATTTAAAAACCATTATTTTGATGTAAATTATTAAAAAGGTATCTCATTAAAAATAACTAATTGGCTATGACCAATCTAAAAAATACCTCAAGTAGGTTTGATTTGCTGATTTTTTTTTTATACTGGGCCGTAATTGACATCATATTATATTATATGAATTCATATGGATATTAAATTATATATATATATAAATGGATCAAATCGATTGTGCACTAGCATACAATTTTAAAAAGCTTCCTTTATACTTAAAATGTATAAGCTCCACGTGTACACATATCTAATGCATTACCAAAATATGAATATAAATTTTAAAATGTACACAGTTATTTATAAATACCAAATCATTAAACGGCCAAAATAATTAAAATAATTTTAATTAAACATGCTGCTTTCATCTGAGCAGCTTTCGCACATGCGTGGTAAACCCTTGATTTGATTTCTGCCTTTGAAAGTCGACGTTGTTTGTAAAGCCTCAATTGAATGTAATGAATGTCGAAATAGCAATTGAAATGGAAGAGAACATTAATAATTTACTAATAGAGATGCGACCAATTAGATTTCCGATTATTGATTGAAAGATAGACGATATTGCAGTCCTGGTTTTAATGAAAAACTGATCGGTTATATGTAACTTTTAAGCAACAATTGTTTAGGTCTTAAATAAAAAAAAAAAAAAATCACACATTATAAATTGTGAATAATAAAAAAGAAACAAATGAATTTTAGGTAAGTCGATATGTTTTTCTTGACACTTCTAACGATAGATGTAAGGAAATCTTTCCGTCTAGCAATTATTAAGTAGATTTTTCCAAAAACAGTTTATTTTAATCGAAACTTTGTTTTAATAACCCTGAGCTAGAGTATTAATAAGAATATTAAAAAAATTAATTATGATGTAATTTTCTTTTGATCAATTGAGAATTTATTACTCCGGGATTATTAGTTTGTCATAACAAAAAGTGCACTAAACAAAAACATATTATATTTATTCCATAACGTCTTTTCATTATTCATTATCAAAATTGGTTTAGTTTATTTGTTTGTTATTACTGTCACTTACCTATGTATGAAATATATAGTAAGGGAAAGTATTGCGATCGTGAAAATTTTCGACTTCCTGTTTTCAACTGAAATACACGTTTTAGGGTCACCTGAGTCCAAATGACCAAGTCCCGAAAAAAGGTCTGTGTGTCCGTGTGTTTGTGGTGAGTCCAGCACGAAATTGCATATACGTTACAGCACTTTTTTTTCAAAAAAATCGACTGACCGGAAGGGCTACTTCATACCATGTATTTTACACGTTTTTACGATTTCCTCAAAAACGGCTCTAACGATTTTGATTTAACTTCCTATACCGATGTAAAATTTAATGAGCGTTAAAATTATGCAGGTTTCATTCCGATTGAAATACTCTAACAGGTCTTAACTGCCGATATTTTTAATTTTCCTCCTCTAAACTACCTTTAATTTTGTAGTTTTTATAAAATTGACCATATTATCTGATTACCATTGCTAAGAAACAATTAATACATAAGTTAAACGAATTTAATATCCATCTAAAGCAGAAAACTTCAAAAATGTTTATTTAATGCAATTTTTTGTCTTTGAACTTTAGAAGAGTAATATACATGTATAACATACCGCTAGAATGCTAAAGATTTTAGAAAAAAAATTATCTTATACATACTACAGTAAAAGATAACAGAGAGTGATGATAAGCCGATAAAACAAACTGATTGTCGTATATAGTAGTATAATAGATTATATAATAAAACAAACGTTTCTATTACAACCCAACAATGTTAACATTCATTAACAATGTCAGTTCACGGATTTATAACAACTTTCCGTTTATTTCAACGGCTTACTTACGATTTGGTACGTACCTATTTTTTTTTTTAAATCTTAAATACTGTATTGGAGAATATAACATGTACCATACTATGGTGGCAAAACTGAATCACTATACTCTCCGTTTTTACATCATTACAAATAACGTACGTTCATAAATTATAAAGATTTTCTATTAAGTTTTACCACTTTTTTTATTAAATACCAATTACCTTTTCTAAAATTTTGCTCTTTGCAACGGTATATGATACGTACATTTACATCACTACTCATAATTCAAGAGTAATGTTTTCTATTTAAAGAAAAACTTAATTGCAATGTATTTCACTTATAAACCTTCAGGAAAAAATGCCCTGAATGTTAGTGAAAAGCGTGTCAAAATCAGACTGGTGGCTAAGGAGTTTACATTTGATATTATATTATACATTAAATATTCGGCCAATTTTACAAAGTGTTAAATAGAAAATCTCAACATCCTATTGAAAACAAAGTGCAAATTTACAAGACAGAACTGAAACCTATTTGGACCTATGGACTTTGTGGAACAGCCAAATTCTCTAACATCAAACGCATTCAATCATCCAAAGTCCTCCGAACATAGTTAATGCTCCATATTATGTCATCACACCTTACACCACGGCCTTAATATTCCATTTATTCTGGGCCTTATTCTATCCCAATTCTATAAAACTATCAGAACCTTACTCATCACCCCAATCCCCTAGCTCAATCCCTATCCAGCTCCACACACCCTTACCATCTCCCTAGAAGGTTGAAACGGAAGTGTAAATATATTTATTAGAGTTCTAGCACTGGCTAGATTCTCCACCCAATGTGCTGTATTTATGACGTGTATATAGATATGAGTGATTTATAGATTTCTAGACTTCGTATATATTTTATTGTTTCCGTATTGTATATATATTTTACTATTATTTTATAATTTTATTGCTGTGTTAATATTGTATGAATGTTGTATTTCATCACCATAATTAATTCAATATTCAATAAAAATGATTGTTATATTGCTTCAATGGCGAAAAACATATTACGAAGCACTATGGGTAATGGACTATGGGTAACTATCTATGCATCTGTTTAACATTTTTTTTTTTTTTATTGAGAAATGATTAATGCAAAATAATCGTTTATGTCTTAAATCAAAAATGAAAACAAAATTATATATATAATATAAAAAAAACAATATAATAAAGTGGTTAAATAAATTATAATAAGGAAAGATGATATCCTTTTTCGAATCTTACAATAATGAAAATTCTCCAGAAAAATAAAACTCTCTCCGATTCAATTTTCTGAAATTACTTAATTTTTATCCTGCCTACTGGTTCAAAATAAATTTGACCTAAATATAAACAACTTATAGGTAAAAAGAAATAAAATAATGTGGATCTGAAAATTATAAATTACAAACCAATATTGATTGAACAATATTTATATAGTTAAAATAATTTGGTGTTGTTGATAATTTTTTACTTCCTTTAATGCCATGTAATTTTTGCAAGTCAGGTCCTAGAAACAATTGTTATTGTAAATAGTTAAGGCAATTTATTATTTTAAAATTATTTAAGCACTTGTGATTATAGGTCCTGGATGTATTATTCATTCCCCCGTTGAACTATATTTGAGAACGAATCACGTTAAATTAATAAAACAGCTGAAATGTTGTTTTTGTTAATAGACCATTCAATAAATATTAGCTATAAATAAAGGAAAGCATATTTCCTTAAATTTAATCTTCGAAAATTACAGTTGAAAGATTCATTTAGCGATAATTATAAGGCTTATAAAGTATTAATTAGTAAAAGATAAATTAGTAAATTATTGATACCAATAGAGGCTGTCACCAGAGGCACCATTATAAAGTAATTGACGGTAATTATTGTCAATTAAAACGTTAAAGGCTAAAAGGCCGATTAGCTTTCGATAAAAATTCATGAAGGAGACACTAATGCCATCTGTAGAGTGTCGTTGGAACCGGATCACTTGGCCTAACCTGTTTAAATTTAATACATCATTGACAGCCGTTGTTTCTGGCTTCGTATCAATTAATTGTTTCATGTAGTATATTATTAAATATTTGTATATCTTAATTACATATTTACTGATATCCAATCTTCCTTTAGCAGAGTAACGATCAAAAGTATACAAATAAATTATACCCTGAAAAAAAAAATAGAATGAATAGTTTTATTTTTAATTTAACTATATAATCTGCCATAATAGAGAATAGTGATTATTAGAGGTTATATAGGTATTAAGTAAATAAGTATTGCATTCTAGCTTCATATATCAACGTAATAATGAAAATGAAATTACATAAAATAATGATAATGTCAGGTACGACTTAAAGTAAAATTAATTACAACGATATTTATTATGAAAACATTTAAGTTAAAATAAAATTTTAAAAGTCTATACAAATTTTAGAAAATGGCTACTTATAGTTTAGCGAAACGTAAAACTAAAAATAAATTTCTTTACGAATAAAGCATAATTGCTATAATTAGTACGTTTTCAAAATTTAATCTGAATCCTCGGCACACATAAAAATATGTCTTGGTGTCTTTCCACACACCACTCACCTAACTCTTTCATTCAATAAGTAGAAGGTCAAAGTTGAATATAGAATTGGAGGCTGTAATTGTACTTTCCTACTTTTACACACTTAAATAAGCACACCTTAACTTCCTTTCGTTAATTATTTATTTTATTTCATAATTGTTTACATCATTTATCAACGTTTCAGGGTTCTTTCCCCATTCTCAAGACTGAAACAATTTTTTTTTTAAATTTGATTAGAGAATGAAAATACATTATTTGAATATTTGTCTTTGAAAAATTATCTTCACTAATATCTCATAATTAATTTAAAACTCACTAATATTATTTACCTTATTTTTTTAAAACACTTTCACATATATAATTCATTTCTTCACTCCATAGCTTACTGATATTCGTCTACATGGGTGTTCCTTGGCTTACTTTTTCTATTATTTTAAAATTTTAAACTTTGTACCTTTCCAGTATTCCTATGTAATCCTTGTGCTTTTTATTTTTGTTTCTATTTATTATGGTTTTTGGGCTATTGTTATATTCATTTTAAAATTTTACCATATTTATGATGTTTGTGTTATGTTATCATAGGTTTTTTTTGTATCTGTTTAAAACTTTATTGTCCTGCTATTATTTTTGTAAGCTATGGAGTGAAGTAATGAATTATCTATGTGGAATTGTTTTAAAAAAAATAAGGTAAATAATATTAGTGAGTTTTAAATTAATTATGACAAATTAGTGAAGATAATTTTTCAAAGACAAATATTTAAATAATGTATTTTCATTCACTAATCAATTTAAAAAAAAAAATTGTTTCAGTCTTGAGAATGGGGAAGGAACCCTGAAACGTTGATAAATTATGTAAACAATTATGAAATAAAATAAATAATTAACAAAAGAAAGTTGAGATGTGCTTATTTAACTGTGCAAAATTAAGAAAAACTTCCTGGAAAATTAAAAAAGAAAAGAAACTTTACCACTTTCATTAAAATGAACTGCGTTTTGGCTCTTATGCAAAAACATTTTTTTATCTTAAGGTGATATTACCTTAAGTGGTGAAGTATAATTACCCCCTCCAATTCTTTATTTATCCAATGTATGTTTCAATCCAGAAGGGCCAATTAAAAAATTATGGTAAGAGCATACAAAAAAAAAATATATAGTAATAACATCATGAAATTAAGATACTGTAAGCATCCTAACTATTGATTCTCTTAAGAATAAAATATCTATCAGCTTTCAAAGTAGTTTCAATCTTATTAACTATTGATGAAATTGTTTTTATATATATTTTATTTTTATTTTGGAGAACTGCAATTATGTGGGTTATGTGGTAAATCTAGGTCATTTACGAAACAAAAATTACCTATATAAGAAAGGAGAGCGATGTTAAACAACTTTTTTATTTTATTTTATTTTTTTATTTTTTTGGAAGTTTTCTTAATATGAACATTTAAAAAAGCACACACTGCCTTCCATTCCTCACCCAATCACTTTATTTCACAAGTCTTTTATCATTTTTTCATACTAGTCGACGTTTCGGGGCTGTTTCCCCATTTTCAAGACATTCCTTTTTCATTATACAATTGCTACATCATTTTTCACCCTTCATTCCATCTCATAGCACCATCAATAAAGACAAGTAGCAGTGTGCTATGAGATAGAATGAAGGGTGAAAAATGATGTAGCAATTGTTTAATGAAAAAAAGAATAAGTCTTGAAAATGGGGAAACAGCCCCGAAACGTCGACTAGTATGAAAAAATGATAAAATGCTTGTGAAATAAAGTGATTGGGTGAGGAATGGAAGGCAGTGTGTGCTTTTTTAAATGTTCACAACTTTTTTAATAAAATCAATTCACCGAAAACGGCTGTGATTTTTTTTTATAAAAGCGCATTAAATAAGTTGAATGAGATTTAATATAATTTATTTTTTTGTTCAAATAAGAATAGTCTGACAGGGATTAACGTCGGAATTTTACAATTTCTTCCGCTATGCCATCCTTAATTGTTTTATTTGTTACGAATAACTGCCCCTCCCTCCTTCTGCAAATAGTATTAAAAATATATAAAATACAAACTATGAAACTATATAAAGGATTAGATAAAGAAATAATTTATTTTTTCAGATGGAAATGAAAGTAAATGCACATATGTATTTAGAAAAGCTAAAGATTTTAAAATAAATATCATATTTTCTTTAAAGAAGGTAAGAGAGAGAAAAAACAGCATAAATTTAAGTGATTGTTCTTGTAAAAAATTCTACAATTATATTATTTGATTTAAAATAAATGGATTCATGAAAGTTTAATATACATTACGGTAATTTATTTCTAGCAGATAGCTAAGTCATATTAATATCATCCATGCTCCAGATTATAGGTACTTTTAAACATATCAATGTATATGTATAGATTTATAAGTGCATACTAAGTTAACTTTGCATATTTAAGTACAATATTTTTTTTTTTAATTCTAATACCCCCTTATGTTAATATTACTTCTACGAGTATATTTATACTTGTTTCACTACAAGCGTGACAAAACTGATATTCCTTCAATGATTAACATGCGAGAGAAAATAATTATATTTTTTTCTGATACATAAAATTATTTAATTAGCTAAAACACAAAAATATTAGTTCTTATATAATAAATATAAACGAAATATATTTCGTAAGGTATCTGGTTATGTGTAAAATATAAATACATTTTCAGTTTACTCTGAGTAATCCTACAGAGAGGACAGCTCCGCTCCGAGGGATTAGCAGTACTTTGTCAGATAAGAACCTTTCTTTATACTTACTTTTAATTTTTATTCTTTACTAACTGAAAATTTCACTCCACATAATAGTTCTGTCTTATTATAAATTACCTAATTAAACGGAAATCCAGTTTTTCAGTCTTAATAAGACGAATAATTGGCAATAACCGTTAGTAAGGTCCCACTATGGGGCCCGATAGTGATGGGGGGGACAAACCACCTCCTATTACATCTAATAATGAAACTACTCAAAATAACTCTCTCCTTTATCATAATATAAAATATTTACATTATTTTAAAGGACCATTCATAGTGATTGTTGAAAAAAAAGACGACACTAACCCTGCTTTTTTCCATGATATGAAATTAGGGAAATTTTTAGGACTAAGTAACACTCATGTACACAGTGTCAAAAGGAAAAATAAAAATCAAATAGAAATCGACTTTCGAACCTATGACTTTGCCAACCGGTTCCTAGAAAATCCTTTTATCACTAGCAATAATCTCAAAGCATTTATACCTTTACAGTACGTATTAAAGTTCGGAATAATAAGAGATGTACACACTTCTATAACCGAAGATGAAATTATTAAAAATCTTAACTCGAATGAAAAAGTTTTAAAGGTTAGACGATTTAATAGAATCATAAAAAATGATTCCGGGGAAATAAATAAGATGCCAACCGGAACTATTCAAATTACTTTTCACTCTCAGAAACTTCCGGAAAGCGTTGGTTTATATTTGGCTCTTCGAAAAGTCGTGCCTTATATATCTAAGCCGAGATTCTGTGAAAAGTGTCTCCGTTATGGACATCTCAAGGAAAAATGCCGCGGTAAACAAAGGTGTCAAAATTGTGGGGATTACGAACACACAAATACTGGCTGCACCAATCAAATAAAATGTGTTCATTGTAAATCACCTCATAAAACGAACGATATAAATTGTTTTGAAAAAAAAAGACAGGAAAAAATTAAACAAATAATGGCGGAAAAACCATTAAGCTATAAACAGGCCTCTGAACTCTTTCCTATTAATACACAAAATAGATTTTCTCTTTTAGATTTTCCTGAAATCGATGATAATTCAAACGACTACAATATTTTAAATTATAGAAATCCCAGAAAAAAGTTACATCAAGCCAGACCACAAACCCACAATGAGAAAAAACGAAAAACCGAATTTACAAACGAAATATGTAACTCTACGGACTTACAACACGAGAGTAATCAAACTAAAAAAGCTTCCATATATGATAATCCTCATAAATCGACAAGTGACTCTAAATATGTGAATATGTTGAATGCACTTATCAACAAAATTAAGTCAATAGAAAATGAAAAAGATACCGTGAATATCATTGGTCAAACTTTTTACAATTTCGTTCATGAAAACCAAGAAATTATTTCCAATATTACTATACTCAACAAACCTGAAAATGATAACATGGCTACGGATTAATGTAATACAATACTTTTTCGAATTTATCTTTCTATTATATTTATATTATATGATTTTAAAATTATAATTACTTTGTATTATTAATATCTTAAAAGAAAGTAATTCTACTACTTTCTATTAATTAATTTCTATTCAATGAATCAAAATAATTTACATTGCTTCAATCTTAAAATCATACAACACAATTGCCGCAGCATAAATAATAAATTTCAAGAACTCAGTAACCAATTAAACGTTCACAAAGTCCATGTAGCTTTACTTCAAGAAACATGGTTTAATCGAAATAAAGAATATAAGGCCAAAAATTATTATATATTACAAAAAAATAGAAGAGATCGATATGGCGGCGTTGGAATATTTCTTCACACTAATTTTAAATTTGAAAAAGTTGAACTTAAAAATATCGGACCAATCGAAGCGCTAGGCATTAAAATTACGAATCTAAAGCCACAATTAATTTTAATTTCGGTTTATATTTCTCCTAGCAGTAAGCCTAGCTCCTCAAATTTTAGAAATTTATTTTCTATTTCTGAAAATTTTCCGGAATGCGGCATTATCATTGGAGGAGATTTTAATGCTCACTCGTCATACTTTGGGGTTAATGAAACGGATTCACAAAGAGGAGATGTTCTGATTCATGAATTGCTACAGTCTTCTTTTCTACTCTTGAACGAACCTGGCGTTGCAACGAGAATCGCCACACCGAAAGTGAAACCATCTATCCTAGACCTCACGTTCTCAACACCTGATTTAGGTCATAAATTATCATGGACCGTATCTTCCGAAAACCTTGGCAGTGACCATTTTCAAATCATGATAGAATTGAGCGATGCTACCATTGACCGAAGGAAATTTTACAGTAGAAGAAATTTTAAGAAAATGAATAAAGATCTTTATATAGCTACCTTAAACCAATTATGGGGTAACAACCGCGAAAATTGTCTTTCAGTTACCAGTATATGTAATCTTATTAACCAAGCCGGAGAATGTGCTATCCCACGAACAAAGGTTCCCAACAAACCGAATTTTCATCCAAAAAGTTGGTGGAATAACTCGTTAAGCATCGCTAACAATGAAAAATTACGGGCCATAAAGGATTATAAACACAATATGACCATCGAAAACTACAATCTAATGCGGAAAAAAATAAATAAAATGAAAACTCTAATTAAGAAAGCAAAAAAAGAATCGTGGAAAAAGTACATTGAAACCATAAATCCCCAGCATATTAGCAACATGTGGAACAAAGTAACAGCATTAAAAGGAAAATCAGCTAAAAAAGAAAACGTAGTAACCTCAAACAGAGAAACTGCTGTAATGTTCCTCCAACAGTTTTGCAACATATTTGAACCTAGACATAGAGTTTCTTTTGAACAACCCATCTCATGTAGCAACAATGACCCTCTGACCATGCCTCTACAATTAACTGAACTAGTAGCAGTATTGAAAGGAAAGAAAGGTACTGCCCCAGGTGTAGACGAAATCAACTATACCATGATTCAGCTCCTACCACAACTCTGGAAAGACCAATTAATAAAGACTTTAAACCAAGTATGGTACCAGTCCCAAGTCCCGAATGAATGGAGAATAATTCAAATTGTACCAATTCCTAAACCAGGTAAGGATCCTTCCCTCATATCATCTTACAGACCCATAGCACTAATCCCTTGTCTAACCAAAGTTTTCAACCTGATAGTCAAACACAGGTTAGAATGGTTTCTAGAACAAAAAGAAACATTTAGCCCATACTGTTTTGGATTTCGTAAAAATAGATCCACTACTGACTCAATTTGGTACTTAACAAACAACATCTACAAAGCCTTCAACCAAAAAAAGATTCTACTTGCAGTTACAATAGACGTAGAAAGAGCATACGACAATGTCAAACCGGCAATACTCATAGACAAATTGAAAGAACATGGTGTTACATCGCTCATAACCAACTGGATATCTAGTTACCTATCAGTCCGCACCTACCTGATTCAAACCGATGAAGGCCCAGTGACGTTTGACTCATATAATGGCTTACCCCAAGGAGACGTCCTCAGTCCCATACTTTTTAATTTATACACTGAACACATCACTAATAACCCACCTGCTGACTGCGAAATCATACAATTTGCAGACGATTTCCTTATTTTCTCTATAGTAGAAACCCCAGAGAAAGGAATACAAATAATAAAAAGTGCTTATGAAAACTTAATACAAGGATTTAAAAAAATCGGATTAGAAATCAACCCTAGAAAAAGTAAATTGATACCATTTACAAGAAAACGAAAATTTGACTTAAGAAGCTTTAACATCATCACTCCCAACTATAGCCTTGTTGCCCATGAACAAATAAAATTCCTGGGAATGACTTTAGATCGTAAGCTTCATTTCAAAACACATTTGACGAACATCAAGAATCATGCTCAAAAAAATGTCGATTTATTAAAACTCTTAGCAGGGGTTTACTGGGGTTCCCACCCCCACAATATGCTCATACTTTACAAATCCATTGTCCGATCCATTTTTGACTACTGCTGCTTGATTTACAACGAAACGAAATCTCCTCTGATAAAAAAATTAAATACGGTTCAGAATTATGCAATTAAAATATGCATTGGGGCTTTTAAAACTACTCCTTTAAATGCACTGCTGAATGAAGCAGGAGAGATGCCCCTACCCTTGAGGAGAGCCTGGCTCACCAAGAAGTACATTATAAAAAGTTTTTCTGATCAAAGGCACCCGGTAAGGAAAGCAATAACCTCTAATAACATTTATTGTCCCCACATGAAAAGTCTCATAACAGAAATGCAACCCCTACTTCAGGCAACACTAACTACTAAACGTCCCTTAGATTGCAACACGCCGCTTCCCATTAAAATGCTACAAATCAATAGCAATCCCAAATTACCTACCACTTACGGAAGGAAATCGTCATATAACCCAACCATATTAAAACAATTGGCTTTGAACACAATAGTAAACGATTACCCAGACCATGTTCAAATCTTCACGGATGCTTCCAAATCCTCCCACCAAACTTCAATAGCTGTTTTTGATTTAGTCAAAGAATTTACAATTTCGGTCGCTCTACCTTCTAAATTTAGTATTCTTAGTGCTGAACTGTATGCCATTCTCAAAGCAATTTTCTACTGTCAAAGCGAATACTCTAACGCCAATGTAGTCATATTCACAGACTCGGCTTCCTCGTGCAAATTATTGAAACATGTATACAAAAACAAAATAACATCATACATAGCCCTAGATATTATCCGGAATATAAAAACCAGTAGCAACAGTTATTGCTTCCAATGGATACCGAGCCATGTAGGACTGTCAGGAAATGAAGCGGCAGATAGAGCTGCCGGGAAAAAACAAACTACAAAAGAAAATGCGAAAGTACCTCTCCAAGACCTTTTAAAATGTCTGCTGAAAGAAACGGTCCAGGAATGGCAGGATAAATATGACTGGGAGTCACAATTCAAAGGGAAGGACTATTATCAAACCCAGCCAACCGTCAGCCTGATACCATGGTTCTCAAAGATCCAACAAATCGATAGAAAAGAAATTGCCCAACTTGTAAGACTACGGACTAACCATGGCTGCACAAAAAAATATCTAAATTTAATGAAAATAGAAAATGATGGCAATTGCTTAACATGCAAAGTCCCTGAAGACCCGCGCCACATTCTATTCCGATGCAGGAAATATGGGAAGGAAAGAGAAACGATGGTTCCCCTAGAAACAGAGGCGATGTTTTTACAACAGTTAGATAAAAAAAAAAATTTTATGATCAAGCAGTTCTTTATTAACGCTCAGTGCAAACTATAGAAAAAAAAATCAATTCACAGAATTTATTTTAATGATAATAGTGTTATTATTTTATTTTTTCTATCTCTTTTGAGTTACCTTCCTCTCTCATTTACATTCTTTTATATTGTTCTCTTTCAACTTAATTTATTGATACTTTTTAATATTTTATTTATTTTTTTGGTCCATAACCTAAGTTTTTATTAAACTGTAGCAAACACATATTGACCATATAGGATTTGGTGTCAAGTCTTGACGGTCACTTGTATATAATAAAATAAAAAAATAAAAAATAAATAAATACATTTTATCTAAGTAATTCATTGATTTTTCAGCTGAATGTATTTACAAACTTTAAGTACGCCTAATTATTGACCTGTAATCGTTTTGAGAGGTCATTTTCAGAAACTGGAAATTCTTCTTTATTGATTCAGTTATAATCGAAATCAAAACTCCTGCCTCATTAATTACTTTTAGTGACATAATTGAGATGAAAGTTATCAGATAATTGAGTACTTTCTACACTATTACGAATCAAAAGGCGAGCTGGCCGGTTAGAAACGAAATTTCACAACCAAATGAAATCGATGAGAAGCCGAAAGATCAGGCGAGACCTAATCGTTTTAATTAATTTATGAACTATCATTAGAACAATTTAAAACGCGTTAAGACTCAACACCAAATTGAAACTTTCTCCGCTAATAGAGAAGTCACTCAGAACGATCAGATAGTAAACCTGAACTTTTATTTATTTCTTAAGGTAATCATTGGAGATTATGTTTTGTCGATCATCATTTATTTTTGCGACGATACCTTTGCTGATGCTTTTTTAATAAACAACTAATTTTCAATAATCAACATCTTAAACAAAATGAATAAATTGTGATTCTGAAATAAATACATTAAAATGGTGAAGTGCTACTAATAGATGATTAATTCATAAACTTTTGTTTATTTATTTAACGTAACTTTATGCTACTATGGCTAATCGGACGATGCTACAGTGGGAGTCCTAAATTTTGCCTATCCAGGTTTTATTAGGATAGGGATCATTAACGAGTATTTGACAATGCACAGGCTCGGGACCACCATTTAACGTTCCCTCCGAAGGACGGTATATCTAAGGATTTTTTACTCCCATTAAAAAAACCCTAAGACCATCTGTGGGTATGAACCCGTGACCTTTGGCATAGAAGGCTGTTATGCTAGCCACCCAGCTACAAGTGATCCCTTCATAAACTTTTTATTATAATTTTAACAACAACTTGTGAATCTCGGTTAATAAATAACCTTTTCATAATATCACAGATTTTGTTTAAATGACATATAGGTCAAACTTATTAACAATCCGATATATAGTAAGTTAAGACCTTCTGGACCACCTCAACGATGGCAGAATATTGAGATGTAGCTTTTAGTATTAGACTAAGGTTCTACTCAAACCAAAAGGTGAGCCCCATGACCTCATATATATTCATAGAAGATAATTTTATATTACAGAGATTATAGAGATACCTGACATCCTTAAAATGCATAAATGCAGAAAAAGGAGAATATTCAAAAACTTAGGTTTTAAGAAGAGCTAACAACAGGAGCTACGAAAAAAAGAAAAGAAATAAAAACATATAGGTTTTCTACTGGTCTTAGGGTTCAGTCAATAAATGAGTTTTTTATTTATGCAACGTTTCGAGTATATATTGTTCTCATATTCATGACTTTTCAGTGAAAAAACAAAAACCAGAGCGTAAAAGGAATTTTTATAAAATAATTAATATATAATGTTATTGTTAGAGAGACAGAAAAGAATACATCGAACAACGTTTGAATAGATATACAGTAGTTATATAGATATTTCAATTAGGAATAAATAAACAAAAGGAAAAAAACCCGGATTCCTGACGTTAAAAATTTGAAAAAATCCTCGATACCTGAACTATTCCTTAGCATCTTTGCTTCAGTGTTCTTTCAAAGTATATAGTTCACACTTATATTTATGTAAGACACCATTTTGTCTCAAATTATAGTAAAATTTCTAATAATATCTTTAATGTAAATTCTAATTGAAATATCTATTTAACCACTGTATGTTTATTCATTGTTCAATGCATTCTTTTCTGTCTCTCTAACAATAACATCATCTATTAATTATTGTATACAATTTTAATGCCTCACATACTCTGTCACGTCGTTCGTTATTACGACCTGTTAACTGTGGGTTGAATGATGGTAGTTGAGGTGGAGAGGTGACACCTGGCGCTGCATATTTGTTAAAACACGCACCACATATAACATTATTTGGAACACAAAAAGTATTTTTTGTAAAACAAAGCATATGAAGATTATGTCTCCTTGGTAACCACATGTGTTGACGCCACAAATACATAACCCATTATTGATGTGTTTATCTGTTGATACTACCACACTCTGTTTTTTGTTTTTCCGTTGTTAAAGCATAAATATGAGAACAATAAATTCTCGAAACGTGGAATAAATGAAATGTTTTTTTTATTGACTGAAACTAAAGACCAGTAGAAAACTTGGATTTTTAACAGTCGAGATCTAATCAAACTATATATAGTTGAGTGAGAGAGTTGGTTAACAATTCGTTTTTAACCATCTTAGTAGACATTTTTTGACACACACCAAAGCATATTAAAAGATACTTGAAGTTTATTACTGATATTTTTTATACCTTTTGAACCCCAATTGAAAAGAAAATGAGTTTTCTAGGTGTGTAATGGAACCCAGAAATCATAACATTTTCTTGTCACACGTAAACCATATTTGTAACAATTATGAAAAGTAATTAAAATAAAATAAAATAAGAAGATGAAATCATTAAAAAAATTATCTTTAGTAGTATGGCACTAAAAAATCACTTAGAGCTTGGCTTAGGTTAACTTTTAATGAACATGAATCTTTATTATTCTGTTTTGTTTAGTATTTAAAAGTTACAGTATACTTCAGCAACATCTGATCAGCATAACTCAGTAACTGATAACTTTAAAGTTTTATGCAACAGTTTAACTTAAAAATGAAACTATGTTTTCTAAATTACAAACTACTCGGGTATGAACCCGTGACCTTTGGCATAGAAGGCTGTTATGCTAGCCACCCAGCTACAAGTGATCCCTTCATAAACTTTTTATTATAATTTTAACAACAACTTGTGAATCTCGGTTAATAAATAACCTTTTCATAATATCACAGATTTTGTTTAAATGACATATAGGTCAAACTTATTAACAATCCGATATATAGTAAGTTAAGACCTTCTGGACCACCTCAACGATGGCAGAATATTGAGATGTAGCTTTTAGTATTAGACTAAGGTTCTACTCAAACCAAAAGGTGAGCCCCATGACCTCATATATATTCATAGAAGATAATTTTATATTACAGAGATTATAGAGATACCTGACATCCTTAAAATGCATAAATGCAGAAAAAGGAGAATATTCAAAAACTTAGGTTTTAAGAAGAGCTAACAACAGGAGCTACGAAAAAAAGAAAAGAAATAAAAACATATAGGTTTTCTACTGGTCTTAGGGTTCAGTCAATAAATGAGTTTTTTATTTATGCAACGTTTCGAGTATATATTGTTCTCATATTCATGACTTTTCAGTGAAAAAACAAAAACCAGAGCGTAAAAGGAATTTTTATAAAATAATTAATATATAATGTTATTGTTAGAGAGACAGAAAAGAATACATCGAACAACGTTTGAATAGATATACAGTAGTTATATAGATATTTCAATTAGGAATAAATAAACAAAAGGAAAAAAACCCGGATTCCTGACGTTAAAAATTTGAAAAAATCCTCGATACCTGAACTATTCCTTAGCATCTTTGCTTCAGTGTTCTTTCAAAGTATATAGTTCACACTTATATTTATGTAAGACACCATTTTGTCTCAAATTATAGTAAAATTTCTAATAATATCTTTAATGTAAATTCTAATTGAAATATCTATTTAACCACTGTATGTTTATTCATTGTTCAATGCATTCTTTTCTGTCTCTCTAACAATAACATCATCTATTAATTATTGTATACAATTTTAATGCCTCACATACTCTGTCACGTCGTTCGTTATTACGACCTGTTAACTGTGGGTTGAATGATGGTAGTTGAGGTGGAGAGGTGACACCTGGCGCTGCATATTTGTTAAAACACGCACCACATATAACATTATTTGGAACACAAAAAGTATTTTTTGTAAAACAAAGCATATGAAGATTATGTCTCCTTGGTAACCACATGTGTTGACGCCACAAATACATAACCCATTATTGATGTGTTTATCTGTTGATACTACCACACTCTGTTTTTTGTTTTTCCGTTGTTAAAGCATAAATATGAGAACAATAAATTCTCGAAACGTGGAATAAATGAAATGTTTTTTTTATTGACTGAAACTAAAGACCAGTAGAAAACTTGGATTTTTAACAGTCGAGATCTAATCAAACTATATATAGTTGAGTGAGAGAGTTGGTTAACAATTCGTTTTTAACCATCTTAGTAGACATTTTTTGACACACACCAAAGCATATTAAAAGATACTTGAAGTTTATTACTGATATTTTTTATACCTTTTGAACCCCAATTGAAAAGAAAATGAGTTTTCTAGGTGTGTAATGGAACCCAGAAATCATAACATTTTCTTGTCACACGTAAACCATATTTGTAACAATTATGAAAAGTAATTAAAATAAAATAAAATAAGAAGATGAAATCATTAAAAAAATTATCTTTAGTAGTATGGCACTAAAAAATCACTTAGAGCTTGGCTTAGGTTAACTTTTAATGAACATGAATCTTTATTATTCTGTTTTGTTTAGTATTTAAAAGTTACAGTATACTTCAGCAACATCTGATCAGCATAACTCAGTAACTGATAACTTTAAAGTTTTATGCAACAGTTTAACTTAAAAATGAAACTATGTTTTCTAAATTACAAACTACTCGGATAATTTTCCTATTACATTTTTATGTTAAAATATAAAATTATTTAAATAAAATAAATGGAATATTTTTTTTTTTTTCTTACGGCTTCTTCGTCAATGTTATAAAAGAAATTTTAAGTTTACATAAATAATATCTCTTAATTAGCCAATAGTTAAGGAATGGGGTTGAAAATAAAATATTTTTGAATAAAATTAAATTTTCTTTGTATTGGTTTTTGTATAATTGTTGTTTAGAAAGATTTTTTTTAAAAGAAGAAATCACTATTAAAGGACAATCCCAATATTCCGGTCATTTGTCATAAAGAGGTTTATTCCACAGACCGAATTATTTAATTATGAACGTTATATAAGAAAATTCGATTGAATAGAAAGTAGGTTGTTAATTCAAAATAAATGCATTAATACCGCTTCTTTGTTACTTTTTTTAGAAGAACAATGCTATAATTCCAATGTTTTCATTAATTCGGGGTAATTTTATACCATTTGCTGAGAAAATGTGCATTCACACGCTCAGTTATATCTAATGTTTCCTAGGAGACCTGAATTCTTACACTAATGCCCGAATTCATAATACGGAAAAACTGCAACCGTTATTTCGGAGACATGATTCTCACAGTGTAATTTTTAGTTATTCAAGCAACCATGAATTTCTAACAATGGGTATGTAGATATTGGAAAGAACGATGGAAAATTGATTTAAAGCATTCCGTAGATCTTTTTTGTTGATTTTCTCATTCAGTATAAACCACTTAATTTCAAGTATTTCAACTGATTACTGTTCATATAAATAGAATGAGTAGAATAACATTAAATATTTTCATTTATTAATCAATGAGAGAAACAAAAAAAAAGAAATTTGTAATATTTTTTGTTATGTATCATATCTTCTTAATAAAACTGAATTGGTGGTAATAAATATTTTTTATTTAGTAAACATGATTGAGTATAGGGGAATAATTAAAAGGGAGAGACAGAGAGAGAGTGAGAGAGAAAGAGATAGAAAGAGAGAGAATAGATTAGGTCTTTATTGTCTTAGAGCCTAAGGGCCTTTCTTACAGACAAAATAATAATATTTACACTAATAAATGTGCTAAAAAAGATAATTAAACAATATATACATAACACTTTCATATTGTTAGTATTATTTTCATTCATTATCAAAAGTTTTAAATCACTTAAAGATTCTTTAACGAATATATGTATGTATATATATATATATATATATATATATATAATATTTATTTATATTCCCATCATTTTCTTTCTATGTCACCTAAAAACTAAGAATATATTTTACAGGAGTGTTTTGCAACAATTTTTTTTACCCTACAAAACAACGATTTTTTTTTTTTTTTTTACATAAATAAATTATAAAATAGAACTTTTATGTACACACATAATCAATTTTTTTTTTTAGGAACTTCTGGAATAAGTGGGTTCTAAAACGTATATTTCCGATGAAAACTATAGTTAGAAAATTTTTAACGATTGTGTAGTAATGCTTTTCGTTACTACACAGGGTGTCTTACATAAGTCTCGTCATATTGTGCGACACTAGACCTTAAGGGCATATGGTCCATAGTCCAATTTTCAACTAAATTTCAGTTGAATCGTAAATAGAATTTTAAGTGTTTTGCTGCTATTAATGGTTTATACTCGGAAAACTCAAATATATCAATTTGCTGTGCACTAACAGAAAAACAAGTTGTGCCAAATGAAAGAAGAAAAAAGTTCGCAGAAGGTTGAGAAGTCAATCCCCTCAAAAAAGAAAGTATTTGCCTCACAGTGCCATACAGAAAATTTAATTCTAATATTTCTAAGAATACTTCGATCTTTCAAGAATATATTACTCTACTATGGTCAGGTTTTAGATTTCCCGGATTTTACAAAAACCTCTTTATTTCATTAGTTTTTAAATGTTGCAAAACAAACCAATCTCCATAGGCCTTTCAATAAAGCGAGGAGGCACCCTTTACTTTGCATAAATAGGTAAGCGAAAGTAATTATATGAGTGTTCGCTACATCAAGGTTTTATAATTAAAAAATTTTAATTTTTTTGTGGTGGATAACTTGGAGTGGATAAGTGGATAACTACTTGTTCATCATGTTTTATCATCGGTCAACAAGAGAACCTTTTTTTTTTCCTGTTATCCTATTCCAGTTGTGTCAATAAACTTATCTACAGGTTATTACTTCTCGGAGCACAGCAGCAGCATTGCCTTAAGCTAATGTATTTACTCTTATTCATTCAAGTGCTTTTGGATATATTATCAACAAGACACGTAGACAGTTACCAACCATTTAACAAGTTCCACCCAATCCATTGAAGAGCCTACAGGTCCAAACCAGGGTCTAGGCAGAACTAATGACCAGCCGTTCGAGCTAATAAACCGACTGCAGGAAGATATGAGGGACAAGATTAGGAGAGGAGAGGACAGAGCGGCAAGTGGGCCGGCGGAGGAGAAAGCTCTTCACACTTGCGATCTTGCTCGTTACCGCGGGCCCGGCTAATTGCTCCCTCCAGCCTCGTCTTCATTAGCTCTAATTATTCTTCTTCTATTAAGAGGTCGAGGAGAGAGTTAGCCGTATCGCGGATAGCCAGCACATTGTCGTTATCAGGCTTCTCTGCTGCTTCACCGTGTTAAACGGCCATTCACGAGTCCGGCGGGAGATAAGATAGACTTCATTGCCAGCCTTTGTCGATCATAGATACCTTTGCAACTGTTTTAATTAGGATTTGTTTTAAAGAAAACTACTATTCTCCCTAATTTCTACTATCGACTAGTTGTTGTTATTTTATCGCCCCTTCTTTGAGTACCTACTATTACCTATCGCCCAAGAGCCAGTGGAAGATTTAAGTCTCTTTTTAAACATACACCTGTAAATAATTTTAAATAACATTTAGTTATCTTCTAAACACAGAACCAAGCGTCTTGATGTTCTTTGTATCGGAAAATCATCCTGACGTAACCAAAAATTATTTATTGAACTATAAGGGCTTATTAACTACAAGAGTTTCTGTAATGTGCGATCATCCGTGGTTGGATTTTTTTGTAAATATGTTTCCAAAAAACTAAATGGAAATCCCACCAATAATAACTAAAAAGAGGCCCCAACGCACTAACTTCTCCTGGCACGGGAACCTACTACGGACTCCCCAACATGCGGTTGCCCGATTACTGTGAAACACATTTTGACTGATTGTAGGGCTTATGATACTCACAGAGCTCCTTTTGCACCCGACAGAGCCTAACCAACCGTTCTACAAGACAACATACAGACAATTGTAAAACTTTTTGGCTTCCTACGACAGACTCTCTTCTACAAAAGAATATAATATTTAATATGTTTAACGTAGTGATTTAAGGCGAAAATGAGCCGTTTTTTACGCTTGCGACAAAGAAACAAAACAAAGAGGCGTTTGTTTAGCACAATGTTGGCATCTTCAGATACTGGAATGCTAGCATCATTTATATCAACAGATGTCATAATGTGTTCAACTTTTCTTGACATTGGAAATATAGATGAAGAAACGGGAACATTATATAAGCCAGTAATAATTAAGTTATATAACCTTATAAAGATGAATGTTGCAGCGATAGATAGTCAAATTATGTATTTCTGTAGCACAGAATGAAAAATCTCAACAAAAGAATATTTAAAAGACCTATCTATAGACTAATGAACCCCAACCAAAAACGCAGGTACTCCGTTTCAAACATTTCCTATTAACTAAAAGCATGCATCAAGAGGATAGCAAGGATTGGTGTAGAAAGTCCAAAAGGATCAATTGAAGTCAGTAAAGAGGGGTTTTTGAGGAAAATAAATTTATGAAGGATAAAGGAGACCAAAGTTCAATCCTCGAATAAATGTTATTTTAATTAATTATTTATTTAGAAATAATACAATTTTGGGCAATGAGTATTGATGCTATAAGAAGTCATTAATTCCTTATGTACAGTAAATAAAAAAAAAAAAAAAAAAAAAAATATATATATATATTATATATATATATAAAATAAAACTTACAAAGAAGATATTAATAAAGATAAGAATAAAATAAATAAATAATAATAATCTTGGTCACATTCATACATATATACAATATTTATATACTGCCCCTGGGAACTCCGAATCAAACCCCGACGCCCACAGGTGGGTGTCGGGTCCCGGGGTCAGGAAATCCAAGCGCCTAACAGTAAGTCGCATCACCGGTCTGAATAAGACACGAATAATAGAACATGATGTCTCTAGGCCTTAACAGGAATCATACCTGAGCCTGCGAGAGACACAAGTTTAATTAAGATAGGAATCGTCCGATACCGCACTATATAGATCTTTAATTATTTTATCCAATTTAATTACTACTAATTAACAAACACATTATTCGTTTTTATTTTTACTTACTTTTTTTTAAGTTATTATCATTCTGAAAATCTTAAGTTTAATTTAAAAATATAATAACATTTAATATATTTTTTGGTGCGCTGAATCAAAATAAGCCATAAATTTGAATGTAAAAAAAATTTATTAGGGTATCAGTAGTTATTTAAGTTTTAATAATAACAGAAATTTCTATGAAAAAAACACAGTAAAAATGTAAAATTTCGTAATACTCCTTTAATGTACCATATTTGAAGACGGATATTTAAACCCGATTATTAATTCTGAATTATTTAAATCATCGAAGTCCGATCATTCGATTATGCCCACCCCAATATTATTGATTATATATAGAATAGAATAGAATAGAAAAAAAAAAATTATTCTGGGACTAGGTCGCCTAAGAATAATAGTTATATACAATAGAAATATATAATATAGTTATGTATATATATATATATATATATATATATATATATATATTATACATCCTCAACCTTGCCCCTTTCCTGCGGTGTCCCACAGGGGTCGTCTCTATCTCCTACCCTATTTCCTATTTATATTAATGACCTGCCTCTCCATATTAATCACTCTAAATACCACCTCTATGCAGAAGATTTTCAAATTTACCTTTCCTTTCCACCTCCCGACCTATTACCAGCAACAAAAAGACTACAAGAGGACTTAGATCGAATAAGTCACTGGGCTGTAGTCAACAAATCAAAACTAAATATTGAAAAAACAAAGGGCATTGTAATAGGATCCCATCACTTCTTGAAAACTGTTCCACATATCCCAACCCTCTTCCTAAATGGTAACCCTATAAAGTTTTATCCGACTGTCAGGAATCTGGGAGTAACCTTTGATCAAACCCTCTCTTTCAAGAACCATATTTCCGAAATTTCCAGCCGCACCTTTTACACCTTAAAGCGACTGAATTCCCTTCGTCACCTATTCCCGTATGAAACCCGGAAGCTCCTCGTTACCTCTCTAATATTCCCCCACTTCGACTACTGCTGTACCGTATACGGTTGTGTTTCTGGGGATCTCGAAGTAAAAATAAAACGCCTAATTAATTGCTTTGTTCGATTTATCTTCGGGGTCCCGAGGTACACCTCCGTCTCCGAATTTTATGGCGAGTTGAAGTGGCTTTATCCTTCCAATCGTCGGAAGTATTTCCTTGCATCATTCCTATACCAAGTTATTCAATCCCGCCGTCCATCATACATTTTCAACCTTTTACAATTCAAATCCTCTGTCTATTCCCGCTGTACACGCTCTAGGCCTTCAGATTTATACACAACGGCCCACCCAATCTGCACATTTTGACAGATCGTTCCTTATCCGATCCTCAATCCTATGGAATTCTATTCCTCTTTCTATCCGTCACTCCAACTCTCTTCCTGCATTCAAATCCCGCTTATTCATTCATCTCATGACCATCCAGTCAGAACAAAATTGTAATTGACTCTATTTTATTCTATTTTCAACATATTTGCGTATGTCTGTTTTCTGTTATATTTAGTCAAATTGTTTATAAATAATTAATTTCTCTAAGACTCTTAAGTCCAATTTACATGTTATGTAGATGTTATTCCAAAGGGACTTGTCCCAGAATAATAAAGAATTTATTTATTTATTTATTATTTATATATATATATATATATATATATATATATATATATATATATATATATATGCTCTTTTTGTTCTCTGTTCTTGCATCAACAAATAACGATATTAAGAATTAAAATTGAGGATGTATAGTCGACTGTAGAAACTATTATAGGTGGAATAATCAGGAATCAGTCATTTTTTGAAATTTTGCCAACGTTTCGGCTCAAGCTTGTGAGCCATCATCAGGGCATTACTGAGCTATGGCCAAGCATAAACCCAGGAAAAATTAAAAATTTTCAAAAAATGACTGATTCCTGATTATTCCACCTATAATATAAGAATTTAAATTATTTTCATATCTGATATGAGTATTTATCTGATTCTAACGAAAGCAAAACTAATACGTAGCCGCTCTATTCTACTGTTATATAACACACCTTAGAGTAAAATAAAATGCTCTCAAGTAATTCAACTTGCTAACTTGCCTTTATTATATTAGCTTCTTCTTAAATGTTGAAAGCATTTGTTTTTAAAAAATTGGATTATATGATTTTAAAGGTTAGATTTTGTTTTAGAGGTTTCTTCACAATTGATGAGCTGGAAACCGGAAACCTAATAGTTGAAAATATTTATTTTAAAAATGTAACTATCATCGTATATTTTCTAGGAGACTCGGAGAGTTCAGTGACCTATCCTCTAACTGGAACTTGGACAAGGTCAAGATACTGAAGGTGTTACGTCTCCGCCGTTTCTTCCTTTTTCAAGTATAATTTCGCTATCTACTCTATTGATTTTTTTGTGATTATATATCAATTCCCACAATGGTTCCTAACTGTAGAAAAGAAAAAATTAATACAAAATTTTGTCAAGATATAGAAGAAACAATATGAATTTAGTAAATTTTAAAAAATACTGAAATCTTTCTTACTTTTTACTCAATGTTTCTTCTTAATATCATACATTTGATTACATTAAAATGTATGATATTTTATTCTACTAGCAAATATGCCCCAAAATAAAACATGTAATATCATAACTCTTAAAGGGATTTTATTTCAGTACTTAAAGGTAGCTAGTAAGATAAGATAATATAAGCCTTTATTTACACATATTTAAAATTTGGTCGATAAAGTTTATGTATGTTTTATTTTTAAACCATTTTAATATTTCATATAATTAAAAAGAAACAATATTTGACAAAATATTATGTAAACGATTTAAATAATTTTACTAAGAACTTTTTTAATAAAATTAAAAAAAAAACTTCTTTAAATAAAAATTTTATGTTTAAATAAATAAAAACAAAATGATTTTCTACTGATGTGTAGGCCTTGGTTAGTCTTGATCGGTGACCAGCCATACCTTAAAGGTAGTTAGTAAGAACCGTTGAAAGTGTTCATGACAAATATTACAGCCAACGCTCAGATCTTTCGCCTGATTAAGGATACCCAATTAATTGGGATCGGATGAGTCAAAGGAAGGTTTCCCGATTCTAGTGTCCTTATCTACTTATTATAAAAGAATAAATATAATAATTATCCTTAAATATCCCGATGAAGTCGGTAACGTTATATTCAGTTCTCTACCTACTGATATGCCCATGAAACATACTTATAATTCAAGCTACATGGATGCTAATAATTGAGATAAATAATTAAGATATATTGAAAGTTATTTAGTCTTATAAATTGTAATCAGCAATTTATAAATAAAGTTGTTTTTTTTTTTTGTTTTTTTGTTTTTTTTTACATTCTACTATTTCCAATAGATAGTTTTATATTTAAATATTAGACACTCTCTAGCTCTGTTGGTGTTGCTCAAATAGAAAAGTTGAGTTAAGTTTCCTCAAATTAAGTGGAGACTATTTTTTGTTATATAACATTTATCGATAGGACGTACCTTTTAGAAGTTATAGGTTTAAATAAAAAAAAGTACCAATGTTTATATGTACATAGATGATTTCTCCCTGACTGTGAGATGCAAAATATTATATAGAGACATATCCATGATGTATTGTTTTTCCAAATCAGGGAGAAATACTAAAGCCAAATTTTTATTTCTCAATTTTCCATCATTAGGAAATGTTTTGAATTGATGAACGTTACGACATATTGACTATTATTAAATATGAAACAATAAAAATTAATCTGAAAGTTTAATACTTATAGTTACTAAAAGTTTAATAAGTATCCCAGCACCCAAGCACATCCTTTTCCGCCCAAATTTTAAAGTTTGTTGTTTGCAAATTGACAATATCAGTATATGGATAGAACTTTTACCACACTGACCACCTGGCACTTTACAGATTAGTGGAGCATTTAAATTGCTTAGCCCTCTCTTCGACCGTCCAACTTTCCATAACCAGTAGAAAGTGCTGTGAGTCGGTACGACCGGGTTTCGTGCTCATTAAAAAAAAAAAAAAAAAAAGAAATGTTTGTTTTTCCTGAAATTTGCGATTCGAGGAAATAATATAGTGGCAGCAACGATCTGGTGGCCTAATTGAATTTTATTTTAAATTTAATACTGAAATAAGGTAAAAAAGAAAAAAGTTTAATGAAATAAGTTTTATGAAACACATATTCTCTAAACAACTGATTTCCCGCCAGAAATATCTATTTTGTAAAATATATTGAATCAATTAATTCTAAAAAATCTATTTTTTTTTATATTTTATTTTTAATATGTGACCGAGTCTGACACCAGGAACTGCTTTACAAGCTCCGTCAATTCCTCTCCAATACATATTTCTTATTAATGCTTTCCTACCTTACTGGCAGAACCTTTAAGGTAAAGCATAACTTTTCCTACTTATCTATATTTTCTCAATCTGCTGGTGTGCCTCAAGGTAGTATCTTAGGTCCTATCCTCTACTACCTTTATACAGCACTCCATCCTTGCACTGTCCTCAATACTTATGCTGATGACACGTGTGTCTTATCCGACCATAATGATCAAGCTACTACATCCCAAACCCCTTCAGCCCCACATCACAGCCATTGAAGAATGGTGTCAAAATTGAAGGATTAAAATTTATCCTACTAAATCACCATTACTCTTTGTCGCAAACCGATGACTTCCTGCTGCCTCCTCCCACCCCCAGTATGCTTTAGTAACATCACACTTACTCCTGTAAAACAAAAACCGATACCTAGGTCTCCATCTTGAGAAGAGCCTTACTTGGAATCCTCACACAAGACTGAAACGACAAGAAACTGCTCGAAGATACCGAATACTACAACACTTACAAGACAAACGTTCAAAACATCCAGTATATTACAAAAGACTCATTTACATCACTATTATCAGACCTATTTCGACATATGAAATCAAACATTGGGGTTCTAATAAATCATCTTAATTCGTCCCGAATCCAATCCATACAATCCAAAATCCTTCGCAAAATCCTGAGTGCCCCTTATTTTGTCTCAAAGAAACTCCTGCATAATGACCTAAACATCCCATTTGTTTTAGACATAGCCAGTGATAGATACACCTCTTTTCATTCTAACCTCCCTGCCTACACAAACCCAGTTGTCCGTAATCTATCTTCCTTGGATATTCCTGATAATCCCCCGAGGCGATTGAAAAGAAGGTGGCCTCGGGACCTACTGCCTTAAAATAGTTAGTGAAGTGCTACTACTGGGTAGTTTTCAAGACATTTTGACGACTTATCTTCACTCTGCATATTTACTCATTGTGTTGTATAATACAGTTGTAAATTACAATAAATATATTTTTTAAATTTAATATGTAATTATTATTATTGTGTGACTTAGTTCTTATTTTTATTCTACGCCGGTGCCATTACTCAAATCAGCATACAAAATTATAATTATAGCATAAAATCATATTTAAAAACAAGGGGGACAATTGAGGAAAGTAGACTGCACGTCTGTAACAGTCTAGATTCAGACAGACCTCAATAATAGCAAATAGTTGGCCTCAAATAGTTAAGTTAGTAGTTGGCTATTAGCTCTAAAACAAAAGACCACAACCGAAGTCCACTTCACGCTTGACTAAAGACTAGCAATTCACCTATAAAATACCTGAACGAGGAAATGAGGAAAAACAACTAAGTTGTGAAATTGTTCAACCGTTTTTGTTGTTGAGTTAAATAACGCCATTTATTGCTGGCCAAATGGCTTCTTTTTCTTTAGACATTTTAAGGGGCAGTCAGCAGCAGCCTATTTAGTTCTTCAAGACAACGGATTTATTGTGAAGAAAATGAAGATTGTCTTACGGATATTTATTTCTTTAAAGATGAATGAGGAAGATAAACAAAATTTGTTTTAACGGAATAATGATGGTAGGTAGAATGAATTACAGAGAAAGTTGTTTGGAGCTGTGAAGAAACCAGAGGACTTGTTTACCATAATAGTTTGCCGACGGTGAGGCCTAAACCATATTTTTTTACTCCAGACTATCAGTCGAAAAAAAACAGAACCATAGCTGAGTATGAAAGCCAATAACATTCTACCAAATCATATGAAGGTACGACCAGAAAAGAAGTTTGTGAATTGATTTTTTTAAATGAAGTATATTATTAAGTATATATAATTTATGATGAATATTTGAATCCGGTATGTGGTGTTCTTAGCAGCCCTAGTTGCTAAGGAACCTTCTATTTTATTTTTTTCAGTGATTACATGCTAGTTACTTCTTTATTATGTTATTATGAATGAACTAAGTTTTCATTGAAGTAATATGGCCATTTACACGATACGGTAGCACCAACTTTGCCTATATAATTTCATTCTATGTCTACCGTTTAAGCCCAAGCCCCTAAAATCAGACTTACTACTATCACCCCACTTATGCCTCGGTCAACCTTTAGAACGCCTACCAGTCAGTTCAAAATAAACTGGTACGTACTCATATGACTCGACGACGGAGCTGTCATCTCGTAATACCGATGATGTGCAAGTTCCGTTATTCTGCTGTGTATAGCCTACTAACTGCACTGTGGATTCATTAATTTTCTAACCAAAACGTGTACGTAGTAACCAACGAATTCTAATATATATCCATAAATGCATTCTTCTAGGTATTTCATCAATAATTTCAAACTGATATGGTTATAAAGAGGTGTACATTGCTTATTTGCTTCCATTTACTTTTTCATCCATTAATATAAAACCAATAGTAGCTTTACAAATGAAGTGCCAAGTTACGATAGACATCTGACTTATAGATGGTAGGCGACTCAGGAGAACTCAGTTATCAAAACAGGAAAATGTTTACTAATCACATCTATTCCCTTCAACATATAATCGGTATTAACAACATACTCAACTCATCAATTTTCAATTAACAGAAAAATTACATTAATTAAACAGAAAGATTGTTAAGTACAATATTTTTAATTATTAGGCAAACACATTTGCTACTATGGTAACAAAATAATCTATGATCATGATTTATGTGTTTTAATTGTAAAAACAACAAAAACGAATAATAAAAATATAAAAAAAAAAAAAACTATCCCTAACTCCAAAAATGAAATTTGAAGTAGAAGAAAGTTTAATGCAGCTTAATCAAACAAAGAGGATAAAGGAACAACCGAAGTGTGAAATATATTACTGACTCTAAAATTCTTTAGTACCAAGCGATATCCAAGATTCTGAAAAATTGGAAAAACATTCATAAGGACATGCATGTAATAATCATATATATTGTCTCATCTCAACTGGTAAGTTATCCCAAAAACTTATCAATCGCGCTTGATTGACTTCAACATGGGAAAATTCTCAATCAACCCAAATTGGACTACAACTTCATTGAAGACAAAAATGCTTGGTGATACAGAATCTCAGTTTATTCAACATAACTGTTCTAGAAATGTTTCTTCAGCTGGTCATATTCCGGTGTATGCCTTGGTCGGTATGTAAAAACACATACAGATAGCAACTACTTATTAATATCCACGTTTGTAATCCTTTAACAGTTATGAGAGAAGACACTAATCTTATTTCAGCATCTTTTGGAGTTACTTATTAAAGCCTTAATAATGTGTCATCATAGTATGACGCTGAATTAAGCAAAAAATGAACTCTGTTGATATTATCATGTAATTTGTAGGAGCGAATGTTTTTTTTTCTCGATTGAATATGTTAATAAATATTTTCTATTGTTAAAAAAACACTAGGAAGTCAATACATTTCCCATTAGTAACAGTAAAGAAGAGTCTAATGAAAAATAGAGATCTTGAAAGAGTATTTATCATCTCACAGGCTTGGGGACCACCATTTTACATCTCTTCCGAAGGGTGGCATAACTATAGATTTTATAGTCCCTATGAAAAAATAAAATCCTTCCTAGAGGCTAAAAAAAATCTGAGCTATAGACCAAGTTTTAAATAATTGCAATGTAGAAGCTTCTGAAACGTATTTAGTTAGTTGAAGTAGCGCCTTTTTAATAAGTTCGAGTTGTGTCGAATACCGTCTAATTAAATATTCATCATCCTTCACTAGTTGGACCGTCTATCTGCTTGATATTGCAGATAATAAGGAGATAGTTAAAGAGCAGTGTTATTGATGATGATGAGAGCATTAGATGCTGTTAGGAGTGTACCAACTTGTCAGAGTCGTTTCTTATATTTAAGGTGTTAAGGAATATATAGACTGTTCTGACATGGTTTGCAATAAGGTTTTAAAATTGATTTGGCAAAATAAATAAAGCATGACGTTTTTGACCGGCTGCTTTTCTAAGGCAGCGGTACATTCAAAAACTATATTAACTGGTATATTACATCTATATTTACTGAACCATTGGATTTATTTTCTAATTTATTTATTTTTATTACAAATGACCCCCAAGACTTGATAACAAATCCTATTTGGTCAGGGATTTATTTTCTTAAGGTATCGTGTTTATCCAATTCTAATAGGTGTGGCATGCAGGAGAAGATTAAATCAAACAAATTTCAATAAATGCCATTATTATTTAAAATAACTTAGGTTATAGATATACAATTTATTAAAATAAATTATATAAAAGTTTAAACACGATGCCTGAGAATACTGAGGGATATCTTATAGTTGACCTTGCCAAACAATATTTTTTTTTAAAAGGATAACTTCTGAAACTTAGTCGGCTTGCGGAAGTGAAATTGTCTCAGACGTCTCTTCCAGGCTCTTAGACCTCCAGCTGCTCTCAGCTTAGACCCCCGACGGACTTTGCTCGCTCTCTGATTCTTCCCTTCTCGTGTAGGGAACTTGACTGACCTTCTCTAATTCTAAAATCGCCCATCACCTCCCCCTCTTCCAAAATTACCCTTTTTGGAAATTGCCGATCTGCTATCGGCAACAATGACAAAGAGAAGCGGGGCTGATTTGAAGTGCCCTGGGTCTAGGAAGTTTCCCAGGTATCGCTGGGGGGACCCCATGGAGGTAAATGTCCTTTTGAACTTTTGCCGACAAAGGCTTATTAATATTTACTTGATTAATGTATAATTATTCAATAATAAATTTAGAGCCTTGAGTATCCTCAATACATAATTATATATATATATATATATATATATATATATATATATAATATAAGAGAAAATAAAAGATAATAATAAATAAATATAGTAGAGAGAGGAGAGAAGAGAGAGAGAGAGATTTTCATCTCTAAATGAAACAATTGGCGAAAAGAATCAGAAAAATCAACATATAGTATTATAGACATTGAATTATTTTTTTTAAAAACAATATATTGATATTTACAACTGTATTGTACACATCAATTAAATTTGATGGGCATAGTAAACTGACATGAAATACATGTACGCTAACTGTTGGAACCCAAAATTAATTATTAAGTAATATATTACAATTCAGTCCCTATAGTGGATTCAGGTGGCCATCAAGGAACGGTACACCTCAATTTCAGACGAGAAGAGCTGATTGATTTGGCCGTACAGTTGATCCACGGTGTCAGGTGCGGCTGAAATCCGACTGTCATGTCCATTATCTTAGGCTACAGTTTCCAGTTTAATGTAACGTCGCTAGGTACAATGGCGTCAGTCATAGGTTATTACCAAACTATTCATGTGTTCTGTACTTATAATTAGTAAATTTACCTTGTCAAGATCAACATAATGTTTTTAAATTAATGATCGTTTCTTCAGTTTTTACATTCAATTACATCGTTGTATGAAATATGTGCTAGAAAAAGTATCGCGTTCGTTAAAATTTTGAATTCAAGTTTCCACACGTTTTAGGGTCCCCTGATTCCAAATAACCTAGTTCCGCGAAAAGTGTTATTTGTGTGTGGTTACTCTCCACAAAACGGTCTTCTTGTTACATGCTATTGTGGCTAATCTAACGGTGCCACAGTGAGAGTCCTTAGTTTTTCCAATCCTGGTTTAATTAGGGTAGGGATTTTTAAAAAGTACCTGACATCGCACAGGATTGGAGCCACCATAGCAAATAGGTCTGTGTGTGCGTGTGTGGTAGTGTAGCTCGAAGGTGATGAGTGGAATAAAACTGAAATTTCTTATTTTAGAAGCGATTATACCTGAGAAGTAACTTCTTAAACAAAATCGGAAGAGGATGTATGTATTTTGCAATGTACAATTTTCTCTAAAACGGCTATAAAGATTTTGATTAAATTCACTACATCCGTGTAAAATTTAATAGGATTAAATATCACGTACATTACATACTAATTTCAATAGTCTAAAAGGGATTTAACAAAAAATTTCTAAAGTTTCTTTAATTTTGTAGATTAAAAAAATTAACCACTTCATCTTCTTAAAATGAACGATAAACGTTATAATACACAATATGATAACCAATTAGAGGATAAAATAGCAAACATATTGTTTGTAGTTTTTTTTGTTTGAATGATAACTAATATTGAAATATAACTACCGTTGGAAAGGCAAATATTTTACGAAAAATCTTATCTTGTTAACAAATTTGTAAAAGGTAAAAGAGCACACAAAACTAATTTATTGCTTGCTCTAGACATTAACTTCAATAGTAAGATTATTTAATCTGAAGCACGCGTTTCCATCAAAACTCGATAATATTTTTTAACTATATTTTACTTTCACTTGACCTTTATATAAAATATATAGTAAGAGAAAGTTTTGCGATAGTGAAAAGTTTCGAATTCGATTTTTACCGGAAATAAACATTTCAGGATCCCCTCAGTATAAATGACCAAGTCCCGTAAAAAGTTCTATTTCATTGTGTGCGTTTGTGCGTGTGATAAGTAAAACGTGAAAACGAAAAGTCGTATGAAACTGAAATTTCTTATTTAAGACAACTTTAATGCCAATGTAGGCTTCATTCTGCTTGAAATAGTCTGACAGGGCTTAGATACCGTTATTTTCAATTTTATTCAATTAAAGTATCTTTAATTTTGTTGATTTTTCAACTTAACTTTATTTAAATGTTCTTAAATTGATTTTTGCAACGGAGGTAAGTGAGATTCATGTGTTGATACATCATATTTGTGAAGTATCGTAAACGGTACTTTTCTACAGTCCTAATAGGTTGAGGATATAATCTTCAGAGTTTGTGTACTATCCTGAATTCAAAATTTTCTTATTATTTTCAGATACTTTTATATGAAATATGAAGTAAGAGGAAGTATTGCGATCTTGAAAATTTTCGAGCCCCAGTTTTCAACGGAAAGGCACGTTTTAAGGTTTCCAGAGTCTGAATAACCCAGCAAAAAGGTCTCTGTGTGTGCCTGTATGCCGTGTGTGTGTGCCTGTGTGTTCAAGTGTGTGTGTGTGTTAGTGTGTGTGTGTGTGTGTGTGTGTGTGTGTTGTGTGTGTGTGTGTGTGCCTGTATGTCCGTGTGTGGTAAGTCTAGCGTGAAAACGATAATTAGGATAAAACGTAAATTCATATTCTAAGAGCGTCTTTGCCTGAGTTGTATCAGCAACTTCATCAAATCGGCCAACCAGAAGAACCACTTTATACCATGCATTTGTCACCTTTTTAATATTTTCTCAAAAACGACTCTAACGATTTTGATTTAACTTGCTATATCGATGTAAAATTTAACAGGCTTTAATATGATGTAGGTTCATTCTAATTGAAATAGTCGGACTGTGTTTTAATGGCGATAGTTATATTTTCTTCCTCTAAAGTACTTTTAATTTTGAAGATTGGAATAAATTAACCTTATCATATCGTTAGCATTCATAATAAGCGGATACATTCATTAATCATTTGAACGAATTCGACATCCCACAAAAGGAGAAAAGAGGTAAAATATTTTTCATGTAATTTTTGTGTTTTTTGGGAGCGGCGCGGTCTAGTGGGTAGAGCACTAATCTACTGTGCTCCGTGTCCTGGGTTCGAACCCGGGTATGGAGACCCTCCTGGGGTAGACCCAGCCTCTATAAAGTGGGTACACAATAATATAGGGGAATAACCTGGCGGCTGAGCGTGATCTCAGCCAAATCACCTCCATTGCACGGCCTTTGGCCCTGAAACAATACTAATCTCTATATGTACTGAGCCCAAGACTCTTCTGGGGCTGTAGTGGCACAGTTTTTTTTTTTTTTTTTTTTTTTTTTAACTTAAGTAGCAGTAATATAAATGTACAATATACCGTTGGAAAGTAAATATTTTAGAAAAAATATTTTCTTATATTTAAAATTTTAAAAGTTATCGGAGAGTGATGAAAAGCCTATATAACTATCTGATAGTTGTAGACAACAGTATAATTGATTATTCAATAAAACACAAGATTCTATTGAAACTCCAAGTAATTAATCTTTTAATCATTTATATTTATCTCTAAGTATATTTTAATATTCATAAATTAATTATAACAAAGGAGGTAAGTGAAACTAGTAAAGTATGAAATAAGATTTACCATCCAATGTAGAAGAATCAATGGAATCTTACACAATTAATGGTGAAAATAGTACTAAATTTAGGGCGTGGCACACTTCTCGCCAACTCAGAACCAGAAGTACTAATACCTGTAAATTATACAATTTCCGTTTCGATTCTTAGCCATAATTGGCGATTTCTCTGGGAACTGTACAAGCTATAAACGGAACTAGCGAGCAGCACGCCGCTTGCGAGTAGCTGAGAATGTTTGCAAAAATAATTATCTCTTTGCTTTCACTAATTCTAAACATTGTGTGAACGTTGTGGGCAGCAATGCCCTTTCCATCTCCTGCTTGTACAATGCACGCATATAAATGCCCGTTTGATCGTAAATCTTTTCACATCTATCAAAAACAATTTTAACAAAAAAAAAGACAAAAACCGATTTTTCAAGGCAAAATGATCATAGTTAACCAACAAAATACAAAAAAATTAAATAACTGTACAGTTTAATTTTAAAAAGTCTGGTACGTGCAACACACGACTTTCGCTTATCTTGGTTGTTAAAATCAATTTAAGAACTAATAAATAAACCTAAAGTTTAATAATAATTTAAATAAAAAATGAATTTTATTTCCCTGAGAACTTATGATTGAGATTAAACAATATAAGACATGTTTACGAATAATAAACAGTAATAAGTGTATGCCTTTTTTATCAATTTCTATTAAATATTACAACTTCCTGTATAACATAGCATTTTTCCTAAAAATTTTAGCTTTCAAACGGTATATTATACATTTATATTGCTGTTTTATATTCAAAAACACAATAACTGCATACAAAAATATTTTATCATATTTTCTCTTGTAGTTAGTTATCAAATTCGTTCAAATTGTATATTTATCCATTCTTCAACAATGCTAATAAGCTGATATGGTTAATTTTGTCAAATTTACAAAAATAAAGGTTCTTCAGAAGAACTATCGCTATTTCATTCAGAATTAAATCTTGTTAAAGTCTATTACATTTTACATCATTAAAGCGAGTTTAATCAAAATCATTGGAGCTGTTTTTGAGAAATTCGTTCATTTTCATTCTATTCATGGTATACATCTTCCGGTCAGCCGATTTTGATGCTGCAAAAGTTGCTGTGACATATTGGTGATATCGTCGTCCCAAATATGAAATTTCAGTATTATATGACTTTTCATTTCAGCGCTTACCACGTAGAAGACTTACTTCTACTACAGACTTACCACGCACAAACTAACCTTAAGGACTTAAGGTTCCCTAAAACGCGTATTTCTGTTGGAAACTGAAATTCGAAAATCTTCACGATCGCAATAATTTCCCCTACTATATATTTCATATAGCGGTAATTGGAAGTAAAAATTAAGATAGCTATTAAGAATAGCTAATAAATGAACCTACGAACTATGTGTATGAACTAAAGTTTTTCGGTAAGAATTCTGTTGCATTTTAACATAAATTTACTTTTTTGGCTAAAGGTAAGTTAAAGGTATCATACAGTAATTTCTTTATTTATTACTTATTTATTAGAGTTTTGACAATAATGAGATTTGTTATCTGCTTATAATATGCAAAAAAATGATATAGCCCTGTAAAAATTCAACTATAAAATATCCTTTAAAACAAATGGCTATCAATATAGAAGGTTTCGATAATCTGCTGGGTGGATTAACAGGGTTTGAGGCAGTGGATATGTTCTGAGTCAGCGGGATTGAATTTAGGGTGTCTGTCTTGAAATTTATTGTTGCGATCAGTTGCAGTTGTAATGACGAATGGAATGTCAAAGGTCAGTGTAGTATGCAATGTAGCGTCTCATTAGATACAACATTTACATTTTTTCTAAGTAATTTTTAGTGTAATGATTAGATAATTTTCGCTGTTCTCTATAACTCGATGCCATAAGTACATATATGTTTCATCGATACTTATAAAGTAGTCAATTTGGTAGTCAATAATAATTTTCAGTTCTTATCTTTTTCGTTTGCGGTGGTATGCCCAAGTCACTCGTTTGTCAAGGTAAATGCCTGAATAACGTACTGTGTCGAAAACTGGTATAGGTATATTAAAAAACACCTGAGGGCAAGAGTCATGTTTTAGACGAATTTATATGGATATTTTTTAATCTAAACAACATGCTTTATCAATTCAATATTTAATTAAACATAACTCCTCAAATGCCACCTGCTGCTATTTTACTAAATTAAGAACTATCGCTAAGAACGGGTCTTCTCAAAATTACTGCAGACCACAGAGGCAGTCAATAGGGTAAACAGAATTAGAGCAGAGTTACTAAGAATGTTTATGCCTGATAGCACGCTTACTGTCCTTGAGAAGAGACTAGAGCGTGCCCTTGTGCTTGAAAAAATAGTTCAAGCTGATTGTCAAGCATGTAGGAGCGGGACGGAGACTTAACCCTCTGACTACCATTGGGTTATATATTTCCCACTAGGTGTCCATTAAGTACCAAACAGTTATTCCCCCTTGAAAACATGTATATGGCAGTCCCACTGGTACTCATGATCCCTGGGATCTCTAGGCTGACGTCACTTAATGCCAGTACATACTCACTACAGAAGTCATTACCTCTTATCTATTATAACCTGTTATTACTTACACTTTCTATATATAGTAAGGGAAAGTATTGCGATCGTGAAAATTTTCGAATCCTAGTTTTCAACGGAAATACGCGTTTTAGGGTCCCCTGGGTCCAAATAACCAAGTCCCGCTAAAAGGTTTGTGTGTGTGTGTGTGTGGTAACTCCCGGGCGGAAACGAAAAGTCCTATGAAACTGAAATTTCTTATTTAAGACAAATATACATCGCGACGTTACAAAACTGTTTTCATCAAAATGAGCTTACCACAAGAGCTACTTTATACCATGCATTTAGTACTTTTTTTCGATTTTCTCGAAAACGGGTTCGACGATTTTGATTAAACTCGCTATATCAATGTAAAATTTAATAGGCTTTAACATCATGTAGGTTTCATTCTGATTAAAATGATCTGACTGGGCTTAAATGCCGATATTTTCTTCCCCTAAATTACCTTTAATTTTGCAGATTCTGTAATAATATGTTATCTTGTTATAATATATAATATTTATGACATTGATAAATAACAGCTAAATATGTAAGTTGAGCGAATTTGAAAAACAACTATTTTTTTGTGTTTTTTTTTAAATTTATTGACGGAAAAAAATACTAGTGGGACAATATGACCCAGCCAAGAAATACCACAGGGAGATATATGTCCCACCTGTTTTGCTCTCTCTCCCTCCCCAATCAGAGATTGATTTTCCTGCGTTTTTAAACTTAAAAGAAAAAAGAATTCACCAAAAGAGAAATATCACTCACATTTATGAAAAAGTTAATAATTGGTTTTGTATTGATTCATTATTGTGTATATATTTTATTGTAATTTTATGTTGTGTAAATATTGTATGAATGTAGTATGTTTGATATCATTCAGCACTACTATTAATGTCCAAATTGGGACAGATTGTAAAATTTTCTCAATAAAAATTGTTGTTGACTCTAAAAAAAAAAAAAAAAATAATTGGTAGTCAAAGGATTAAGTGTATTATATTACGTGGGATAAGCATAGAACAACTATAGACTTTTCACACAGATTAGGGAAGTATGAAAAGTTTTTGAGATCGTAAATACGATCTGTGTAAAAAATGGCGGTAATTAAAAAAACATATATATTGAATTAATACATAATTCCTACCGATAAAGATTTCTGAAGAAATATAGATATATTCCTTATATTACAAAACTTTTCAAACCAAAATAACTTACCCGGCCCGAAGTGCAGCAATGTATTCTCAAAAAAGGATATACAAATTATTAATAAATTTGATATGTCGAGTATAATAAAATATAATATAATATTAGTTAAGTCTTATTCTTATTTATGTATAAATAATCTGTCAAGGGTTACATGTTGAATCTCATTGGAATTTCCAAGGTGTATAAATTTAAGGTATCCTGTTAACTAAGTTAACTTATTTAATTTTTAATGTATTATTTTTTATATACTTTTCATCAACGTTGTTAAATTATTATGTTTTAAATGAATCTATGAGCAGGGATTTTTTATTTTAATAATTTGATTTCTAACCAATTTTAACACAACTCGGATTCACATTTTATCGAAAACCAGATAGAGTATTATTTATTAATTGTTACACATTTACTATTGATGTTTTATTTCATATAATCAGAAAATGACACGTATGTTATTATTATAGAAAAAGTGAAAATCTATGGAATACGTAAAACGCATTTAATAGCAGCTATCCAATGTCAGTCTTGAACGACTTTTTACTCTGATAATAAGTATTTCGATTGAAAGAAACTTAAAAACTTATATTTCTGTTTCTATTCGAAGTGTTCCATGATACTTATGAAAATTCCAAAGAAATCATAATTAAAGTTTAAAGCAGATGAATTCGAAGTAGATACAGTTTATGAACTATACTAACGAAAAACATAAAAAAAAAAAAAAAGTTAATTAAAGATCAATAATCTGAAAGAGTTTGGCCTAATCAATTATTTCAAACTGAAAGAAGAAACCTGGAAGCTCTCCCTCTATAGAAAACTGATTTGAACTTCTACTCCCTTCGCCGATAATTGGAGAACTTCAAAAATTTGCATTTTTATTGCTCCGGATTAGAATTCTTTCAAGCCAAAAAAAAAAAAAAAAAAAAAAAAAAAAAAAAGAAGCAAAAGGCCGTTTCAGGAAACTCAATAAGATTAAACCTTTTTGTAACCGTTCAGGATTATGAAAAAAATAATTTCAACATTAAAACATCAACTTGATCTAAAAATTTAGGAGCTATTAAACTTCAGATAAATATATCATTTACAACAACTTGTTTCAATTATATGCTGTTCCTCTTTATCGAAGATCACCCAATAGGCGTGGGAAAGAATGTTAAGTTTGTTTCCTAGCCGCTATAATATTGGATTTGTTTCTTTCTAATACTTCAAATAGATTAACATTAATTCTTAGATGGCAGGACAGAGTTAAGAACACCCTAAAGAAGATGAATATTAGAAGTTTGCACAAGCTTAAATTTCATAAGTATTAACTTGCCTGGGATAGGATAAAATGGAGAGGAGAGGCATAGATTCTTGCAGGACCGTAGCGCAAAAATAAATATATATTAAATAAAGCTATTAGTGGCTAGTATATTAAATCTAGTATTTAAGTAGGTATTCTGTACTTCCATTAATTATATTTATTCTTAAAAGCCTTAAGACCTTTTTCTTAAAAAGTTTTTAAAGAATAAATATAATTATTGGAAGTACAGAATGCCTATTTAAATATGTAAAAATACAAGGAGCTTCCTCGAGTTTAATAAATGGTTAGGAAATCTAGTAGTGTCCTTCTGACATCAAGGATTCAACGATCTGTAAAGTTGCAACTTTCACTGATTTTAAAATTCACCGAGAGAACCGAAAAAAGATAAATAATAAGTTATTAATTATTTTTAAATAAAACACATATGAAAGCATGCCTGTTGATGTTAATGTTACTAAATCTGTAACATCTGTCAATAATGAAAATCTTTAAATCAATTTGTTTTGAAGACCATTATTTAATTATAAATTCCATTTTTTTAACATCAAACCTTTCTAATTCAGTAGTAGAGTTTCATATTTGTGAATTAAATATAATGGAATTGTACAAAGCTGTCGATAAAACCAAACAAGGACTGTAGTATTTTATTTTTTTATTTCATACAATTGCACAATTTCGAAATGCATCTCACAACGTTGAGTAATAGGCCATAATGAAAGAAGCAATGAACATCAACAATCCAGCGAAATGCCAAAGTAATTAAACATTCATTAAGCTAAATAGTTATATTTAATATCTTAAATGTTTTGCACTAACTGACAAAATTCCGTCCAGGAGGCAAGAAATTCCGGCTAAGCCGGACATGCCATTGGATATATGGGCCATTTTGAAGCAATTCGCGACAAAAGAAATCACAAGGATATCGGTTCCCGTCAATTTTTGTGAACCTCTATCATTCCTTCAAAGGTTGACCGAAGATTTCGAATATGCCTTTGCGCTTGATAAAGCAGCAGCTTTGGCAGACCCAGCCGAACAAACGGCACACGTAGCAGCTTTCTCAGCGTCGGTTTATGCCAGCACAACCGACAGGATGACCAAACCGTTTAAACCCTCTACTAAACGAGACCTTTGATTTCGACAGAACAGATGATTCGGTTGGAGAGCGATTGCTGAACAAGTCAGTCACCACCCTCCAAGATCAGCACTTCACGTCGAAGGAGCAATTGGAAGTGCTGGGAAGATTACGGGCTAGTGATGAAATATCGTGGCAACTATATGTTAATCAAACCAGAAGGAGTTACCCATTTAGTATTTGATTCAGGAAATCATTACACGTGGAAAAAAGTGATCTCTAGAGTAAATAATGTAATGGTTGGCACTATGTGGATAGATAATAACGGTACTGACGAAATAATTAACCATACACTAGGGTATAAGTGCTCACTGAATTACGCTACTAGTAGCTCGAAGGAATCTAAGAGGAGAGTTACTGGAACTGTAGTGACGAGGCTGGAAAAGAGAAATGGTTCGTAGGTGGAGAGTGGGATAGAAGAATGCTGGTGGCTCCGGTCACCGACGTAAAAGACGCGGATTCTATAATCGATAATGAAGACACGAAAGCTACTATAGTTTGGGAAAAAAATCCTCTTCGGGCAAATAGCAACTTGCAATACAATTTTGGTCAGTTAGCCATAGAGTTGAACGAACCTGAAGCAGGAGTAGCACCGACCGATTCCAGATTTCGTCGTGACGTGCGTATTTTTGAGGACGGAAATTGGCAAGAAGCAAATAATCTAAAAGGTGAACTTGAAGAAAAGCAAAGGACAAGGTTGAGGGAAAAACCAAAGGAACCGGATCCTTTGTGGTTCAAAAAAGAAAAAGTTAAAGATGTTGGTGATGAAACGTACGTTTACAAAGGAGGTTATTGGGAATGTAAACAAAAAAAAGATTGGAGAAAATGTCCTAAAATATATTGACACTTTTTATATTTTATCGCAGTCATTTCGGAATTTTTACTATAGACAAATTAAAAAAATAATTCAATAGAACAAAATAAATTATGTAAGATCATGTGGCATCAAAATCTTATTGCCTGTGATTATTTTTAGTTTTTAATATACAAACGTATTTTCCGCTCTTAAAATGCATTTTCATACTCTTAAAATGCAAAGTATTTTTCGCGCCTAATTCACCCAAACCCCTCTTACTCTTTTCTCCAGGTTAATGAGATGTCTTAGCCTGTCAGAGGCATATCACACAATCCGGGCGTAAGAGTTATGACCCTACATTGCGTATCTCATCGCCTTTTTTTGTGGTTTTCTAGGATGTGAAATGGCAGAGCAGAGCAGCCCGCATATTTGTTCCTAAACCGTTCATTATTAAGCTCAAATAAACAGTCAGTAGGAAATTGCCAAATATGACCGTCCAAACCGGTCGTGAGCTATGACTGTCTTGCACCATAGTAACCCCCTTGAACATCTAATCGTTGTTTGATTACCCCTCCAGGTCTTTTCTGTAACATGCAATATCTCTTTATTAAATAAACAAATCTTAGGGCTAATGATATTTCTGTTAACAAGTTTTGAAAAACTTACAACCTTATTGAGTAACATTACAATTATTAAACATTAGGACGTTTATGATAGTACTGCATAATGAAATTCGAAAATAGATACAGAATGATGACTAAGGTTTAATAATGAAATTTTGATGAATATTGTGTTATTTATCATTTATTATTTAAAAAATTAAAATTGAAAATTATCACTATTCTTACCTGGGCAAACAGTTTAGCTCCGCCCCTTCCTTCTTCCTCCCTGGAAAATGAAATAATTATTATTTAATTTAATCGTTTAACTAAAAAATATACATATATCTCGAGAAAATCGTACGTATGCATGTTTAAAAAAAATTAACTTCTCCTAAGCAGGTAACGGATTTTAACTATAATCATTAGCATCGCACATGAAATGCAGCTATTTAAATATTACCCGGCCCATTCATCCATGGCTATTTCTTCAGAGATATGGATACTCCAACGTGCGAACATAGTGTCCATACGTTACTAACAGTAAAATATGCTCTGTTTGAGTGCCCCTTATTTGAATCAACACAGCGAAAATAAATGTATTGGAAAGTATAGCAAAATTTTTAGAAAATAAAGAAAACACAGAAGCGATATTGTTCAATTATCTAAAAAATGTAAAAAAAAAAAAAAAAAAATATATATATATATATATTCATCTCAGGCCAATGGTCTTGTATGGTCTGTTCTAGAGGCAAACGGCCCTCATACTAGACTGAAACGACAGGAAACTGCTCGTGGATACCGATTACTACAACACTTACTCGACCAACGCTCAAACCTTTCTATTTACAACAAAAAACTCGTTTATATAACCATTATAAGGCCTATTTGGACCTACGACATTGAGTTACGGGGGTCCACTAAATCATCGAATTCCTCTCATATCCAATCCCTGCAATCCAAGATCCTTCGAAAAGTCCTCCATACTTTGTTACCAATAAAATTATCTATAAAGACCTAAATGTCCCATTAGTTGAAGACTTAGCCCGATCCAGATATACATCCTTCATTCTAAACTTCCTGCCCACTCAAACCCGTTGTCGTGACCTCTCCTCAACATCTATTTTTGACAATCCACCGAGGCTACTATAAAAGAAGATGGCCAAAAGACCTTCTTACCATAAATTGGACATAAGAGTACTAAAATGGGTAGTTTCTTCACAGGACAATCATTTGACTTAATCTCACATCAATCCCATTTACTTGATGTATTGAATCAATCTTTAAATAAATTTAAAAAAAAATGAGGCAAAAGAAAGAAGTCAAAGAGAGAACTACGTTATTACTTTCATATTAATATTTAAAAACGCAAATATGTTCATATCATAGTAAACATGGACTGTCTATTTTCAGAATTCTTTTAAATTTAGTATAATTTATTAAGTTACTTAGAGCATTTGTCCGGGAATTGATAAATAAAATTTAATATTGATGTGCACTTATGTCAAAGACAAAATAATTAGTTGATACAATTAAGTTAATATATATATAATAAGTTACAAGTGACCTACTTCTATTTTTTTTTTTTTTTTTTTTTTTTTTTTTATCAATCTTTATTTGTTGGGATCCCAACTTTATATTGTTTGTCGTAAGGATGAGAAAATTTGAAGAAGTTGGTAGCAATAGAAATACAATATAATACATATTTCATTATTATATATAAATATTTTTCAGTATTCAAAGCGCTATAAATTAAAGGTAGTAAAAAGAACCAGGTTTCATGCTAATATATATTTTTTAATCTTCTATTTATTTTTATTGATATGCATTATAGAGAGAATATACACAGCGGCACCTATTCCTGGTGTGAGTGTGTGAGTGAGTAGTCTAGCTCGAAAGCGACAAGAAATGAACTGGACAGAAATCTGAAATTTATATTTTAGAAGCCTATATGCCTGAAATGTTACAGCAACGTTTTCATCAGAAGCGGCAAACTAGAAAACCCATTTATTCCATGCATTTTGAACTTTTTTACGATTTGCTCAAAAACGGCTGAAACGAATTTAATTGAACTCGCTATATCGATGTAACATTTGATGGGCTCTAATATAGTATTGGTTTCATTCTGATTAAAAACAGTTTGACAGGGCTTAAACGCCAATAGTTTGAATATTCCGGGTCCTCTTGCTTATTTATTTTTCTTAATATTACTGTAACGCAAGGAAGCAACTATTATATGGAGCTTTAATATTGATGCTATGGATTAGAAACAAGGAACAGCATCGGATAATTTCATAATTTAAAAATATTTGAGAAATAAAATAAAATATACATTTAAGCGGTGTGTGGCAGAGGACAGTGAGAAGACTTTACTAGGAAACCCCGACGGGAGAAGGCTTTGTTCTTTTACCGACAATGGTTTACTATTGTTAATATCTATTTTTTAAAAATATAATTTATTGAAATTTACTACTGTACTAAAAAATACAAGTAAATATGATTAAAAAAAAATGACATGAAAAAGACTTGTAGAAGGACTATCAAATGGTAGCACTCCTGTCTCTATTCTAAACTAGGTCTCGAGTCCAATCTTCTTTTCAGACGCCTCGGAGGATTGACAGGAATCGAAGAGGAAGCAAGCATCTAGTGGGTTAGAGTGGGGTATAGTTTTTCATGGAAGGAGTGATATCTGGTTCGGACCAGATCAGCAACAAATGGAACATTAGGTTTTTATGGATGAGTTTATTTGTGATAAAGTAAGGATTTTACGAAGGATTTTAAATTGAAAGGATTGGATCCGGAAAGAATTTGATGGTTTAGTCGAACCCCAAAGCTCAACCCCGTAAGTCTATATAGGCTGTATGATAGCCATGTAGAGGATGTATTTTGTAGTTAAGTGGGAGGTTAGGGCCTTTGTCAAGTAAGTGTTGAGTAATCGAAATCGGCGAGCAGTTTCTTGTCGTTTCAGTCTTGCGTGCGGATTCCATGTGAGACGTTTGTATTGTACCCAGGTAGTGGATCTGTTCAGTCGGGACAAACGGAATATCATTATTAGTACAGGGTGTCATTAGTTTACGACGGAGGGTAAAAGTGATTTGGTGGGATTTGTCTGAATTTATTTTCATTCTCCAATTCTGACACCATATCTGAGGTCTCTGATGTGGGATTGTAGGGTTTGAGAGGCAATATTAGGATCGTTATTGATTGATAACACACAAGTGTCATTAGCAATACGTGGAAAGGAAACTGTTAGGATTAGTTGGGATGTCAGGTGTGACTGTGAAGAGAATGGGTCCGAGGATACTGCCTTGTGGGACGCATGCGGACTGAACAAACAGGGCTGAATATGAAATATTGTTATTTATTTTGAATGATCTGTCTGTGAGATAGGACTATATGATGAGGAAGTATGTTGGAGGGATGAATTTTCGGAGTTTGTGAAGCAGTCCCGGATGCCAGACTCGGTCAAAGGCTAATTTCTATTAACATTAAAATTATTTAATCATGCATTGTACTCCCCACAGTATCCTCAATAAATAGCAGTACTAATTTTTATTTCCTTAAAAATATCTCTCATGTTTCCAAAATTATTAAGGCTCATATGATTTCTGTCTTCTGGGCCAATGTGTATCAAAAATTACTCTTTGCTTTTGGTCACTACTAATAATGCTAGTTTGATATCCCTATCGGATTTTTTATTATTTTTTTTTTTTTTTACGAAGGAGAAACTTTCAAGTTTCAAATGATCGTATTTTACACCGGCCATATATTGCATTGACATTTAGAGACCATGGGTATAGATTGTCCCAATGGTTATTATCCCAATAGCAAATGCATTATTAATTTATCGCCAGATACCAAGGATAAAATAAGCCGTGGAGGGAACGATAACTCAGCCGGCACCAGGTGAGCGTCTTCATCTCCAGCAATTAAATGAGGTCTTTGTAAAACGAGTGCGTTCATTACGCAGTCCCGTCTCTCCGGCGTCCTACGGAATCCCGAATCCTTCCCTTTATTCACTCATCTCAACCTATATTGGTTTTATAATTTCTTATTTTTATGAGAATCTGTATTTTAAAGCAAAAAATGGAAATGTACAACTGTATGGAATACATTTAATAAATGTGAGAAATAATTAAACTAAGTGATAATACACATTTAGGGAAATTACCCATTTTCTGCTTTCCAAAAACGTTGCTAAATAAGAAGGTCCTAGGTAAATTTTCTTTTCAAGTGCATCGGAGGATTATCAGTGATTCTAGATTAAGCAAGGGTTGACACTAATGGATTAGATTAATAATGGAGTTTGTCATGAAAGGAATGGTACTTGGTTCGGGCTATGTCAACTCAACAACATATGGATCATGAACGTCTTTATAGATAATGTTATCCGTGAAAAAGTATTAGGAGCATTTAGATTTTGAATTGTAAGGATTGGATACGAGAACATTTTGATGGTTTATTAGAGCCCTAAGCTCGCCCTACACCATAAGTCCATAAGAGTCTTATAAGAGTCATGTAGATTAAGTGGAAGGTTTGAGCGTCTGTCCAGTAAGAGCGTAAGGCAGTTCTTGTTGTTTCAGTCTTCTATGAGTATTCCAAATATCCAAGTATCCAACGCTTGTCAAGATGGAGTATTACGAAAATCTGAACCCATGCCAATTCGATGAAATGCGTGTCCCGATGTAGAATACTATATTTGATACACAATGTTGGCATAAAGGAAACATATTGTATATAAATTGACACAATACAATGCAATTTAGTTAAAATATAAACATGTCTGTGACCCTAATACAACTAAAAAGAGAGTGTAGAAAAAATAAAATAATTTTTTTTTTTCCGATTCAGGTAGGAAGTGAATTATAATGTTAGCAGAGGAATCATTGAAATCGGTTTCGGCACTGGAAGCATTTTACATTTTCAAAATATTAGCGAAAACCTGTTATTCAGAAAATGTTTATATATAGTTAGAGGGAATAATCATAAAGAATAATGAAAGATTTTAGTTACTTATAAAAGGCTTAACCATATTACAGGTTACAGTTGATAAACTTGCACAACAAACAACTAACAAAACCCGCACTGATGAAGAACAGTGTTATGAAAAAGTTGCACCATAGAGTTTCTCAAAACACACTGCTAACAGAAGGTGTTAGATTTCTAAATGGTATTCGATTAAATATTTTAACATATATTAATTGATTATTTATGAAGGTTGAGAAAGAATGTAACCTATTCAGGAATTTATACGATGAATAATAGTAATGAGGATATTCATGCTTGGTAATAAATAAGATATGTTTACTCCATTACTCGATTCATTATAAAGTTAAAGGAAGAATTCATTTGGAAAATTTCAGGAATAGGAAAATCATTTCATATTTTTACTATATTTGCTTTTAGTGAGTAAAAATCCTTGGTTATTTCGTCCTTTAAAAGAGGCTGTTATGCTAGACACTACTCCCAAGGTGATCCTTTATGCATTCAAAAAGTTGTTAAGGATTAATATGTCTAAGGTCACAGGTTCAAACCCGGCAGATTTAAACTTTTTTTTTAATGCATCGAGGGTCACCTGTGGAGTAGTGGCTAGCATAACATCCTTCTATCCCCTAGATCGCGAGTTCATACTTGGCAGATGGCCATATGTTTGTTTTTAGGGAGTAAAATACCTTGGTTATTTCGTCCTTTAAAAGAGGCTGTTATACTAGCCACTAATCCACAGGTGACCCTGGATGTATTCAGCAAGGAGTTAAAGATTAATATGTCCAAAGTCACGTGTTTAAACCCGGCAGATTCAAACACCTTGTTGAATGCATTTAGGGTCACCTATGGAGTAGTGGCTAGCATAACAGCCTTCTATGCTTAAGGTCGCAAGTCTAAAACCAGCAGATCCTCCTATATTTGTGCACCACAGATGGCTCTTAAAAGATTTAATAAGTGGAACTCGTAAAAGATCCCTAAGTTTTGCCTACCCAGGTTTGCTTAAGAGTAAACATAGGTAGGCAAAACTTAGGACTCCCGCTGCACCGTCGGATTAAGCACAGTAACATAAAGTGACGATAAATGGATAAACAACAACGAGATTTAATAAAAATGTTAAGTTCTTTGTAGCAAAACCTCATTAAATTAACTTTATAAAATGTGTACAAGAAATTATGAAATTGACTGAAAAAATTATGAATTTGATTGAAAAAATTATGAATTTGACTGAAAAAATTATGAATTTGACTGAACAAAATTATGAATTTGACTGAAAAAATTATGAATTTGATTTAAAAAATTATGAATTTGACTGAAAAAAATTATGCATTTGACTGAAAAAAGCTATACATTTGAACATCAAATTCTTTAATGCCAAAAGATAATCTTGCAGTATTTTTCCTTCTTCCTATGGATTATCTTATAAACCCGTATGTATAAAATGTTGGAGAAAGATACGTACCTATATGGGAACTGGTACGGAAGCCCCCATACAGCTGAGCCGAGATTTGTTCTTAAAAGCCACTAGCGAATTCAGGTGGGTCCCCTCTCATCAGAAATTTATAATACACCGATCCACTCTCAGGATCATCCCAAGGATACAATCAGTGCCCTTGCTTTTAGGTCCTTTAGATTTTTTATCTTTCATTGTATTTATAATGTTTTTTATTATTATTGTATGAGAAAACAAATATCGTCCTTTCTAAAAATTTATAGGAGACATAAAACGATTATGTTATAAATTAATGCAATAAGCATAAAGTGGCCATCGCTACAAATGACACGAACTTTCTCAATGAATATTAAGTAGTGTGTTTATACTCATTTTGTGATATTTATATTGAATAGAAATACGTTAAATTATTTTATAATAGGATAGTTCAAATCGTTTTTCTATGACACTTGAGATACAGCACCAACAACATAACGTACTATAACATCATGCACACTATGCACTGAAACTAGAACAAGACATAGCACACCTGTCACAATAAGCATAGCATTGAGTGTTGATCAACATAAGGTTTTTTAGTTGTAGACTTTTGAGGGACATCTGTTTGTTTAATTCAAATGATTTTCCTATTCCCGAAATTTTCCAAATGAATTCTTCCTTTAACTTTATAATGAATCGAGTAATGGAGTAAACATATCTTATTTATTACCAAGCATGAATATCCTCATTAATATTATTCATCGTATAAAGTCCTGAATAGGTTACATTCTTTCTCAACCTTCATAAATAATCAATTAATATATGTTAAAATATTTAATCGAATACCATTTAGAAATCTAACACCTTCTGTTAGCAGTGTGTTTTGAGAAACTCTATGGTGCAACTTTTTCATAACACTGTTCTTCATCAGTGCGGGTTTTGTTAGTTGTTTGTTGTGTAAGTTTATCAGCTGTAACCTGTAATATGGTTAAGCCTTTTATAAGTAACTAAAATCTTTCATTGTTCTTTATGATTATTCCCTCTAACTATATATTAACATTTTCTGAATAACAGGTTTTCGCTAATATTTTGAAAATGTAAAATGCTTCCAGTGTCGAAACCGATTTCAATGATTCCTCTGCCCACATTATGATTCACTTCCTACCTGAATCGAAAAAAAAAAAATTATTTTATTTTTTCTACACTCTCTTCTTAGTTGTATTAGGGTCACAGACATGTTTATATTTTAACTAAATTGTATTGTATTGTGTCAATTTATATACAATATGTTTCCTTTATGCCAACTTTGTGTATCAAATATAGTATTCTACTCCATCTTGACAAGCGTTGGATACTTGGATATTTGGAATACTCATAGAAGACTGAAACAACAAGAACTGCCTTACGCTCCTACTGGACAGACGCTCAAACCTTCCACTTAATCTACATGACTCTTATAAGACCCTTATGGACTTAATTAATTCTTTAAACTTATTCACCTTTAACAATTCTTAAGTTGATTTCAACAACGGAGGTAAGTGAATGTCGTGTATTACACTAGATTTTTTGTGTATTTAATTATTTTATGTATTCTGTTTAGGAATGATTTTATAAATAAATTCAGAGGAAACGAAGTTTATTTAATTTATTTAACGTAATATTGTAATTAATTTTAATAAAAAATGTACAGTGTACCATTTCCTTTTTATTAATTATAAGTTTGGAATAAAAAATGATAAATTAATTTACATTTCATTAGAGCTCCTTTATAACTATTTTAAAGATGTCTATCAGAGAGTTACGAAGATATAAGTTAGCTATAGTATTGCTGATAGCATTGAGAGCATTGAATAGAGGGCGCACTTGTCCTACTTTTCACCGTTGTATTCAATCTTCGGTCTTTTATTAAATGTTTCTTCGATCTACTTCTTTCCTGTGTCTCACGCTCCCGATGCCTTCTAATACTATCGACCAAGGCTTTTACTGGAATATATTATATAAAGAGAAGTAAGCATATGGGCCAATCCATTCGAATTCGGCAAGACCATGGCTTTTCCAATTTTATTAATTTTCTAGAATTATTTCAACCCATTTCTTTACTGTTTAGTTAATGTGATAACAAAAATGTAAATGTAAAGTGTTTATTCTTACCATATAGTTAGTTTTTTAATGAATATATAAGTGCAAAGTTACCAAAAGTTTCACAAAAGTGAGGGATTTTCCCGATACACGTTTTCAGCTACGAATGTGATTTATATCTAGATCTGAAAACGCTGCAAATTATTACACAATGGTTTATTATTTTCAAATAACAATAATTGGGTAAAACTGTTTATGTAGGTAATAACTAAGTATTATAAAAAGCAATAATTGTTGGTATTTATTTATTTATTAATTAGTACAATCGAATTTTTCAATCGTTATTCGGATTTTACGCATCTTGAAACGTAAGCTCTCAAATCTTGAGCAGGGGTTATTTTTTTTTTATTTGGTCGATAACAAAGGTTAATAATGTAAATATTAAATCAAAAGTATTTATATAGGACTGCGTTACTGTTTCCTTTTCTTTACTTTCGATTTTCGTTCAAATAATTCAAATAAAATTTCCTGATTCCAGAACACCTTACATTTTATTTTTATCATCAATAATAACCGAGTTATCAGGGAATATTATCTCTTATAAGTGATAGATTGACCATGTAAGATGTTTTTTTTTTCTTTTGCTCTTTATTCATCGCATTGTCGTGATCTCGAAAATCATTTCTCTATCTTCAATAATAACAGATTTTATGTAGATTACATCTATTATAATTTGTTACGTGAATATTCATAAGGGTTTTTTTTTTTTAATATTTATCACTCTTTACTGATTATTAAACGCAATACATATTTTTCACTGTCTTCAATAATAACTGAGTTATGAGCCTATTTATGTATACAATTTCAATTTTTTTTTTTATTGTTAAAAAAATTTTCTATTTATTCAAAAATAACATAGTTACAAGCGTATATATAAGTGAGAGTTCAATTTTTTTTTCATTTTATTTTTTATAATTATGTTGTTGTTTTTTATTAGCGCGCTCTACTGATTCTAAAACTCTATACGTACATTTCTCTACCGTCAATAATAACCGAGTTATGGGCGTATTTATGTGTAAAATTTTAATTTTTTTCTTTTCTTTTTTCTTTTTTTTATAATTAATCGCGTTTTTTTTTGTTAAAAAACAATAATGATTTTTATCTCTATCTTCAAAAATAATGGAGTTATTCAATTAAATCCCTTTTAATCGGCCGCCATTTCGAAACTAACCAGGTGATATCAACGTATATAACGTTAGGATATCTATATAACGTTAGGATCATCGTTGCATGGACTAGTATTTGTGTGGCGGATTTAAAAAAAAAAAATGAAAGAAATGCCGCGGACGGCGGACAAACGGATTTTTTTTATTAGTTATTCGGATTCTACGCATCTTTAAACGTTAGCTCTCAAATTTTGAGCTGGGGTAATTTTTTCTTTTGGTCGATTACAAAGGTTGATTATTCAAAATAATTAAACAAAAAATTGCGTACCATTGTAGGTATAGTAATCCGTTGCCCTAAGGCTTGATTGTGTCATATAATTAAAAGATGTTATAAACGTCAAGTAAAAAAAAAAAAAAAAAAAAAAAAAGAAGGAAGAATCAATTCACTTTAATGTCGTGTAAGATTACAGGATAACATGTCAATATTGATTATAGAACGAGATTACATGAGATTTGATGAGGATCATCAAATGAGGAAAAGGATTCTGTAAATCAGTTTGCCTTGACTATAAACTATTTTAATACCTTACAGCTGTTACCTGACTAATTAGCCGGGGTAACCTATTGCTTATCTAATTAAAAGTTAAGCTCTCCGCTGATTTATAGCTCAGCTTCAGCAAAACAGAATGTAATCGCCGTGGAATACCTTATTAAAGGAGAGCTATATATTTTAATAAATGCACTTACAAGTTTTCAAGGAAGGTTCAATGATCCGATCCTATTATGTTATACGTTGCTAAGAATTATTATCGAGTGCAATTTCTAAGGAAAGCCTAATTCATCAATTAGCACGACCCTGAATATCTTTTCTTACGTTATTATAATCAGCCATATATCGAGTTAATTGATTTTTAAATATGTTTGTCTAATAAAATACAATTGATTGAGCTAACTAAAAGAAGTCGCACCCCACCTGGATATAGAAAAATGGTCTTCATTGCCCAGAGGGGCAGAAAAAAATTACCTTTCCAAGCGTTTACAAGAAACCCTTTAAATAATATTCGGTAGGATGTTTAAACTCCCGTGAAAGAATGTGTCTCAATAGTCAGCTACACTAACAAACCAATTAAGTAGTTTCTATAAAATCCAGTTTTTAAAAACCCAAAGTGTAAGTCAGTATATAAGAAATAAGCCCATCCCATCCTAAATCACAAAGAAGACACCAACAGAAGCCGTCAGTCTACAGAACCGTATTACGATTACAATAGTATACAGTCCCCCTATTATAATTGAGAAGTAAATTATTATAGTATTTAATGTATATCAGTAATTGGACAAAATAATGTGCTGCCAAAAAGAATCCAATTCTAAATCCTTGATAACCAATTAAATTAAACAATTTGTGGTAATTATCTTGAATAATTACCCATGGCATACCGCATTTTAAACCATTTTTTTTTTTTAATGGATAGACTATAGCAGATGTAACTGAGATATTACAATAGTTTTAGATGGTCTGATAATCACTTGCCAATCTTAAATTTGCCGCCTTATATTTCGAATTCGACTTAAAAAAGTTAGGTGCGCACAACACTCGACTTTCACTTATCTAATTTTAAATTTAAGGATTATTAAATACATTTAGATATGAAAATAAATTGCTAAAGAATTAATTAAAATTAGTTTTATTAAAAAATCTATTATATTATTATCTAAAACAATCAGTTAGTTTTATCGGCTTTTCATCTCTCTTTATTTACAAGCTTGTGTATAAGATAATAGTTTTTCTAAAATCTTTAGCTTTCCAACGGTATATTATACATATGTCTTATGGTTCTTATCTAAAAAAAAACACAACTTACATAAAAAAACACTTTTGCACTTTTTCTTTCAGTTGATTGTCAAATTCCTTCAACTTGTATATTTAGCCGTTTTTTATCAATGCTAACAACATAAATGATTAATTTTTTCGAATCTACAAAATTAAAGGTACTTTAGAGGAAACAAAATTAAGATATTGGTATTTAAGTCCTGTCATACTACTTGAATCATAATGAAACCCACATGATATTAAAGCCCATTACATTTTACATCGATATAGGGAGTTTAATCAAAATCGTTAGTGGTTTTTGAGAAAATCGTAAAAATGTGCAAAATCTATACTATAAAGTGGCTCTTCTGGTTAGCTGATCTTGATCAAAAAAGTTTCTTTAACATCTCAGGCGTATAATTGTCTTAAATATAAATTTTCAGTTTCATATGACTTTTCGTTTTCACACCAGTTTACAACAGACACACACACTGACCTTTTTGGTTGACTTGGTCATTTGGACTTAGAGGACCCTAAAACTTGAATTAGAAAATGTTCACGATCGCAATACTTTCTCTTCCCATATATTTATACATAGGTAAGTGAAAGTAAAAAAAACACAATCATATTGATTGTAGAGACGTGGACGTTTGGACTAATGGGATCCTAAAACAACTATTTTTGTTAAAAACATACACTTTTCATACAAACAAACATATTTATCTTTTCCTTACACGTATTTCTATAAAAATCAAAGGAAAAGTAAAGAATAAGTGCTAATTAGGTAAATAAAAATGTTTCTTTATGTCAAGCGATGAGAGCGGCGAGGTCTAGTGGATGGAGCACTAGTCTACACAGCTGGCCTTGTGTTCAAATACCAGCTTTGGTAGAATATTAGAATATTGTTAGTAAATCAACTAAAAAAAAAAAAAAAAAAAAAAAGCCATAACAACACTGTAAATAATTCATAAAGCGGAAACGTAGTAGTTTGTGATTTCAACATTCCATCATGTGCAACTAATCTACGACTATTTGGTGGAAAAAAAAAACTCCTGGGAACTAGAAAATTTTAGCAAGTAGAAAGTAAAACGAGAAAGTAAGGGAGCAATAAAGTTGAAGTGCAGCCGTTGAAGTAACACTTTTACAACGGGAGGAGGAAAACTGTTTCAGCCGGTGGGTAAGAAAAAGTAAATAAAAAAGAAAAAAAAAACTGAGTAAAACTCACGCATCCAGGGCACAGGCTGCCTTTATGGTCCTAGGGATCAACATATTGACTGTATGCGTAGCAGCCTCCGTCGGCTCCTTATCGCTCGCGTTCAGCCAATCCCATCCTCTCCGTGGTATCCAGAATAATAACAGAATAACTAAAACCTGGATAAATTTAGATTTTGAGAATCAGGAGATCCTCAACAAGATTCATACGTGAGTGCCACCGCAATAGAAAACAAATATTCCTAAAAGCTATTGGACGTTTTTACTGCACTAAAATAGTTTAGAACTAGTTTTGCCATAACGCTGGAAGTTGTCTCTGGTATGTGCTTGATTATACAGTATCTTTCATAAATCCTTTTTTATTTCTCATAAGTACCACCATGAAAATTCTTGTGCTGCATTTGAAAACACTACGATCTCCTCTTCGCATACCTTGTTTTTACGATCAGTAGTTATTGACCGGTTGTACCAACCTTTTAATTAGCTTTACTTGGGTGTGCTTAGATGAAAAATTTCAAATTCAATAACTAATTAAATAGGTATAGATTCGTGCTATGGACCGCTTTCATATTTTGTATTCGTTTCATTAATATGTTGAGCCTAAGGAATAAAATTAAGATTATCGAACCTGTTTACAAAAATGCTAATATAAGTTTTTACTCTTCCAGAAATATGTTTTCTTTATTTTTATTAACTGGAAACCTAAAACCATCATTGTTTTGTTTATTTTACAAAGTAGAATTTTATTTTGTAAGCAAATCATCAGCAAGAAGTTGTTCTTCCAAAAAAATAATCTAAAGATTTCTAAATATGCTATTAAATGTGCAAGCCGATTAGCCTTTAAAATTATATTTTTATGATATTTCTTTGAAATTAATTTTATCGTTTTGTTTAAAAAAAAAAAATCTGGTGCGCACAACACACGACTTTCACTTACCTCCGTTATTTATATCAATTTAAGAATTTTTAAACAAATTTAGAACGAAAATAAATTGTTAAAGAATTATTTACATTGGATTTTAACAGAAACATGTGTTTTATTAAATAATCTATAATAATAATAATATGCGTAGGTTTTTTTGTATAATTTTTCCTACAATCGCAATGTAATCTCAATTTTTTCACCATATGTGCCATTTACCACAAAAAAAAACAAAAATATTTTCTGATTGTAAGGATGACTCATCCAAAATCATTGTTAACATTTTGTCAAAATGTAAATATGTGAATAAAGTTTATTTTTATTTTATTATTTATTATAATAATATCTACGACAATCAGTTTGTTTTATCGGCTTTTCATTACTCTCCGTTAACTTTTACAATAGTACGTATTAGATAATATTTTTTCTAAAATCTTTAGCATTCCAACGGTATATTATACTTGTATATTACTGTTCTCAAGTTCAAAAACTAATTTTTTTTAATCATTAAAAAATATTTTTGCAATTTTCTCCATTAGTTGGCAATCGAATTCGTTCAACTTTTATACTTACCTGTTTTTTAGCTAATCAAATGATATGGCGAATTCCATAAAATCTACAAAATAAAGGTACTTTAGAGGAAGGAAATTTAAAATATCGGCATTTACGCCCAGTCACACTATTTCAATCAGTATGAAAACAACATCATATTGAAGCCCATCACATTTAACATCGATGTACTAAGTTTAATAAAAATCGTTAGAGCCGTTTTTGAGGAAATCGTAAAAATGTGCAAACTGCATGGTATAAAGTAGATCTTCCGGTTAGCTGATTTTGATGAAAACATTTCTGTAACACCTCGGGTGTATAATTGTCTGAAATATGAAATCGCAGTTCCATAGGACTTTTCGTTTTCGCCCGGGAGTTACCACACACACAGACATTTTTGAGGAACTTGGTTATTTAGACTCAAGAGACCTAAAAACGTGTATTTCCGTTAAAAACTAGAATTTGAAAATTTTCACAATGGAATATTTTACCTTTATATAGATTTTTATAAATATTTATTTTATATATTTATTTTATATATATTTATATAGATATTTTATTAATGGGTAAGTAAAAGTAATAAAAGTAATTTAATTATCAACGTTAAATGTACCAATACAAAAGTAATAGTGCAATTTTTTTTAAAAACACACTTTGTATTACTTGCTCTCCACGCTTACTCCTCTCTATGTTTTTGCCCCAGTAAGACCTTATCTATGATTCTAATATATTAATTGGTGCAATATTTATTTCGCATGAATATTGGATCTCATGATCAAAGCAACCCATCCAGGCTCAACGATAATATATATCAGCTTTTTACGATTTTCTCAAAAATGGTTTTGAATAAACTCGCTATATCGATTTAAAATTTAATGGGCTTTCATACGATGTAGGTTTCATTCTGATTATAATAGTCTGACATGGCTTAAATGCCGATGTTTTAAATTTTCTTCATCTAAAGTACCTTTAATTTTGTAGATTTCAAAAATCTATTTATCCCACTAGCATTGATAAATAACGGCTAAATATTGCAGTTGAGCATATTTGATATACAACTAAAGGAGGAAAGTACAAACATATTTTTAATGCAATTTTTGTGTTTTTTAACACAAAATAGTGACATAGATGTAAATTAAATTAAATAAATGATAATATATATATATATATATAATAATAAAAATAATAATAACAACTTATAATTGAGTTTTTAGAAAATACGGTATTTAAAAATATATTGTAATGTATTGAAAGCATCTGAGGGTATGAGATAATGCACTCTCGCCAAGAGTAACTAGATAAGCATAATATAACTATTGCAAACAATTATGCAAAACTCTCAGGCCTTTAAGAACTTGCTCTACTTTTTCAGGTATCAAAAGCTTCTAAGACTGTTTACATTGTATAAAATATTTAAAAGTTTGTAATCTATTGAGAACTTATATCTTAACGAAATACGTAGAGGATGTCTCTAAGGGTTCATTTTTCCAACGATTGATTAGTTTGTTAGCGAAGGGCTTTCATTGAAACTGTCCGAAGAGCGAATCGGCAAATCTTAATAAGGGTAATCTTAATACAATGTGGTCTCATATCAATATTATTATTGTTCATTTTGTAACAAATTGTAATATATCTCAATAAAAAAAAAATAAAAAATCTTAACACAAATCGAGATATCGTAATACTACCAGATATCACAATTGTTCTAAAATATCAATTACAAATTTAAAAAAGTGTTTTCATATTGAAAAAGTTCTTTGGATCTTATAAGATTTTTTTTTCAATTATGAAACAAAGAAATGGGTTTGTAATTAGATAGAATCATAAAAAGAGACCTATATCCGTGAGAAGAATAGAATAGTAAAAAACTTTTTCATATAATACATATCGCAAACCAGTTTCTTTTAATCTCCCATGAGTGGAGGCAAAGCCTTTCTGTAACGGTGCGAATTGTTCTTCAAGCTTTGTCCTACTTCTTTTATCTACATAAATATATTTTTATATGATTCAAAACAAGAAATAGTGTAAAGGAACATTCCATATTTTATATTAAAAGAAGAAATTTCTCATTCATAGAAAGCATGAGCCAAATAAAACTTAGAAACAATAGAGTATTGCTTCAAGACATTTAATTGTGATTAGCTCTTTTTAGCTTGACGTTAGAAAATATGATTGATACCTTTTTTTTTTTTTTTTTTTTTTTTTTTTTTTTTTTTTTTTTTTTTTTTTTTTTTACACCGCTTAGAATTCGAATTTTTTTTTTTTAATTTTTAAATCTTGACCATTTTGAAATGTCGTTAAAAATATATTAAAAAAAAAAAGGATGCAAATTTTAAGTTGTTTAAAATTCACTCTGAACATTTTTGAGCTTAATCAGTCAAAATACATAAACATTTCAGCCGAAAATAAATTAATTAAACCGAATATTGGAACACTTACATAATTTTGACCTAAGTTAATTTTTCAGGAACAACTCCTGTATTTTCAATGTCATATAATAAGCATAATAAAAATTCTATTAAAATATTTTACTGCTAGTAACCATTTCTTCATATAGGTTACGACTAAATGTTTATCATCTCAGAAGTTGTATGAAGCTAGAAATACCAAACGAATACCGTGTATTTTATTAAGTCTCAAAAATACTTAGATCTCTCCTCAGTAAAAGTGAGTACTTTCTATTTTCTCGAATTATTTTTCAATTTTTATAAACACTAAATGAGTACTTTATTTAATAATATTATAATTATTAACCTGTACTCAATATAAATTAAAAGGTCCCTGTAGCTGATGCATAGAGACACAATCAAATTTTAAACAGATACCAAATTAAGGTTAATTTATTGATGGTCTAATTATATAAAATTGCTGATGAATATAGGTTTAATTATTGAATGATTGCCTAGTAACCCTGAGACATAAAAACCGAGAGGCCTATAAGAATGTATTCTCATTTTCTGCCTCGTAGAATTAATCAGCCATCTGCTGCAGAACTGTCAATGCATGGTGAACTTTGACATTCAAGTTAAGGATTAATTGTTAGATCTCATCGCAACTCACGAGTGGTCCAATAGTTGGTGAGAGATTAAGCAAGATTCTTGGTCTTATTTAAATACTTCAAAAAAACGAAAAACGAAGAACAAATGAAAAAAAAATGATATTGAAAAAAAAAATCATATCCAGCAATAATGACAAAATTCAGTAAATGTGATACGAGATATACTGTCATGATTCATATGTAGGGATACAACCCATTGGCAGCTCTCCAAAAACTATGCTTAACTAGAAGGTCTCATGGCCATCTTCTTTTCAGACGCCTCGGAGGATTATCAGTGATTGTAGAGGAATCAAGGATTGAAACTAGTGGGTTAGAGTAGGAATGGAGTTTGTCATGAAAGGAATGGTACCTGGTACATAGATAACGCTAAGGTATTCATGGATGAGTTTATTTGTGACAAAATAAGAAGGATTGAGGATTTTTAATTTAAAGGATTGGAGACGGGAAGAATCTGATGGTTTAGTAGAGCCTAAAATCTCTACTCCTTAAGTCCATATCGGTCTTATGATAGTCATATAGCTTTATGTACTTAAATGGATGGTTTGAGCATTTTCCCAGTAAGTGTTGAAGTAGTCGATAACGTCGAGAAATTTCTTGTCGTTTTAGTCTTGTACGAGTATTTCAAGTAAGACGTTTGTCAAAGTGCAGTCATAGATATCGGATCTGTTCAACCGGAACAAGCGGAGTGGGTGAACGGCATTTATAGCTATGTTACGTCAATTATTATTTTGTAGCTGTGAGGAACACCGTGGTCTAGTGAATAGAGTTCACCATGACGGAATACTTATATATCCTGTTAGTTCAGCCGTAGAGTGACTCTTGGGTAAAGAGATCCTTGGGCAAAGAAGGGGACACCGTCCTCTATAAAGTGGGTAATCGAAAATGAGGGGAAAATCTGGCAGCTGGTGACTGAACAATCCTCCCATGTACTCATGTATTCAGTCCAAAACCCTTCACGAGGTTTACAGGTGTATTAGGATATGTATATTTTATAACTATGAGTAACGTTATTGTCCCCAAAAAGAGATTATTATTAAGTAAGAAGGGGAATTATTACTGTGCTTTTCGGATGTGTGCGGACAAAAAACCAGTTGATCAACAATAATTGTTAATTATTAACCATTAGCAAGACAATCATTGTTTTATATTCATCGATAAAATTTGCTTATTTATTATTTTTAATTATTTAATTATAGAATATAATTAACTGTGACCCCCTAAAATGTTAGATTGTATGTTTACATTACTGTTTCCTAGAGATCAGTAGTTTTTTAAAGATAAATATTATTTTTAATCCTTATAAAATCCAGTGCAATTTTCTTATTTTGAAATGTTACACAATAAATAAGCAGTAAATATTATGGATAAAATATATTAGGTATACATAGAATTAATACAATCTACTATTCCCCGTACGAAAAGTCCTTGAAATGGGATTCCCATCGGTAGACGATCACAAGAATGGTTGCGCTGTATATAACACTTTCTTTCATAATTGTGTTTCGGTGTAACAGTGAATGTGATATGGGATCGGGTCGTACCACAAAACCACGAGAAGGCGGCAGAACTGTTCCACTTAAGACCGGTGGGATAGGGAAAGTGACGAATAAAGTCTAATCGTGGAGAAAATAGGGCTCCTTTGCTCTTCGTCATCATTCTTTGGTCATTTGTTCCTTTTCTGTGAATGTGTCGGACCTTCTTCTCCCTTCATCGGCCTTTCTCTTCCTATCATTGGGAAAAAAAAATCCTTTTCGGAAACGCGTCTCACGTCTAGTCACTATAATGCCCTTCTATTTACAATATGGTTCCGAAAACTATTGGTTTATCCCTTCAATACTCGCGCGACCTATCGAACACTTTTACTGGAATGAAACTAATCAGGTGTGTCGTTATCGTGAAGTCTTTTGATTCAATTTATTCTTCGATTTCGGCGATAAGATCGTTAAAAAAAAGAAGTTTGTAGAATTAACTATTTTTCACATAAAATTGTCAAGTGCTGAAGGGTGCTTAAAAAAAAATCAAAATAGAAAAAAATTTAAATTTAAGAAAGAAATAATAAAATGAAATAATAATTTTAAAAAAATCATAGATCAAGAATTAACAACTAACAAAGACTTTCTCAAAATGAATATTGTTGACAACAAAAGGGGTTGATTTAATTTTATAAATAAAAGTAATTACTCACGTATTTTCACCACAGTAATAGCAGTAACATTACTCACCTGAAAAACAAAAAAAAAGAAGGAAATTAGTCATAAAATTTACGAAATGAAGTACTAATTAATGTTCGAGCATAATAAGAAATAATAAGATTTAAATAGTCATATTTTGTGTCAACAAGTATAAATAATTCCTAAAATACGAGTAACCTATTACATGTTGCTCACTGTTATTTTTCCTGATTTTTTTTTTTTTTTTTTAGAAACATAATCAAAACATAGGTAATTATTATGCATTAAAATAAAACTACACTCAATAATTTTTTGTATCAGAACATTTCTCCATTGGCTCCCCTCTCCCACCATTTGAGAAATTTTGTTATATAAATAAAATTATTTCAAGGATTTCATATTAAAAAAAAAAAGAAAAACATTGAGAAAAGTTTTTGGTTAAAATAGAAAGACTAAATCATTTATAATTCAAATATTTAGCCACCGAGTATATTATACTTACATAATGGCACAAAGTAATAATTATATTTAAAAAATGACACAAAGTTCCAGGAAAAATATAAAAAGAAAATAACCATAACTCTATCAAAACTAACAGAAATCCATCGTATGAAAAAAACAAAAAACAAATACATCAATTTCTTTTTTTAAGGCAACAACCACCAGGGTCATGTTCACCTTTACACCGTTTGACACTGGTTTGATGATTACAGAAGTAGAGGAAGAGTATAGGTAAGATCTGAATCAAGTTTTTAAGATCATTTTTTACTGATCAGCAGCTTCTTGATTATGTACAATAAAAATATATTTCTACTCTTAATAAATGAAATTAGCTTTACCTCCAAGATGCTAATATATGAATGAATTTAATTCTACTCTGGCTTATATAATACATCTGCATTTTAGATTTTATTTTTGTTTTTTTTCAAACCAGTGTTTCTAAGGTCTGCCAATGTCAGCAGTAGTCAAGCAACTTTTTGACGTAGAAGTTAAAAATCCTGTTATTTATAGCGCATATGTTTTTTTTTTTTCTTTTTCTTTCGCAGCCAAAATTATACTACAAAGAAGCAGGATGAAAAAATATACTACTTAACAGAAATAAACAAATTAATAAACTAAAAACAACTATAACAATTTTTTTTTTTCTCGCTATAATGTTTTCATAAGACGGTTATACTCTAAAGCTTTCTCCGATATATGTGTATAATGAACACCTTATCCTTTGAGCCCTGTCAGAATAAACAAATTAGTAAACTAAAAACAACTATAACAAAAACGTCTTATCGAACGGCTGATTAAGTTTATCCTGATTGATAAATATATTTATAAATTAATTTATTTATTCTGACAGAGCTCAAAGGTGTCGCGAAAGGCATTATTGATGTTTTCATCATACACATATATCGGAAGCTTTAGAGAGTATTACCGTCTTATGAAAACATTATAGCGAGAAAAACAAAACAAAAAAAAACCTATAACCATCACCAGAAAAGCGTATTGTGTGCTTTTAGTGGAGACTGCATTTCGTGTTAAATAGCCTACAAGACCTTTAACGCCTTTAGAAAAAAAAAAAAAGATTATTTTATGACAGATTATATGCTCTTAATATAGACATACCGAAATCATTGAGAAGGATATGCATCTAATAGAAACATAATAGTGTAATAAAACAACTACTGCACATTAAAAGTTTATGAAATCGACACTAAAACTTCATGGGTGATATTACTGGTTTTATTAAACCGGACATGTTTACGAATGCCGTTACGTTTTTCAAAGAAATATGAAATTTAATCGAAGTTAACGGTATCGATCTTCCCCGAACCTCTAAAGTTATTATATCAAGGACTAGGCTCAGCCACCGATAAAAGAAACAATGAGACTTGGAGTTTAGTGCAACATAAAGGCATAGCTAACATTTACTGCCGGAGCATCTATTGGTTTACGGTCGGTACCTTCCATCTCTCTGATACTTTTTTTTCCTTTAAGACAATGGGCCAAGTCTTCTAGCAGGGGGATTCTATTCAGGCCCATCTGCGCGTGATGCTTCACGTTTGGTAATATTTCAAGTGGCCTCTGCCCAGGTCCATGTTCTAGTTTTACAACTGCCATTAGCCTATGATGGAGGGCTATACTTGAACAGAAAATACTAATTATTTTGTTTAATGGGTGGACGCTGGTTGTAACTCATTCCATCTTTATTACTAACACTCCCCTCCCTCCTCCCCCAAAAATAAAAAGTACAAAGAAAAAAGTCATTCCTGCACAAAGCTAAATATTATACCACATAGCATATTTAATTTTAACTACTTAGTGTTATATCATGAAGCTGTTCCTTTAATGTTATTGATTCGTTATTTATTTAATACAATAGCTAACAGATTCAGCCGTACTTTCTCCTAACATGAAAATTCGAAGTACGATTAGCGATGTTGAAGAAAAGGCTAAGTAACAATGTTTAATTTTCAAATTTATATTTTCTGTTGAGAAGAGACAGCCATCCTAAAGGCTCTCCATCAGCTTATTGAATCAGAAACAAAAAACTAGAATGTATTGGGAGCCCTCGAAAATATGGGGCTTACCAATTCCATCATAATAAAAATATTGAACGCTTGGTAAGAAGTGAAAAATGAAGGCATTATTGTAGTTTTTATCTGGGTTCCAGCACATTGTGGTATTCTAGGCAACGAAGAAGCAGACAGAGCCACCAGCATTGCCAGACAAGGGGACAGATTTGAAAGCGCAGTACTAATACGAACTCACAGCAGAAGATTGGATCAGCCAATTGAGGAAAAATGTCTTCAAATACTGGGATACAATGTAGATAACAAGGCATAATAAACTGTTTGATGTGAAAATGTGACTATTTTAGTGAACGCTGCCAGTTTTCCCTCAGTAACCATTTTAGAAATCTTCACGAACCCACCTGCCAATATTGTAATAACGTTCCACAAACTGTCCAATATCCATTATTAGTGTCCTCTATTCGAATCAACGGGACGAAGAATTAAATTTACAGGAACCCTAAAAGATGTATTGAATGATGATGAAGGCAGAGTAAAAAAACTATTAAGCTATTTAAAAGAAATTAAATATTACAGCCGAGTCTAATAAGCCTTAGTTGCCAATGACCTTATAGGGTAGAGGCGAATAACAACAATAAAAAAAAAATTGATTTCATAAAGTTTTCATGAACTTTCCTTTTTATGGTAGTAAAAATTTAACTTTATAATAATAAAAGTAGATAAAATAAATGATAATTTACTTGTATTTCTATTGTAAGATATTTTAAGCAAGAGCTAGAAAATTTGACTGATTCTATTAGATTATTTGTTTATTAAAATTATAATTATATAAATTATTTGTTAAATACACAAATTGTAATTATATTTGTTTGTTTTATTCAAAAGTATCTGATACAAAATATTAGATGTACGTATAAATAGAAGAAAGAATTATATTAATTAATTTTAAAGATTATAATGTAGGTTTTAAACCTTCATGATATTAATTTATTTCAGAGAACACTCTTTGACGAAGATAAGTCTTTTTATAAAAGAAAACAATCGCTTTATTATGATTGATTTCTTTGATGTAAATTAGCGAACTTCCGTATGTTTAATAGTTCATTCTAATAAGCCGGGTCGACACAATGCCACGGTTAGTGTAAAAGATTCTGGCGGCTTTGCCCTGCCGCTCAGTTGGTAAAACAGCTGTTCTAGGAGTGCAAAATTCATAATGATCACAAAAATGTTTCATAATTTTTTAATGAACCCTGTTGAATTGAGTAATATCACCATTTGTTTTACATAGAAATCTACCAGAAAATATATTTAAAAAATATCTTTTAGAAATAGTGTTTTCCATCTAGTTTTGAACCAATTTTTTTTTATATTGAATTGTCACCCACTAGCCTCAATAGGTGGAAAGTATCTACTAGGAATTAATGAATATATATCATGGCGTAGGTTGCATATGCGACTAGTTAGAAAAACAAATTTTATTTGACCTAAATAACACTGTTAATATAAATTCTGACAAAATTATACAAAAATTAATATCTATAGCTAACTCATGTTATTGAGTGATAATTGGGATAAGGTAGGTATAAGTTTTTTAAAATTAAAATTAAAAACACAAGTAAACGAAAGGGTAAACAATATTATTTATCTTTCTTCCGAATTTTGAATTTTGCAATTGTAAGATAACCGTTTTCGCCATAGTGCGACATCATTGAGATTCAATGTTTTTTTTGGATTTTACACCCTAGGAAATGACAAAATATCGAAATTGGCGATTTCAATACTTTCTTCATCCAAGGAGTATAAATCGATGGGTTTCTAAAAAAAAAGTATTTTATGAACAATATATGTAACTATAGCCACAGATGATTCTTGTAAAAAATGTTTCAACAGTAATTTAACAAAAGTGTTTGTTGTATTCAAAGTGAATCCAGGTGAATCCTTGAGTGTAAAAATGATTGAAAGTAAATTTTCCAAAAATTACAAAATTCATATGTACCATCGTATTTTAATTATTAATTTTGTATCTGTTATCTTCAATTGAAGCTGCCATTTATGATTATAATTTAAAAAAAAATTAAATTTTCACAACCTATTTAAACGGAGGTCTGAACCGAACTGAGATATCAATACGCATTACAGTATGTTAATAATTGCTTACAAATGAATGATGTTTAAAAGGTAGAGGGACTCGTTTTCATTTCTCAAGACACTTGTGTTTATATCTGTAATAATATTGGGCTTTTTATCGCACTTTCGAATTTTGACTTGTGCACTCCCAAAAGCAGTTTTCCCCACAGTGTGACGTGCCGATTCTAACCCGCAGAAACTTGGTCCGGATCAAAAGAAGCCGAGCTGCTCTATGCCAAGACAAAGATATAAAGACAAAGATCTAACACAGTGAGACATCCGGAGCAGTTTCAGTCAGCAGCAAAGTTTGGGTCTGCCTCATCCAAAATTAAATCTTTTATTGTATCATTGTTGTCCTCTCCGAAGGCTTTGCAAATCCAAAATCTTCTTCAACGTTTTTTTAGGGGCTCCCATATAGCAAGTATCACCTAGCTGAAATAGCGACGTCTTAACCAGTAATCATCTTTAAAAACAACAAGAGGGCACTTTAAAAAACTAAATAAAAGTTTCACTTCAACAAAGTCAAATCTCTTTGTATTGGAAGTAAACTAAAAGGTAGAAATAATCCTTACGGCCTATAATGTCGTAGTGTGAACTCGGCTTTATAAAACAATGCTTGATGCCATTTCAGATTAAAGTTTCACCAAACAAAACTTCATTTCTACAGAAGTTAACAGAATAATGTGTATCCCTCACTTCAGTAAGTGGATGCTATCATATTACCTCATTATTTTAATTTAAAACGATATCTTTAAAAATACTCTACAAATAAGTAAATCATGCAGTTTCACTAGATGCGAACCGTGGGTTGAAATACTTTCGAAAAGAGGGCTAAGTTGGTCTAATATAATGTTTATTTTAATCATCGTCTTTACGAATATTTATTCGTTAATTGTAAATCACGTGATTGAAAGAAAAAAACTACTAAAGAACAGCTTTTATCTTAATACTTAATTTTTTATCTTTTATTTTAATTGTGCCACCTAATTTTATAGGAGAAGGTGCCCTCCCTTCCTCCACCTCTTAGATCCTGGTCCTATTTCCATTCTCCATTAATTTTTGTCGTTCATAACGGTTTTGCGTAACTAATAATAATAATAACCTTTATATTTACATAAAATATATAAAAACTTTTTATTTTGTTCAATTCATATATATATATATATATATATATATATATATATATATATATATATATATATATATATATACACATATATACTCTCCTTTATGTAAGCTTTTGTCGCTCATAACGGTTTTGCGTTACTAATAAAAATAATAATCATTATTTTTACATAAAATATATACAAAACTTTTTATTTGGATCTCTCGCGCGGATCTCATTATCGCGTATGGGGAGCGTAATAAAAACGTAAAGGTTAGAATTTATAGAACTATTATTCTTCCAACGGTTTTTCTAAAGGTCTTCGAAAATAAGTACAGCGTAAAATATTTGGTCCGAAGAGAGATTAGGCCACTGGGGAGTTTAGAAGGTTGCACAACACGGAATTGCGGAACTTGTATCCTGTGAATATAATTGAGTTCATATTATCGGGAGGACTAAAATTGGCGAGTAAAGTTGATGGGCTCGGTTAGGAACGGATTCAGAGAAAGTTGGTATTCGCTGAACCGACTGGAAGGCGTCTAAAAGGTAAGCCGAAGCATCGATGGGAGGATTGCGTTAAGGCTGATCTTGCGGGCTTGGGCTTGAAAGGTGAACATTGGACGATTCTGCGTAGGCGGAATTCGGTGGAATCGTATCGAACCTTCGGGTTCGCTTATATATATGCGTGTGTGTTTGTGTGTGTATACGAAATCAACCTTAAGTTGTGATTTTGAGTTCGATTGGTTGAATCTGTCTATGTATTTGCTCTTACAACCACACTAAATAATCTACCTGCCCTATTCATTTCCATTATTTTCTATCCAAAGCCACTCTTCTAGGATGCCCTCTACAGCTCTTCTTCATCTCCTTGTCCGGTTTGTCGGTGGACGTCCAATTTGAATTTGCGTTACTATCTAAAATAAATTCGGCAAGAAAAACAAGTCATTGTAGCTTACGATTTATCAATTAAGATAAGCCTGAATGATTAAGATTGATGATGGAATGTAAGAAGCAGCAATAGTTTATCTGATAGCGAAAAGCCTATTAAATATACCTAAAAAGATAGCAAAAGATTGAACCAGTCAATCAAGGATATATCTTTATTAGGAAAGATATCTGTACTATAAAACAATGGCTCTATTGAAACGATAAACTAAAATCGGCTAGGTAGCCTATAATGGGAATAAAATGCTGAGAAGATAAGGCAGCAGTTACTTAAGGGAACTATCACTAAGCCATTGATTTACATTGCTTAGCGAAAGGACATTAAATCACTGATAGGAGAGATATGGGTTAATGAACAACCTTGTACTACATAATGAGCGCCTGATAGCCAGCTCCCCAGATGGCTTCCACGTCCAATCCGCTTCTAATCAAGGGCCGATATTCTCTTATCTTCCATTTGAATATGAATTAGTGAAATCTATAACAGTCCTAGCCCCTGTTTGATAAATTTTTGATTACAGATTTGGAAACATTTTAAGGAATAAATGTTTTCATTAAGTTGCATGATATATTATGAAAATATATAATATTTACTTGATTGAAAAATCATGGGACAAAATATATTACATAAAACAATTGTCCCACTAGGTGTACCCTACTGTAGTGAATGAGACTGAGGGAGTTTGAGAGACGCCAAGACTTCATCACCACAAAATATAGTAAGGAAAGGTAAAATACGTCTTTTTTTTATAAGTTAGACTTGAGGAAGTTCTTATTTTTACATATTAATAATTTTTTCTTTCATCATTTCTTTATAATTATAATTAACTATATAACTCGTGAATATTAGTCAATATTACTTTCGGGGCTTTGTCCCCATTATCAAGACTAGAATGGTTTAAAACATTTTGATTTTAGTAACATTTAATAATCTTTTCAATATATGTATATATATATATATTTATCTGTATATATATATATATATATATATATATATATATATATATATATATAAAAGAATAGAATAGAGAATAATTTTTATTCTGGGATTGGGTCCCCTAAGAATAACAGAATTGTACAGTTTAAATATACAACATGTCTGACCAACAGACAAAAGGAACATTATTAATTAATAATTACACTGATGGGTTAATTCACATGAATTAAACCATCCACACATGTATATATGTGTATATATATATATAATATATATATATATATATATATATATATATATATATATATATATATATATATATAAGTTGGTGTTGTTCTTAGGTTTCAGTCAATGAATAAACAATTTTATCTATGCGACGTTTCGAGAATTTATTGTTCTCATAATCATGCCTTAACAGTGGAAAAAAACAACAAAAAACAGAACATTAATATTATTATACTTTTAATAATATTATTAGTAATAATATTAATATTATTATATTATGTTCTGTTGTTGTTGTTTTTTTCCACTGTTAAGGCATGATTATGAGAACAATAAATTCTCGAAACGTCGCATAGATAAAATTGTTTATTCATTGACTGAAACCTAAGAACAACACAAACTGAAATTATCAACAGTCGAGAACTGATCAAACAATATATATATTGATTTTTATAAAGTCATTAATTAAATAAAATTTTAGTATTATATTATTAATAGTCGACATTTAGAAGTGCTTGGAGCTGTTAGCTACAAAATAATATGTATTAATAAATAATGAACAAAAAGGGTAATTTATAGTTAATTATATAATATGAAATTATTATTAAATAATGACTTTAAAAACATTAATATTTATATATATATATATATATATATATATATATATATATATATATATATATATATATATAGAAACAAATTATTAAATGTAACTCAAATCCAAATGTCTTAAACCTTTTTAGTCTTGATAAGGGGGAGATACGCAATAATGCCTTAAAAAAGCAAGCCTGAACAAAGCGTAATTCGATCATATTTACGAGCTAATTACATTCGTTAATCAAGGTACCTGAAATAGACTTTTTGGGATTAACAGGAGGGAAAGAAATCGAAAATAAATGTATTATATAAGCAAGGAAACGTCTAAAGGTAAGACTAAACAAAACATGACTAAGAGTCTGTTCAGTTAACTGGGTCATGATAAAATATTATTATATACCGTTCTGACTCAGAAATGTAACAAAAGTGTATGCGCTACTTTCTGAATACGACAAACGATGCTGTCTCATTATCACACAATCAGTAATAATATTTTCAATTAATCATCATGTCAGTGTCATAGTGAAGTATTTGTTGGCCATTTAAGGCACAATAAAACTTTCTCTTGATTCAACCTCACATCCATCATAACTTACCTGAATGGCATAGAATGAGATTGTATGACATCTGTGCGTTATTTAAATTATAACGTTTAGGGGTGTTGTAAATTAAACAAAAGCTATTGCGGTGATACCAGAGTTTATTCATTGGTTTATTGCTTCCAATAAATGAACCTTTGTAATCGACCGAAAAAAAAAAAATTATATATTTCCCCTCAAAGTTTGATTCCTGACGTTTTAAGATACGTATATATATATATATATACATAACCCGTACAGTAATTCCGTAATTGAGCTATGGGCGTACATATATAGGTGAAATTTCAATTCATTTCTTTCTGTTTTTTTGTTTTGTTTTGTTATTAATTGTGGTGTACTAATTATAAAACTCTCTGGAATTATTTCTTTGTCTTTGAAGCGACTTATTTATTAGCCTATATACAGGCTAGATTTCAAATTTGTTTTTCTTTTTTTTTTTTTCTTAGTGATGTACTGTATCTAAAACTATAACAATTTTCTTTATCTTCCAAAGTGACTGAGTTATGTGCCAATTTATCTTGATCAGAAAACTCTATAAACATTTTTCTCTATCTTAGAAAATAAATGAGCCGTATTTCATCGGCCACCATTTTAAAACTAATTGGCCGATATCTACATCCAGGAGTTAAAATTATCGGCAGATGCCCAGCTATTTTTTGTGCAAAAGTTCGATAAAATTATTCCAGTATTTCTGAGAAAAACCGCGGAAAAACTTTTTTTTTTTTTATTCGGTATTCCTGTTTTATGTATCTAGAAACATAATTCCTCAAATTTCGAGGGAGGGGTTTAAATTGTTTTTGTTGGTCGATTACAAAGGTTCACTATTGAAATTAATAAACCAAAATTCTGAAATGTATAGTTGGTTATGATGACAATTCTCTACTGATGAAATAGCAAATGACCAACCATATACGACAGAATATCGTGCATAACGTAAACTAACTACATAGACTTACTATTTGAAGCTGTTTATTCTTGATTAAGGGGTATCGTGGTTGCAAGTCTACTGTATCCCTACACTGAAGAAACAGAGAGATTGTTTTCATTTTTTCTTTAATTTTTGTAACAATACTATAACCCCAATTGTGTACCTTTTAGGAGTATTGTCCCGCAGATAAATAACCCCACAGACATAAATAAAAAAAAACAAATCCTGTACCTCTACTAGCCATGAAGGGTCTCGGTAAATATAAAGATTCGTACTGTTTCTAGGCTAACGGCCGTACAATGTGGTTAGGTCTTGATCACCAGATTTTCCCCCCGATTTGGGTAGCCACTTTGAAGAGGCTGTGTCTGCCCCAGGAGAAACTCCATACCCTAGGGTCGCCCCATGACTGAATTAGCAGAATAAATAATATTCTGTCAAAGCCGGAATTCGAACCCAGGACCCGGTGATCAGTAGACTAGCGTTCTATCCACTAGACCACACGGCTCCGTCCGATAATACAGGCATAAATGTATTATTATTTAAAACAATTAGTCACCTACACAAAAGAGATGTATGAAGTAGATTTTCACTTAACGGAAAGCACAAGATATAATTAAATGTTTAATCATCAACAAAGTGATAATAATGGATTCAAGGAATTATTCAATGCTTGATTAGGCTAAAACTTCCTTCAGTTAATGTAATTTTCAAAAACAAAACTTACAACTAAGCTTGACATTAACATGCGAGGCTCATACAAAACATGTTGAACTCCATAAATTACTAACTCGAGATCCTTGACGTTTCTAGCCTGTAATCTGGAGCCTTGTAAATTAGTCCTCCATCCCTCTCCACCTTGATTCGAAACTCCTGACTTCAAAATCTGTTGTAACAGCTTAAAGTTCGGTAACAAAACAATTTTAGTTCAGGCAAGAAACCACCATTCAATTTAGGATCGTATATCAGAATGAACTTCAGCAGTAGCCTTTGAAAATTCTATAAATTGTTTTTCGAAGAAAAAAATAATTTATTTATATTTTCTTTAATAGGAATTCTGAGAATAACATAAAAATAAAATTTAAGTAGAGGGGAAAAATCTTTCTCTGGAAAAGTAATTTATTTTAAAAAACAACAACAAAAGTATTTATTGGCAATAAAAAAGAATATATATCTTAATGTTTAATTTTTTTAACACAATACATAAAAAAGAAAGAAAATTCTTGGAAATATTTTAGCACAAGTAGGTTTCATATTCATTACAAACTTTTTAGATGGAAAATAAATAAAATTTAAAAAAATCTGGTGCGGGAACAGACGACTTTTACTTACCTCGACTGTTAAAACCAATTTAAAAACTATTAAATTCAATCAATCAATTATATAATAATTTATTTTTTTGTTCTTTGTTCATCGCGTTGTATTCATCTCGAAAATCTTTTCGATATTTAATAATAACCGATTTTTGGTGGAATTACATTTTTTATAATTTGATACTTGAATATACATATCGTCATGTGTTTTTTTTTTTATTTATCGCGCTTTACTGATTCTACAACTGTATACATACTATTCTCTATCGTAAAAAATAACTGAGTTACAAGCGTATTTGTGTGTAATACTTTAATTTTTTTTTTTCTCTCTTTTATATAATTATTCAGGATTTTGGGGTGAAAAGACATTAATTAATTTTTAAAATCGATAACTGAAAATTTTAAATTTAAGAAGAGCTAATGAATTTAGTCTACACCAGCGACGATTTAGAAATGGCTTTTGATAGAGCTTACACAATTAGGCTGATGGTCCTGATAAGATTTAAGATGCATAGATTGAAAACACAAAAGGAGGCCTCGGTTCGCCTTGGAGATAGGAGCCGCGTGCCCATAAATTATTTTAATCTTTCCTAATAGCTGCGGTGGTATAGAGGGCGCCCTGGTAGCGCAGTTGAAACATTAAACCACACTAGCGTAATTAATGGAAATTTTCAACCGCCTAGAGCCACTTAGCGCCGATGCATGGTCGCTCTTGGCATATAAATGTTTCACTTCATGTGAAAGTTTAATATAATAGTCCTTTGGATGAGGCCCCTCCTACAAGCACTCTACATTCCTCGGGGGTAACGTATTACGTAATTAGCTACGCACAAATTGCGAATAACAGCTATTTTTTTCTCCAGTACATTCTCCTTTTGGTTTCATGGACAGAATTACTAAATATATATTCAGGAACGTTTGAGTGTTAACTTCTAATCCGCTTCATGATTTTATGATTTTTATAAATAAATATATTTATAATTTTCTTTTGTCATTGTTCTGTATACCTATCGATTAACTTTATTACAAATTACAAATCGTTGATCCCATCAACAATATTAGCAGAAGAATTTTCAAACATGTGACTCAATCATAAGAACTATTCGCCCTGAAGAATGGTCCCTCCCATTTTGCAATGGATAAATAAAGGCTTAGAAGAAGCCCTTGAAAGATTACTAGTGCATCCAGCGCATATAGCAATCCTCTTTAGAATACCTCCGGGTAACAGAAGGACAAATCTGACAGCTATACATATTATATTTGTATTTGTATTTTGTTCGAAAATAAAACCAGAGGGTAAGAAAAAAAAAAAAAAAAAAAAAAAAAAGAACTATTCGAGTACTTAAATCTAGTTTTAGAGGAGGTGAAAGTGAAAAAAATGAGAAGCCCGATACTGCACAATAATGATTAAAATATTCTTTATTCGCCTGCAGCGTAGTTGTCAAATAATAAAATGATAAATAAAAGAAATGAATAGCGGAGAGACAAACTGAGGAGCGCACATAAACAACAGAGATAAAAGATAACAACTGGCGAGAAGCTACAATGGATTTTCCACTGTGAAATAAAATAATCTTTCTACAATAATAAAATACAGAAAATAAAAGAAGAAATAAAAAATATCTTCAATTAAATATAAAGTAAACAATAATATAAACATGTTTAAAGCAGTGACAAATCCATTTCACACAACCTCTCTCCTCCCGCCAGCTGTGTGTTTGTAACCTCACTCCATTACATACATGGCCCGTCAAAAAATGAGAAAAAATATCCAAAATTTACATCTAAATCTATAGTACTGTTCTTCCTTTATAACAAGCTCATGTTAAACTTTAGCTCATCGATCCGAAGATAGCTCGTTAATAATATGATCGATGGCGATATTTTTATTTAAATTGACTGCAATTTATACGGAATATTCTGTATGGAAACAATGTCATTATGTACGCTTAAAAATATGATTCATATTATAAGCTGATTTATATTATTTCTGCATCTGTTGAAATGTATTCTTGAGTATTTACTTATTTTTACATTCTATATTTCAATTTTGTATTTGTAGGATGAATTGTATCTTACAGCACTAATTTTGAGTGTTCCTGAAAGCAACCAATTTCGTTATGTTAAAATTGAGAATAAGATAAAAATTTACAAACCAAATATTCCATTCGCCAATGCAATGGATTTGCTTTAATAAACAAAAGGGAAAAAGTGACGACAAATTTATACATTCCAAAATTTTCGGACACAACCCTCTCTAGTGGACTGTTCTGCATCAAAAAATCACTCCTAACGAATTTCGCTCCGATGAATTGTTAATTTGATGCAATCGAAAAAAAGAAGAAGAAATTTGCGTAATTAGATATGATCATCACTTATAAACATCGCAGTTTAGTAAAATGAAATAATTACTTTCAGTTATTATGTTACTGATGACTTTATAGTTTTTTGTTTTTTCACATTAATGTGATCGGTTATATTACCTGCAATATTACTTTATTCGAAAATCATAATTAGAAAAAATATTGAATATATGGTTCTAATATTCAATATTTATTTAATTATGCTTCTGATGAATAAAATAGGCCACCACATCGGAAATTACAAAGTCCACATCATTTAATCAACTTTTTTTTTTTTTTTTGTAACATCTAAAGAGAAAGAAGAAACAAAATCTGTGATTGATTAATATTTTTAAGTTTCCATTGCTCTTTAAACACGGGTGTTGGTTGGAGACCTGTGCGTTTCCTACTTTACTTAAACTGAATCATGATTTTGAGTTATTTTTTATTTCAAGGACCTTAACGTGATTAATACGAAGAGTTAAAAGTTAGATGGCTAGGTACGTCTCATATACTTATAGTTTTAATTTTATAATATCCCTGAAGTTAACCAAAAAGCTGGTGCTGGCACTACATAACTTTTTCTTTTCGAGAACTATTCAATACAGTTCTTCTGAATTAAATAAAGAGTTTAAAAAGTTTAAAGGATTATATCCAGTTTCACTGGTAACATATAATTTAGATTAAAAAGTATAACAGTATAAAATTGTTATGTACAATAATCACTTGAGTTTATACCCTATTCTTCACTTTTCATAACCTTCCACTAGTTTCTATAGAAAATAATATTTTTTTTTTAAATCTTCAGCTATTCCAGCGGTATATTATAGGTATACCGCTGGAATAGCTGATTAAGATAACAAAAAAAAAATTACCTAAAAAGAATAAAGAAATTCTCCTCTAGTTGGTTATCAAATTAGTTCAACTTGTAATTTTAGCTATTCTTTAAAAATGTCTATAAAATAATATGAGAAATATTTTGAAATCTACAAAATTAAAGGTAGTTTCGAGAAAACAATTTTTTAAACATCGGCATTTAATCCTGTCAAAATACATTTATCAGAATAAAACCTACATGATATTAAAGCTTATTAAATTTTACATCGATATAGGGAGCTTAGTTAAAATCGTTAGAGCTGTTGCTTAGAAAATCGTAAAAAGGGGAAAAATGCGGAGTACAAAGTAGCTATTCTGGTTGGCCGATTTTTATGAAAAAGTTGCTGTACCATCTCAGGCATATAAATCGAAAAATATGAAATTTATGTTTTATACAACATATAGTAGGGATCACTTGTAGCTGGGTGGCTAGCGTAACAGCCTCCCATGCAAAAGGTCACGGGTTCAAATCCGCAGGTGGTCCTAGGATTTTTTAATGGGAGTAAAAAATCCTTAGTTACGCCGTCCTTCGGAGGGGACGTTATAAGGTGGTCCTGAGCATGTGCGATGTCAGGTACTCGTTAAAGATTCCTATCCTAATAAAGCCTGGATAGGCAAAATTTAGGACTCCCACTGTAGCATCGTCCGATTAGCCATAGTAGCATTAAGTGACGTTAAATAAATACAACATATAGTTTTGGCTATAGACTAACTACGCACACATAAAGACCATTTAGTGGTAATAGGTCATTTAGACTTAGGAGACCACAAGATTAGTATATCTAGTGAAAACATGAATTTGAAAATTTTCATGATCGCAATACTTTCCCATACTTTATATTTCATATATAAGTAAGTGAATGTAATAAATGTGTTATTTTATTTTATTTTTACCTTGTCTATAAAATATATACTATTACATATTATAAAAGGCATTTATGTACGAAAATTACTCTTCTTCAGTACTTAATACTTTTCCTAAGATTATAATCCACTTTAATTTCATAAGTTTAGATTTAAGAAAAAAATCGATAAAGAGTACAGAAAAAAAATCTAACGTTTACAATGTTTAAAATTGTAAAAGTTTGCGGAATACATTCTCTTTAGAATAAAATCAAAAATTGCATTTATAACGAAGGTAAATATCACTAAGTTCTTACTTTTAAAGGATTAACGGTCTTGGGTCGTAGGGGATCCAATCATTTCAAGTAAGATGTTAAAACTTCTTAATTATAAATACTGTATTTAAATTCAATTCAAGATAATATGAAAATTTTTAAGAGCACACTCTCATGGTAGTTGAAAAAAGGATGTTTAATCTTAGAAGACAATTTTTTTTATTTTAAGACGTAATGGATTAAACACGCTTTTGGTTCCCAACACTTCATTTATCTAATAAGTTTTTTATACTTTTTATTTTTCAACTGTATGTTTATCGCTACAAAACGAGCTGCATATCTAATTAAGTCGGGCATGGTTCGACGTAATCACGAATGCCTCATCAACCATTCCCCATTATCCTGTTAGAGACCAAAGGAAAAAGACGTCCATGGGGCTAAGAATAGTTATAACTGCTGCTAATGAAGGGGTTATTCATCAATGCTTCCTGAAGATTACCATTTATATTGAGTACATACTTATGTAGTATACAATACGTTCTTTTATGTTCTTCTGTAATATATTTTTATTTTTACTTTCACCGACCTATATGGAATATATAGTAAGGGAAAGTATTGTGATCGTGAAAATGTTCAAATTCCAGTTTTTAACGGAAATACACGTTTTAGAGTCCAAATGACCAAGTCCTGAAAAAGGTCCCTGAGTGTGTGTGTCCAGCGCAAAAACGAAAAGTCTCATGAAACTGAAATTTCGTATTTAAGACAACTATAAGCCTGAGTGATTATAAAAACTTTTTTATCTAAATCAGCTAACTAACGGCTCATTTCTCAAAAACGGCTCTATTAAAACTCGCTATGTCGATGTAAAATTGGACGGGTTTTAATACAGTGTTGATTTCATTCTGATTGAAATAGTCCGACAGGGATGGGATCACTTGTAGCTGGATGGTTAGCATAACAGACTCCTATGCCAAAGGTCACGGGTTCAAACACGCAGGTGGTCCTATGATTTTTCCTTTGGAAGGGACGTAAAAGGTGGTCCCCAGCCTGTGCGATGTCAGGTACTCCTTAAATATTCTTATCCTAATAAAACCTGGATTGGCGAAATTTAGGACTCCCACTGTAGCATCGCCCGATTAGCCATAGTAGCATAATGTGACGTTAAATAAATAAAATAAAATGAAAATAAAAGTCTGACAGGGCTTAAATGCCAATAATTTAAAATTACTTCTTCTAAAGTACTTTTAATTTGGTAGATTTTATTAAACTGACAATATCATCTGATTAGCTATAAAACAGGAAAATATATAAGTTGAACGAATGCTATATCCAACTAAAGGAGAAAACTGCAAAAATTTATTTTTTTTAATGCAATTTTTATTTTTTGAACAATAATATACATGTATAATATACCGGTGGAATCCTAACGATTTTAGAAAAATATTATTTAATATATATTTTAAACGTTAACGGAGAGTGACGAAAATCCGATCAAACAAATTGATTGTCGTAGATAATGATATAATAGATTATTAATTGAAATTCCTTATTGGATATAAATAACGCAGGTAAGTGAAAGTTGTGTGTTGCGCGCACAATTTTTTTTTTACAGCACCTGTTTTTCGTTTCAAAGCGAAGTTTTTTCAAATGATTTTAGCTAAATTTTAATGTCTAACTAATAAAGGAAAAGAAAATTCAGGCAGAGAGCGGGGCTGCCGATATAAGTGATAACTTGTTTTCAAATTCGCGATTGGCACTGGAATTTCGTTGGTAAGAAGAGTACGTTTGTAACACTAGATTGTATTGAGAATGCATGTTTTATTATTATTGTTTCATTTACTTGTAAAACATCATCACTTTGTAGAGATGTATCATCTTGAAACACGCCATCGTAATCTGATTGTGACTGTAGACTGTATCAGTTGGCGGTATATTTATAGCACAATTTTTGAAGGACCTGCCATTTGAATCACGGAAATTAATGACATTTAGGAATATACTTTATAAATGTTTTAAAAGATTAATATATTTGTAAAATAATTAAATTAATAGATCTTTTTTTTTTTTTTTTTTCTTTCTCGTTGACTTTGTCTTATCTTTTTTTTTGTTTCTATAGGACGCATAATTTTCTCCTCTTTTCAACCGTAATTTTTTAATTTGCTTCTTGATGAAGAATTTGTTTATTATACCATTGCAAAATTTGTCTTCTTAACCCTAAACCTTATCGGTTAAACCTTTTTTTTTTTTTTCTCCTTTGAATTGAAATTTGCAAATACAACAGGATTTTTGACTCAAAGGAGGGGGTCTTCCCACCTTCATTTCTTTTATATAATTTAATGAAAAATGAAGATATTTAAAAATACAATTTTAAAAAGTAAACAGACCGCTGAGCATGGGCCATTCTAGAGCATGTTGGTAACGTCACTATTGTTACGAAATCAAAGTTTTTACCCCTGCCAAAAATCGCTTAACGCGCCTAAAGAAGTTTCCACTTCAAAAATCTATTAATTCGACATTTTGAGAGTTTCGCCAATAATTGAAAAAGTGCTCCCCACTCCTCCCTTCCCATCATTTGCGGCGTTTACGAAGCTTAATACGGGACCATTCAGCGGGTATAGAATTTCCACAGGTTAAACCGGATTTTCTTTATACCGGCTAAATCGACCATTCGCCGAGGACACTTTTACTTTATCAATGGGTCGTTTCCATTCACCATAACCATAGCCCCGCTCCTATGAGTTTTAAAAAAGAAGATCGAATTTTCACTAAGAAAATGTGAAAGGCAATTATTTTCAAATGAAGAAAATTACAAAGGCCCTGGCAAATGGTAGGAAACTGTTGCGGTATCTTCCGATACCGTCTGGACGCTATGGGAAACTCCTTTCCAAAAAAAAAAAAAAAATTCATGGTGAAGATGTGAAAATATATATTTCTTTAGGCTTCAGAAAAAAATGTATTAGATGAAACTGACCTTAAGAAAACTACATACGGTGGATATAGTCGTTACGGAGTGTTCAGTTTTTAGAATGTTTCGTTTTTTTTTATTAAGTTTCATTTCTTATACCTTTCCAACGGTTGTGTCGAATGGATCATCCTCAGAATCACATCTTGCGGTGCATAGTACATTTGATAAGTTATTTTACAATACTTTGACCATGTAATTTTACAGTTACGTCATTTTTCACGGGTGTAAGGGAGTCGGTAATCCTATGAAGCACCGCTTCTTCCGCTGGAACGTGTGGGACGTGCGATTTTAAACACATACCTCTGGCTCTTCAATATATTTAGCTGTATATATATATATATATATATATATATATATATATATATATATATATATATATATATATATATATAATGTATATATATATATATATATAATGTATATATATATATATATATATATATAATGTATATATTAAGTAGAAATAAAGATCATATATATTATTGTATGTGAATCTATTTAGATGTAACTGAAATCAGTAATATGCTATATCTGTCATCAAAATAACAATAACCGAATAATATGTATATCAACAATTATAAAATCAGAATAAATTTTAATATACGAACATACCAACGTTTTGTTAAGTCCTAAGTTATTTATTTATACAACCATTCAATAATGCAAAAATATACGTAAAACTGTTATTTATCTAATGAATAATGTAAACAAATGACATTTAATTAATATTTCTATTAATAAAAACAAAATTAATATAGTTTTAAGGTATTGATTTTTGATACAAATATGGATATATTAAAAATATTCCTCTTATACTTGATATACAATGAAATATTAAAATTACATCTATGAATTCATTTAAAACACTGAACCTTTACTTTGTATAATTTAAATATTTTAAACTTTGAAATAAATTTAATACGCATTTGTTACATTTTAACAAGATTGGAAATTATAATTAGTATTAATTTCATTATATGGTGTCAGGTTTATAATTTTAATAATAGTTTATATTTCAAATGAAAAATCAAAGCCTGTAAAATAATTCTATATATTAACAAACTATAACACAATGTATATATAATAGTATGCTAACGGTCAAACATATTTTTCAAGAATGCCCCTTTTACATTTCGAGTTTGACTACATTGGGACTTACTTCAGACATTTCAATTAGTCTAGGTGATGATATAGCCAAAATATCAAAAATACTTAATTTTTTAAAAATAAATAACATTTCAAATAAACTTTAACACTCATCGTAATTAGCATTATATATCTGCGGTGACTATATATATATATATATATATAAAATATTTTTTTTTTTTTTTCATTTCTTCTTAAATCTTTATTAACATTTATGTATTTTTCTTAAATTTATGACAATTATTTCATTTTACTATTTTTCTTTATATTTTACTTCTATTTATACCGTTTCTTTCTTAATATTACCTTAGCGATAAAAGATTAAAGATGCACAGGCGTTGATGACCTTGAAGTTTTACGCCTTAAAGCCCAAACAAACAAATAAACAAACAATGTATATATTAAAATTGTTTTCTAAAATAGTTTAATACACTATTTATGTATGATTACATTAAATTAAATTTCCATTGACGGTCAAAAAGTAGAAACTTAAGAGGAAACTATCTTTCCCTTTCACTGAAGCCCCTTCACTTAAACATCACTCACTATATTTGGGACTGGGAAAGTAACGAAATTATAAAGTTGGCATGCATTGGATTAAATTGTTAAAGAACATACAATGTACTATCCCAATCTTTAAAAAAAATATAAATTTTTATAAATCAATCTCTCTCTCTCTCTCTCTCTCTCTATATATATATATTGTATATATATATATATATATTATATATATATATATATATATATATATATATATATATATATATATATATCGCTAGTTCTTGCCTGTTAAATTTTTATGTTTTTATAACTTCCATCTTTAGGTTTAAGTGCCAAGTTATTAACGCTATGTGAGTTTTATACTTATTCTGAGTAAATATATTCTTTATTCATTATTTCTATTATTGATGTATTTACATATTTTCTATTTCTTATTGCTATTGAGAACGTCATGTTATTGATATTGCTGTGCAGTATTTGGGATTAATAAAAGATTTTTTTTTTTTTATTTAAATGCAATGATATTTAATAATAATATTCTGGAATTAAATACCAGTTAACAGCCCCTACTTCCTACGTCTACAGTTCGAATGTGGTGGCATTTGTCTTAAAATGAATGTTTGACCGGTTCGAGTACCTATATCTGTTTGGGTTCATTGTAATGAAAATTTCACTACTCAAGAAAATATGTTAATTTAATAATTTATATTCATTTTTTAATCACTGGCAGAATCGAGAACAAATAAAATTGTCAATAAATGAAAATTGGTTCAGTTCATTTGATTTTAGTTCAAAGTAAAACCAAGATGTGAAGTTGTTTCTAAAAGTTTTGAATCATTTTGTATGTCAGTTAATTTTACTTTCCGTTGAATGTACCTTTCGGTGGACATGATAAGAAAAATATGTTCATAAGTTAATGGGCTCAAAACAATTTCTATTAACGTGTACGACTCGTTTTATTGTATATTAACTTTTCTAAAATCTTGCGCTTTCCAAAGGTGTATTATTATACTGTACTACTACTCATATTTCAGGAAAGACTTTTTGAAGCATTGATTCCAAATAACAATTTTTTCATCTGAAGAATTATTTAGTTGCAATATTTTATATTTATAAACATAAACAAACTCCAGAAAAGAATACCCTAAATGAATGCCTTATCGAAACCCGTCTCTTGATTTATAAGGAGTTAGCGGAAAGGAAGAAACACGACATTGACTAAGTATATAGAGATTTCAAAGTACAATGGATGATTAGTAAGCAATGTTTATTAGTTATTATTGTTGTAATTTTTTTATATACTTCCGAAATTCGAGCCAACAACACACATTATCTTACGAAATACAGGCTTAAGCACATATATAAAAGTAATTAATAGCACTGAAAGGTTTTGATATTCCATCAAAACCTTAGAGAGAGAGAGAGAGAGAGTGAGGGAGGGACGCCACATGCCAGCATCAATGATTAATCCTGACAATGAGAATGTGATGTGATGAAGGAACGGCCCTCGGGGGCGAGTTGCGTGATGAATCTTTGACGCCCCTGCTTCCTCTCAGCCCCAGGGGGAAACTCAATTATGGCACCCTTAATTTTTAAAACTTCTTTCTGAGAAAATTAAAATCCAAAAAGAATATCCAATATAGTTTCAATGGCCACCGAAATGTGCATGAATGCATGGTAATATTTTTAGAAAACTTAAAGGAACTAATAAAAAAAAAACTAGTTATCAAAAATGAACTAATAATTAACTGTTTCCTAATCCAAGAAAATAGTTTATTGTTTTTTTTTTACTATAGCCTTCAATGCAAAGGCTATTCCTTCATACCTATACTTTCTCCACTGTTCTTAAAATAAAATAATTTAGGCTTACATTTCTTACAAAAAAAAAAAAAATCTTTTTTTTTTTTACTTCATAGTAACTAGTTTTTAGTTCTGATTCTTATACATCTGCAACAATTGTAATTTGTACATTGATTTTTTTAGACTTAATTGATTTTTATGACTTTATATCTTTTACCGATCCTGAAACCCGGGATAGCTTTACAGACTCTGTCTATTCCTTCCTCTTACATATTTCTTATTATCCAGTCCTACCTCGGTCATAGATCTTTTAAAATAAATCACAAAAGTTCCTATTCCTCCCTTTTTTCTCACACTGCTGGTGTTCCACAAAGCAGCATCCTAGGAACCATTTTTTATATAGTCTATACAGCTGATACCTCAACCCATCCTGACACTTTCTTATCTACTTATGGTGATGACAGGTGTGATGCTATCAGTAGATAATGGTCCAGTTATTGCACACCCTTAGATTTCACATCCGAGACCTTGAAATATGTGTCAAAATTGAAGGATTAAAATTAATTCTAACAAATCCCACCAGATAACATTTACCTTCGTCGTAAGCCCATGACTTCCTGCCCTACAGTTTTCTTTTATGACACTCCACTATCCCCTGGTGAACAGATTCGACACCTAGGACTCCACCTTGACAAACGCCTTAAACGTAAGGCGTAACGTTGATAAATGTGAGGTTGATAGGTACCGGAAATAAAAATAGGGTTTATGTTGGTTGGAGCTTGGCATTAAAAGTGGCATACTTATTAAACAATATTCTTCTCTTTTCCTTCCCTAAATATTTAATAATAATGCCTTCTGATCAGAACTGATGGTCCTTTTATGCACATTAGTACTGATTTATCATAAGGAACTAAGTCCACAATTAAATTTTTCTTTTGTCACTTTTTTATATTTTGAAGTTGTAAGATCTCAATTAGATTTAATTTATAAACTTTTAATATTACTAAATTCTAACAAAGAATATTGCTAATCAGTGGTCAGGAAACTCGGGAAAGTAGAAGCTCTAGTTTAAGGGAGTGTCCTTTCCAGTTCTATGCTCCCTCAACCTGATCGAAGGCTTTCAGAAACTACACCCAACTCCGTGTTCTTCAAGTTAGAGGACCTGAGAGAAACAGTAACTTTTCCCCACTGACTCTAAGGCTTCCTGCTCCCTTTTAATCAATATCATCATGTGCGATTCTGATATATTTAAAGTATCATTTCTTAATTTTGTAGAGCCCAAGAATGTTAAAAATCTATGCACTTTAATTTAATTTTCATCGGTTAAGTCGTAAAACATCATATACGCATTTTGCTCCGAATAAAAACAAATGTTATTATAAAATTAAAAAAATATATATTTGATTATTTTTTGTGAGGCTCCAGTCATGATTAAGTCATAAAAACCAATCGTTCACAATAACTGCTCAAAAACAAATAACGTTACATAGAATATAATAGAAAATGATTTTTATTCTGGGGTTGGGTCCCATTAGAATAACAGGTTTGTATAGCTGAAACATATCTGGCAAATAGATAGAAGGAATATAATTGATTACTATTTACAATAATGGGTGAATACATGTGTATCTATATATATTATATATATATATATATAAAAAATATACTTTATTCTGTGACTATGTCCCTTAAGAATAACAATGTCGCACAGTAAATATACACTTCAATTCATATATACACATGTATTTATATACATACATATACATCATATACATATACATCATATACATATACATCATACACATATACATATTATAATAAAATAAAAACGATTCTCAGAAAATATGCTGTTGAACAAAATTAAAAATAAATTATTAGATAACAGAGTTTAAATACAGACAAAGAACAACTATTTCTCCTCTTTTAAAGTATGATGTCAAGAATATAAATATTACAATTTTTAGTATATTCTTGGGATAGTAAAAGGCATTAGAAAAGTTTTGATATAATTGAGGAAAGAGATGTCGCATGGCGGATATGATTAGGTAGAGAATTCCATAAGGTTGAGGAACGATCATATACTACTATGAACACTCGTGAGTAATACGACCAAATTAAATATCTACTTCCATTATTTTAGCTTGAATGCATTTTCACATCCAAAACCTGCAGAATAATTACATATTTCAATATAAATCTTCGATGAAGTTTGCTATTCCGATTAATTTATGATGTAAGCAAACCTATAGAAAGTCAAAAATTAAGGGAATTGTATTTAGGAATCATTATTAAGACGGCAACTGTTACAAAATGGTACCAGTCGATCATGACCTAACAGGAGAAGGCTGTAAGATCTTCATTTCTAGATACCAAAGCATCTTGTGTTAACTCGCAAGTGGCTATTATACCACTAAGATTGCTTTCTAGTTGTTTAGTTAAATTACAGATGTGAATAAAATGTAAAAAAAAAAAAAAAGCACTTTAAAGAAATTTGAATATAATTTATATCATAAAAGCGGAACTATAAAATACAAAATTTTGTAAAAGTGAAATTTGAATATCTTTAAGAGACATGACATTCATCTTTATAAAAACCATTTGAAAGTGAAAAATTCTAATTCCTTAAAGAAAGTTTATCGGTCTAATGTTAATATTAACGATTTTGCTTTTTAATTGTTTAGTAAGAAAATATCACTTGACAACGGTATCAAATAGTTAAAGATAATGATTTTCCAAACTGCATTCGATTTCAATAATAGAAACAATAATACCGCCTTGTATAAGCCCAATCATAGAAATAATAATCGACAAAAAAGGTAATGTGTCATATATAATTGCAGAAAATATTTTTAAAATAAATAACAATACAAGCAATTTTGAAACAATACTTAATTACCAATAGTAAAATAAATAAATAATATAATTTAGGAAATGGGGTTTCACTTACTTGCGACGCTGTCACCATTTGAAATTAAACGCTCTAAGATAGAAAAGAAATTTTTTTTATCAACACTAATTTCTGATAAAGGGACTATATAATCTATATAAGTGACCAGAGCCCTTCTACGCGAAAATCGAAAGGATCCCTTTGCCCTTTTAATCAACTGCCTTTACTTCCCTTATCCATTTTTTGATATTCTGTCCACTGAATCAGGGCACTGAGAAGGCCCAGCTGTTTTGAAGCTAATTTTTGTTTTGAGCTTACAGACTTTTTTAAATTACCACATAGGAATTTATTTTTTAAAAATTAGTCCTTTGATGTTTCAACTCCAAAATGATTTACATTAACCCTTCATATATAACTGAGGTTGGACGTTCAGCATATCTAATATGCCACTATTTTGAAACATGTAAGTTTTGAATTATAAGAAAGATTGTGGAGTTATTTTACTATAACAATAATTACCGAATCCCAAAAATATGCTACAATAAACTGAAGAGAATGCATACATCTAAAAATACAACTGATTACGCCAATTATTCTCCAATTACAATTATGTCCAATAAAAAAACAGTCTATATTATAAATAGTTCCTAGTTTCTCTTGTTTTTCAGTTAAACATGCAAAATACAGTTTTCGAATGATACGGACACAATAGACAAAAAAACTTTATCACCGCCGGTAAATACAACCCACTTATCCATATCCACTCGTCCACAGCAATGGACCTAAACCTCAACCAAACCTATTATTAAATACATCGTTTCCTGTCATAAAAATATTTTCTCATTTAAGAATTTCCGGAAACTACAATATCAAATTAAAATTTAAAAATATTTACTACAATTTTGAACCTAAGGAAAATTTTACACTGTGTAATATCAACGAGAGAACTTATTCCACATTTTCATTCGGTGCCCTATATACGCACTGTTCCGCACTCATATTCCTAGAGCCTTAAATATTAGCAGTACACATTTTAACGACCTGTTTACGGCCGAAGACGTTTCAGGAATTAAAAAACCTTTATTATTACGCCAGGCAATACTATCAAATTAGGTAACTTATAATAAATGAATAAAATTATTTTTTTCATTTATTATATATCCTGATTCGTTGCATTATTTAAAATAGTATATTCACATAATTATTATATTTTATACTATTATATTATCCTTATATTGTTATGTCTTTATTTCGTTATAAGTTATATTGTATTATTATATTATTACTGTTGAATGTACCTAGAGGTGATAACGTAGTGAATTAGTATCTTGTTACCTCTTTTGTTGAAATATGTTTTGTATTTGATATTGCTAGGTAGCCTGAAAACTTTCCTATATTTTTACTTCCTTATTCCGAGCTCTTCCGTGCACAAGGTAAATGCAGGATTTCAAGCTTTCGATCTATAGCTATCCTCTCGTAGAACAGCATCCTTTGAGAAGTCCTTTAACATCCATATAACTTTACTCTTGAACTCTTTACCCATCTCCCTCCGTAAAGTGTCATCCTTATCTGGTTTCAAACACCAATTATTTATCTATCTCCTCAAAATCAATCTTCCGCACTTTCCGTGATCTTTAACACTCTCCGTGATAAATATTGAATTTGATAATGTATAACTAAAATCATTAGATGTTGTTAAAATAGTCAATAGTCAGTATAAATGAGTTTATTTATGTATCTTTTATTTATATTAACTTAAAAATTTACTATGTGACTAAATAATTAATTATGTATCAAATAAAGCCAGACAAATTGGGCTTTCTCTGATTATTGTAATTTATTCTTAAGGGACAAAATGTTCTAGAGTAAAAACCATTTTTCATTCATTTGTTCATTCCTACAATCATTTCAATGGCAATTACCCATGCTAAGTATTAGGCTTTTAGTGTATTTTAGCTTTAAATACCTCCACCGAAACGCTGTAGTATAGAAATGGCCTAGTTGGAAAAATACGAAAGGAAGAAAAAAGAACCAGGCTTAATGAGTTTACATCAATCCGAATACGAAACAATGGATAACTATTATTTAATGCAGAACCTGACAAATCGTCATAGAGTTTTTAAAGGGAGTAAAAAATCCTTCATTATGCCTTCCTTCAGAGGGAACGTAAGATTGTGGTTCAGATACCATGCTGTCAGGTACTAGTCAAAGATACCCATCCTAATTAAATCTGGAAAGGCAAAATTTTGGGCTTCCACTTTAATATTGTCCGATAGCCTAAATAATCTAAAATAAAAAACTTATACAAGGAGGTATTTATTCAAATACTCATAAAGAAATCAAATATCCTTCATTATATTCTACATTACAATGTACATCTTCCGTTCTTTAAGTTCAATATTTTCTAAATGTTAATAATTGACTAATTTTAAGGTTGTGATTGAAAACAGTAGCAATAAACAATAGCAATTAGATCGCTTAGAGTTTTAAATTTGTCCGTGTAGAGCGTGTGATTTTTATTAAAAGCCAAGGCTTCACAAATATTTCACGTTTAGGTAATATTTTACACCTCAGGGACCAACATCGTCTGCAAATCCCTCAGGGGTCCGCAGACTACTAGTTGGGAACCACTGGTTTAGTGGATAGATAACCAGTATACTGTGTGTGTCCGAGTTCCGGGTTTGAATCCCAGCTGTGGCAGAATAATCATTTATTAAATTATTTCAGCTGTTAGACGACCCTAGGGTTTGGTACCTACTTGGGTCCACCAAGCATCTGTAATGAGTGTACCCAAAAATTTAGTTAGCTGTGGGTAATCAAAGAAACAAAAAAAACAAATGAGTGCGTCTAACTTTACGACCGACAGAAGTAAAACTTCTTTGATATAGTGAGAGGTGACAATTAAGTTAAAAATTAATGTCATGTTGATTTTTTTTAAATTTATTAATTGGAATACAGCTGTATTATAGAATACAACGAGTAAATTTGAATAAAATATAAAAAGGCATGAAACACATGTAGAGATGCTTACCAAAAGAAGCACTCTAAAAATATTCTAAACTAGAAGGTCGCGAGGCCATCTTCTTTTCAGACGCCTCGGAGGATTTTAAGGATGTTAGAATAAAAAAAAAGATATATTATAATATAATTACTATAATAATAATAAATGTGTCATAGCCTAGACGCGATTTCCGTTTCATTGAAGTGACCCAAAGCAGTCGCGCCTAAAGAAGTTTTACTTAAAAAAAATTGTAAATCATGAAGAATACTGTAATTGAATACAATATTTGAATATCATACAATATAGAATCTATACAAATATGAATATATAATAAATATAAGCAAATTTATATACATATATGTATCTAATATTATATTTGCCTTAAATACCAATGACTCGGGAAACGAATTCAAAGGGCATTAACCATGGGAGTGATAAGGTGGGTGTAATGGGGAGATAACTGTAGACCGGTGGCGGACAAAAAACAACCGCTAAGTCCTTCCTCCATAGCCCACTTCTAACTGACCATCGCCCTTCTCCAATCAATTCATGCTCCTTGAGAACTTTTTCTCTTACTTCGGCTCCTTTATCTTGCATCATATTTCCAATGAATTGAGAAGCTGAATTTCTTGGTTATCGGACCCTGAAGTAAACGGGGATACATTTTTTTTCAAATTTTGTAATCCAAAAGTTTTAATAGGTTACCTAAAGTCCTTAATCCTTTAGTGTTATTTAATGTTATTATTGTTTCTATAACATTCCTATCTCTACGAATTTAAAATATGTAAAGAGAGATACACTTTATTAAACAATCAAGCGATGCTGCCCAACTTGATTAGATTGCTATTCACACAGTCCATATTGGACAATTTTTAGTAATAATATAATATAAATCTTAACATACAATGAACAAAAAAACGAAATAGATTAAACAATTTTTTTTTCCTTTGACTTTTTCGGGGTTTTTTCTGTTAACATTTTTTTTAAATTATTTAACTCCTTTTATTCCTTTTTTTTTTCTTTTTGGCTTTCCTTTTCCCGCTTATATCTCATCACAATTTAAATATGTGTCTGTATATTAAAAAAAATAATAATAAAAATAAAACTATACTATAGAACATGATAAGTATGAATGTGATCAAGGTTGTTATTATCTTCTTTATATATATTATTTATTTTATATATATTTATACAATATTTATATATATATATATATATATATATATATATATATATATATATATATATATAGATATATATACATATGTATTTTATTTACTTTTCTTTTTGGTTTAGTCTTTATTATTTATTCTTGTAATTTTTATTTATTCATTTTTGTATTGTTATTTTATTTTTATTTTTCATCTATTAAAATATAACAAAAAAAAAAAAAAAAAAAATTGAACATGAATATTCGAGTAAAGCTTCCTGATAGATCTGCAACCAATGGAATATTAAGGGCGTTATGGATACATTATTTTTTTTATTTTATGAAGTATGGATCATTTAGCGTTTTGGATTGTGCAAATCGAATGCAAGAGGCATTAGAAGATATGTTTTAGCACCAAATCTCCATTTCATATATTCAAATTGTCTGATAATTGACGTAAACGAGCTTTTAGTGATAGGCATGAAGTTTGGAACGTTTGTCAAGTGTTATAGTAATCGGTATCAATGAGAAGTTTCAGTCTTTTGGAAAGATTTATTTTATTTTTATCTATGAGTTACTTTTTTTTTTTAGTTCGACTTTAATCGATAATTTTTATCCTGAATAAATTATCTATATTGCTCGCTTACGAGGGTTCATACTCAAAATAATGAACCAAAAAAAAAAATATTACTTTGGCCTTACCTACTTCTATTTGGTGCATTTAAAAAAAAAAAAAAAAAGAAGAAAAAATCGCTGGTAGAGATTTTATATCGCCGATCAATAAAGAAGAGTTACGTTGGTTAACTGAAAAATGCAGAAAACGGTTTTAGGTAAATGCTCCATGACTTGGAGAACAGGTTGCAGAGCAATTACTGACTATCTAGCGGTCTCCTCCCCACCACCGCCAGCTGCCCTGCTCTCAGAAATGTTTTAATTAGATCTCGTATTGGCTTATATTTCACTCGAAGAGTGGGTGACGGACACTTTAGTTCTCCCTCGTTTACTGGGAAGGGCAAGCTCATAGATGAGATCAAGTAAAACCAAAAAAGAGAACTTCAGATGAAAAAACAAACAAGAAACTGTACCTGTACAAACCATGAAGGTTCTTGGGCTCTGTACATATAGGGATTCGTACTGTTTCTAGGCTAAGGGCTGTGGAATGATATGGTTAACCCGAGGTTACGCTCAGCCGCTAGGTTTTTCCCCAATTTGGGTACCCACTTTAAAGAGGCTGGGTCTGACCCAGGATGGTCTCCATACCCTAGGGTCGCTCCCCGGCTAAATTAACAGAATAAATAATATTCTGTAACTGCCGGAATTTGAGCTTAAGACCCGTAGAACAGTAGACTAATGCTCTATCCATTAGACCACGCCACTCCCTATTTAAATAAAAAAAGTATTATAAAATCTAATTTTTATCTAATTCTAATTTTAACTAGTAGTGATATTGGTGGAGTCAGAAAGTTTACCCAATAAGTCAAGAAAAGAACCTTTACGAGTTTCACCTTAATATAGACGCATTGAGAAAGAGATTTTTTCTCCACTAAGAACATATCAACAATTCTGAGTATTGGATCATATCGAGATGGGCTGAGATTTAAAGCCTGCAGAGCCCTATTGCCGGTATTGATTTTTCGTATGCACGAAGAATAGATACAAAAGACATTGCTTAAAGCTACTAGACCAAAGTTATCTAATTTATTTATTTATAGAAGTTTTGACAACAAAATTAGGTTTCCTATCTGCTTATGCAATAAGTAAATATGCAAACTAATGATATAAAACTGTAACAATACAACTATGAAATAGATTTTAAAAAGAAATTGCCATAAGTATAGCAAGTCTCTTGGCCAGCGCCTCAATGGTCTTCTTGGCAGATTATCAGAATTTATGGCTGTGGATAATTTCGGGAGTCGGAGCACAGTAGACAATATGACAGATTTAGGTGGACAAAATTCTGAAACTTGTCTATATTTAACCTTTGGGGTCCCAGATTACGGAAAAAAATATAAGAAAAAATTATAAAAGCTAATTAATTTTTTGACACGATTAGCGAGTGCACCGTGGCAATACATTAAATTAATTTGCTAAAATATAAAACTCCCCTATATTTTACGTTTGAAGTCCCATAATACGGGAAAAACAATACAAAAAATCTAATTATGACTCGGAGATGCTAAAATTTTCTAATAGGTAAATTTTATATAGTTTAGAACATTCTTGAAATTATAGACTGTAAATTTTTTGATTCGTAGTGTTGTGTCTGAAAAAATGATGTATCACCCAAAACGAAAAAAAATCGCCAAAATTCTTTGTAATATCGAAAGACTAGAAGGATTGGTAAAACAAATCCTTGGGGTAACGTGGGGGTTATATAGTTTTTCGGTATTAAATAAGGGCGTACATTTACAAATTGCTTAATCAACTCTACAGGTGAGAATGCAATTTATATTCCATAACGAGTTTGACATTATAATGTCTTACCTGTCTTAGCAATGCCCATTGTTTCATAAAAGCAAAAAGACTTTACTGTAAATACACCTTAAACAGAATAAATGACCATCGAATAAAAATAATCCCACTGTTGGTTATTAGGCACTTGTGTGAACAGGAATGATTCATTCATTTATTATTTATTTGTAAACACGGTATCGTGGAAATGGAGCGGCGTGGTCTAGTGGATAGAGCACTAGTCTGCTGTGCTCCGGGTCCTGGGTTCGAATCCCGGCTGTGGCGGAATATTATTTATTCTGTTAATTCAGTCGGGGAGGGGGGGGAGCGACCCTAGGGTATGGAGAACCTCCTGGGGCAGACCCAGCCTCTATAAAGTGGGTACCCAAATTAATTGGGAAAAAACCTGGCGGCTGAGCGCGATCAAGGCCTAATCACCGCATTGCACTGCCGTTGGCCTTGAAACAGTACGAATCTCTATATGTACTGAGCCCAAGACCCTACATGGGTTGTAGTGGTACAGGTTTTTAGGTATCGTGGAAAATATTAGTATTAATGGTCTTGCCAACTAATAATAAAAAGGTGAAGCACTGGAAAATTCCAAACTTTTGTCCACCTAAATTGGTGAATTAGCCCACTGTGCAGCGGATTTAAATTTATAGTCAAACAGTCGTGAAAATTATTGTAGCGAATAGTGGCAGTTTCAATGATGAATGGAATGTCAAGGTCAATATATAGTGTCTCATTAGATTATTGGGTAATTTTGATATTTGACTTTTTTACTGTTTCCCATAACTCGATGCCATGAGTTCAAATAGGTTTTATTAATGCTTTGTAAATTGTTACATTGTTTGTCGATGATAATTTAATGTTTGTATAGTAATATAGAAAGAAGTCTATACCGTTGATTTAGCTTCTTTTTTTTTTCATTTAAGGTGGTATGCTCCTGTCAGTCGTTTGTCAAGGTTAAGGCCTAAATAATGTACTTTGTCAAAAACTGGTACTGATAGTATTGAAAAGACCTAAATGCTAGAGTTATCCTGTGGAATTTTATTTAATCTAAACTTCTTTATCAATTCAATATTTTAAGAAGCGTAACTGCTCAAATATCACCTGCAGCTATTTTGATGGTATGTTTATGTCAGGCGTTAAGTTAAGGTAAAGACCTAAATAATTTACTGTTTTAATTTGTAAAATTATAAGAATTTAATAATGAATATCAAAATTGTTGAATTGAAAACTAAAAATATTCTAAAAAAAAAATGTATTTTTGCTAAATGTCGAAAGGAAAGTGTGATCACGATGAGAATGTTTGTACAAGTACAAAATCTTAAAACATTGATTCTCAAAAGAACGTATACAGGAGGATTAAATAAAGTCTCATCTTCCAATATTAAAACATATTCTAATTATAAGGAGAACGCCTATTGCATTTTTACTGCCATCAACTGACTATTTTTACGTTCTCCTATCCACGACTAAATAAGCTAATCACGATTTGAACTTCAACATTTTTGACTATACAAGTGAATGATGAGTTTTAACAACATAATAATTAAAAAAATATCGTGAAGTTAGGATGAAGGCTGAAACATAGTATATATTTTAATAATGAAGAGGTGAAGATGATTTCTATCTTTCGCTGAAAGATAGATTCTCTCCACCCCTAACCTCCCTCCTAAAAATCATTGACTAAAATTCGTAAAGATAAAATCGTTTGTTTTTTGCAATTCATACAATACCATAATTGTTCCTAAATCTACTATTTTATAATTAAAAATAAATTATTTTTGGTTTATGGAAAATAGGATACATGGTAAATAAAATGTAGCAAGAAAAAAACAACAACATAAAATGAACTGATGCATTTAACATCTTTTGGAGCAACCAGGCTAGACTTGTTGTATTGATTGTTTTCGTGATAGAAGTGTCAGCCGCAAACCCTTCATTTAGGATATTCTGACCAAACAGCTACCCTATTATCAAGAAAAAGAATTCTCTCTGGGATGATAGGAGTGTTTTTCAAAACTGTGAGTTCCCTTCCTAGGGAACTCTAATTACCAAAGCATTTTTTCTAATTTTTTGATCCCAACATATCAGAATCTGATTGAAAAAAAAAAACGTTGGCAACATTAAAATATTTTTTTCGCATGACTCACTCCTGACTATTTCTACCTATAAAAAACCCTTATTTTTTATTTATTTTTTTTATGCATTTACTATTTTCAGAAATTTCAACCCTTCTATAGTTTTATTTTTATTAAATAATATGGATAATGTTCGAGGGTTAATGGGTTAAGACCGCTGAGCATGTGCCAGTTTAGAGCATGTTGGTAACGTCACCATGGTTTCAATATCAAAGCTTTTACCCCTGCCGAAAATCGCATAACGTGTCTGATGAAATTTTCACTTCAAAAACCCATAAGCTCCAAAAAGGGCAAAAACGATGAACTAGCGTTCTAGGAATAACAGTTTTTAAAGTTCTCTATGACCAACTTTATTCTTTTATGAGTTATTTTTAGTACTAACATTGCCATAATAGGCTTGGTAAAACAAAGATTTTGCAAGATCACAGTTTGAAGTCTATCAAAAATATCTTTAAGGTATAATATTGGAGCAATAACTTTGCACAAAATCCTTCCTACACAATTCTTATTATTTAAATTACAATGATGATTAATTTAATAATGAATTATACATTATGTGTATTTGTGCCCTAGTTACGAAAACCTTAGAACTTGTGTGTTCATCTGGGCACCTAAACAAACATGTAGTGTGCTTGCACTATGAGGAATGTTGATTCTATTCGTTACTGAATGTGGGGCGTGCCAATGTATAGTAGATCCACTGAATATGGATGATAATTTAAACCCATTATCTTGCATTTAGTATTGTATGAATAAGCAGTTAAACTTCCGTCGTGAGGACCATGAACAAGGAATTTCCTTAGTGAATCAGCTTAAAAGAAGACCTAAAATATTTTATAATCTTTAGATACTTTCGAATTTTCAGAAGCTACAAACTTTATTAGAAAGTACAATACGCCAATCTTATAAATCATATGAATTTTTTTATGTATCAAGTGTTCCGAATCCGATTTTTACAGAAAATAGCTAAGAAGATATTTGATTTTCCTGAAATTTGAACAATAAGTAAATTCTTTAGAAATAATTAAATAAACGTATAACAACATGATCGGAGTCATCCGTGAGAGTTTTTAAACATTTAATAGTTTTATTCTTTATTTGACATATATTGATGAGTGTGTTAATTTATGACATACTGGTGGCGTATGGTTAATGTCATTATGTTTTCGTGATATTTAATTATTTTAGAAAAATATTCCTATATGCTTTACGGAATATTATGCCTATTTTTCACAGGTGAATTGCTCAACCCATTTCGATGTAACGACAATTTTTCTAAAATGGAATATGTTTTTTTAAAATATCTATTTTGGCTAAAAACATAATATTCATCAAACATGTTAAAAAAAACAAAACAGGGAAAATCCAAATTTTAGGCAATATGTGAGCTTATCATAAAAAAATATATACCTAAACTAATATATTTATATACAAACCAACTTTATTGCTGTTAATTAAATTTCCATCATTTGGAAAAAATCTGGTGCGGGCAACACCCGACTTTCACTTTCTTCGACTGTTAAAAACAATTAAATATACTTAAATTTGAAAAATATTTTAGGTTGATTTTATTAAAACTTATATTAATTTTCGTTAGAAACATTTGATTTAGTTTAAACAATATATCAATATTAAATTGTTATTCAGTAATGAATTTATTTCCTATTCGGCGCTTGTTATTGCCTTTAACAACATTGTGTATAATATAATATTTTTTCTAAAACCTTTCCGTTTTCAACGATATATTATACGTATACCTTTGTGTTTTTTTGTTTTGTTTTTTAAACACCAAAAATTACATACAAAATAGTTTTACTCTTTTATCCTTTTGTTGATCATCAAATTCGTCCAACTTTTATATTTAGCCGTCTGATGACCTACATGATATTAAAGCACAATAAATTATACATCGATATACTGGGTTTAATAAATATTTTTAGAGCGGTTTTTGAGAAAATCGTAAAAAGGTGTAAAATGCATGGTATAAAGTGGCTCCTCGGGTCAACCGATTTTTTTGAAAAAGTTACTGTAACATCTCAGCCATAGACGCTCTCAAAATATGAATTTTCAGCTTTATTGAACTTATCGTTTCGGCGCTAGACTTACCACATACACAAACACACGGTCACACAGACCCACAGACCTCTTTGCAGGACTTGATTATTTAGACTCAGGAGACCCTAAACATTTATTTCCTTTGAAAACTGGAATGCGATAATTTTCACGATCGCAATACTTTTCCTTACTATTTATTTCATATATAGGTAAGCAAAAGTAAATATGCTAAAAGTAATAGAATTCGATTTCATTTCATTCAATAGAACTTCTTACTTTTTACATACTTAATAGGACAAGCCATAGCACGCATGAGTTGAAAATCACTTAAAATTAGGTATTTTCATATTATCTACTACCATTGGGTCAGCAAGCTCAATAGCTCTTTTTCGATGGCCCTAATAAAAATGGACTTAAACAGGAATATGTCTGTTGTAAACGATCACATAAATTTATCTTAAAATTAATTTAATATTTATACTAAAAACTTAACACTTTTCAAAAGAAGAAAAATAATTAGATATAAAAAGTATCATTTTAATTTTGATTAATGAACCAAGGAGGGGTAAACAGCATATTGTTGATAGAACAAAATTTAATATTCATATACAAGGTATCTTATATTACATATTTCCATCCAGGAAATAGATTTTATGTGGTTATGGACTAGCAGTTAACCAATTAGTTTTGACATTAATAACCCAATCAGGTTTTTCACTACAGCCTGATGAAACCAAAAGTAATTATTTTAAGAGCTCGTTTGTGGACGTTAAAGAAAATCACTAATTGGGACAATAATTTCTTAGGCATAAAACTGGTAGGTATCGTTAAAAAAAAAAAGTTTTATATTCCTTCATCGGCTGTAAACATGGTTTCAGTCTCGAAGATAAAAGATAAGCAGACTTGTTAACCCACTTCTGAGATCGAAAGTTACAAGGCGGGTGAAATTAAGTGAATTTGAATTGACAAAAAATCAACCGATAACATTACTTTCTCCGATCGGCTAGAATAGAGAAAAGTTCCCATGCATTTAACAAACTTGTTCCTTTAATGGAGGATAACATAATTCCAAATTAACTATTTATCGGGCATTATTTACACATTAGCACATTTCTGTGAGCAATTTCGATTTCAGAGTAGCTAGAACGATATCCTAAATTGGATACCCTAAAGAAAACAGAATACCTACTGATAGAAGTAGAAGAATAACTGATAATTTTACATCTCCAGGAAAACTGCTATTTTCAAAAGTAATCGACACATAGGTTACTGCTCCTTATGCTCTTTATAAGTTCACGAGAAGAATGCATTTACCATTGCACAGTACAGTATACATATTTATTTTCTGTGCTGTGCCATTGTTTATTCGGGCAAATTTTATTTTTTGCCTCTAGGAATATCTCCAGATAAAGTTAAGACCAGAATAAGTTGGTTAGACATAAGATTTTCAGTATACAAAGGATATGTAGCACAATTAATTGTTTCACTCATTTTTATCTCTACCTGTATTTGAAAATTCTTTAATCAATTTTAAAATCGGAGGTAAGTGGAAGTCGTGTGATTAGTACACCAGATTTTTAAAGATTTTGATACTTATTTAACATGTGCAGCATTACATGGTAATTACTCATATAATTTTAGTAGGTTCCCGATGAAAATAATCTATAGGCTATTGTTTTTATTCAACCATACCTATTTAATAAAGAATTTTAGAACAATTTATAGCAGAATATTTTTTTTTTTTTTTATTTAAGAGAAAGGGTAGTAAACAAGTTAAAGCATTCTTTTAGAATCCTAATAAGAAAAGATGCCACGATTTAAAGATTTAAGGTCAGCTGGGAAGAAGTTGATGACTTAAAAAGCTATTAGGCTAAAACCTTTATCTGATTAGCTGCTAATGCACACGCCTGTCTCAGCTGTTGGCCTAACTGTTAGCGATATAGAAACATTTGCTTTAGCCTAGATTTCGATTCAGGGAGTTCCTTATCATTTTTATTATCAGGGAGACATTTATATTGAATTTTTAACAACGACTAAAATGCAAACATTAAAATATTTTCTCCAGGAATTAACTGCTGTAAATATATAAATATAAAATTTATTATATACTGTACATTCATTAACTGTAATTTTTTTTCGCAGTTCTCAACAAGATATTTGTATGCTGATTACTCTTTAATGAACTGTTTTTTTTTTGTTGTTTTTTCTGAAAAAGTTTTAACTATAATAGAAATTATTTTTATTAATAATTATTTCAAGTTATTGACTATCATAGTCGGGTGTTTTTAAAGATTACTGAAAAGTGTAATTCAATTTATTTCGGGTCATGTGATGCTTAGCAATTGCTGTAGGTATAAATTATCTCGAAATCTATCACTTAATCCTTCACAAAAAAAAAAAAATAAATAAATAAAAAGTGACCAGCACCCGGCAATGAGGTGATTAACCCGCAATCACTCAACCGCCAGGTTTTTCCCCACCGTATAGGTACGTAATTAATAGAGGCTGAAGTACCCCAGGAGGATATCTATACCCCAACGGCAGAAATAACAACATTAATAATTATTCTGCCACTGCGGGGATTCGAACCCGGCATCAGAAGAATATTAGGCTAGTACTCTATCCATTGGGACCACGTTGCTCCTTTTTAATAATAATATTTAATAAAAAAATAAAATAATGATTATAAAAAAATATTACTAGCCTCTACTAGGAAAGAGTAACTAAAAATAGAACCGTAACGCAAGCATTCCGTAATTTTGAATCACATTTATTAAAATATTCCTCACTAACTAGGATTTATTTCAGTACAAATTACGTACAATAAAACAATTCTTTTAAGAGCTTATATCCAACTTTAAGATATATTTTACTTAAGTATTTTCGTAAAACCAGAGAAATATACGAACGAACTTGATATAAAAAGTAATCAAAGCTAAGAAAGTTTTGTTTATTGCTAATGTTTATTAATACCATATTTTATGTATGTGTAGTTATAATATTACATGTTCTGTCGAAGCCAATGTTAAAAAAAAAACATGTATGCTTCAATAAGATTTCGAATAAACTAATAGAACAGAACTCCATAAAACCAAAATTTAGTGGTTTGGAGTCTGAAAATTAAAAAAATAAATAAAATGTATTATTCCGACAGAACTTTCGAAATTTATTATCAAATAAAATATCCAGTAATATGAAGGAATTGGTTACTAAAAAATGTGTAATAAAAAATAGATTCAACTGCCTTCAATCTATAAGGTATTTGCCGTCAAAAATTGTAAATTATATATCTGTGAAGAGGGAGAAATGCTTTCAACTAATGGGGTTTTCGATGAATTTAATTAAAGCTTCTCTGGAAATATTTAAATTATGACATTTTACTAATGCATAATAATTATATTTGAAATTATTAGCATACATAGATGATTGGCAGATTTAAGAAATATCTTATAGCTTAATTTTATTAATTTTTTTTTGTAATTTTGGTGGTTAGTCGTGAGATGAAAGGAGATTGGTTCTGAGATTTTTCTGACTAAATAATTAGAAACCCTTCGATTGTACCAAGATTCTGAAAATGTTTAAATTTGTTTAGAGTGAATCGTGTATCACAATGGATTCAATCTCATTCATACAGCTATCGAAAATTCAATTTCCTTTACTTTATCCAAACATGTGCTCATTCTAATAAGAAATGGAATATTTAATTCAATTTCCGTTCAGTGAATTTTCCACCTGTAATGGGCCACAGAGGCTCACGATATCATTCACTTCCACTCAGTGAAAGTAAGAAGAAGCCATTCCTGATGGAACTCTAAGGTCACGGAGCCAGACTAGTTTTCAGATGAATTTACACTCGGGTAATAGCCGGGAGAAGGCCCACGAACGCCGTTTCAGTTCCGATCACTTTTCAATATTTTTAGTGCCGAAGCTGAAATGTCTTAGAAAGTGAGTGAAAAGCTATCCAGTGTTTTAGTCCTGTGTGACACCGCACCCTAACGATCACTCCCAACGAGGAGAAACCTCACCGCGCTAAGAGGAAAAAACAGTGGAAGTATATTGACCTTGATTCCTTGTTTTCCCCTGATTCACCGATACTTGGCTATCACTTAGGGTAGTCCGCGTGCGCTCTCAAATTATGCTAATATTTATTGCTGGACCGCCTGATTTATCTCGGCATCCAAAATTTAGCACGACCTTCCAAGTTCTCATATTGCACTTTCTATCAAAGTTCATCATTATTTATTACCTTTTCGAATCAGAAAAATTATGGCATTTGATCGATATCAAATGGTTTTTCTAAAAAGGAAAGTTATTATTGTTCCTTAAGTATATTAAAAATAATCTATTACAGCTAGATAGATCGAATATTATTAAGTACATGATGGACTAGCAATAGAATTCTTAACTGCTTTACTGTATTTGCCATGAATTTATGTAAAATGTATTTATGTAAATTTTCTTCTATCTCGATAGTGTCTAAAATGACTAAATGATGAAAAATATAATACAAAAAATCAAAATTAAAAGTTTTATAATCCTTGTAAAATTGAAGTTTGATTAAATTTGATTTCCTTCTCTCCCCATGTTTTTACTTCCGATAAATATCGTTTTTAAAATATCGAATAAATATTTTGTTTTGTTTTTAAATACCGTTATCAGTATAAAACGTGTTAAAAACGAAATAAAAACACGTATATTTATTTGTTAATTTTTAAATATTCACGTATTCATTGAGGTAATAATTCATACAGTGGCACTACTGATATGTTAGAGGTTAAATTTTTCATTACTGACACGTTTCCTATGCGTACGTTTGTTCAAGTTTTATTTGTAATTTAAATTAAAACTGTATACACAAAAAATAATTATGGCTTTTTTTTTTAGTATCTTTCAACAATATTACATTAATTCCAAAAAAATAACATAAAAAAAGCGTGATTTTATTTGGCAAATATTATTATTCGAAAAGCAAATATATGTCAGAATTTAGCTACATAATCCTTTATAGTAAGGGGAGCCCGTTGCTGAGTGACTAGCGCGCTAATCTCTCATGCTACAGGTTGTGAGTTCGAATCCTAGTCCCGGCGGGGCTTTTATAAGGATGTAAACAAATTGGTATTCACTCACAGTGCCCCGGGTATGTGAGAACCGTCAGCCAAATGGTGGCCACTCACAAAATTAATCGAAGGAAGTGATGTCCCTACACTACAATGCATTGTGACACGTGAGTGTAAACGCGCAGGAGTTTACACCGCGAGGCCTAGGGCCTACATTGCCTGTCGCGACACTGGAAGAAGAAGAATCCTATATAGTTCTCCGTTCATTCCAATCAACACTTTCTTGTTAAAATAAAAAGCTATTTAAATCTCAAACTGTTGAACGTAGTACAATAGAAACAAGCGTATATAATACATAAAGCATCAAATTAAATTCGTAAATTTATTTGATTTACATTAAAAAAATGGAATTCTTTAATGTCACATAGATTTCACGGTTGCTTGATTGGTGCTAACCTTGACTATTGAAAATAAAATGAAACATGGGTGCCATAAAAAATTTTCTTTAAATTATCGCAGGCATTTTTCAAGTTTTTTAAATGTTTCACATTGGGGTCAACATAAGAATCTATTTTTATACTTAACAACCTCGAACCCATCTATATCTAAAGGAATGTGAACAAAAAAAAATGTATTCACCAGTGGAATATTTCTTTAACTAGACCGGCTCTGACCTAAATGACAAAGATATATAGTGCGACCAAGGAAGATATGTAGAAGTCGCATTTCTTTTTCCACATAGTTCGAGTTCTTCGGTAGCTAACAAGTTGATGGCCTCCTATCAATTAGAATAAAATAATACATCCTGACCCGCAGGAAGAGCCACTCACAAAAAAAAAAAAAATAAAAAATAATGTCTTGAAGGCTGCGACCTTTACGATTGTAAGTCAACTAGAAAATAAAATCAGAAATATGAGCCCTAAAATAAAAAAGTATGATTAAACGATAGGAGCATAATTTTATTATAATATGAAGATAAGTGCCTGAGGAATGTAAAGCAGGGTAAAAAAGGAATTAGAATGCAAATATGAGCAGTACTAAAATATATTCGAGCCATTCAGAATGAACCTAAGATTAATTCATTCAAGTCCATTAGCTTGTAATTACCTTTCTAATATTATTATGATATAATTTAATGGTTACCAGATCGTTAAAGTTTTAATTGAGTTTTTTGAACAATTAGAAATGCTGTTTCTTTATTATCTTTTTTACAAAGAGTGGGTTAGTATTAATTATTTATTTGCGCCGTTTACAACAAATAGTCATAAGTCGTCACCCAAAATATATCCTTGCCATTGGCTTCTCTCCTCATACTATCCTTTCTCTCCTAGGACCACTTTTCTTCCGTATAAATTGAAAAATTCGATTACCCATCGTATTATATCCTCATCATATGCCCAAGCTACTTAAGCCTTATTTTTGCAACAGTGCAGATGATTGATCTAAATTCTTTCACATCATTTTAAGCCAAGAGACCATAGGAACGCCTTCAATAGGTCAAAAGTATTTTACTGATTCTCTTTACGTTTCCAAGACAGCTCTCAATAGAGAGAAATACATTTATATATATATATATATATATATATATATATATATATATATATATATATATATATATATATATATATATAATTTTAATTAATACTTCTTTTTTTTTCGGTAGGTCACCATTTTACTCCAAAGTAGTTAATTGAGAATTCTAATTATGATCTTCCCTTGTTATATTCTTATAATTTAGCTAACTATATACCTTCTACCCAGCTACAAAGATATTTAACTGTATAAGATTAATAATGATTAAAATATTATTAAGGTTGATTTAGGGCTGAATAATTCTTCCATTAATACTGATCATTTATTTCATGACGTTTCGGGATATTCTCCAGAAGTCTACAAAAAATTTTTTAATCAATTTACCATCACATTAAAAATCACTATAATGAAGTGAATGGTTTAAACAATTTATAAATTAGGAGTCAATTGATAACAAACATTTTAAAACTATCAATTAACAAATTTTAAAATCATATGGAGGCAATAAAAGCAAAAATTTAACAATGTTGCACAGTACTTAGTTAAATAAATAAATAAATATTACAAAGTTATCTCGTTATATATTCTGTAATCCAACATTTACACTAGTCACACCTTCAGCCAGGTAAAAAAATAAAAACGAAGTCAAATTCTAAACACTTCAGATCTGAGCAAGAGTATTGCTCAGATGTTTGTCCTCAACTGGATTAAGGATTAGACCAATTTTTAACTTGTATATAGTTATTATTATTTCATATTGTGAAATTCTTTAAAAATTTATTATTAATTATTTATATTATATTTTTAATTTATTAATTAAATCGGAATAGTGGTAACTTAAATGTCTTGAGTCAGTTTTAAAATTCACGGTTTTATCTATATTTTTATTGATATATATAGCCTCTATGGTTTTTCTATTTTGTTTATTTTTGACAATTTCCAAAATTTGTGGTCTATTGAGATCAAACTTATGTTTCAAATGTATGCTATGTTGTGATAAAGCAGTTGTATTTATATTTTTACTGTTGTTACAATTACTTTTGTGCTGTTTAGTTCTAGTACTAACTTTTTTGGACGTTTCCCCTATGTAACATTTTTCACAGTCTAGACAATTTATTTTGTATACAACATTTTATTTTTCTTCATTACTTATAGGGTCTTTAGTACTAGTGAGGAATTTTTGTAATTTATTATGGTTATAAAGGCCTAATTTGATGCTGGGTAAATCATAAGCTAATAATGTTTTATTTATTTCACTAGTAAGATGTGGTATATATTGCATTTTGAAAAATTGTTTGATGTTTATGCTCTTATTTATTTCAGCATCTTTAATATTTTGATTATTAACATCTGTTGTTTTTTCATCTGTAGCGCTTTTATAAAAATCTGTAATGGTTTTCTGTTTATTATTTTTCTCACTCATTCTACCAATATCTTTAATTATTCTAATTGTTTGCTGTATTTTGTTACCAATACTATTGTCAGGGTTCTTATCAGGAGATTTATATTTAAACTCAGAATACCAGGTATTATTTATTAATTTTCTTGGGTAGAAATTTTCTAAAAGTATTTTATAAGTGGTGGTTTTTATTTCTTTTATGTATTCCGTATCTGTAAGCACTATTGCTTTTCTAATGAAGTTTTTAATAACATTTATTTTCTGTATATATGGGTGATTAGAATGGTAATTTAGTAGCACATTACTAGTTATATCTTTTTTAGTCCATCTTGTTTTAATTATTTTGTTTTTAAGAATTATATCCATATCTAAAAATCTAATTGTATTGTTCAATGGTAAATATCATTCTTCTATGGTGAATGTTAAAGGTTTCAAGGAGGTTATTTTGTTGGTTTTTGTCTATTATAATTAACATATCGTCTATGTATTTTTTCAACAACATTGGTCTTACACCTGATTTTATTAGATTTTTATTAATTAGGTCATTTAAATAAATACCACTGAGATTAACTGACATGGCTCCACCCATTGGTAGTCCAAATAATTGTTTGTAAATTTCTCCATTGTATTTGAAAAAAATATATTTAAGGCATAAATTTAACATATTTAAGTTTAGAACATATTGATATAATAAAATATTAAGTATTGTACTACTGAAACCTAGGCGAATGTTGCACCGGTTAAATATTTACTACATTGTTCTACACTTCTTTGTGATTTTTTTTCAAATCAATAAAAAAAAAATCTCTCTATGAACCTTAACCTATGTTCATAAAAATATTATATATCGTATCGTAAAAAATCAATATATCGTAAAATCCATCTCAAATATTGGATGAAATAACCTGATAATATATAATTGACTGGCTACATAATTATATTTAAAAGTTATTAAGGGTATTGAGATACAGTCGATAAATATATAACTTTATTTTATTCTTCTCAAAATCATGACTTACAGTGAAAATGGAATATTAGAAAATAAGTTTGCATGAACTTCAGTTATTATACAGTAAATAATTGGATATTACATTACACTAAAATAATTACTATTACTTATATTATAAACAAGTTCAAGAAAAAAAAATCTCATATAGTTACAATTTGTTGATTGAACCACACGATCTTTAAATAATTAAATATATTTTCCGTATGTTTTACGTTTTTAAAATTAAATAACGGTAATAAGCTCAATCACAATTTGTATTTGAATTAGTAAGGAACGGCGAACGGTTTATTTAATCACTAATCCCAGAACAACCCCGAATTATAGCAATTATGTTGAATTGACTCATCGTTGTGTTTTGATTGTGGACTATAAACGTTAAGGCTCCGTTCATTTGTTATTTCATTACTAACCTAGATGGGACCAAATAATGGGTTTGCACGTTCTCTACCACCCTTTGGGTAAATATTCTTTACACAGCGAACAACGTGTTTGACTACCTGATACTTGATATAATTCTGTCTGAGGTATTTTTCAAAACTAAGATAAATAAGATATATTCGATAAATTATAAGGCATATTGTAGGTAACTAATAGTTTATATTATCGATCAATTCATTCGCATTCATCTATTTACAAAAGTACTAAAAGACAGATTTTGTTTTAAAAACCGTCTTAATACATATTTACATTGTAATTGAGAAAAAAACATTTTAGATAACGTGTTTGACACCTTAAACCCGTAAAAAACAAACATTTTATGTACTAGGTGGACTTTGAAAATGAATAAAACCACTACAGCCAGTTATATCCTTTACCGTTTTCAATTTGAAGCGCTCGAATGGAAGAAAAAAAAAGAAGACAGTTGGCGAATATAAACGTTTAAGATTGTTAACAAGCTGTCACACTCGGCCGTGTTTCACTAACGAAAGTAGTTGCTTGCTGAGATAACAAACACGCCGACAGATTTGTCAAGGTTGGGACGGAAATGGGGCGGGGAGGAAATCAGTTAGCTTTCACGACTGTATCTGGATTCTTATCGCGGTGAGTCGGCAAACTCCGTCACCTTAAAGTCCTCAGAACATGCTTCCGGCTAAGCTCAAACACCATTTTTCTAAAGTAGATGCATTCTACATTTCTTCGTGAGTTTATCATAACTAAGGCCCGGAATAATATTCAACTAAATACATGGAAATATTCCATAATATTTTGTACGGAAGCAAATTATGATGATGGAAACAATGATTAATTACAGGAGCTCACAGAAACATATATAAAGAGAGGAAGAAAATTTATTCAATTATAAATTAATGTTTTATTTTTTACCATTACGCTATTAATGTTATTTCGTAAGCTTATTTTTTATATTTCATTAGAGGCATACACATTGTTTTTGTTTAAAATGTTTCTGATTTAATTAACAAAAGTACAAAAATTATTATAATTATCTAAACAGAAATTATAACTAGCAGGCAAATTGATTTCAAATTTGGACTTTTTAATATTAAATCTCGATGGGGCTGCCCAACTGCAGAAGATGTTTCAGATGTATTTTGTCATCTCATTTATGTTGGCAATTTACCGTGAAGTATTTCGAGTAGTAAATTTTTAAATCATTATCATCTTTTTTTATGAATAATTTTCCTACATATGCCTCAATAAAAACTATTTTAACAGCACTTAGATACTTCTTTCAAACTCAACAATAATTTATCCGATCTAAAGATTTTTCTAAGATATTATTTACGAATTTATTTTGTCAATAAAACAAAATTATATAAATATATACAAATATTTTGTCTTTATTTCAAACTAGAAATTTCTTTATGACAAGACACATTGCTAGAATGACAGAAGGGACCTTTCACTAAAATACGAAGTCTGATGAACTCGGTGAAGATTCAGTGGAAGACCGAAACGTCGGTGCTGCCGGGGAGTCGCTCAAAAAGTAATTCATACGGCTTCGTTTGTGGAATTGGATTGTGACTGCCATGCATAAGAAAAGATAAAGAAAACTTCTGGAATAGGCCTTGACTAACTGATTGGGTTATGATTATATTAAGCATAATTCATGGTGTGATATTTTCAAAATTTATTATTAAAGTTACTAGAATTTATAAATTAACCCGTGTTAAATTGTCATTAAGATCTGGAAGGCGGCCACTGGCTGTGATAAGTTCAGAGCACTATTAGAAGTTCAAAACTTCATCAACAATAGAGCCTGAGTCATTTTTCAGATTATTTGTGTACTGGAATCATATCGTTGCAACTTCATAATGATTATATATAATATTGATACAAGAAATGTCTAATTTTATCCATACCACTACGTAAGGAGAACTGATTTTAGTTTCACTGTGACAATCGAATTCTAAGAGTCACCCAGTCTCAATAGAGAGAGTGAACGGGCCATTTATTAGAGAAAGACATGCCGGTTTAACCTGAACTTCTCTAAATCCCTTTCTTGTATTAACAAATTTTAATACGTCCGTAACCCAACATACAACAACTCTCAGGTTTTTTACCTATCTAGGACGCTGAATACGAGTTTTCTAGCAGATTAAGCACAATATCTGAAGTATTATTAACGTATTCACAAACTACCCATATCCGCATCGCTGTAGTGATGAGAAATGTTGAGTATGTTATGAACATGAATCGGATATGAATTTATATGAAGCGTATTTTGGACGCATGATCTGTGAGGAGATTTCTCTTTTCTTTGATTACGACGAGGTAATTAAAAAATATCTATATCCTTTCTGATGATTAATATGTACTATGATTAACGGTCTTAATAATATAATCACTAAATAATTTGGCTTGTGGAATCGAAATATTTAAAGAGCCTTATTTGTAACTGTGTTAAAATAAGTTTGAAGGTTAACACTAGTATTTTATCTATACGATAAGCTGATTTTGTTGGTTCGTTAACATTTCATTAATTTACATGAGCTACTAGGAACATTAATTAATTTAAATAATTAAATTGTACATAACAGTACATGTGGAGAGAATAAGAACTATAAGAATGTCTGAAAACTATTTTTCAGTTTATCTGGGGGAATATTTTTAAGGACAGAATGCCAACAATAAAGGAAATCAGTCGCTGGTAAATATTGCATTGCAGCGTGCACGGAAAGCACGAAGGAAAATAAGTCGAATTATCGAAGAATTGCCCATTCACATTTTTTTTTTGACATTGTAGGGAAGAGGGGCGACTAACGCGTTTGCTCGCAGCCTCAACCCGTTCGTTATTATGAGTTGCCGAATTTTCTGTCGACCCGTGAAACCTTGTTGAGAGTAAATAAATGAAATAATAAAACAGAGAACATGAACAAGCTTATATTAAAGAAAATAAAACAAAATCTGTTTATAGTGTGCAAGCGGGGATTCTTTCTATCCGTGATGACTTTCTTCCCTCTCCCGTCTGCGATGTTCCTTTCTTTCCTTCTGCGACTCCTACTCCATGCGACAATTCTGAGACAATCTTCTATGATGATGTTCGAGTTGCGATAATACGAAAAATATGCGACATTCAGCAACAATCAACTTAATTAAACACAGTTTACACTCGCGAATGAATCCATTAACTCTCTCTCTTACAATCCCAGAATGCCCTCTGCCCAGTGGTCACTCAACAGCTGTTTCTAATAGAATAAATGACTGTCGCGCTTGCACATAATTAATCACAAAATAAAAAAAATAAAATTACAAATGGAGAGATATAAACATAAGACTATTTCAATTCTTAACAGACACAGAAACACAATATTGCCCCAACAAAAGAATACTACGATGTTCGAATACAGTTCACTTCGGTTTTAGTTATGCTGCTTTGGATTTCCAGGCTAAAATGAGACTCAGTGAAGGTTCAGAGCTGTATGTATGGAGACACTTTCACGATAACCGTAGAACTGTAATTCCAACAGTCCTACTATCTTGGACGATCAGGCGTCTGAAAATTGTAGGGGGTTGCCTAAAACCTTTCTAATAGCATATCGAATCACAGTGGACCGCCTCCTCATCACTCCAACAAATAACTATCATCTCATAGTATTAGTTTTAGGCTCGCTTACATACACTGTTATTATCCTCCAAGAAATTTAATGCATGAACGAAGCTTAAAAGGAGTAGATAAACTTCTACAATTTAACACCAGGTTAGTTTTAGTAGTTGGTTCATTTTATGGGTGATTAGGCCAATTTTCATTAAAGATAGGTGGAGGAAATGTGCAGTTATTTCAAGCTATGCCCTATATTACCAATGATATTCTTATTATTTTGTTTACAAATTTTATTTGAAAAAAAAAGATACTGATGAAAATTGCGATTTGATATAAAATCTGAAAACAATCAATCATACAGAGTGTAATATATATATATATATATATATATATATATATATATATATATATCTTTTATAAAATAAATTATGGGTATTCATGGAGTTAGGTAAATGTTACAATTTAATAAAACGCTGTATATTACGAGTATTACACAATGGTTTATTATTTCGAAATAACAATATTAGGATATAACTGTTTATAATGCTGTAGATAGGCAATTAAGTAATATGAAAAGTAATATATAATTCAAAGGAAAATGGCATATGGTGATATAGTAGCGGTGGCTAATAATCACTAAACGCTATGTTTTCTTAGTTCTTAACCAATTTTAATAATTCTTTTTTTCATTTTGTAGATTCTTTTTTAATTCTCCCTAAATTTTGAATGCTGTGATTTACCGCGGTTCGTTAGTTCACATTTTATTCAAACTTTGTTCTATTACTAAAAGAGAAGTTGTTTTGTAAACAATGGTCCCAACATATTTTAGAGACAGAAAAAGTGTCTACATTATTATTTAGGAGTAAGTAACAATGAATCCAACAAATCTACAAAAGGTCAAGGATAAGACAAGAGCAAGGCACAATAATACTATGGAAATCGTTTATGATTAATTGTGAAAAATCCTATAAATTATAAATTAGTTTAATTTTGGAACTAAATGTAATTTGTACCATGTCGACAAAATAATGTAAATTCATTAATCTATCTTCTCCACGATAATTTCCAAACACACTGTATGTTATGTAAAATGTTAAATTTGCTCGTAAACGTCTTTTTTCCACAGATTTTGGAGGAACTATGAACATAATATACTTTTCCCTTTAGTAATGATGGATGTTATTAAGTAATAAAAATATTGTAACTATACAAAAGATAACAGAACAATGCAATTGGTACTAGATACTTTAACCCCAACAACTGCTATGCTAACAATATAATATACACTTTTAAAAATTTAGCAATATCAGTACTACAATATTTATTGGTACGAATAGAAGAAACATAAGAGGAGAAATGAGCTAGGGAATGCTTAAAGATCATACTAAATTATTCTCTTGAATGTATAAGGATCAGAATAATAACTAAATATACTTATATAAAGATTTCTTATTTACATAAACAACCCTATTAACATAAGACTGACTGAAATAAAAAAAAAAAAAAAGAGGTAGGTATCTATTGCGGTCTTAACTGTAACAGAGGACCTAGATCGAAACAACTTGTATATCAGCTTAATCAAAGACCTTGTTGACGGACGTCTCTCATTCTCGGAACCAAACGGACCAATCTTGTCTCTTTAAGGTAGCCGTAAAGTACAGGCTAGGCCGGGCAAGGCTGCTTCAAGCTGGGAAAAGTGTTGTTTGATTTGCCTCCACCGGTTTGGAGACATTTCATATGAGGGGAAAAAACAGAAGATATTTCTCGGAAAGGATTGTTAGCTTATCTATGATAGCAATATAAATCTCATGTGAAAAAAAAAAAAAAGGTGGTCAATCAAGTTTTGAATTTCGTACGGTATCGTGAGAAAACTGTAAGATTGATACAAAGTAGTATGAATATTAATTTTTTAAATTCTTTTCATTTTATTATTTGTAGAAATAATAAAAGTTAAGGTCTGAGGTTTATGAAACTCTGCGAGTTACACAAATTTTATTATTTAGATGAGGAAGATGGTTGGGGGTGCGGTCATAAATTAAAACCACACAATTAAAAATAAGCGTTATTTTTATTATGTGCCGACGTTTCGGCCTACAATGTGGGCCTTCATCAGGGCTAAAAGAAACAAGATAACAACCAATGTAATTATAGACTTAATAATGCGTTAGGTATATAATAATAATATGACAGTAATAAATTATGGGAACATAAATAATATTAAATGTAAAATGATAATAAGATGACAATTATAAAGTATGGAAATAAGGTGACAGTTATAAAGTATGGAAATAAACAAAATTAAGATGATAGTTATAAAGTATGGAAGTAGACATAATTGAGATGATAATATTGTAATGAGAATATATAAATAGAGACTCAGTAAATGAAAAAAAAAAAAAAAAAAAAAAAAAAAAAATTATAAAGGAAAAATATGTGAACAATTAAAATTTTAAATATTAACAATTTTGAGTTGATATATGACAGTAATATATTAAAAACATAGTTAAGAGTATAGGTAATATATAAAAAAATATAGTCATTACAAAAGAGAAACAGTATGAATAAAAAATAATAATTTAAATTTTAAAATAATGTAATATTAAACTAATAATTATATGTCAGGATATGTAACGGAGAAAGATATGAGTATGGAAAGGGGGAGAAAGAAATGGGCGATGAAAAAAGACCTTTATCAATAAGAAAAAATACTTACATGACGTGCAAGCGTTGCCTACAGAAGTGATGTTTCCCAGTTTAAAAAACGCTCATTGCGTGGAACGGAAAATATGAGAACTAGAATGTCCGTTAGGAAAATTCCAAGAAGCTAAGTTATGTTTACTGATTCGATTGTTATAAAATAGCCAAAAGTCATTACTTGAGAGTACTTGAGTTATTACTTATGAGTATTTGATAAAATTGTAAGAAATAGTGACGAGGTAAAGATTAAAAGATTTTAAGTAATAACGGATGACGATGATAAATGATGAATGATGATAAGGTAATAACGAATGACGATAAGGAGCTGTCGAAGGAAATGATAAATAAACAGTAATCTAGTAGGTAAACAAATAAATAAATAAAAAAGGGAGTACGAAAATTAAATAAATATATAAATAAAAAATTGATAATAAATAAATAAAAATAAAATTATGAAGAGATGATCAGATGGTTGTTTAAAAAATGAGCTAGGGATGCTTTATTAAATTTAATATTGGGAATAAGCTAGTGACAAGTTATGTTTGTCAGTCTTTTGATTAACAGGAAGGGGTTCTAGTTGTATGTAAATGCATTCTGTAATGAGTCGTTTGTCATGGTTGGGAACAGTGGCAAGAATGGATGTTTTATCAAAATCAAAGGAATGGTTAAGGGTTAAGGAATGTTCTGAAAGTTTTGAAGCGGTAGAATTTTTGGAGGAAATTGTATATTTCTGTCGGGTGATGCGATCTTTGAGTTTGAGCGATCTTTTGAAATTTTATTATTGTTTTAAAATTAGTTGTTTTTTTTTACCAAATAAATATTAATTTATTATTTCATATTATGGGGGGAGATTATGTCAAAACCACCGTTAAGTAATATAGCATAAGAAACTTATGCATTCATCAAACCATCATTTGTTAATTTACTACAGATAAAACTTTATGAGTAATAAAAAGTTTTATTTCCGAGAGATTCAATAAAATATTAAACCATAAAACAATTCTTTTATTCATGTTCCTCATGGTTTTTTTTTTTCAAGAAAAAATGATATTATGCTGTTGTTTTCGTTTTTTTATCAATTTTCTCTTAAATCAAAAATCAACACATAAAATCCCAACAAAAGATCTGGAAATTATTACAGTCAAGTTTTGTTTGTTTTTTCACATCGGTTTAAGAAAACTACACTACACAAAACATTTTTAAGAAAAGAAATGTTCTTTACATAAAAGTTTTAAATGTCTTATGTAAAAATAAGAGAGAATGAAAGAAGAAGAATTTACATCTCTTGGGATAGAGTTGTTTACAACAAAAAAATGTTATTCCATATTATTTTAAATTTCGTAACTCGCTTTAATTTAAAAATAATATTATACATATGAACACTTTTACTGATCAAGATGCGTTCACCTCATAATCAATTTTATAGTGTCACAATTGAATTTTTGAATAAATTATCTTGTTTACGACGAGTAGGTCTCTTCCTTTAAACATTTAAAGGAGTTTAAAAAAATAGTAATCCTCTATTTTTGATTTTATTTCAAAAATATTTTAATATCTACCTCCTCGCATCGAACGATGGGTAACGTTTTCTTTATTCATGTGACCTAATAAGATTTCTATTTTGAATAGAAATTGTTTTGAAAAGCTTAAGAGATCAGAAGATTCAAATTAAGATTCAGAAATATTGCCTATTGATATGTTGAATACAAATGAACATTCAACCATCACTGTTTGACATATAAAAATGTTTAGTAAATTGTTAAAACATTAGTTAATATGTCAACAGAATATTAGCAATAATTCACGGTATGTAAATGTCTACATGTATCTGTTAGTTTTTTTTAACAAAGAATCAATATTATCCTGTATCTATAACCATTGTCTATCAACGTAGATAAAAAAAAAAAAAAATAATCTGACTTTCACAAAGCTTTTTATTTTATCCCAAAACGTAAACACAAATAATAAAAACGTGACTTTTTTTTTTTTTTTTTTTTGAAGCAGATTTGCTGTTATATCATAAGTAGGTATCGGTAAAGTTACGTTAGAAGATTATTATTTTAGCTCATAGAAATCTTGATTTCTATTGAAGGGAAATACTAGGTAATAAGAAGATATCCCAAGGTAATATCTATGCCTATCAGTAGTTTCAGTGATGGTAACTAAGGCACATAGGTCAGCCAGTCCATAATCATTTATGAATACTTCTTTTTCACTTTTTGTTTCCCACACTCACGGTGGGCCCATTAAAAGCAGGGAGAAAGTCGATAATGGTATTAGAGTTCACAGTTAGTGCACTAATAGGGCCATTGAAAGTGGAGTTCAAGATTCAACATCTCATTGATCCATCGCTAACTGCCACTGAATGAATCTTTCGTGACCTGCCAATTGGGAAAAAGTTGAAATCTTTTCTATTTCCAACACGTTTCCATCTTAAGGTCAGCGCGATTTCATGGTAATAAGATATTTGCATTCGTTATTCTCTAAATTCATTAGGTTATTTTCTTTTTTAGGATATGTGTTAATTAATTATATCATAAATATCATTAGCACCTATTTTGATACATGAATTGAGAAGGATTATTTTTACGCATTCTTTATGCTAATACTTCGTTTATTTATTTTTTTTTTGCTAAATGAAGTATATATTAATAGAATATTGAAGATTTTAGAGTATGTTCATTTAATAAATACGTTTATTTCCAAACAGAACTCGGAATATTATACTTTATTGTTTATTTATAAATTTGAACTATTCACAGCAAAGTTTATGTATGATTAATTGTAATTTTAGAAATAATAATTACCATATATTTGAAATGTTATTTAATATAAATGCAAAACATTTACATTCTTGATTCTCATGAGACATTAATAATTTTATTTTAAACTTTTTATTTTATTTTTTGAGTTATATTATAATTGATTGCGAAATAAACAGTAGTACTAATGATATGATACAACATTCAAACAATATTTACAGAAAAACAACGATAACATATTTAAAAACTGAAATCTTTAAACTTTAAAAATTTAAAGTTGTTTTTAATAGGTATGGCGTAAGTAAGTAATTTTTACCCGTTCATGGCGAATAATTGATAAAAAATTTCTATATTGTCGTATTAACTAGATTAGTATATATTTTTCATTATATATGAGATACATTATTTCATATTTTAATTTTCGGTCAGAATACCAACATAAAAACTCTCATCCTCGCATCTAAGGACGATAAGGCGGAAAAAAGCGTGCGAACTGAGGGACTTTAACGGTGGTAGAGGACAGTTAGATGGGAGAAACCAGTATTACCTACACTTTAGCCGAACAGAGGAGCTTAGGACTTCGTTGGATGCTAAGCTCCAGGGGCTTCACCTCATTTTTACAAGAATCTTATTATACCGGTACTGTTAAGCCGCCAGTTTCATGCGCGTTAAAGTCACTCAACGGTATCCGGTGTCGATGTCTCAGATAAATGTCAGGTAAAAGTAGGCCTATTACCCAGATACATCAATACCATGCATAGATCCGTAACAATGAAGGGTCGGATACTTTTCCTTTCGTTGCATTCAAATAAAATTCAAGATTTGTTGTGTTTATTTTATCAACACTTACTGATATTCTAACACTACAGAATATATTTAATAGAAATAATTCTGTGACGGAACCATACATTAAATAAAAAATAGTACTTATACTCTCGACAAAGGTTGTATCGAAATTACAAACTAAAATACTGAAGATATAAAGATCTAATACGTCACTGTTTTACTATCCACTGTATAACGACATTCCACTTTGCATTACAAAAATATAACGCTGGAAGTACCTACGTATTTCAAATGTCTTTCGAACCTTCGTAATACCTTCAATATATAAAAAATTAATATAGGAAGTTAGAACTTAATAAATACAACACTACTAGCTGAGGATAAAATAAACCTAGATTCATAAAGTGCGCCAACCTTACCTCTATTTGACAAGAGGCAAGCAGGGACTTAGAAAGTGCATAACAGTTGAATGCAGAAAGTGACGAATTCCTAACGACTGTGGTTTATTCAACGACCGTCGTTAATTCGATCCGACAGTAAATCCGATCGATCCCAATTTTGCTTGTTCTGGCGCTTATGAAAATATAACAGATATTTCGTGTAGGACGAACATTTTTTTTTTTTTTTTCTTGAAATCTGAGGTTTACCTGAGATACAAATTAATTTTCATTTAACTGCAGAATTTGAATATACAGAATAAATAAGTGCTAATATTTCAACTTTGTTTAAATATTTTATAGTGGTTACATATGAAAGCCCCTAGACATAAACTGACAAACCCAATAAAAAAATATTAAATCACGAATATTTTATGTTGTTCTTTTGATTATTTTTTAATATCATTAGCCAAGTATTATTTTATTTAACCAATTTATTTATATTTATCCAGCGTTTATTTATTTTTTATATTTTTAATGAATAAGAGAAAACCGGTCACACTATCCTAGGCTATCACTGCTCTGATAAGTCAAAAAATCTTGATTCTAAATTATGTTCCTAAATGAATTTTTATAAATGTGTTTTTTAATGGCGTAAATAATATAAATAAATTTAATGATTTATTTTATTATATTTATGCGGATACATAACAGATAATATAATTTTTAAAAAAATTTAAGATTCGATGCTTTCAACTTTTCAGGACAAAGGAAGAGTGTATTAAACCTAAACAAAGTAAAAAATAAACTCCCTTCTTTTTCAAATAGCTTTGATTTATTTTTCTGATGACGTTATTATTTGATAACAAAAGTATGACAGATTTGCGTATTTTGCAAGCGATTGTACATATATATCTTTTGATAAAATGTAATCATTTATCAATAAGCAATGTATTAACATATATATTATTTTGAATATTAATAATTGAAAAGAAAAGATAAATATATATTGCTACTTACAAATGAAAATAAAGATGATTGTTTCCTTGGTTAAATTTTATATATTTTTAGATTGGAACGTTATAAAATCACTCATTCCTAAGCTATGTATGGACTTTTTCGACCTATATAAAAATTCGAAAATTTTTAAGAAAAACAACATTACTCACAAGAACCAAATCCGAAGCACACTTTTTCATATATGAAACAGCACGAGGAATCAGGAAATTAAGATAAGAAGCCTAGATATGAGGCATTGATAACATACGTTATTTGCTTGTGATGTATAGGACTGCATCACAGGCCCGTTGCACTTGCAGCTCGGACTGACGCACTGACGCCGGTGTCCGGGCGAACACTGGCCTCCCACCCCGGTACAGCCACTTTCCAACAACTTCTTCTGGTGGGGGTCTGTTTACTTTCTCTGGACCGCTCCTGCGTCTGCCACTATCGAGTGGTGACGGGGGTATGTTCCAGCAGGGCGTCTCGCGAGAGGGATATTGGCAAACTACGCGTAAAAAAGGAGTTGCGGAGATTTCAAGAGTGTAGCAGTACGTAGCTCATCAATATCTTCATTTTATAAAGGAAGTAGCTTGATGAGGTCCTTAATCCGGAGTAGTGAGTTTGAAGAACTTATGTCCTTACGTAAATTAAAAAAAAAAAAATGGATTCCTGGAAATAAGATTTTTTTTTTACCTTTACAACCTATGGAGGTCTTGTGATCATCACATTTATAGATTCATGCAGTTTATATACCAACGCCCAACTATTAAGGAATTAGTTTCGAGTAAACTACACATACATACGTACATAACGTATTATGTCAACATGCTCAACGTAAATGTTGACAGTACTTCCGTCAAGTTTTTTTCTCTAGCAGTCTGACCGACTGAGCTTTGATGATTATTGGATTCTCGGGTACTGGGTGCTTACTATGTTCCCATTACCTAACTGCTGCCAAACTCTCCCTTCTATATCTTGGGCAGAAGCGTTTAGTTGCTGGTGAGAGAATCCGTTAACTTACAGTTGCTTCTTGCTACCATTTTTCCTTCCAAAATGGTCACTAATTGAAGTAATTAGAAGAAAAAAAACCTGTTCTTCTACAACCCATGAAAGGTCTTGGGCTCAGCATATAGAGATTCGTTCTGTTTTTTGGGTATACAGTTTACCATATATAGGCTTGTTGTGGTCCAGAGTCCTCATGATCCAGAGTTGCTCCAAGTGTAAAATCACGCTCGGCCAAAATGTTTTTCCGAATTTTCGTTACCCACTTTAGAGGGGAAGGGCGTGCCTATGTCGGGACTCCCCACCCTAATCATGGTTATTTACACTGATTTAAAATTACACAAATACTAATTATGATAAATAACAAATTTTTCATAACCTTCACCTATGCAAATTTAAATGTAATAAGATTCCAATATTATATTCCCACGTTCAATATCCTTCCGTTTTACCTCGATGACTTATAATCACAATGTATATACACACTTCTGTATATATTCTTGCTTGCTGATCGGGCTAAATAATTTCAGGATGATTGAAAGGTATGAATTCTATCCAATTTAAAATTTAAAGATGTTATTAAAGTATGTTATTATGAAAAAAGAGAACGTATTTCTTTCTAAACTAATCCCAATATTCTTTATAGGATGCAGATGTCAGTTATTGACCTCAAGATAAAATGAAAAAAAGGAGTTTAAATGTATTTTTAGAACACTATAAGTATATTTTTGAGCGTTGAATAGGTCTATGGTACTATGGGAAAGAAATTTCGAAAATTAGCGTGCTTAATCAAAATCATTATAGCCGTTTTTGAGAAAATCGTAAAAGGGTGTAAAATGCATGCTATAAAATTACAATTCCAGTTAGCTGATTTTTGTGAACAAGTTGAAGTAGAATCTCACGCTTATATTTGTCTTTAATATGAAATTTAACTTACCTACGACTTTTCGTTTTCGTCTTAGACTTATCACACCCATGCCTTTTAACCGCGACTTGGTTATTTGGACTCAGAGAACCCAAAACGTGTATTTCGCAACACTTTTTTACTATATATTTCATAAGTAGGTAAAATTTAAAAAAAAAAATCTGGTGCGGGCAACACACGACTTTCACTTACCTCCATTTTTAAAATCAATGAAAGAATTTTCAAATAGAGTTAGAGATAAAAATACGTGAGATTATTAAGGAATTAATCAAATTGAATTTATATAGAAACATGTGTTTTATTAAAAAATCTATTATATTATTATCTTAAATAATCAGTTAGATTTATCTTCTTTTCATCACTCTCCATTAACTTCTAAAAGCTTGTGTATGAGATGATATTTTTTCTAAAATCTTTAGCTTTCCAACGGTATATCATTCATGTATATTACTGCTCTTATGTTTAAAAACGAAAAATTGCATTAAAATAATATTTTTTCTGTTTTCTCCTTTAGTTGGGTATCGAATTTATTCAATTTATATATTTACCTGTTTTTCATCAGCGCTAACAAGATAATCTAGTTATTATTATTGAATCTAAAAAATTAAAGGTACTTTAGAGGAAGAAAATTTAAAATATCGGCATTTAAGCCCTGTCAGACCATTTTTATCTAAATAAAACCTACATGATATTAAAGCCCATTTAATTTTACATCGACATAGCGAGTTTAATCAAAATCGTCGGAACCGTTTTTGAGAAAATCGAAAAAAGGTGCAAAATGCATGGTATAAAGTGCCTCTTCTGGTAAGCTCATTTTGATGAAAAAAGTTTTGTCACGTCTCGGGCGTATAGTTGTCTTAAATATGAAATTTCAGTTTCATAGGACTTACCGTTTCCGCCCGGGAGTTACCACAGACACACAGACACACAGACACACACACACACACAGACCTTTTTGCGGGACTTGGTTATTTGGACTCAGGGGACCCTAAAACGTGTATTTCCGTTGAAAACTGGAATTCGAAAATTTTCACGATCGCAATACTTTCCTTACTATATATAGTAAGTGAAAGAAAAAATATATTTTTTCTGTTTTCTCCTTTAGTTGGGTATCGAATTTATTCAATTTATATATTTACCTGTTTTTCATCAGCGCTAACAAGATAATCTAGTTATTATTATTATATTTATATAATATATAAATATTTATATATATATTTATATTTATAATATATTCAGTCTGGCTTGAGCCTTCGTTCAGTCAACATCGCTAATACCCTCGTCATTTGAGCTTCTCAGATTTATTCATTTAATTTGTTTACTGAGATACAGCGGCTAGCTCGTCCAATAATCCCTAACCTCTAAGGCATTAAGGACACCTGTTACTGTTTATCTTATTATCTCTGCTGTGAGTACTGTTTGTTTTTTTATAACTTTATTTTCTTAACTTAAATTAAAAAATGGTTCAGTGTTCATTGTGCGAATGTGCCATCACTCGTGACGACAAAAGCAATTTAAATTGCAGTAAATGCCGTGTTGTTTATCACGGCAAATGCTGTAATTTGAAAGAAAAAGACATTGAAACTCTGAGAGTCAATAAAAAATCATGGCTGTGCCCTAAATGTGACCCAGAAAAAAAAAAAAAATTGATAAACCCTCATCTCCTTCCAAGATCAGTGAGCAGAAATCAGGTATGCCAACCTTGGCCGATGTAATGTCAGCAGTGACCAGTCAAGGATCCCAGGTCAACGAGGAAATTAAAAACATGCGCGGTTCTCTAGAAAAATATGGAGAACTTAGTTTTGAATTAAATGAGAGGCTCTCCAAAATAGAAAGCCATCTAGAAAGCCAGGCAAAATATATCGAAGAGCTCTCTCTAGAGAATAAGATTTAAAAAATAAAGTAGGTGAGCTCGAGGTTCGCCTTAATAAGGCCGAGCAGGGGCTACTTCGTAGGTCTCTAGAAATTCGGGGTATCCCGGTCCGTCCCGGTGAAACCCCTGCGGCTCTGGTGACCAGTGTGGCGGCCGGCCTAGGTATGAAGATTTCTCCTGAGGATCTGGACACGGTGGTACGACGTAGATCGAAGCCGGGTGACGAAAGAACACCTCCTGTCGTTGTCCGTTTCGTCAGGCAAATCACGAGGGACGAGCTGGTGAAGCAAAGAAAGGTCAAAAGGGATTTCACCACGCTGGACATCGGGTGGGAATCCAATGATTGCCACCGTATATACCTGAGCGAGGAAATGTCTCCAGGAAACAGACACCTTTACTGGCTCGCCCGACAGAAGAGATCGCCGGAAAACTAAAATATGTTTGGTTTTCAGCCGGCCGAGTTCGCTGTCGTAAGGACGACGGACATCCGGTGGTCTTCATCGACCGAGCACAGGACCTAGAGGTCTTCGACTGACGTCCTGACTATCGTCTACTCTCTGGCTACAAACGGATTTACACCACGGACTTTATTTGTAATTTACTGAGTTTAATGTTTAGTGTCACGGTATATTTTTATTTTTATACAATTTTTATTTTCTTCATTAGTCATTATTTATTTAATTTTTCAAGTATTCTTCACTCAACACTTTTGATTGTTCTATTTTGTATTTATTTTCTTTTAATCTTTAAATTTAACCAAAATTTAGCTACGTCGTTTACCTACCATCAGTGTTTTTCCCCATCCCGTTCCTATGACTAGTATCCTAAATATTTGTCACGTCAACTCCCAATCCTTGCCCGCTCATTATGATGAATTCCTTCAATACTTTACCCAGAACTTTTACCATATAATTGCAGTATCAGAAACTTGGCTTAAACCCTACATTCCCTCCTCTTCTATTTCCTTACCCGACCACTCCTTCTTACGTCATGACCGATTAGGCCGCACTGGCGGAGGAGTCGGTCTCTATGTACATAATAGCCTAAGATGGCGTATCCTGGATGTCTCAATCCCATCTGATCATCCTCATATTGAATTTATTATCCTTGAAATTATTTGTAATAATCATCCTCTCTTATTTGCAGTGGTGTATCGCCCTCCTTTAGTTCCGTTTGATGCTCCTTTTGAAACTACCCTCTACAGCTACGTTCCTCTCTATAACAATATTATAATATCCGGCGACTTCAACACCAATTTCCTTTCCAACTCCAATGACAAACTGTACCTCGAAAATCTCTTCTTTTCCCTTAATCTTTTTATTGTACCTTTTTCTTCCACCCATCATACTCATTGCTCAGATACCTGGCTCGACCTTCATGTAATTGATTCAGCACATAGCCTCCTCTCTTCATCTCAATTACCAGTCCCATTCTTATCCTGTCATGACCTAATACAAATTTCATACAATATCCAAACTCCAACAATCCTTCCTAAAACAACAACTTTCCGTAATATCAACTCCCTTACCCGTGAAATCATCCGATCCGATCTTGAAGTCCTAAAGTGGGACGATATATATTTCTTGTACCTCTATAGATTCAATGGTCGATATCCTCACCTCTAACCTTATCAGCATCCTTGACAAACATGCTCCCCTCAAAACCTATACCTTCCGCCACTGCCCTGCTCCTTGGATGAGTCCAGAAATAAAAGACTTACAAAAGAGCGTGAGGCTGCCCGTAGACGCTTTAGACGTACTAGACTGACGGAAGACTATCAAGCATTCAGGGCACTCCGCAATCTGACTCAGGCAACAATTAGACAAGCAAAATCTAATTACTTTCACGAAACTCTCTCCTCTGCTCCCGATTCAAAGTCAAAATGGCAACTCCTTCGCCAACTGTCTCTTTGCAAATCCTCTTCCTCACCATCCTATCAAACCTCTCCAGATGAATTAAATGTATACTTTTCATCTTCCTCCTCTGATAATCATTCTCCACATTCTTCCGATTTTTCTTCAGTTACATCATTTAATCCAGATAATTTTTATTTTTCCGATATCACACCAACCGACCTTATCTCCTCTGTAATGAAATCCCATACCAACTCAATAGGATTTGACGGAATACCCGTCAAATTATTAAAATTATGCCTTCCCGAAATCCTACCAGTTCTTCTATTCATATATAATTTTTCCCTCCAAAATTCTATATTTCCATCTACTTGGAAAAAAGCAATAGTCCATCCTATCAATAAAACCTCTAATCCTACATCTCCTAAAGACTATCGCCCTATTTCCATTCTATCTAACCTTTCCAAGCCTTTAGAAAGAATAGTCCAATCTCAATTATCTAATTTCCTTGAAAAGTCTAAACTTCTTGATCCTCTCCAATCCGGTTTCCGACCTGGTTTTTCCACACAATCCGCTCTCCTCAAAATCACCAGCGACTTACATACTGCTATGGAAGAAAAGAAACTGACCGTACTAATACTTCTAGACTTTTCAAAAGCTTTTGACTCCATGGACCACTCCATCCTTTTCTCCAAACTACAATCCCTATCCTTTTCTAACAGCACTATTCGTTGGTTTCACTCATTTCTCTCTGGTAGAACCCAAGCTGTCACCATTCCTAATCATCCTCTATCTTCCTTTCTTGCCCTTTCGGCAGGTGTGGCCCAGGGTTCAAGTATATCTCCTCTCCTTTTTAATTCCTACATCAATGACCTTCCCAAATCTATTCATCATTGCTCCCACCATTTGTACGCTGATGATTTCCAGATCTACCTATCCTTCTCCCCATCTGAGACATTACTAGCATTTTCCAAGATTCAGGAGGACCTGGATAGAATCAGCGCCTGGGGAATTCAGAATAAACTTAAGCTAAATGCCATGAAGACACAAGCAATAGTAATAGGTTCCAATTCCCTTCTCAAATCTAATTCCAATTTTCCAAATCTAATCCTTAATAATTACCCAATTACGTTCAGTTCCACTGTCAAAAACCTAGGTATCACCATCGACCAATCCCTCTCCTGGAAACCCCATATTGCCCAAATCTCCCGAAAAACAATAAGTACTCTTAAATTTTTCCATCGCTCCCGTCAACTCCTTCCCCTATCCACTCGTAAGCTCCTCGTTTCTTCACTTATTTTCCCCCACTTTGACTATTGTTGTGCGGTGTATGACGGCCTCCCGGCTGTGCTTGAAGGCAGACTAAAGCGCATTATGAACATTTCCTTAAGATTTGTCTTCGGTACTTCAAGGAGGTCTCATGTTACCCACTTATACGGTGAATTAAAGTGGCTCCTCCCCTCAACCCGCAGACAATATTTCCTTGGATCATACCTCTACCAAACTATTAACTCCCAGCATCCTTCCTATATCCACAGTCTCCTTCAATTTAAATCCTCAGTCCACTCCCTTGAAACTAGATCGCGACAGTCTGACCTTTATCTTCCTACCCACAGAACCAAAACTTTTGATCGTTCCTTTATTGTTCGCTCTACTACACTCTGGAATTCTCTACCTATCCACATCCCCCATGCTGCCTCTTTATCCTCATTCAAATCCCAACTTTTCCTATACCTTCTGTCATCCCAAATAGACGATCAGCAAATGTGATATGATATATGATATAAATCTACATTGAGTGAATGAAGATTACTGTTTACCGCCCAAATTTTAATTTGCTTTTGTTTGAATAAAATTTTAGTTTTTCAGAAGATAAAATTATAAGATATATATTTTTCATTAATTTCTTTGTTATTTCTTATGTATGGTATTTTTCTCATTGTAAATAATTGTAATTTTTTGTAAATAATAATTAATCATGCTTCTTGTCTGTTGGCCAGACATATTACATATTTCTATTGTACATAACTGTTATTCTTAGGGGACCTAGTCCCAGAATAAAATTTTTTTCTATTCTATTCTATTCTATTCTATTATTGAATCTAAAAAATTAAAGGTACTTTAGAGGAAGAAAATTTAAAATATCGGCATTTAAGCCCTGTCAGACCATTTTTATCCAAATAAAACCTACATGATATTAAAGCCCATTTAATTTTACATCGATATAGCGAGTTTAATCAAAATCGTCGGAACCGTTTTTGAGAAAATCGAAAAAAGGTGCAAAATGCATGGTATAAAGTGCCTCTTCTAGTAAGCTCATTTTGATGAAAAAAGTTTTGTCACGTCTCGGGCGTATAGTTGTCTTAAATATGAAATTTCAGTTTCATAGGACTTACCGTTTCCGCCCGGGAGTTACCACAGACACACACACACACAGACACACACACACACAGACCTTTTTGCGGGACTTGGTTATTTGGACTCAGGGGACCCTAAAACGTGTATTTCCGTTGAAAACTGGAATTCGAAAATTTTCACGATCGCAATACTTTCCTTACTATATATAGTAAGTGAAAGTAAAAATGGAAATAACGTAATCCACTTCAACCTCTTCCTTCTTTCTCTCCAAATATACATCTAAGCTCCTCCTCTGTGCCATCCAATAGGAATAACTAATATAAATATAAAACAATTTATTTGTTTACGTTATATATTCTGATTTATTTTCAACTAAATTCGTCCTAGGCTAATGTTAAATGTAATTGAGATTTTTATTCGGTAAAATAATATTAAAGTAATTATAATTTTATAAAACACATAAGTTATTATGATAATGGTAATAATTCATCGTCTCTTTAAGGGAAAATTAATTAGTCATTATATAAAACCCAATTAGCAACTAACGGTTCCAAATTTACCAGAAATAGAGATCTTCGGGAACTCGATTAACCTTTTTGGACAACATGGGAAAAAGATGAAGGTAGAAGATAAAGAAACAGTAGTAACATTCTAGACTAAATGAGTGGAAAAAATCTAATGGTGTGATGATGCTTTGACTTAAAAGGGAATTCTTTCGTAAGATCAAAGGTATGTTGGTGGAGACGTGGGAATTCGTCGTGGCTAGATAAGAGAAGAATTTTAAATGTATTGAAAGTAAGGAAAATTTTTTTTATCTTATCCAAAATATACAACTTAATTAAACCTGATTAATCGAAAAAGATACAATATAAGAATAATAAGAGAATAGTTCATTAACTGCTCAGTTTTTTTTTTTTTTAAATAATATTAACTGAGGTTTAACTATAGATATCAACTCACCCAAAAATCAATCTCGTCAACAACTGGAGTGAAATACGATTTGCTTCGTTATGAGAAGATGAGTATATTAAATGGGAAGACCAGGGTCAGTCATTGAGGCCAGGGAAGGGGAAAACCTTGACTTTGGATACAAATGTCGGTCATGAATTTATGATAAAAAAACAATAAATTATACAAAGATGTTCTACTTCGGCAAATCATTTGTTTAAATCAGGGAAGAGATTTGAATAAATGCTAATTTGTAATCTTATAAGTCTAATCAACATTAATCAAATTATTAGGAGCTGAACCAAATTCAATCGCCACTAAATTAACATGGGAATGGTTTATGTGATTTTTTGAATTTTTTGAGTATATATCAATAGTTATGTTTAAAAAATAGTTTTAGCACAAAAGTGTCAGCTAGTGTTAAACTTCAAAAACTTTTTTTTTACAATGATCATAAAAATGGAGATATTCAGCAAAGATTAAAAGCATATAAGACTTGCAAAAAAATGTTTTTAAAAGAATTGTGGCTTGCCCTCAAACCTTTAATAATAATAATAAATTCATTATTTATTCTAGGACTAGTCCCTTTAGAATAACATTACAAGGAAATTAAAATAAGAACTTTATTGTTTTAGAATATTAAAACAAACAACAAAATAAATTGCAAATAATAATAATAATATTAAATTAAGAAGCAACCTCAAATAATTCCGTTCCAGTGGCGCGATAGGTCTTGTAGGCCCAAATATGGCCAGGTATCCCAAATATGAAGCGGAAAAAGCAGTTCAATAATCGTTTTAATTTTGCCCTCGAGATCCCCATAGATATCCCCATACACCCTATAACAGTAGTCAAATTGTCGAAATATTGAGGAACTATTTAGAAGTTTTAAGGAGGAAAATGTGCGATCAGAGATCTCGAACACATGGTTTTTCCAGGACAAGGTTTGATCGAGGGTGATTCCTAGGTTTTTAACGGTTTGGTGGAACTTTGTCGGATTATCATTGAGAAACAGTGTTGGGATTGGGGAAAGGTTTTTAGGAAGACGATTGGATTCTATTACAATAGCCTCAGTTTTCTCTGCATTTAGCTTTAATTTTTTTTCAGCTGCCCAAAAACAATTTATTTTTTCGTCTGGTACCTTTTTGATTGCTATTAATAGGAGGGATAGGTAAATATGGAAGTCGTCAGCATAGATATGATATTGGGAGTGGTGGACGTCGAGAGGAAGGTCTTTGATGTATAAAGCAAATAGTATGGGGGACAGTGTTGAACTTGGAGTACCACATACTGTGAACGATCAGAGAGGGAAGATTTAAACTAGCGCAGAGGACTATTGGATAATGGGAGACTTCGTAGTTTGGCTAGGAGGACATTATGGTAAACTGTATCAAATAATGCTTTAAAGAAATCTAAAAGGTTGAGGATAGTTCGTTTTTAGTGTTCAAAGGTGGGTTGGAAGTCGTGGGTCATTTTTAAGAGGATTGCGGCGAATAACCAGTTCGGAATGAAGATTTGGAAATATTAGAAATAGAACGAAAATCAGACGGAGAGGGAAGGATTTGAAATTTTGTTTAATGGACGAGCTGAGGCAGTTTTCAGGAAATTAGAAATATATAGTTTTAAAATGAAAATATATATATATATATATATATATATATATATATATATATATATATATATATATATATATATATATATATATATATGGAATAAGAACTAGTTGACCGGATTTAATTAGTTTTACTAGGATGCTATCGGGTCCATAATCATTAGTGTGGGATTTAAGAACGGTTGTTATTAGTTCGTCATATAAAATATGGGAGAAAAAGGAACTTTCTGGGTAGAATCTATTAAGTCCAATATCAGTAGTGGAAGATGAGTCAGGAGGTAAGGATACAATTGTCAAGATCGTCTGGCGGGACAGGAATTCTGGAAGAGATAGTTTTCGGAGGATTTTCCATTTGGATTTAAAGGATTCTAAAATAAAAATCTTGAACTTCTTATATTCATTGTGTCCAACATATAAGACTTACGTATTAGAGGATGCGTTTGTTGTTCAGATAAAATTTGATACGGTGAAAAACTTTAATATTTACAGTATAAGATGAGAGTAATTTCGGAATACAGGCAAGGACGACCGCAGGAATTCGTTAGAGAAGAAACGGTGAGGGAGCTTGGCAAAAGGTTTAAAATTGTTGAGTGGAGAAAGGAGAAGGGGTGCTAAGTTTGTCTTCAAATTAGACAGTTTTCGATATTAATTTTCTGGAATAAAAGAATTTGGAAAAAAACTATTTCGTCCAACCCTATAAATGCTATAGGCATAACTAAACTCTCATTTAGTAAAAAACAAAACTTTTTTAGTTTGATTATGCTTTTGGCAGAGTAAGCTATTGGTTTTGGTATGAAACTTTTTTTTGGTATTTCTATCTATTGGTACTTCAAATTATTTTTATTTATTTTCTGAAACCGATTCTTCTAGATTCTTCGGCGCAAGAAAATAAATTTCAGAACCGATTTATGTTTATAAATTAACTTTCTTTTGTAAAGTAAATTATTACATCACAAGTGGACAACATTAAATCAAGGCTTCTGACTTGATTTCTTAAACCTAGAATAATACTCTTCTAACAGCACTCTTTCCCTTTAAGAAATAAATAAAATTTAAAAATAATTGAATCGATACAACTGAAAATATATTTAAAATCTATTGTATTTTAATTAAGTTCATTTTCAAGCCTTAACGAACCCCTAAAACCGATTATGCGTTGGAAACAAATTGACACCAGGAGGATATTCTCTTATTTGGAGAGTTATTAAATAGTATAAACATGGTTAATATTATGTAAATATATTTGTTTAAATTGATTTTACTTTGATAATATGTTTGTATGTTCAAATATGTTTGAAAGAGTATTTTTAAAAGTAGGCACAGACATCTCGTTTCTAAATATTTTCGAAAATATCCCATGAAAAACGCCACCAAGAGATTCGTGACAACCTAAAACTCTTAAGATGAGAAGAGCCACCTATAAAATGAAGAAGTTGAAAACACCCGGTCCAGCCCTTGAAATACTGTGACCTCCTTCATCAACGTTTATAGCCGATAGAAAGCCAATACATAACAACTCTCTCTAAGAAAAACGCAGCAACTCTTTAAGATGTCCTGATGTTGGCACATAAACACTAACTCAGTTCTCTTGATCGCTCTTAATGCTCGCTAACGGTGGCTGTAAACCCTCGCCATTCTGCAAGTATTTTTTTCTGGCTCGAGAGCTTAATAGCTACTAATCACCGAATCTCGTGTTTCCGAAAAATCCATATAAAGACCTGCAATAAAACTCGAACGCAAGATTTTACTGTTTCAGCCCAAATGAATAGATGCAATGCTTAGACAACCTTCGATTTTTTTCCTATTAGGTTACGATTTAACCTGCCTTGATCGAAATAATTTAAAAAAAAAATTATATTAAAGACTTATTGTAATATCAATATATATAATATTCATTATTTTTACCAATGACCTGTATAAAAAATATATTGTAATTCAATTGTAACTCTCTGAGTAAAGCATTTAGCCTCTCGTGTCGATTAAGCCTCTAATATGAACATAAAAATATAGATTTTTCCATAAGTGGAAATAATATTTATTTCAAACAAGTATAATTTTTGCTTTAATCATCTCTTTTTTTTTCTTTTTTTATTTATTGGAATTTACAACTGTATACAGGAATATAACAAGTAAATTAGATGAAACCTAAATTAACCCCTACCTTGTCTTTGAAGGCTATACGGGGGTTTCTCGGACCAGCGGGTGAGGGCGGGGGAATTAATGCAGAGATAAAAGTCCCCTCCGGTTCCGAGAGTTGAACTCGTAATTTTTGGTTTCAAGGTATTGGTCATCTGGTAGCTGGGCAACGCGTGTTTAAAGCAATGCGCGCTTACCATCTCGACCACCCCGCCCCCTTACTATAGTTATACATGCTATCTGCTTTTCTTCCTATAACGATCTCCAATGGTAGTTTTTAATGAGTTATTATTTAGCTTATCAACATGGCCCAACTCAGAATTACTGATATAGTTTAATGAAGTGAATGAATCACTTCATTGTTGTGACGCCCGCTCAGCTCACTCAATCACCCTGAAGAAGGCCTATAATTTAGGCCGAAACTTAGGCACAAGTAAATTAAGTTTATACTTAACTGTGTGTTCTATTAACTGCACCCTGAGCCTACTTCTCCCAGGTATAGTTTAATATTTACTGCATCGTGTTAGATCATAGATTTCATTTTAATTTATTGACCTTAATAAGAGTTTCTAACAGGTAGCTATATTTTTTTCCGGAAAACTAATCCGCACCTAAAATGATCTACACTAATAATATCATTAAAGACTTCGAAAGACCTTTAGAATTGCCTACAAGCTACTTGCTAAGAGAGAAAGCCACCCATACAGTACGATCAGGGAAAGGAAGTGCATCTAATTGAATGTGATATTGATAAGGAAGATTTGCTCAGCCAATTATAGAGGGAAGCAAGGGATTGGTTGAACAATAGGCGAAAGCTAACCAATTAGACCAATCCTGACCTAGCATTTTCTCTACTGGCTTCCCATTGGCCATTTTCAGATTCATTAAATTAGAGCATATTTCGCTTTCTCTAGCATTCGTTGGCCGTAAGACTCAAAGTTCCACGTTTGCCTGTGGCCAATTAAACTAAACTGGGCTTAATGTTGTAAAGGAAAACATTGTGAACAGCAAAGAACATACATTGCTGAAGGCGTGATTCTGTTATCTACCGTCAGTACAAGCTTCTTCCACAGGGCTGTATAACTGATTACAGTAAATTACACGTATAAGCTCTGTCGGTTCTGCACCGCTCTAAACTGTTCTAGAGTCGGGTGCATCGAGTATGGGTAAACAAAGATAAGTACACCAAACATTTAAAGTGCTTTCAGAAAACTACACGCTTGGATGATCCTAAAACAGATAATGTGTGATTAAATAGATTAAATTGCGATAAAGCTACCTCATTATGTAATTTTAATTTTATTACTGAGCACAAGGTAAACAAGATCATGCTTACAACGGTATTTTGTCATAAAAAATCATACAAATTTACTAAAAAATTAATTTTGAATAACAATTTTATAATTTATGTATATGCAAGATAATCTTTTTGCCAATCCCAAAATAAGTTTTTTTTTTCATAATTTACAACTTTTCGTCATCTAGGGCCACTCCTAATTATTGAATCATAAAAAAATTGAGATTATGATGAGAAAAAAAAATATATATATATATATATATATATATATATATATATATATATATATATATATATATATATTGTTTGATTATTTAAGTTTTCTACTGGTCTAGGGTTTCAGTCAAAAAATAGACAATTCATATCTATATATAACCAGTGCAAAAACAAAAAACTGCACATTAAAACTTGTATACAATAATTAATAGATGATGTTATTGTCAGATAGACAGATAAGAATGAATTGAATCTAATGCATATAAATATAGATGCATATAGATATAGATATAGTAGTTAAATAGATATTTCAATAGGAATTTACATTAAAGATATTATTAGAAATTTTACTATAATTTGAGACAAAATGGTGTCTTACATAGACATAATTGTGTACTGTAATCTTTGAAAGAACACTGAAGCAAAGATGCAAGGAATAGTTCAGGTATGGAGGATTTTCCAAATTTATGACGTCAGGAGTCCGAGAAGTTCTTTATTTGCTGATTGATTTTAATTTTTTTTGTAAATTTATTATTATTATTTAGAAGTACTGTTGAAAAGGCGTGAATATGAGAACAATGAATTCTCGAAAGTTCGCGTAAATAAAATTGTTTATTTATTGACTGAAACCTAAGATCTTTATATAAACTTCACACACACACATATATATATATATATATATATATATATATATATATATATATATATTGTCTTAAAGCATATTGACATTCGTACAATTCTATTTTTCTTCTTAATGTGCACCAAAGAATTAGAAGTTGATCATATTCTAATTTGATCCCACCAAATTTAAATATTATCAAACATCAAGCATTATTTTTTTCAGGTGTTATATGTAACAAAATAATAATTCAACATTTAAATTCATTAAACTTATATCTTAGCTACACTAATTATGTTGACAAGTATAATAATTATGATAAACATATGGTTTTAATGTAAAAGCAGCAGTTTTAGGATTTATCATATTTCTTATTCGCTTCTGTCGCCAAGCAAGGTTGACTTCACTCTGCTTGGTTTGTAAACTTATTTAATTTAATGGTTCAATTAAATCTAATGATTCCAGAAAGTCCAAGATTTGTTTTTCTCTTATCGGATAAAAATGAAAATATAATAACTATGTATGGGTATGTATTTAAATGCATATTGGACTTTTTCTAACAAATACTAATCAAATCATAAGTCATGAGCCAAACATGAGATGGCTTCTTTATTTTATTAAGGAAACCATTTTTCACATACTACCTATCATAAGTCAAAGCATGTTTGGTCCATTCCTTTGAATAGTTTCCGATTCTTTGAAGGCAAGGAATAATGATATTGAGATAACAAATAATTTAATAATTATTTAGTCTATAATATTAATATTTTGGTCAAATTTCGATCCCATCATCAATTATATATGTTTTTTCTTTTAAGTTTGTAAATTAAAGCGGAAAAGTTGTATTTATTGCTTATACGTCCCCAAGTTACAACTAAACCGACGTTATAAATTTTCAGATCAGAAAAAAAGACGGTGATGGAAACAAGAAACGAGATGGAATCGAAATTTACATAACTCATCTAACTTCCTCGAATCTAGAGATGGCGAAAGACAAAGCGAAGCCCTCATCGAACACAATTGGCCCAAACTTTGTTTCTTGGGGTTCTTTTAATCAGTCGAATGCATCAACTATGAAAAGCTAACATCTTAATTTAAGATATGAAATAAGGAAAGACACCTCCCCCTTCTCCGAGATCTGAAAGGGTTCCTGAGTAGAGGCCAACTCGAAACTAAGTTTTCTCTGACTAGGAGGTCCTCCTTGATCGGGTAGTTAGTGATGCCGGGGGGCTACAGACAGCACTTGGGGCAATCACTCCTGGCTATTTCTGGCAACGGCCCCTGGCTAACGTCCACTTTGAACTTTATCTCTTCATCCTCAATATTCAATTCAGCCCTTGAAACCAATACCCCAATCAAATAAAAAAAACAAAAATCAAATACAATTACAGGGACATTAAATAAGCAATCCTCACTAATAAATGACATCTTTATAATCGAAGTAAAAAATACACAAAGATAGGTACGCTGAACATGTTTCGAACTTTAGGGAATACGGGCTTAATTGAGACCTTCCAAAAAATCAATCGGGCTAGTGACTAAGGATTACGGTAATATAGTGCTATAATATAGGGGCATTCGTACTATAAAATCTTCCTGAATTAGCTACGTGTTGTGAAATAAAGAAAAAACATTAATAATGTCTATACATCTCTGTATTTTGGTTTATTATTTTTAATAATGAACTTTTGTAATAGACCAAAAAAAATAAAATAAAATAACCTCTCCTCGAAATTTAAGAGCTTACATTTCAAGATGCATAGAATCCGAATAACGAATAAAAAAATATCCATTTCTTCTAATTAATTAATAAATTGTTTGCTTTTTGTTATAATAGGATATGATGCTTTGAATCACTGTTATCCTAATATTGTTATTTGGAAATAATAAGCCATTGTGTAATAATTTGCAGCTTTTTTTTTATTTTTATTTCTTTACAAAATCTAATTCAGGAAATTTATAGTTGCTTTTACATGTACTTATACGTGTTAGTTGTCAACAAACATAAGTTTTTACGGTATTTTTTAAACCTTGCCAATCTCTTACACGCATTACTCGGTTTATTATTGTTTCTTAGCGCTATGCATCTCCTCAGACCATTCTTCTTTCATTTTGTCTCCGGTGTGCATCATAAAATACGTTCAGTCCATCTTCCCTCTCATTGGCTATCACATTCCTTAAAGATTTCAGCTTAATTTTCAATTATGTAGAGATAATTTTCCTATCAACTGTCCGGAATCATGTGGAACCTGACAGATATTATATACAGATATAATGGCAGACATTATATGGTCACCAATATTTTCCATTGCTAGGTATAGAAGTATTTTCGGGGGATCACCTGTAGCATGGTGGCATAACAGGCTCCTATGCCAAAGGTCACGGGTTCAAACACGCAGATGGTCCTAGGATTTTTTAATGGGAGTCAAAAATCCTTAGTTATGCCCTCCTTCGGAGAGGACATAGAAAGGTCGTTCCTAGCCCGTGTGATGCCAGGTACTCGCTAAATATCCCTATCCTAATTTAACCTGGACAGGCAATATTTAGGGCTCCTACTGTAGCATCGTCGGATTAGCCACAGTAGCATACAGTGGCGTTAAGTAAATAAACAAACATGTATTTTCGATTAACTTTGTTTAAACCGTCAACTATTCCAAATCGAAAGTAACATTTTAAGGAACGATTTACATTTTTTTTTTTTTTTTTTGTTTTTAAGGAACCTGTTTTATCCACCAATTCTCAGTTTAATGCTCAAATAATGATTTTTCCGTTGCTCAAATTTTTCTGAATGTTATAATACCTTTCACCCAGTTACATAGATGAGTAAACTCTGCTTTATTTTCATAGTCCGCGTTGAAGTGTTAATTTTAGGTGGTAAAAGCCAAATACATCAAGAGCTAATATCAAATCCCTAAACATAAAATTTGGAGCTACTAAAGTAGCTTACTCGTGTTTATCCGTAAACTCGATACAACATGTTTTTATGCAAATGAAGCAGTAATCATTGAAAATCATAAATAAATTGCATTATTACAAAAACAACGCCATAAAATTATAGGAATGATAGACTATATCCCGGCCATACTTTTTTTTCCAAACTCTTCTTCTTTAGCTTTCCCTTTATGCCATTCAGCGTGGAGATTCCAAACTCTATATTCTAAAATATAGAGGAATCCTTTATACACAACTTAGTGTTCATTCGATTCATTGATCCATCGCTATCTACTACCTTGCATTCTAAATTTTGCAATGAGATAGAAATAAACCTTGGTCCGATTGGAGGTGGTGGTAATTTAGATTAAAGGATAGCTGAAAGGAGCTCGAAAAACCGTTCAAGGATATAAAAAAATAATTAAGAAAAATAATTTTCATAAACTAAATCCGATATTTCTTTTACTCTCAACTCCTAAACCAAGGTAGCTGTTACACGCCTCAGAAATGACAGATGGTCCCGTTTCACTCATAATAACTTAATAGCCAGAACGGATCCACCGCAACGTCACTGTTTAAAGTAACTCGCACAGTAAGAGTCATATTTAAAGAGAGGGCCCAAAATCCTCTAGCACGAGAGTCTGTTTTGTGATGCTGAGAATCATAATGGACAACTTTATTAACTTTACTATTAAATGTATTATATTTTTTTAATATTTGAAATTAGTAACTTTTGTATCTTGTGTCTATTTTATTTATTATTCAATACATATAAAATTATGTTCTTGTTTTTTTTTTAGTGTTCAATGTTTATTTGATTTTAGTAGATGGATAGGAATAAGGTCTAAAATAAATAGAATATTTAGGTCGTGGGGTGAGGTATGGTTGGTGACATAATATGGAGCATTGACGGTTCCAAGTTCGCAAAACTTTGTTTTCAAAAGAAATTGGAGATTTTCTGTGTAACAGTCTGTATAATTGGCCAGATCGTCGGTTAAGCTCTTGTAGTTTAACTCTAGTGTGCAGTTACCAAGTTAGTCTTTTGTCTAGAAGGAAGACAAGATACTGGACAGATTTTCAACAAAATAGACACCAAAACATTACATCAGGACAATTACAAATTTTTGACCATTAACCTTAAGTATAATTTTTTTTTTTCATTCGAAAGCACTACTACAAACAAAAATCTAAACAAACACATGTTATTAAATTTTATTTCCTTCGGAACAGAGTGGCTAAATTTATTTATTTATTTTTAACGTCACTTTATGCTACTATGGCTAATCGGACGATGCTACAGTCCTAAATTTTGCCTATACAGGTTTTATTAGGATAGGGATCTTTTACGAGTACCGAAGGACGGCATAACAAAGGATTTTTTACTCCCATTAAAAAATCGTTTTGAACCCGTGACCTTTGGCTTAGGAGGCTATTATGCTAGCCACCCAGCTACAAGTGATCCCTGTGGCTAAATTTAGGTTTTATAATATAGAATAAAAAACATAAACGTACACTTGTTGCGCAAATACATAATAAATAAAACTAAAGGTTGTTCACCTAAGGATCAACGACCTAGATTTCAATAACATCCTGGACAGAAACTGGAAAATAATATCTATTCTCTCTTTAATTCTTTGTTGAAACAATGAAGCGACCGATTATAAACAATTGTGACTAGGTCATACAAATCAGGTACCGTTAGCCGACCTCACTTTATTACTTATTTAATTGTTTCTTTTGACCGAGTCAACGACCGGGACAAAGGATAGCATTCTTTCAAGATCTTGTCATCGTCATTGTCTTTCAATTAAACACATGTACATGTAGGAATTAAAGGATAAAATCTTTTTAAAAAAATCTCATAAAAAAATAAGTTAGTTATGAATCTGTGATGGCCTGATGTGTGTGAGGGAGTGAGGTTATAACACACAGCTGGTGGGAGCAAAGAGGTTATGTGAAATGGATTTGTCACTGTCTCAAACATGTTTATATTTTAGTTTTCTTTATATTTAATTGAAGGTCATTTTTATTTATTATTTTATTTTCTGTGTTTTATGATAGTAGAAAGATTATTTTATTTTACAGTGGCGAATCCATTGCAACCTCTCACCAGCTGTGGGTTGGCGCTATCTCGATTTGTGTGTGCTCCTCATATTGTGTTCTCCTTTTGTATTATAGTATTCTATGCTTTATTTAACTGTTTTTATCATTACGAACAATAAAAGAACCATTCGTACTAATAGTGCCAGGCTGTAGTTATTTCGCCCTCACCTCCTCTAAAGTGGTGACCCCGACGGTGAGTTTTAAACTATTATTTTTTCTTCTCTTTCTCCTTTTTTTTATTTTTCTGGCAATATCATTACAATGCCATTTGATTTATTCACGCTGGACATGGAGGACAAGAAAGTGGAGGTGGAGTCAGCATCGGCCCCCAATGCGCTGGCGAGATTGCCAACTTTTTATAGAGAAGAGCCAGATCTGTGGTTCATTCAAGCTGAGGCGGTATTCAGCTCATGTAAGATCAGTAATAGTAAGAGCAAATTTCAGCTGATTATCGCCCAGCTTGATTTTCAGACTCTTCGACAAGTCGCAGATCTGGCTCGTAATCCGCCTGTTAATGAGCCCTATGAAAGGTTAAAAGAGCGGCTACTTTCCAGCTTCGGGCAGTCAGATAGCTGGAAGATGAAAAAACTCCTGGAAGAGCAGAAATTGGGCGATCAGAGGCCTTCCCAATTTCTGCGAGAGATGCAGCAGCTGGCAGGAGAGAAGGTCCCGGAGGACATGCTTAGTACTCTGTGGCTCCGGGGGTTACCTGAGGGAATGCAGGCGGCTTTGGCTGCTACCGATCATACTGATCTGACCAAGTTGGCCCGCATCGCAGATAAAATAGCGGAGATTCAGCAACCCCCAGGTAATCCGATTATGGCTTATCAGCCGGAGCCAACTCCGGGGCCTTCAAGAAGAGATGGAGGAGACATAGGAGCTGCCATCGAGCGCCTGACTGCCGAAGTAGCCGCTCTAAAAGCGCAAATGGGGGCCAGGACAAGTCGGCGGGACAGCGGATCGTCAAGTCGGAATCGCAGGGGCTCTAGAAGCAAGAGTAGACGGCGTCTCTGTTTTTACCACGAACGCTTCAGAGATAAGGCGACCAGATGCCGTCAGCCCTGCGACTGGAAACCGGCTAGGGCTTTAAACTAGTCATAGCGGCGAACAAGGCGGGTCCCGTCGCTATGGCTAACAACCGTCGACTCTTCGTCTCTGACAGAAAGTCCGGGGTCAGATATCTGGTGGATACCGGAGCCACCCTATCTGTCTACCCGGTGACGAACAGGACGAAGGCCACCGAGGAGTTCACGTTGTATGCTGCCAATGGGACGCCCATTCCAACGTATGGCACCATTGTCCAGAACCTTGATCTGGGGCTCCGGCGGAAAATGTCGTGGCGATTTATCGTTGCCAAGGTTAGCCATCCCATCATCGGCGCGGATTTACTTTTTCACTACAACATGATGGTAGATCTCGCCGGGTGCCAGCTGGTGGACCAGAGGACGGGGCTGACATCTAGAGGTAAATTGGCGAAGGTACCGGTGCCCACCATCTGCTCAGTACCAGCAGGAGAATGGTACTCCGCCCTGCTGCGCCGGTACCCTGCTGTGACTCAGCCTTCGTCCTTTATGACAGAACCGAAGCACGATGTCGTCCATCACATTGAGACCAGGGGAGCCCCAGTCACCGCGAGAGCCCGCCGCCTGCCACCGGGAAGATACAACACCGCCAAGAAGGAGTTTATGCAGATGATGGATGAAGGGATCTGCAGACCGTCGAATAGTCCTTGGGCCAGTCCGCTGCACATCGTCGAGAAGAAGGATGGAGGTATCCGGCCCTGCGGCGACTACAGGCAGCTCAACGCTAAGACGGTCCCGGACAGATACGCTGTGCCCAACTTGGCGGATTTCAACGTTAATATGCACGGTAAGAAGATCTTCACCACATTGGACCTTAACCGTGCATATTACCAGATTCCGGTGGCAGAAGAGGATATTCCGAAGACCGCCGTCATCACACCTTTCGGCCTCTTCGAGTTCCTCCGTATGTGCTTTGGTCTCAGGAATGCATCGCAAACCTTCCAACGGTTCCTGGACCGTGTGCTTCGAGGGTTGGACTTTGCCTGGTGGTTCCTCGATGATATTATCATCGGCTCAAGAGATGAAGAGGAGCACAAAGCACATATGGAGGAAGTGCTACGGCGGCTGCAGGATCACGGCCTCACGGTGAACCTGACGAAGTGTGCCTTCGCTCGTCAGGAGGTCGAGTTTCTGGGACATAGAGTGAACTCCTCCGGCATCAGCGCCCAGTCAGCGAAGGTGGAGGCCATAGTTTCCTATCCTAGGCCTGCTACTATCAAGGACCTGCGGCGTTTTCTGGGTATGTTTAACTTTTATCGCCGTTGCATACCCAGAGCGGCGGAAATGCAAGCTCCGCTCAACAGGTTCTTTGCTGGAGCGAAGAAGAATGACAAGAGGCCAGTCGAATGGAACAACAAAGCCGTAGAAGCGTTCGAGCGCTGCAAGACTGCCATCAAGAACTCCGCGGTACTGGGACATCCTAAGGCTGACGCTGAGCTTGTCCTGGTATGTGATGCCTCCAGCACAGCTATGGGAGCAGTCTTGCAGCAGAAGGATGGCGACGTTTGGCGGCCTCTTGGATTTTTCTCCAAGGCTCTCGCTCCAGCGCAACAGAAGTACGCCACGTACGACAGGGAACTATTGGCCATCCACCGCGCCATTAAGCACTTTCGCCATTACCTTGAGGGGAGACATTTTGCTGTCTGGACGGACCACAAACCGCTTGAACAAGCGTTCTATCAGAAGCCAGAGACAGCGACGCCCATGCGGATTCGGTTGGTAAACTTTATCAGCCAGTTCACAACCGACATCCGCCACGTACCCGGGGAAGACAACGCAGTTGCCGACGCGCTCTCGAGGGTTGAGGACATCGACTGTACCGAGGACTATGAGCGCCTTGCGTCCGAGCAGCAGAAGGATCCATCGGTTTCTGAGCTTCAGAAGAACAGCCGTCTTCAGCTTCGCTGGATCCAGCCTCCCGGTACAGCCTCGTCTGTCCTCTGCGAAACCTCTACGCCTCAAGCGCGACCATACGTTCCTGAGTCCATGCGAGAAGAGATCTTCCACCGCCTGCATGGGCTCAGTCACCCCGGGATACGGTCCTCGAGGCGGCTGGTCACGCAGCGTTTCTTTTGGCCAGGCATGAACGCCGACGTCTCGAGGTGGGCACGCTGCTGCATTCTCTGCCAGCGATCGAAAGTTGTCCGTCACACAGTGACTCCTCCAGGTACCTTTGCACCCAGCGGAAGGATGGAGCATATCCACGTGGACATCGTTGGGCCTCTGCCACTCTCCAACGGCATGCGTTATTGCCTCACGATGATAGATCGATTCACGCGTTGGCCTGAGGCGTGCCCGCTAGAGGAAATTACAAGCACCAAGGTAGCAGAAGCAATAGTGGGCACGTGGATTTCCCGTTATGGTACGCCTGCAAGGATTACTACCGACCAAGGGCGCCAGTTTGAGTCAGACCTCTTTCTTAGCCTCACTCGCGTCCTTGGTATCCAGAGGAGCAGACTACGGCGTACCATCCTCAGTCCAACGGGTGCGTGGAGCGGTGGCATAGGTCCCTCAAGGCATCCCTAAGAGCAACGTTGGGAAATATGGGGTGGACAAAGGTGCTACCCACCGTCCTATTGGGTCTTCGGTCGGCGGTGAGAGAAGATGTTGGTGCCAGCGCTGCGGAAATGGTCTTCGGCCAACCACTTCGCCTCCCTGGAGAATTTTTTGAACCCTCTGAACGGCGGGAGGACGCGGAGGCGACATTGAAGACGCTGAGGGAGGCGATGAAGACGCTCCGTCCAGCTCCGCACCGCAGCAGTACGGCTCGCACCTTTGTTCACCGCGACCTCAAGGACTGCACCCACGTTTTCCTTAGGGATGACACCGTCCGACGCCCGCTGACGCCGCCTTACACCGGCCCTTATCAGGTTCTCTCGAGGGAGGAGAAGACATTCAAGCTGCTGTTACCGACGGGACCGAAGACCGTCTCCATGGATCGCCTGAAGGTAGCACATCTTCTCCCGGGACCGGCAGAGGACAGCGGCAACAGGGATCTGCCTACTCCATCGCCCTCTGGTGTGGCCAGCGGCAAGTGCGATCACCCCACTCCTTCTCCCACATCAGTGGACTCCGGACCTTCAAATGACCTCGACTCAGAACAGCAGGATGCACCACCGCCTTATCGCACCCGGTCTGGTCGGGTGGTAAAGCCAAAGGTTCGTTTCTGTGCCGATGTCATTGGGGGGGAGTGATGTGATGGCCTGATGTGTGTGAGGGAGTGAGGTTATAACACACAGCTGGTGGGAGCAAAGAGGTTATGTGAAATGGATTTGTCACTGCCTCAAACATGTTTATATTTTAGTTTTCTTTATATTTAATTGAAGGTCATTTTTATTTATTATTTTATTTTCTGTGTTTTATGATAGTAGAAAGATTATTTTATTTTACAGTGGCAAATCCATTGCAACCTCTCACCAGCTGTGGGTTGGCGCTATCTCGATTTGTGTGTGCTCCTCATATTGTGTTCTCCTTTGTATTATAGTATTCTATGCTTTATTTAACTGTTTTTATCATTACGAACAATAAAAGAACCATTCGTACTAATAGTGCCAGGCTGTAGTTATTTCGCCCTCACCTCCTCTAAAAATCAATAGTGTTTGTTTCCACACTAACCGTTCTGTTTGAGTCACGTTTAACCTATAGGGACAGTGTAAAAAGGTTGAATACTAACAATAACAACACATAAGATGATTCACTGAGCAGAATAGTTCAATTTCTCACAAAATATGCAACTTCATTTAGTATTCATTCTATAGGGCACTATTGTAATCCAGAAACTTTCCTTACAGTGTCCAGTATTTTCACCATCTCATTTTTTTTTCTAATCCTCAGGGGGGTTACGGAGAAAAGCAACTATTATTGAAAAAAAAACTCTAGTTATGTTTTGATAAAATAAAAAAATCAGGAGACCACTCAGAATAGATGTCTCTGTTTAAGACTCATCACTAGGTTATTCCAACTAAATACGAAGTCCCATTGAGCAAAGAAGGACAAAACTAAATTAAAAAAAAAAGAATCATTTCTGCTGTTCTATTAAACGAAACGAGTTCAATTAAATATAAATGAAATCTAAACATTTTTCGTTTCTATTGTAATTTTTGTTGTGATTTTTCATTTTTAGAAAAGTTGAAATCAACTGGGACGCATCGAAAATTTAAACTGTGATTTGACTGTACTGCAGAATATTATTTTACATCTTAAGCCAGAAAAATATGTACCTTAAATGAATAGTATATTTATAATGTATATAATTTGTTGGGTGGCTACTCAGAATACAACATATTAAGTATATTAAGACAACCAGACTTGCTTTCACTTTTGTAGGTAATGAAATTTACAAACCTCTAAACTATTCGTTTTAGGTACAAATTTTTTTTTTACTTAAGATGTTAAATTAAATTATAGTTTATTTTCTCCTTAAATAACCTGACGAATAGAAAACAAAATGATATGGTGAAAATAGTAGACACTATAAGGAATGCTTCTTTATATTTTAATGTATATATTTTAGTTTAATTTTACATAGTTATTCCAGTTTTTTTAAACTTAGAACAAGTGAAAAATCCTTTATTCCATGGCAAGGCTGCCCTGATACATAGGGTTGCTTGTCATTAATCCACAGTAAACATACGATACATAAAATTTCCTTTGCTTGTTCTAACTTATTCCTTATTTAATTCTATTTTTTACGGATTTCATTTTATATTTATTATTTATTTCTCAGTTAAAAATTAAGAATATATAGAAATAATTTTGGCTCACTAAAGCGACATATTGTATTGAGTTTCCACTGCTTCCTTATAATCTTTGTTAGAGTAATTTGTGGTTTATTGTAATCTGAGTTCATGACACAGGGATACACCGTACCTCCCCAAGAGTAATTGATAGAGTAATTTTAATTGATAATTGATAGAGTAATTTTAAATGTCAAAAAGGGATTTATTTGGTATTACTACCAAAGAAAATCCATAAAAAGAATCCAGGAAGTGAGCGCTGCCTGAGAAATGTTCCCGAAGTTAAGGTTCGACCTAGGGGTAATAAATAGGTGGAATCACTTTGCATTTGAGTAGCTGAGCACTCAGCTTGACATCCCCACCCATCTTAATACTGATAACATTCTATTCCGGTTAAATAAGTTCCATTTCCTTTTCGAATGCTTTTCAACCCTTTCTTCCCAATGGCATGTTTTAAATCTATGGTTCCTTTAAAGAATTATTAAATTTTAACCGTAGTTTAGGTCCAGTGAAGATTAATTAACTGGGTAAAGTTGAAAAAATAGTAAATAGGTAAAGTTTAATTTTTATTTCTGGATTTACTACATTATTATTGTGAACTTTATTACATTATTGTGAACAGCTGTGTGTGTTAGTGCTTTCAAACTTATAAAAAAAATTGTTCTCAGTTAATTGTGTTAGTTTACCTTACCTTTGAAGCTCTTAAAGAAAGAGGAATACATAGGTACTTACTTTAAGGTAATTACAAATAACTTTGATTATTCCACTTTTCTATCAACAATTAACGCTATTTTGATAGCGTTAACCTAACATGACTGTTAGGTTAGTAACTGAGTTAATTATTGCAACATAATTATGGTTATTTCAAAAACAAATCTAAAGCCAAAAGTAAAATTAACTGCAAAGTCAGTTTCTAAAACAAATTTAAAACCCAAAGTACAACTAGCCCCTAAGTCAGTCAAAAATAAAACATCAATACAAGCTAAGGAAGTTAAAAGCGAAAACAAACCTATGTTACCAACGACTACAATCATGTCAGACTCCACCGAATGCCCAAGTACACTTCGAGAATGGACTAAGGTCTCTAGAAGAAAATCAGTCTCTCCGAGAACTGTTTCTCCTGTGTTAAACAGGCAAAAAAGTTTTGAATCCATAAATCCGTTCAATGTTTTAAATGTAGAAGAGGAAGCTCATCCCACTGAATCAGTACCAATTACTTCTAAACCACCACCAATTCATGTAAAATCGGTCTATAATTTTGCACAATTTTGTGAAGATCTTATAAAAGAAGCTGGGAAGAAAAAGTTTACACTAAAATCTAACCTCAATGGAACAGTAATAATGCCAACTGACTCGGACGCATATCGTAATATTATCAAATATCTTAAATCGAAAAATGCTCAGTACCACACCTATCAGCTTCAAGAAGATAGACCGTTCCGCGTAGTAATAAAAAATCTACACCCTACACTGAGCTGTGATATGATAAAAGAAGAATTAGAGGAGGAAGGTTATAGCGTTATCAAAGTTCACAACATTATTCACCCTAGATCCAAAATACCCCTTCCAATGTTCTTCGTAGATCTAAAAAAAAATGATAACTGCGATCAAATATTCTCATTACAATATTTATATCACACTCGTATAAAAGTGGAAGAACCTCGGTACAGAAATGAAATAGTCCAGTGTAAGAGGTGTCAAACATATGGTCATACGAAATCTTATTGTAACCTCAAACCACGGTGTGTGAAATGTGCAGGCCCACACCTCTCAGAGAGCTGTAAGAAGGGACGCGATGTGCCACCCAAGTGTGCACTCTGTGAAGAAGCCCACCCGGCCAACTACAGGGGATGTACAGTTCACAAGGAGCTGAAGCAACTGAGGCAACACCCGCCGGCGAGAAGTCCAAGATTTTATGAAGGAGCTGAGCAACTGAGGGAAGTTGAAGAGCACCAGAAAGCTAACAATTCAGTAAGGTATGAACCGGCGCCTCGACAAACACAACCTGACTTCACACTACCTCCACAACCACACAATGTACCAACATCTTCAAACTTCATTCCTACGACAGAAACTACATCGCTACCCAATGCTGTTCCCCATAGCAACGCTCAACTGGACGTCACAACTTTACTAACTAACTTCATTAACGAATTTAAAAATGTTGTGAGTCCCCTCATCTCACTTCTCACTACCCTAATGCAACATCTCCTGCCTAAAATTTCATCATGAAAGGATTGAAAATTCTTTTATGGAATTCAAATGGCATACTATCCCACAGAAATGAGTTAGAAGTTTATATTAATGATAATGACATAGATGTGGCATTACTGACTGAGACGCACTTGACAAGCCGGATGCAATTCTTTATACCATATTACAATACTTTTAGAACCGATCACCCTTCAAACACTGCTAAAGGCGGCACACTAATTCTTGTAAAACAATCCATCAGCCACCATTTTAATTTCTCTGAGGCTAGCGTAAGCCTACAGTGTTGTTCTATTATATTGAATGTATTTTCTTATGATTTGTCTCTTGCTGCTGTTTACTGTCCGCCTGGTGAAAGTTTGTCATCTCAAATTTAACGATCTGTTTCATAACTTAGGTAATAAATTTTTATGCGGTGGGGATTTTAATGCTAAAAATCAAGTATGGGGTTGTAGAATGACTAATTCTAGAGGTAGGGCCTTACATAACGCCATTCTTTCCAGCAATTGTTCGCATATATCTCCCTCTTCGCCAACCTATTGGCCAACTGACCTGAACAGAATACCAGACATTTTAGATTTTTACATCTGCAAAGGGCTCAACCAATTGCATTATGCTATTAAAAATTTGTCCGATCTTTCCTCTGACCACTCTCTTTTGTTGCTAACAATAGATATTAAACCATTTTTAAAATGTCCCCTTCCGACTCTTACACCAGGTCCTGTTGATTGGAAACGCTTTCGAAAAATATTAGACAAATCAATATCGCTTAATACTATCCTCCGAACTCCAGAAGATGTTGATAATGCAGTGCAACTATTGACAAATGCTATCCAACAAGCGGCTTGGAATTCTTCTTACCCCCAAAAACATGTTAATGAGATAAACCAAAGAAATTCTGTCATTCCAGAATCTATTAGATTTCTTATACAAGAGAAAAGAAAAGCGCGTAAAAAGTGGCAGAGAACTCGTTATCCCTCTGATAAGTATACTTTTCGTCAACTTTCAGTGCAAGTACATGACGAACTGAAGCGCTTTAAAACGGAAAATTTTAATAACCTCCTAACAAGTTTAAGTAACAATGATAGATCGATATGGCGGATTACAAAGCGTTTATTGGGTCACCGCGTTGTATCACACCCCGTTCGGAACCCTAATAATTCGTGGGCTAAATCTGATGCCGAAAAAGCGGAAATGTTTTCATGTCACTTGGAAAATACCTTTGCGCCTCACAGTGACTTGCAAGATTCACTCAGTGCAAGGTTAGTTGAGCAACAATTAGAAACCCCTTTGCAGATGACTCTACCGCCGAAAGCTTTTCATCCTAACGAAACATATACTATTATACAAGGTTCACCAAACCATAAATCTCCCGGTTATGACCTAATCACAAATTACGTTTTAAAAAATTTATCAAAAAAAGCCATTATCTTTTTAACTAACATTTTCAATTCTATCATAAAAACTACCCATTTTCCAGCTTTATGGAAGTACTCAATAGTAATTATGTTACCTAAGCCCAATAAACCAACTGACGATCCAAATTCCTACCGCCCAATCAGTCTTTTACCATCTTTATCCAAAATATTCGAAAAACTTCTGTTTCGACGTCTAAATTCAATTAATTCTTTTGATATTATTCCAAATTTCCAGTATGGTTTTAAACAAAATCATTCTACAATACAACAGTGTTACCGATTGGTTGATTATATTTCTTTTTCGTTAGAATCAAAACATTACTGTCCGGGAGTGTTTTTGGATATGAGTCAGGCCTTTGACAGAATATGGCACGATGGTTTGCTCGCTAAGTTAAAAACATTTCTTAGTCCAACATATTATTTAATTTTACATTCGTACTTAAAAGATAGGTTTTTCCGCGTAAGAGTAGGTTCTGAGTTCTCTAATATTAAACAAATAAAAGCAGGTGTACCTCAAGGCAGTGTTTTAGGTCCAACACTTTTTAATATATATTGCTCTGACATCCCACAGCATCCAGAAACACTTATAGCAACCTTTGCTGACGATTCAGCTATCCTGACATCCAATAAAGATGCCTCTAAGGCTTCTAAGGCACTCCAAGAACATCTGGACGACATAGCTTGCTGGGCAAAAACATGGAAAATAAAAATGAATCAATCAAAGAGCCTGTTCGTCACATTTTCTTTAAAACATAACTCCTGCCCTCAGGTCTTTTACGATACTATTCCTATACCAGTTTCTGACACAGTACGTTACTTAGGACTTTACCTTGACAAACGACTAACATGGGCATACCACCTCAAACGAAAAAGAAAAGAACTAAATCAACGATATGGACTTCTTTCAAGGTTACTAGACAAACGTTCAAAATTATCATTGACGAACAAATTAACTATTTATAAAGTACTAATAAAACCCATTTGGACTTATGGCATTGAGTTATGGGGAACAGCAAAAAAGTCAAACATCAAAATTATTCAATCATTTCAATCAAAATTACTTAGGAAAATTATAAATGCCCCTTTTTACGTATCTAACGAGACACTACATACTGACCTAGACATTCCATTCGTCATTGCAACTGCCACTGATCGCTACAATAAATTTCATGACAGACTGACCCTAAATTCAAACCCGCTGACTCAAAACCTATCAACTGCCACAAACCCATATAATCCGCCCAGAAGACTATCGAGGCGCTGGCCAAGAGACCTGAAATATTGAAAGTTATTAGTTTTTTTTTTATCTATGTAGTTTGTTACATCTGTTGTTAGCATATTTGCTTATTGCAAAAAAAAAAAGCAGATAGCAAATACAATTGTAATGCCAAAAAAACATCTATGAATAAATAAATAAATAAAATGGATTTACTACAGGACATTCACAAAACATAAAATAAATATTTGAATCAACAACTAAAAAAAACTATAAAATTACCATTCATTTTTTTTTTTTTTTTTTTTTTTTTTTTACAACATAAATCTTAATTTGTATAGAATACATCAGCACAGTTTTAAAACATTGATTGCAAATCCATTACAATACGCTACTTATTTGCTAAACTTTTTTTGTACATCAATTGTTTTTATTATTGGTAAACATTTAAAAAAAACCAACTAAGAAAAGAAAAAAGAAATAAATAAAATGAAATAAACATACAGATATAAAAATTAAAATAAACAAATTACAGTTATTAAAATCATAAGATAGGATTTATTTATTATATTTATTTATTTAGAATTTTATAACAGTATATGTTTAGTTCTCTTATGCCTATATTTAGAGGTTGATAGCTTAGTATAATTACCAATTTGTTTTATGAGGGTATCGTCAGTCAGTTGGCATTTTAAGAAAAAGGACTGTGTTTGTTAAGGTATAAATTCTTGTATTTTAGGGATGTCTAATTCTTTGTGCATGGTAGTTTTTTTTTGTGAATGTTGGATAATTATTAATTATTCTTAGACATCTATTTTGTAGTACTTGCAATTTGTTAATATGTGTTTTGCTTTTAAGACTCCAGGCTGGGCATGCATATGTAATTATAGGCCTGATAACAGATTTATAAAAAAAATTTGTATTTTGGTGCTAATTTTGAATGTTTATTAATGTAGGCTTCAATTCTATATAATAATTTACGGGCACTATTTATTTTATTGTCTATGTGATGTTTGAAAAGTAGTTTATAGTCCAGGGTGACTCCTAAATACTCAACTTGTTTTGAAATTACTATTGTTACGCCATTGAGTTGTATAGCAGAGGGAAAATCGGGTCTGCGTTTTGTAAAGATTATTGCTTCAGTTTTTTCTGTGTTGGTTTTTAGTCCCTACTGACTCGGGTATTTCTTACCATTCATATAAATTAAACAAAGGGGAGCGAAGTGGTCTAATGGATAGAGCACTAGTCTATTATTATCTGGGTCGCAGGTTCTAATCCCGGCTGTGGCAGAATATTATTTGTGTGATATATCAGCCGTGAGATAAACCCGGAGAATGGAGACCCTCCTGGGGTAGACCTAACTTCTTTAAAGAGGTACCCAAAATTATGGGAAAAAAACCTGGCAGCTGAGCGTGATTTCAGCCTAATCACCTTATTGCACCCCCGTTGCATAGTACAAATCATTGAATACTAAAGAAGTCATTCTCTAAATTATCGAACCATGCTGAGATGAAGTTCCAATATTCCTCGAAAATTAGGCGAGCTTCATGTAAACATGTTATAAAAAAACCGGAGAAGTGCCATTTGACCAAAATTTATCATTAAATATACATTTAAATATAACTGGATATATTTTTTTTCCCCAATTAACAATATGAAATTTAATTAATAATTTATGTAATTAAACAACTAGATATATTTTTTTTTTCCAGATCCCCAATTAATAATATGAAATTTAATTAATAATTTATGTAGTTAAACATCTTGTACTGTAACTATGTTACATTTTAAGATTGTGTAAGGGTGTTATGTTACTGTGTTGTTTACAAAATAGTAGTTCAATTGAAATTAGATTAGAGCTGATGGGGCTCACCCATTTTTTGTGTTCATGAAAGACTTATGACTAACTTATTACTAACTTAATGTCTAACTTATTTCTAACTAAAGTCCTAATCAAAACTAACATTTATTTATGTGGTGTTTTGCCATCGTACTGGAGCCGGTGCTGGAGTCATCGTGTTGAATAGTGGGTTAGTTAATGTTTTTAAAGAATAAAAAAATTTAACATGGCGTTGCCTAATGTAATCTGAAATTTTTGGTATTTCTAAAATTTCGTGGAGGAGATCGGCTTTCACCTTTTTCATTGAGGTCGAACGGGTCATTCTTCGGAGCATTGTATTTTGAAATCGCTGAAGGTGTTTCAGTGTGCCTTCAGTTAGGTGCGTAAACAATGGCGCGCCATACATTAGTGCAGGTCGTAATATGCCTTTATAGACTAAAAGTTTAAGCCTTAGTGAGAGCGCTGGAGAGGTTAGAAGGTGATGAAGTCGGTATGATTTGGTTCTAACCAACCTTGTTTTATTATACAAATGAGCAGAGAGTTCATATGGCGATCCATCTTGATACCAAGGTCAACTGGATATTAAATCATACCTCCTTCTTATATTTCATAAATCTTTAATAAATACCGGGAATATTGATTGATATTCATTGATATATTGTATCGAGTTGATCTTAACAAATGTCACTGAGAATGTCTAATATAACAAAATATAAACTATGTTCCATGAAATTCATTCAGCATGATGTAGAAAAGCGTGGCGTGTTTGTATAGGAAGTTTTTCTGCGGTAAAAAACTATAATAAAGTCCTAAACATCTTAAAGGTGTCATTACTAACTATACTCTTGAAGCGATGAACAATTAACAGCAGCTAAACCGGTTTCCCATTAATGAAGAATAATAATGACATAAAACCAAACATGATTTGGTCTATTAAAAAGCAGACCGTTGAAATAAACAAAAAAAATCTGGTGCGGGCAACACACGACTTTCACTTACCTATATTTCTAAAATCAATGAAAGAATTTTCAAATACAGTTAGAGATAAAAATACATGAAACTATTAAAGAAATAATTAAATTGAATTTATTTAGAAACATATGTTTTATTAAATAATCTATTATATAATTATCTAAAATAATCAGTTAGTTTTATCTTCTTTTCATCACTCTCTATTAACTTTTAAAAGCTTGAGCATAAGATGAATTTTTTCTAAAATCTTTAACTTTTCAACGGTATATCATATATGTATTTAGAATTTATGAAACTATTATTCTTCCGACGGTTCTTTACGGATGTGAGACGTGGCCGCTTACTTTGAAGGATGAACAACGGCTTAAGGTTTTCGAAAATAAGGTATTGCGTAAAATATTTGGTCCGAAGAGAGATGAGGCCACTGGGGAGTTTAGAAGGTTGCACAACGCGGAATTGCGGCACTTGTATAATGTGAATATAATTGAGCTGATTTCATCGCGGAGACTCAAATGGGCGAGTAAAGTTGTTGGGCTCGATGGCGAGCGGATTCCGAGAAAGTTGGTATTTGCTGAGCCGACTGGTAGGCGTCCGAAAGGTAGGCCGAAGCGTAGATGGGAGGATTGCGTTAAGGCTGATCTCGGGGGCTTGGGCTTGAATGGTGAACATTAGACGAGTCTGTGTAGGAGGAATTTGGTGGTATCGGCATCGAACCTTCGGGTTCGCTAAGCCTATTATCATATATGTATATTACTGTTCTTATGTTAAAAAACAAAAAATTGCACAAAAAACATATTTTTTCAGTTTTCTCCTTTAGTTGCTGTTCAAATTCGCTCAACTTGCATATTTAGCTGTTTTTTATCAATGGCAATAAGATAATATAGTTATTTTTATAGAATCAACAAAATTAAATAAAGAAAATAACTTTAAATAAAGAAAATTTAAAATATCGGCATTAAAGCCCTGTCAGACAATTTTAAATAGAATGAAACCTACATGATATTAAAGCACATTGCATTTTGCATCGATATAGTGAGTTTAATCAAAATCGTCGGAACCGTTTTTGAGAAAATCGAAAAAAAGGTGCAAAATGCATAGTATAAAGTGGCTCTTCTGGTAAGATTATTTTGATGAAAAAGGTATAATAACATCCCGGGCGTATATTTGTCTTAAATATGAAATATCAGTTTCGTAGGACTTACCGTTTAACTAATTCACAACTCATAATGATTGCGAATACGACTGGACTATGAAATTTTTACCTGCATTAGAAGTACTAAAAATGTCCATGTTTGTAATGAGTTATGGTAAAACCAACATAAGGTAATTAATCTGAGTTGGTTAGGATTTGGTTTTGATGATGAACTTCCCTATTCCTTCAACGCTGAAAAACGTATTTGCCGACTTAAATTAAGCCGAACGGGTTTATTATTTTGCATTAACACAAACGACTTTAAACTGTTCAATAATCAGTCGATGTTATAGTACTTTAAATAAACTATTGTCTGTTTATTTTATTTTTGGTAGTTACTTCACACACCCTTCTCACTCCTATGGATCTTAAGATTATCCTCACTGATGCTTCTAAGATTAATAGAATGATATTAGCCAAAAGATATTTATATCTGATTTAGATGGGGTATTGCAGTTTTTAAAAATGAGCTTTGTGTTTTCTCTTTCTTTAGATATATCCGCCAGATGCAGTATGATAGGAACCAGTCTTTATTTGGCCTACGATATTTCTGTATCTTTGCACCTGTCTTTGGGACAATTCCACAGATCTCTCCCTGAAATAATTAACACGTATGTAGTTAGATGTACTTTATTCATAAAAGATTTCAGTCAGCCGGTGTCCTCATCAAGAAGTGCATCAGTCATTGTTTCGCCCAGAAATCAAGTACCAATCAAAGAAAATTTCCAAAACACATAACGAATCTTTATTCAAGTCCTTCCTTTCCTTTCTGTTCTGAGAAGATAACAGAGCATATAATTAACTAAGTATCTGACCTTATTGATTATGAAATACACAGCCGTGAGTTAAAAATCATGTACGAATTTGTTGAAACATTTTCTCATTCCCAACTCTCGGTCAGTGGAGACCAAGTCGATACCACAACTTTGACGTGAAACTCTCCAGCTAATTGAATTCCTTCATCAAATCAGAGTCATATTGACAGACAATAAGGCAATCAGTCACTTAATTTACTGTTTAACTGTAAGATAAATAGTTAAAATCTAACATTACTAGATTAAGCTAAAAATAAGAGCTGTAACAAGGAACCATTTTTGCAAAACTAGTTATATACAAGAAAATAAAAATTATAATTGTCAGATGAATTACTTAAAGCAAGGACTTCTTCCGAAAAATATAAAAATGAATTATATTTTATTATATTTATAATTTTACGGAATTTAAATAAAAATATATCTGAAAAAGAACATGTACAGAAAATATGAGTAGTACGAAAATGTCTAAGCTCATAGCCTCTCAGAAGGAGGAGGTACTAGAATATATTTCCCGTGTCAGTGATTTTAAATATTTGCAAATATTGATTTTTTACTTCTTTTAGCAATAAAGCTAAAAAAGAATAACATTGACAGGTTTTTTTTTTCTCAAGCTCAGTAATATAATTATTATATATTATATATATATAATTTCTTACTCTGTTAATAATTAATTAAGTTTTATTAATGGATTTTGAAGCAACATTAAAATCGAAAACAGATATATTTCATATAGTACATAACTAAGCCAATATAATGGCTAACAGTGAGACTTACTCTTATCCACCGAGATATTATGTACATATATAAACGTTTCAATTTTATTATTTATTAAAAAAACGTTTAAGATGAAGTTAGCAGACCTGCTATAAATCAAAATATCTCAGTGCAGTGATGCAAGAATCGGCCCAAAAGAGCTTAAGTCTAACAGGCTATATCAAGAAGGGGCGTGGGTTACGCATCGAAAGGAATAAGTTGGAAGGATTTTGATATTTTATGGACCGTTTTAATTATCGTTAATCAGGAACCTGTACCTGGAACCATCCGAGGAGATACTAATCTACGCCCATGAGCACATTCTGTATTCTGCAATAAAGTTGGGAGCAAGACTTTATCTAAGTTGTAGGAGAACAATATAATTACAACACGAATAAAAAATCGTACATTTTTGCGATCCGCTATATGGGAATCACTGAATTATAAAGTAGGAACTTATATGACTAAGGTTCTCATTCCTTTACTCTAATTACAGAACCTAATTACGGATTATATCTTAACAATCTTTGGAGAGATGTTACAGTAAGATTGCTCAGTTAATTATATTCGAATCAAGTGCGGAAGTTTGTGCACAGCATTCTCTCACTAAAGTGACGATCATAACAATGGCACCATGTCAACATCCGCTAAGAAGAGGAGCCAACGAAACATAACTGAATTAAACAAACCCGGGTGCGGAAGGAGGAAGGCAAACAATGATCTGGGACACGTAAGAGTTGACATTGGGTGGCATCACTTTCCCTCACTTTCGCTTACAATTATTGAAACAATAGGCCCATTGTTTGACATGTGCTCATACCTGAAGACGTAGGCCCGGGCCAGATTTTTTTCCCTCGGGCGGCTGCAATTTGCTACCGGATCACTTTCGATTCCTCGGTCCTTTTGTCACGGTAATCTTCTTGAATAAATTATTGTGGTCACTTCTTGCCTCATGAATCCTTTGTTTGCTACCAAATTGCCTACTTGCTTTAGTCATTAAACAATGATCAAAGATGAATGAATGTAAATTATTGTTAAGGTATGGGTGGACTAATGTCAGGATGTTATATGGTCTCAATGAGCTTAATCCTAGAGAATAGATGCTACTTTAATATATGGTGAACATGTTTTTTGGTCGAGAAAATTAATTTATGTTTTTCTGTTTTTCGTTGTTTTTACTTCCCACACTATATCGAAATATATATTATATATGTCAGTTCCTATTTTCTATTGTAAGCTGCACACGGTAGTTGTCTTATCCCTTTTCCGAGTATATTTTTATCAACTTAAATAAGCTGAGAAAAAAATTATCTTTTTAAACAATAAATCCGTTCTTGAAATTCCATATATTCAACTAAAATATTCTGCAGTTTTTATTTTTAAACTAATGAATCAAATAAATTTAATTTCTTTTAATGATAAATTTGTCATCGTTTATTGATTTATGACGCAATAAAAATTTCTTACTAGAATTTAAAATATTTCTAAATTAAAGCAGATTAGCAAGATAATAAAAGGGACCATGTTTATTTAATTTATTATTTTACAATATACATACATTTTCAACTGTTAATCTTTATCTACACAATTTAATAATATAATTATCAAGATGATTAATGATAATAAACATAAGATATCCCAAGGATGGGGATGATCCACGATTTGTCGATATCAATTGTTCTAATGTTCTAAAATACAAACGTTTTTAGCCACTTATTATTTTTTTTTTTTTAGCATTGAGAATATATTGGGGCGGGATGGCTGAGTGGGTTAGCGCACGTTGCCTAGCCACTACAGATGACTAATAACTTGTAAAACCAAATAATTACGGGTTTGATTCTCGGTGCTGGGGTGGCAACCCCTGGCTTCAGAAACCCTCCTATAGCCTTCAAAGGCGAGGTTGGGGTGAAGAAAAAAAAAAAAAAAAAAAAAAAAAAAAAAAAAAATATATATATATATATATATATATATATATATATATATATATATATATATGCATATATTTAGAAAATTCAGAAGAGGTCACAAAGTCGTGAGGACATGAAATTTTCATTTCAATTACAGCTCATCCTTAATCAGCCTCTTAATAGAAGGAAATGAATAAATTTTGTTGAAACATTCATCAACATGTCTGAAAAGAAATGTGAAACGTTTAGCGTTTAACAATGAAACTGCTTATCATTTGTATCGATTTCTCATCAAGATTAAATGCAATTGATATAAGGTTTCTAATTATAGTTTGAATCATTAATTTTAAAGTGATTACCGATGTGAGATTTTAATCTAGAGGCTTAAGTTAATATTCACTCTAATGATATAGTTTATCGTGATAAAATGTAATAAAGAAAATAATTTCAATATTGTTTCACACATTTTGTTTATAATTCAAGTATAGGTTGAATTGAATTGAATAATTGCACAATTGAGACCTTGAATTCCAAAAGGTGTTGTATATTTATTTATTGAGATATATTACAGTTTGTTACAAAATGAAAAATATTAATAGTGATAAGAGAACACATTCATACATTGTATATGTATATATATATATATATATATATATATATATATATAAATATTTATAATAAAGTGAAATTACATAATATAGAAAATAAATAAATTCATAAATATAAAGTCAATAAAATAGTAATAAAAAACAAAACAAATCAAAACAACAACCTATAATTGAGCTAAATACGTTGGCAAATAAATAAACATCATACATACAATCATAACTATATAAAATATATACAATCTTCTGAAGGGATCCCAGACTGGGCTTTTAAAGCGGAATCCAAGAGATCTCAGCGCCTCTCTCTCAGCCGCATCACTGGTGTGAGCCAGTGGATTCTGAGTTAGGGCGCAATGCCCACAAACATACATTACAAGAGTGGAGGATCTGATCAGTGTCAGAATTCTAGTATAAATGATTACAGAACTTCGCGGGGCCACTGCCGTTTCAATCTTCGAGGATTGAATGGATGGGTGGAGCTGGAGAGGGATTGAGCTAGAGGATAAGGATAATGAAGAAGGTTCAGATGGAATTTGGAAATTTTGGATGGTACCACGTCTAATATAAATGGAATATTAAGGCCGTGTACCGTGCAAGGTACAGCTGGTAACATAATAAGGAGCATCAACTATTGCAAAAGATACTAAAGGATTTTTACGAAATAGATAGTTTGACATATTTGTATTCTCACCATTTAGTTTCATCTACATCTTCTTTTTCTTATATAAATAATCATACTCAATTCCTTTGAATACGCAATTTAGAAATGCAATAATTATCTAAATGCACTAATTAAACACATTCCTTCTTAATCATACTAAAACATTTCATTTCATAACTTTAAAGTAATTTTATCAATATAGGAAAAAAATAAAATCATAGATATAGATTTTAATGGTTTCTTAATAAAGTAATAAGAAATTTTCGAGATTTCTGTAAAATTTCCTAGAATGGATGTAGAATCTTTTGAAAATCAACGTCTCAATTGGCGGAGGCTGGTGCAGGATTCCAAGACTCGACATCTATTTTTAGTTTCAAATTTATCGAATATAATTGCGCATTTTCGAGTGCCTAATTAAAAAAAAAAAAAAAAAAGAAGTAAATTAATCTCCTTTACTAAAACAATGAATGCTCGTGTTTATTCTGGTAAATCCAAAAAGCATCTGGAAAATTGGAATTAATAGAGATACGAGAAGATTAACAGGCTCTAAAATTAAAATGCAATTCGACGTAAAAAACCGCGTTTTGGAAATTTGTACTAGAATCGAAGTGTCCTGGATTAAAAAAGGCTGAATGTCGAATCATTTCAATATTCGGAACATCTTACTCATGTGAATCATTTTATTCCAATTAAAGACAGGCCTGATAAATATCAAATGTGTAAATAAAATACATATTTTTTAATACATTTGATACCAGGAATAAAAGAAAAAAAATGTTCACTGAAATAAAAAGTTGCAAAAAAAAAAAAAAAAAAAGATTAATTAACTATTAATCTTATCTTTATGAATGTAAAAACATTACATATCTATATTTATAAAATCAAATGAGCAAAGAAAAAAACATATTTCTTATACATTTTATATTACTATTGACAATTTTTGCTCTGTTTCCCAATGAATCAACGATCTGACGTGGCACACTACATTTTTTCTATTTCTCTCTTGTACCAAAAACAGGCATTCATCTAATATACAGTTTACTACAAGATTTTCTGAAGAGAGTGGACCAACGGTAAGTCAAGCTCAAGAACGATAAGTTTTATCAAACTAAAATTTTATATTTTAGAAGTGTATGATACTTGCCTGTGATTTTATAGTAGCTTTGCTAACAAAATCGGAGTACCAGAAAAGCCACTTTGCATTTTACACATTTATCAGATTTTCTCAAAAATAGCTTAAATTTGTAAAATTTAATGTGATCTAATATCATGTAGGTTTCATTCTTATTAAAATAGTGTGACAGGACTTAAACGCCAATTTTTTAAATTTTTATTCTCTAAAAGACTGTTTTGTTTTTTTGTAGATTTCGAAAATATAACCATATAATCTCATTACCTTCGATATAAAACGGCTAAATATACAGGTTGAACGAATTTAATAACCAACTAAGGGATAATTGACCAAACATTTTTTTTTTTTTTTTTTAAATAAGATTAGTAAAATATATGTTTAATATACTATTTTGAAGTTATATATTAAAGGAAAAATAAGGTAAAATTTATAATAAGAAATAAGAAAAGAGCATACATTTAAGTGATTATTGTAGAAAATAATTTCTATTGTTGGATTATTAATTCTCAAGAAATTAAATCTAAAATACACGTTTCAATCGAAACTCAATGTAATTATTTACCTTTACTCTTTGTTCAGGTCTTACTATATTTAGAATGCTCTGAAATCGATTTTAACAACTGAGGTAAGTGAAACTTCTGTGTTGTGCTCACAACATTGTTTTGAATTTATATACTAAAGATGTAGTTAGAGAGAGAAGCTACACGATTGCTTTGAGTAGAAGGCCTGTTTAAAAAAAAATCTTATTAAATTTTAGATTATTGTTAGAACTCAGTTCATCACTCGTAAGTCTCAAATATTCGATATCATAGCCTCATCGATAAAATACATAATGTGGCCAATGCAGACTAAAACCATCAATTTAATAAACAGTTGAACAGTATGGCCAAGCACTCCAGTTATCGTATATTCTAAAATAAAGGCAACAGTGTGGATACATCATGCCAAGTTAGGGTAACTAGCCTCAACATATTTACAAGATACAATAAAATTAATTCAATTATTAATCTTAAGTCCATCTGAGGAAATAGGGGACATCAATCTCAAAAAAAGGGGGCGAGGAGGCTGAGTGGGTTAGAGTACTTTGCTTTGAACGCACGTTGCCTAGAAACCACAGAGGACTAAGAGGAAATCTCGGGATAGGGGGCTTTTTTCTCAGCATTTATCACCCGTCCTCAATCCCTGGCCCGAGAAAACCCCTATAGTCTTCAAAGGCGAGGTAGGGATGAAAAACAAGACATCAATCTCAAAATCAACAGTAAAAGCATTTTACTAGTCTCATGGAAAGCTTTAGTGCTTAGAAATATTAAAAAGGTACTTATGATAAGGAAAGTTCATTTTACGGTATTGAAAGTAGACCATACACGCAGCCTGTGGAACGAAAGACGGAGAAAAAAAGAATAAAATAAACGTTCTATCCAATACCTGAACCCGACCAACGTGCAAGGCGAGAAACAGCTCTCGTGAAATTACAGCTATAATGTCTCACGAGTAACACCCGAACTCTCTTCTTGAGGAGCTGTGCCCTGCCTTAACCACAGTACTAGCCATAGAGATCCCAGGAAAAAAACTGTAATCCCAGCGCAAGCAGAGGGTTCAAAGAGCTCGTCACGATTAGATTCACTTCTCTCTATCATTGACAGTTCGCTTTCATTAGGCTATTTTCTCCTAAGATTTCACTTTTTTCATTCCATCATCCCTACTTCGTACATTACGTATTATGCATCTACTACAATATCTAAAAGAGGCCGACAAAAGACATCAGGGCTTTCGATCGCACCGGCCGGCCGAGAAGTTGTAAAGTTCTTTGTGATGTTGAATAGCTGTCTCGGCTATATAGGAAGATCAATGCATCCAGCGACATTTTCCAATGTGAAAGCAAAGTGATATGGGTGCATCGAAAAATAGCTAATCAATGGCTAAAAAATAAGCCATAACGCAAGTCATCCAGCCAGCTATGATGCAACTATTTGAAGAAATCAACAATGCTATACAAGAATCGATTTCTTGGAATTATTCTTGATTACCGATTAAGGTGGAATGCACAAATATTATATATGCACAGATTAAGATATCTCATGTCTCTGCTCAACTGAGGAAATATTTTTATGTGTTCCATAATTTTTTTAGATTTTATATTTTATCGATAAATAAATTAAGATTAATTAAATTTACACATATTCAGTCAGTGATTAAATATGGTATATTGATATGTGATAATTCTTTTACTACACTTCTCATTCAACTTCAGACTGTGCAGAAAGAAATTATTAAGGTAACTTAGTGTATGAATCCAAGATTAGCCATAAATAAAAATATTCTCGGCCTCTAACACAATCATAATCTCAATTATGAAGGAGCTGTATTTTTGACGGGATAAGCTAATCGGGAATATTGACCACCATTTTTCTACAAGAGTAAAAACTTACCTAAGCTTAGTGGTGCCAAGACTAGGGGTGGGCATTATCGAATGGCGATTATCGGATCATTCGATTATTTCAATCATTCGAATTAATCGATTATCGGATTAATCGGTTTGTGGAGAAACGAATGATCATTCGAACTGAATTGTTTAACGATAATCGAGGGATTATAAGGGAGCTCGGATGATCGAACAACCTTTTTTTTTGTTTTGTTTTTTATGATCTAAATCATTTATATACATATTTCACCTAGGCTTAGCCACCATAGAGACGGGAATTGTGGTATATTGTCTCTCAGAATGCATATGAACCATTCCATCATTCGATTATGGAATCATTCGATTATTTAATTCATCGAAGTCCGATCATCCGATTATGATGATCATTCGATTATGCCCACCCCTAGCCAAGACCATAACATAGTTGAACGACACACTATATTTGTTATTCCATTGCTACTGTTCACAGTAATATTCCTCCAAATTTTCGATATTCTCTCATGAATCCTCTAAAGCAGTGGTTGCCAAAAAAAAATTTTCTCGGACCCCTTCGTATAATCATTTCAATGGTAAGGATCACGTAAATCCTAAATATTAAATATATATTAGGATATTTAGTAGGCTTTAGCGTGTCACGTACTTTGCTTGCGAAATACTTCCACCTCTAGAGATGGTCTGATGGGGAAACGAAAATGAAGAAAAAAGAACTAGGCCTAAGGAGTTTACTTCAATCCGCGAAACATTCAATAACTAAAAATTAATGTTGAACCTAGGAGATGTTTTAAAGGGAATGAAAAATCCTTTGTTATTCCGTCCTTCAGAGGGGACGTAAAATGATGGCCCAGAGCTTGTGCTAATAAGGTGATTGATAAAAATCCTAATTCTTATTAACCCTAGATTGGCAAAATTTTGGACTTCCACCTTAATATTCTTCGATAGCCACAGGGAAAAATAGTATAAAATGACGATAAATGAATACAAATAATCTAAATATTTATACAATAATGTACTTATTCAAATACTCATAAAGAAATGAAACATTGTTCATTATCCACTGCAATATATCATACATCTTTTGTTTTTTAAGCTCATTTATTCCGAAATGCTTGAAAATGACTAATTATAAGGTTGTGATTGTGGGATAGCAGGCACGTGTCAATAAACACAAGCAATTATATCACTTCGAATGTTAAACTTGTCCACGTAGAGCGTGTTATTAATATTAAAAGCCAGGGCTTCACAAATATTTTATGTCAAAGTAATTTAACGATATTATCCAATGACATCCCTCGGACCTTCAGAGCTACATGGACCACTACTTGGGATCCACTGCTCTAAAGTATTAATAAAATGTTACAATATGGACGAATATTGAACAATTAAATTCAACTTACTTATTGATATGGACATTTCATCCTCGATGCCCCCGGACGTTATTCATTCTGATGTTCTTGCTTATTTTGAATGATTAGTTGTTTATAATTGTTTTTTATATTACTTAAATATTATACAGTTTAATTTCGAATTTACGTGCCTTTATATTATATCGCGTATTTATGTATATGTATTCCTTATCACTTTTTGTTGGTTAGGTCAATTACTGTCTCTTACTGTGCGTTATTGTATTGTACTTCTATTTAATTGCCGAAGGTGAACTCCTTTCTCACACAGGATTTCCTTAGTGGGATAGTGACTTCTAACGCACTTGCACTGTAAAAATGTATATATATATATATGTGTGTGTGTGTGTGTAAATAAAATGCATTATATATATATATATATATATATATATATATATATATATATATATATATATATATATATATATATATATGTATATATATATAATGCTCAAACAAGAAAAATAAATGTATGTTAACGGAAGAATAAAAAAAGATATATTAAAAAAATATAATGTTTAAAAAGAGCGAGGGAAAAAAAAAAAAAAAAAAAAATATATATATATATATATATATATATATATATATATATATATATATATATATATATATATATATTTCCTCTCTCTATTTAAATATTATATTTTTTTAATCTATCTTTTTTACTTTCACTTACTATATATTATATAGGGAAGTATTGCGATCGTGAAAATTTTCGAATTCCAGTTTTCAACGGAAATACACGTTTTAGGGTCCCCTGAGTCCAAATAACCAAGTCCCGCAAAAAGGTCTGTGTGTGTGTGTGTGTGTGTGTGTGTGGTAACTCCCGGGCGGAAACGGTAAGTCCTATGAAACTGAAATTTCATATTTAAGACAACTATACGCCCGAGACGTGACAAAACTTTTTTCATCAAAATGAGCCTACCAGAAGAGGCACTTTATATCATGCATTTTTCACCTTTTTTCGATTTTCTCAAAAACGGTTCCGACGATTTTGATTAAACTCGCTATATCGATGTAAAATTTAATGGGCTTTAATATCATGTAGGTTTTATTAAGATAAAAATAGTCTGACAGGGCTTAAATGCCGATATTTTAAATTTTCTTCCGCTAAAGTACCTTTAATTTTGTAGATTCAATAATAATTTCTAGATTATCTTGTTAACGCTAATGAAAAACTGGTAAATATATAAATTGAATAAATTCGATACCCAACTAAAGGAGAAAACGGAAAAAATATTTTTTTAATGCAATTTTTAATTTTTGAACATAAGAGCAGTAATATACATGTATGATATACCATTGGAAAGCTAAAGATTTTAGAAAAATTATCATCTCATACACAAGCTTTTAAAAGTTAATAGAGAGTGATGAAATGAACATAAAACTAACTGATTATTTTAGATAATAATATAGTAGATTTTTGAATCAAACACATGTTTCTATAGAAATTTAATTTAATTTATTACTTTCACTTACTATATATAGTAAGGGGAAGTATTGCGATCGTGAAAATTTTCGAATTCCAGTTTTCAACGGAAATACACGTTTTAGGGTCCCCTGAGTCCAAATAACCAAGTCCCGCAAAAAGGTCTGTGTGTGTGTGTGTGTGTGTGTGTGTGGTAACTCCCGGGCGGAAACGGTAAGTCCTATGAAACTGAAATTTCATATTTAAGACAACTATACGCCCGAGACGTGACAAAACTTTTTTCATCAAAATGAGCCTACCAGAAGAGGCACTTTATATCATGCATTTTTCACCTTTTTTCGATTTTCTCAAAAACGGTTCCGACGATTTTGATTAAACTCGCTATATCGATGTAAAATTTAATGGGCTTTAATATCATGTAGGTTTTATTAAGATAAAAATAGTCTGACAGGGCTTAAATGCCGATATTTTAAATTTTCTTCCGCTAAAGTACCTTTAATTTTGTAGATTCAATAATAATTTCTAGATTATCTTGTTAACGCTAATGAAAAACTGGTAAATATATAAATTGAATAAATTCGATACCCAACTAAAGGAGAAAACGGAAAAAATATTTTTTTAATGCAATTTTTAATTTTTGAACATAAGAGCAGTAATATACATGTATGATATACCATTGGAAAGCTAAAGATTTTAGAAAAATTATCATCTCATACACAAGCTTTTAAAAGTTAATAGAGAGTGATGAAATGAACATAAAACTAACTGATTATTTTAGATAATAATATAGTAGATTTTTGAATCAAACACATGTTTCTATAGAAATTTAATTTAATTTATTACTTTCACTTACTATATATAGTAAGGGGAAGTATTGCGATCGTGAAAATTTTCGAATTCCAGTTTTCAACGGAAATACACGTTTTAGGGTCCCCTGAGTCCAAATAACCAAGTCCCGCAAAAAGGTCTGTGTGTGTGTGTGTGTCTGTGTGTGTGTGTGTCTGTGTGTGTGTGTATGTGTGTGGTAACTCCCGGGCGGAAACGGTAAGTCCTATGAAACTGAAATTTCATATTTAAGACAACTATACGCCCGAGACGTGACAAAACTTTTTTCATCAAAATGAGCCTACCAGAAGAGGCAATTTATATCATGCATTTTTCACCTTTTTTCGAGCAAAATTATCATCTCATACACAAGATTTTAAAAGTTAATGGAGAGTGATGAAATGAACATAAAACTAACTGATTATTTTAGATAATAATATAATAGATTTTTGAATCAAACCCATGTTTCTATAGAAATTTAATTTATTTAATTCTTTAATAGTTTCACGTATTTTTAACTCTAACTCTATTTGAAAATTCTTTCATTGATTTTTCAAATTGATGTAAGTGAAAGTCGTGTGTTGCTAGCACCAGATTTTTTGTTCTTTTGTTAACATACATTTATTTTTCTTGTTTGTGCATTTTTATTAGAATTTATCTTTTAAGTTTTCTAACTTGTTCATGCTATTAGTTTAAGTCCATTGTGTTCAATTATTATACTCTAAGACTAAAGTCTTGTGGGGGGGCTCGTCCCAGAATAAATAAAGCATTATTATTATTAATTTGTATTGAATTAAAAAATAATTATAATATACCAATAAATGCTGTTGATCAAATAATGAAAATCATCCGAACAGTTGGGGCAATGAAACTATCGTGTCAACAGTCATGAAAAAAGAGTTATGGCTTTAATGGAATAAAATATTATCAAAATATTCTGAACCACATGGAATTATAAATGAATCTAAATCAATCAAACCAACTCTATTCAAAAGTGGCAGAGATAACTTGGAGACACAGTGCAATCTAATTTTAAATTAAATGTCATTACATGCATTCACATATTGTAAAGGAGCTTTAAAATACATAGCAACAACAACAAATACATAGCTGAGGATGGACTGACCGTTAGAGATGAGAGGCAATGTCCAAACCGTGAGAACGGCCAAACAATGGAACAAGTGCATTAGTATCGTGCCTTTATATTTATTCTTTCATTAGCGAGGGCAGGAAGTTTAGAGGAATTTTAAATATCCTTGCGCTAATTGCTTCCTCATTTAAAAGTACAGTTGGTTGTTGTTCTAAGGTTATTTGCATTTATTCCGAATAAAGGTACATTATGGGGAGGCCAACTTTTTTAAATGTGTTGTGCGAAAACTGCTTGAACAAAATACACTGGTACGATTTCGCTTTAAGTATACAAAACCAATGTAATAGTAAACCACTCATTTTGGGTAGTAGCAACACATTTCTTTGATTATGGAATGTTATCAAAGTCTTAGGTTCTAATATTATTATCACATAATCACATTTTGTAAAATTATAATAAACTAGTCTGGGAAAGCTAAAATATAAGATGTAACTAAACAGTATTTCTGAGTTTAACCTCTAATCCTCTTTTTTGACCTATATATTATGAAGAAAAATACAGTCGTTATAACAGAAATATAACTCAGTAAAAAATATGTTTCCAAAATGAAGGATATGCGCATGTTTTTAAAAATGCCGTTGAAACCAAAAAATAATATATAATATGTAGATATTTATGTTCTCACTAAAACTAATTATCATATAACTTTCAAAACTATGACCACTATTGATTTGTGTTTTTCCACTTCAGTGTAATCTCACAATGTTAATTGTTTTTAATAGCAAAATGCTTAAAAATCGACGTCATTAAATATTTAATTCTGGTAGTAGTTAAAACCACTAACCTAGAATTAAAAAAAGGATATATATATATTTTTTTTTATATTTTATTTCATCAAGTTTATGATGTAAATAAGTAGACAGTAACAAAAATGTTCGTATTTGATCAAACTCATTACCATACAAAGCTAAAGCAATTTCTATGACCACCATGTACATTCATTAATCTCGATGTAATGTAAATAGTAAGAAAAAGTTCAGTGTTTTGAACTGATTTTGCAGTTTTTACTTTACTCACTCATATATGAAATGCATAGTAAGGGAAAGTATTGCAATCGTAAAAATTTTCGAATTCCAGTTTTTTAATGGAAATACAAGTTTTAGGGTTCCCTTAGTCCAAATGACCAAGTACCACAAAAAGGTCTGTTTGCGCGTGTGTCCAGTCCAGCCCGTCCAGTAAACGAAAAGTTGTACGAAATTGAAATTCCATATTTAGGACAACTATACGCCCTAGATGTTAAAAAATCTTTTTCATCAAAATTAGCCACCAAAGAGGCAACTTTATACATGCATTTTTAATGTTTTCATGGGATGTAAAATTTAACGGGCTGTAATATCATACAGGTTTCATTTGTTTGAAATATAGAGGGCTTAACTGTCGGTATATTAAATTTTCTTTCCTTAAAGTACCTTTAATTTTGTAGATTTCGTGAAATTTAACATATTCATTTGATTAGCATTATTAAATATAGAAATAGATTTTATAAACTTTTTTTTTTTTAGTACTGCTTCGGGCCAGAGGATGAACGGAGATTTGTGCCAGAGTTTAAAGCCCTCCGGCAAGTAGGCTCTGAACGCTGAGTGAACGCGCATTCACCCACACAACCAACAACAACCCACTGGGCAACCGCGCCCCCTTTGAGCCACAAATGACATTTTAGGTGTGAAAAATTGTTTTCGTAATCAAATATACGTTGCGGTATTCGATTTAGGATGTTCTCACTCCCTAAGCTCATTTCAACAATCCAGAAATATACCAAATTTAAAAAAAACAATAATTACTAAAATAACTTTGTAATCTCGTAAACTGTACGATACTTTAAACCTTTATTTACGACCCTATCCCCAGCAGGAATGCCAGAATATTGACAAAAATATCTAGCTAGCCTCAGCCTTGACTGAGAGATAAATGAATCAAAAACCCGTCACAAGATGAAGATTGATGATAAACAAGTGGAGGAGACTTTTCCCACCTCCTCACCTCTCTCTTTAAATGTACACAGTACAGTAGAAGATATACCTTACAATCCCAATAATCCTAGGAATTCCAAACATTCAACGGGCTTTGAAAAAAAAAAAAAAATAAAAATACCTATTTAATTAAATGCGTAAAATTTTAAGGAAACCTAAGAGACTTATAACTAAATAAATCTAAATTTTAAAAAAGTCTACCTATATTTGCAATAACTCTTGATTCGGCCTACTTTAGAAAATTGGTTTAGTACCAAACAAATGTTATTAGAATTGCCCTTAGAAGGAAATATATATAATCAAGAAATGTTTCAAGTGCCGATCTATATCCGAATACAAATTTAATCATTACTTTGATCCACCCTACCCATTGCCAGTCTAACATAATTTAATTATCCGTGGCCTTCATTGTTGTGATTAGTATTTACCTTTGCAAGAGAAAAGGCAATAATAATTATCTTTAATCCCATCAGTGCACTATTCTATTAAAAAAATATTTAAATAAATGCAATAAAAATCATACTAGAGTGAAACTTGCCCCGCTACATTACAGTTTATTGTCTAGAATAACTTACTTTAATGGCATTCATAACAAAAAAACAAACTTTATTAGCATTTAAAAGCTAAAGCAGAACTGTTCTTCACATTTTTTTTTTTTTGTTTATAACGATTCCTTCCGTTATGTTTCATCTGATACTTTTTATTTTTCAATCTTTATTTCTCACGAAAATAAATTCCATGGTGAGTAACTGTAGAGGCATAATTATCTTTGTGTGAATCACTAGGAAACAACAGGATATTCCTCGTTAATCATAATATGAATCACTGAATCCCAAGCTGGTTACGTCATCTTCTGTCAGTGGTGTTAAAGACCTGGCCTCTTTAATGAGCTTTCGCTACTCCTAGTGTCTCTGGAACGATCATGTGCCCATATTTTCCACTTAGGTACATTAAGTAGGACCAGAGCTTCCTACCAACTGAGCGACATAGCTTTCTAATGAATATTTAGGTTCGGCCTATCAATTTAAGGGCTATACATTAGTTTCTTTGAGGATCTCGTATAGTTAAATTCTGGAGATATTTTAATATCAAAGAATGTTCCATATTTCCGCTCATAATTAGGTACCGACCTGATTGCAATTTCATCCATTATGTCCTAGGTCATTTTAGATATTACTGGTATATTATTCCAGACCAAAATTCTTTAACACCTTGGGCGATTGCTAATTCAGTTGACGTCTTGAATATTGAAACATAGTTGTCGAGAAGGTTTTACGCACATTAATTTAGCTCAAACTATACATCACCATGAATTAGAGCATAAATCGAATCGTAGAGTATATTTATACATGTATATTGTACATTGTACATGTATATAGATAGATAGATAGATAGATAGATAGATAGATAGGTTGATAGATAGGTAGATAGATAGGTAGATAGATAGATAGATAGATAGATAGATAGGTAGATAGATAGATAGATAGATAGATAGATAGATAGATAGATAGATAGATAGATAGATAGATAGATAGATAGATAGATAGATAGATAGATAGATAGATAGATAGATAGATAGATAGATAAGATAGATAGATAGATAGATAGATAGATAGATAGATAGATAGATAGATAGATAGATAGATAGATAGATAGATAGATAGATAGTAGATAGATAGATGATAGATAGATAGTAGATAGATAGATAGATAGATAGATAGATAGATAGATTGATAGATAGATAGATAGATAGATAGATAGATGATAGTAGATAGATAGATATACTTTTTTTCGTTAATTATATTTATAGATATTTACAACTGTCTAGTTAAATACATTCAGTAAATATGATACAACTATGCTAAACTAGAAGGTCCCGGGGCATTTTATTCTTTTCAGATGCCTCAGAGGATTATTAGGGATTGTAGAGGAAAGAAGGATTGAAAATAGTGGGCTAGAGTGGGAATGGATTTGAGGTTATATTTAAAATATTTCTACGTACTTCACTATTTACATTCAACTTGATTTTTTCTGACAAATATTACTCAACCCGCTAACAATAAGAACTTTCTACAAGTTTCATCTTAGCTGGAATAACCTAATAATAATTATTATTATTATTTACATTACATAACCTAGACGCGATTTATACCTATAATCCAGTAATATTAACTAGTGTGTCCACGAATCTCTTTAATAAAAATTAATATCATTTAACAAAAATATTTGGTTGATTAACAAGTTCATCTCATTGCTGAAAATCATATTTTTTCTTTCTATGGCGATTACTTTCAAAGCGCTTTGAGATATTAGGCTGGAATGTTATTAAGACATATCTAAATAAAATGGTAGAGATTATGCTATAAAAAGAATATAAGAGTAATGATCTACTACAGTCGTGGTTCCTCGCCGCTCAATTGGAAAATCTTTTTTGTGACACAGGCGTCAACGTCTTAAAAAACTTGGAACGATCCACAATAAACAAATTATTTAAAAAAGGTAATGAAATAGTAACATACTCATAGATGACGGCAACAAGGAGAACCTTAAAATGTCTTGTAGATGTCATTTATGCTACCCAGATAACACCCGCAGAAAGCTTTATTGTAGGCTAGATCAGTGTCCTCGTCGAACAAATTATGTTAATATTACGGTAAAAGGAGGCCCCATGTTCGTTGACAATTAGAGGTAGGGCAAGTCGGTAATACTCTTTCGTAATTTTATTTCGGTATTGTCTTCTCAAGAATGGCATCAGACGTTATTTTCGACAGAATAAAATTAAATCATACTATTCAGTTCTAAATTGTAGAAATAATGGGTAATGTAAATGAAACTGTTATGCATATTTTTCTTTTTCCCTTAGTCATCGCATCAAGCGTGAACAGCTTGACCTATTTCTCTAATTCTTTTTTTTATATGTTTATATCAGTCAGGAGAAGGATCTTTTGAAAGAAGAGAAGAGAAAAGTTACTTTGGTGAATAGTTTTTCTTTTCTTTTCTTTTTTCAATATTTTAAATGATAAATTTTTAAATGTCCGTTTTCAAGGTAAAGGATTTTTATTAAAAATATGATATGAAAACAAGATAATTTTATTCGAAGTTTTATCGAATTCACCTTATTTTTCTACACAATTTTCCCAACGTGACACCAACTTTTTTATCCCCGAACTGAAAAACCTGTAATCTGTTGGGGACAAGTCGGGAGAATATGGTGGGTGCGGAAGAACTTCGTAGTCCAGTTCTTTCAATTTTTGCACGGTTTGTTTTAAAACAATGGGGTCTTGCTGCCGCTCAGTGAGATCATGAGGTACCCATGTATCGAGCTTTTTTACTTTTCCAATACACTTAAAATGCCTGGAAACGGTAGATGCACTTGCATTTAGTTGTGCTGAGAGTCCTTTAACTTTTTGGTAGGGGTTTCCTCCTACTGTATGTATGAGGACATCGTTTTCTATTACGGACGGAGGTCTTCCTCGGGGCAAGTTTTCCAAGTCGGTATCCCCAGCGGACAAATTAGAAAACCGGCTGCGAATGGTCCGTTCATTAACACTCCATTCCCCAAACGCCTTGCGTTCTAGCGGTCTCAGCTGCTGAATGGCCGAGTTTAAACTCGTAGAAAAATATTACTCAAAAATCGCGTGTTTCCATCTTCATATTTGGAGGTATACTAAAAAGTGGGTAATTAATTGGGAAGCTAATGTTTATAATACAAAGGTAGAGGATTAGTAACTGTTTATTTTAAATATGTAAACATTCGGAAGAAAACGATAGAGACCTGCAAAATCCTTTATGTATTTTAGAAACTATAAAAACAGACATTTCATGTGAAACAACCTAATATATATATATATATATATATATATATATATATATATATATATATATATATATATATATATATATATATATATATAAATGAATCGCCTTTTCCCTTTCTCGTCACATTACGCGTGGAAGGCTTGACCTATTTCTCTAATTCGTTTTTTGTTATGTTTGTATGAGTCACGAAAAGGATCTCATGAAAAAAAAAAAAGAGAAAAGTAATTTGGTAAATAGATTTTTTTTAAATATTTTAAAGGTAATAATTATAACTCTCTCTCTCTCTCTCTCTCTCTCTCTCTATATATATATATATATATATATATATATATATATATATATATATATATATATATATAATCGCCTTGGTCTTCGCATCATGCGTGAACGGCTTGCCCGATTTTTCTAAGACCTAGTTCAGACATGACATCGTCTATAGGGGCGGTTAGTATAAAATAAAATACAATTTATTTACAAACTGAAAAATGATTTAGAATCAGCAAAATAAAGTTTTTTATATTGTAATGCAATTGACAAAATGTCGTATAGGTGATAAATTTAAATTACAGTGTAGTTGTAGTAATGATTATACGAGTCAAATAATAACCTGTCTGTTTTTTTAAATATTCATTTAAATTAGTCAATTCATTTCCGAAGAACGCAAAGGATCGAATAACAGTTTTCAAAAACCTTTTAAACTTTCAAGAAACTAATAACTTTCATATTTTAAAAAGGGTTATTGATGGTAGTTAAATGTAGTTTTCAGATATTGAAAGGTTATCATGCGCTATAAAGTGCTCCTATATCGAGCTGAAAGCCTAATAGCTTCTATAAAAGACCAATTTTTCAATATTAATGAAAATATTATGAGGTTAGCGGGTAGAAGCCCAAACAAACCTGCCGAAGACCGGAACGTGGAAACGGGTCGTGAAAGAAAACAATTTGATACCGAACCAGGCCATTACCAGAGCTCTACCGGTAGCTAGTGTCAATTAGCAATCTATCATAAATTAATACCAAGCCCCAGCCTCCTTCCTTATTCGCTCAGAGCAAATAATAAAAAGCACGACCCAATTGCTATCTGGGCCTTACTAATCGGAACAAAACACTTTAAGGGTCATTACTTATAAATCCACCTTCCTTAGACTAGTCCATCGCATTCGATTAATAATGGTGAGTGTCAACTATTTATTAGTTTTTCTTTTAATTAAGATATTTTTTCCACTGTAAAATTGATGATTTTATTAATCACAAATGTCGTAATTTCCAGATTATTTATAACAGAACCACCATAATACATGTAATTTAATCTAATAATCTGAAATGGCACTGAGTCCTAATTACAAATTATTTTTATATAAGTTTTAATAAATCGGTAAGCCTATTTTTTTTATTTTATTTTTATTATTTATTTATATCATATTTACAACTGTACTAGTTAATACAACAAGTAAATGAGCTATGAGATGAAATACATGAAGAGAAACTGCCCATTAGCAGCACTCCAGTTATTAATCTAAACCTTCTAGGCCATCTTCTTTCCGACACCTCGGAGGATTGTCAGGAATGGAAGAGAAGGTAAGGATTGAAACAAGTCGGTTAGGGTGGGAGTGGAGTTTGTCATGGAAAAATTGATGCTTGGTTCGGGCCTAATCTGCTTCATATGGAACACTAAGGTCTTTTTGGAGATGATTCGGGACAAAGTAAGGTGCATTGAGGATTTTTGGAAGGATTTTGGATTATAAGGATTGAAGACGGAAAAATTTTATGGTTTAGTAGAGCCCCAAAGCTCAACTCTATAAGTTCAGATAAGTTTTATGATGGTCATGTAGATGAGTCTTTTGTAGTTAAGTGGAAGGTTAGAGCGTCTGTTTAGTAAGTGTTGAAGTAACCTAAAGCGCGAGCAATTTCTTGTCGAATCAGTCTAGAGTGCGGGTGAGCCTAAATTTAATGACTGAATTGTATATTGCTAATCTATTTGGGTATAATAATAATAAACTAGTGTTATATAAACACCAAAGAAACGTTTTATTTAAAAAGTTGTTAGGGAATCAATAAAAAAATATTGTAATTTATTTATGCTTTTATAGCAAAATATATGTACGGATGAAAATATATGAGGCTTTCCTGGGTTCCTTTTACTAGTATTTATTACTTAGATATTATTTAATTTGCTTTATTCAACAAATTTCTTTTCTGTAAATATATTTAAATATATTTTTTTAATTAAATCTTTCTAATATTAAAACTCTTTTCATAGACTTTTACCTCTAATTTATAAGTTATCTCATACATTAAAAACATCATATTTTATAACATAATAAACGATAATTATAATTTTTAACAAGCTGAGATATTTACTTAAGCGTTTAATTAACATTTTAACATATCCAAAATTAAAAGGAATATTTCGGAAAAAAAGAAGTGTTTTTAGACTGAGTTTTACAATGTCACTTTACGTCTGAGGAAAAATTATTCTTAAAATAAATATATGAAACAAATAAACAAAAAAAATCATATCAGTGGGCAACTATTGCTACATCAAACGAAAAATTGGTTTTTATTCAGGTTGCTGATAACTAATGGAAAGATGCGCATGAACAATACAACGAAATACCAAGAAATAAAAAAAAAAAAAAACACTTTGATAACTCCTGAAACTGTTGTACAAAACACTTTCGAGGAACAATATCATTATTTGAAAAGTAAGTGTCCTCCTATTTTTCTGAATTCAATAGAAAAAATGAGATGAAGTTTTTATGGGCTCCATTATTATTCCTGTTATCTGAAGTTTCCTAGAATATTCGTTGACTACCTTAATAAAAAGTAATTTATATTTATATATATATATATATATAATATATATATATAAAATTATTTTTTTTTTTTTTTTTTTTTTTATTTCTCTTCAAAGACTAGATGACTTTTTAAAATTGTTTTTTTTTTTTAAACACACACACTGATAGATAATTATTTGTATCTCTATATATGGGTCAATCCGTTTGAAATCGTCCAATTTTCATTAATTTCGCCGTACGAAATTCTTGATTTTCGTGATTTTAGGACAGTTATTCTCCATACATTCGTGAATATAAAACTTTAAATAAAAAAAATTCGGACCAATACTTTTAATATTGCAATTTATTTAGTCAGTTCCGCTGGCCAAAACGGGAAATCTTTCTTATTCCTGTAATTTTTAATGAATAAATCAACTCAAAAACTAACAATAAGGTACATTCTATGTATACATAAAGGACATTCTATGTATTTTTCGTCCTCCCAACTCATTACCTAAACAGTGAAGAAAGTGGTTAAAAAATTCTCGAAAATGAATAAAAAACGATATTTTTAACGAGATAAAAGTATGAAAAGAAAAAGATATATAGTTTAAACTATTTTCTCTTATATAGCTTAGCCATGATCCTATTTGCTGTAAAAATTTCAATCTTGAGAACGTAGTCCTTTTTTGTATATAAATTTTAAAAATCGGCAAAAATTAATTTTTCGCGATGTTTACCCGGAAATATTTTAAAAGGGAAGGTTTGAAAAATTATGACATAAGCAACAACTAATAAACATTACCTATCTATACGACGTGTTTAAGTGATGTAAATTTGCTCTTTAAGACTAAGCTGGTTACAGAGTTACAAAATTCTGTTGGAAAAAAATATCTGGAATGATGATGAGAGTGTTTTATATAATTTTAGTCCTTACCACAAATAATTTAGTAACCAAGAAAATGGTTTAAAAAAAATCACGAACAATTACATCAACTGTAACCTTTCGCACCACACTATGACAAGGGAGGTTAGAAATTATTTTTCCTTATATAGGCTTATCCTTGCACTACTTGTTTTAAAAATTTTGATCGCGTAAGCTATTTCTTTTTTTCAATATACATTTTCAAAGCAGGATTCTTCTCCAGCTTAGAATTATTTATATTTACAATCATAATCATATGTTATTGGTAAAAGGGGAGATTGTAATAGTTAAATGTACTCGTGCAAGTTTTATTCTTCCATTTAGTGCGCACGATTTTAGAAACAATATTACGTACCGAATTTCAACTAAGCTGTTAACATAAATGGTAAGTTGTTATAAATCTGTAAAATAACATTGTTATTAATCATTTTAAATTTAATACTTTTTCATGAAAATGAATGTTTAACTGTAAACTAAATGCAAACTTAATTTAAATTTTAAAAGGTATATATATTATATGTTTCGATTTTGTTATATGTTTAAAAAAGAAGTGAGTTCCGCGGTATCTAAGTTGTTAAGGTAATTCATATTATAAATTCATAAATAAAATTAAACATTGAGTTCCTAACGAATAAAAATTTAAACGAGCTGACTAAACAAATGTGATTTATAATTCAAAGTGAGAAATGTATTTTTAATTTTTGTTTAAACTCTTTGAAGTTCAGGTTGAACATCAAGCCATTAATGCTTCGTAAGACGCCTTTTTCTATTAAATTATTCCTCTTTTTTAGACTACTTTAAAATTTATAGCTTCTAAGAATTCATTTTTGTCCAAGTCGTATACCTGTTTCATATAACGCTCACTCTAAGGACTATTTCCACTCAAAACAGGTAGAAAAACTACTACCAGAACAGTGATTTGATTTCCATGCAGATTCAAAAAATCTGGTGCGCGCAACACACGACTTTTACTTACCTCAGTTGCAAAAATCAATTTAAGAATTTTTAAATACATTTAGACATGAAAATAAATTCTTAAACAATTATTAAATTAAATATCAATAGAGACACGTGTTTTATTAAATAATCTATTATATTTTTAACTACAACAATCACTTTATTTTATCAGTGCTTCACCATTAACCTTTACGATTCTACGTATTATTATTTTTTTTTAAATATTTCGGTTTCCAACAGTCTCATTTATATCACTATTCTAGTGTTGCATACCAAAATATGTTTGTTCTTTTCTACTTCAATCAAATTCGCTCAACTTGCATATTTAGCCATTATTTATCAATACTAATAACATGATGTTCCTAATTTTTTGAAATCTACAAAATTAGAGGTAGTTTAAGATGAGGAACATTTAAAATATCAGTATTTAAGCCGTGTCAGACTATTTCAATCAGAATGAAACCTACATCATATTGAATTCCATTAAATTTTACATCCATATAGCGAGTTTAATCCAAAATGTTAGAGTCGTTTTCGAGAAAATCGTGAAAAGGTTCAAAATGGAAGATATAAAGTGGGTCTTCTGAATAGCTGATTTTGATGAAAAAGTAGCTGTAACATTTCGGGCGTATAGTTGTCTTAAACTTGAAATTTCGGTCCCGTACACCTTTTAGTATTTGCGAACACGGACACACTCACACAGATTTTTTTGCGGAATTTTGTCATTTTGTCTCAGGAGACCTTAAAATGTGTATTTCCAGTGAAAAATCGAAAATCTCACAGGAGATTACACCGCCAGGCCTAGGGCCTATACGGCCTGTCACGCCACTGGAAGAAGAAGAACTTTAATTAAATGTAAAGTTTGTGGATGTAAAGCTTTTATCAGCAGCTTATCAACTCATTCTAATGGCTATACAAGTCTTAGTTAAGGTTCAACTTATTATATGATTTATTATTGGTATCAAAAATAAATTCATGCAGATTCGTGATTCCAATATGTGAAGTAAAAAATATATTACACATTATTAAAAAAGAAATGGATTTTTAATATTACCTTTTTTCGCGTGTGTGTGTGATATTTCTAGAAATGTCGTGAGAAAAAAAAAATATAAACATTAAATTATCCATTATCAGTTGTAACCAGAGATAAAGCTGGACAAGGTGATGCACAAATACAGAAGGAGCTGGACCTAATGCGGCCACGTGGGAATATAGTAGGTATTTCCTATTATGACTATTTTCTCTTCCTTTTTATGGTTTCGGAGCACGTAGCCACTTTCTTTTCCTCTCACACCTCCTGTACACACACAGCAATTACACATTCATCCGGGGTGCTCCATGGAGCTGGGTGATGCGAACCTAGATGTTTATCCTTCACTAATTAGTGACCGTGGCTATACCCACTTATCCCCAATAAAGGCCTGGATTTAAATTATCCTTTTTATCGGAAGATCGACTTTCTAAGAGAAAATCATTGAATTTCAATCAATTATAATAAAAACGAATCCGAAACTAGGGCATGGTGTCGCACGTATTTGTGTTAATAAACTTATAGGACATAAATAGAATTAACACTGTTGTTAATTAATTGAAGTTACAAGTGACATTATTTCACTTAATTAGTGTCATATATTACCTTTGCTAAATTAATTACGTGCATTGTAATATCATTTATTTATGTTAAATTAATTCAAATAGAGAGAGATATAGCAATATATAGACTATTTTTTATTATTACATAATTCATATATTATTCACACATATTTCAAGTCGGCTCTCGGACTTCTTGCTTTTACAGTTGGATTTCACTTCAGCACAGTCTTGAAAACATCATCAGACATCAGGATAACAACAACAGTTATTATTGGAGCAAACAGCGGTAAGTTGTGATATAATTTACAGTGTAAAGTGAATGCTGAGTCACCTCTTCATATCAGCTGATTGCCAATAGCCCGGCAAGGCTAGTCTTGCTTAACTTTTTTTAAGTAAAATTTTTTTTCCCACATCTGGTTATTATTTAATTACTTTCTATACATGAAATGCGATATTATCATCAAGTAATGTCCTCCAAAGCTTCAACTAAAAGATCTAGATCTAGTGGTTCAATCCCGTCACCTACAAAACAAAGACCCCGCCGTGATACTAATAAAAGATTAAATCTACAAGCAACCCCTTCCGGTACTAATTCAGAATCTGAACCACAACCTGGCACATCGTCACAAGGGATGACTGACGAATCGCCGTTTTTCACCCCAAATCCTTTTCAGATTTTACATAATGAAAAAGAAAACATGGAATCTACTCCTATACCTAGTGAACCACGGCCTCCTCCAATATTTGTCAAAAATATTAGAAATTTCCAGTTGTTGTGTGCGCAATTGAACAAAATTACCGAATCTACCAGCTACTACTGTATGAGTAGAATCAATGATACCAAAATATCTCCTACTACTGCCGAGACATATAGAAAAATAGTGAAATACCTAACTGAAACCAAAGCAGATTTCCATACCTATCAGCTACGCCAAGAGAGAGCTTTAAGGGTTGTAATCAGAAACTTACACCCCTCGACACCAGTTGAAGCTATTAAAGAAGAACTAACGGAGATGGGCTATAAAGTGCGGCAAGTCACTAACGTCCTAAAGGATAAAATTCCTCTACCTCTCTTTTTTGTGGATTTGGAACCAGCTGAAGGAGTTGAAAAAATCTATGACCTCAATAGATTGTACTATTCCAGTGTAAGAGTTGAAAAACCTTACACAAAGAGAGAGATAATTCAGTGCCATAATTGTCAAGCATATGGTCATACTAAAAGTTATTGTCATCACATACCTCGATGCGTGAAATGCGGTGAACAGCACAAGTCTGTGGAGTGTACAAAACCAAAATCAACACCAGCTGTATGTGCTCATTGCCTGAAGGACCACCCGGCCAACTATAAAGGATGCCAAATCTATAAGGAGCTGAGGACCAGGTTTCAAAAACCTCAAGTACTGGATGAAACAGCAAGACAAGTAAGAAACAGAAGAGAACCCTCAAAACTTATTGATGCCAATTTATCATTTGCCCACTTACTTGGAGGTGGGAATCAAAGTACTGAAGCCGTGGCCCTGCCGGAACTACAAAATGTACCTCAATCCATTCCACATATACCTCTTTCTCAAAATGTAACCAATCCTAAGAATCCTAATCCACCACAAATCTCTCATATTCCTCCTCCATCAAACGCCACAGACCTTACCAGTTTGATGACATCCTTTATTTCCGAAATTAAATCCCTTGTTATGCCCCTAATATCACTCCTTACGAATCTCGTAACAAATCTCATTCCTGCCTTAAAAAAACCATAAATGACCTCACCTAATTCCTTATCCATTCTCCTTTGGAATGCGAATGGTGTTAGAACTCACACTGACGAACTTACAGCCGTACTGCAGGACAAAAACATTGATGTTGCACTCATTACTGAAACTAGACTAACCACTAAACAGTACTTTAAAATACCAGGATACACGACATACCGGACAGACCATCCAGACGGCAAAGCCCATGCCGGTACTGCTGTCATAGTCCGCCGATCCCTCACCCATCACTTACACCCAATTTCCGCCCACGATTACCTACAAGCAACTTCCATCGTTATCAAAACCTTTTCCTTTCCGCTTATCATCGCATCAGCATACTGCCCTCCTAAACATCCCATTTCCTCTGCCCAATTTGGATCCTTCCTCAACTCCTTGGGTAATCACTTCATTTTGGGTGCAGACTTAAACGCTAAGAACCAACAGTGGGGTTCTAGAACCACCAATTCTCGTGGACGGACATTGCAGTCTGCACTCAACTCCCGACGCTTTCATCTCCTACCTCCCGATTCTCCTACCTACTGGCCAACAGATCCTAAGCGTAATCCTGACATCCTCGACTTCTTCATCCACAGCGGATTAGGCTCTCTGAATTTTTCCATAGCTCGCCTTGATGAACTATCCTCTGATCATAGTCCATTGATTCTAAATGTATCCATAACACCTATTCCTAAACCTATCCCACCGTCATTCATTAGGGGCCCTGTCAACTGGAACCTCTTCCGCGAAATTCTCACTAATGATATTGACCTCAGAGTGATTCTCAAAACCCCAAATGACCTTGACGACGCCGTATATTCCTTTACAACCGCTATTCAACAAGCCGCCTGGACTGCCTCCTCTCCCAAACAATCCCAAATAATTCCTTACAAAAGCCATTTACCACAACACCTGACAGACCTCATCAACAGCAAACGTCGAGCTAGAACATTATGGCAACGCACCCGCCACCCAGAAGATCGCCGCTCCTATAATTTTTTTTGTAGAAAATTAAAGCGGGAGTTGGCGATCTTCTGTTCCCAATCCTACAATACCTACCTCTCCTCTCTCTCGACTCGTGACAATTCCCTGTGGAATGTCACGAAGAGAATCCTAAAATCCCACACCATTTCCCATCCTCTCCGGCGCTGTGATGGTTCCTGGGCTGCTTCTGACAAGCATAAGGCCGAGGAATTCGCACAGCACCTTTCCAAAGTTTTTACTCCTCATCCAGAGCTTAATCCAACCCATACTGCAGCAGTTGAAGAGTTCCTCACGTCACCAATACCACTATCCTTACCACCTAAAGCAGTTAATCCCTCTGAGGTCAGATATCTTCTTAAAAAGCTTCCTCTCCGCAAATCTCCTGGATACGACCTCCTTACTCCCCAAATCTTAAGACAACTTCCACCTAAAGCCATTACATTCCTTACATATCTCTATAACTGTATCCTACGCACTACCTATTTTCCTCTCTTATGGAAACATTCAACTATGATCCTTTTCCTAAAACCAGGCAAACCTTCTAACAACACGTCATCTTACAGACCTATCAGCCTACTTCCGATCCTCTCAAAAATTTTCGAAAAGCTCCTACTAAAACGAATCCTAGCCAAATATCAAAATTTTCCTTCACATCAGTTCGGATTTCGTCCTCAACATTCCACGGTTCAGCAAGGACTCCGAGTTGTAGACCACATTTCCTCCGCCCTTGAGTGCGAGGAGTATTGTTCGGGTGCCTTTCTGGACTTAGCTCAAGCTTTTGACCGGGTGTGGCACCCGGGACTGCTCTTTCAGCTCAAAACCCATTTACCTCAATCCTTATACCTAATCCTCCGATCCTATTTATCCAACCGCTCCTTCCGAGTTCGCTGTGGTTCCGAATTTTCCGAACAATATACTGTTGAGGCCGGTGTTCCTCAAGGCAGCGTCTTAGGACCCGTCCTCTACATCCTCTTCACCGCCGATATCCCTACCGACCCCAATACCTTTCTGGCAACATTTGCTGATGACACAGCCATTTTATCATCCAATTCTGATCCTGAAGCAGCATCGCTAAATCTCCAAAAGCACCTTTCCCTTGTCGAAGACTGGTGCAATGCTTGGCGCATTAAGGTTAACGAAAGCAAATGCATTCACGTCACATTCACCCTTCGACGCAAATCCTGTCCAACGGTTAATTTCAATTCTATACCGCTTCCTTCCTCAGACACAGTCCGGTATCTCGGCTTTTTACCAGACAAAAGACTGACGTGGAACCCACATACAAGACTAAAAAGAAAAGAACTCAACCGCAGATTCGGCCAGTTATACAGACTACTAAACAGAAAATCTCATCTTACAGTTGACAACAAATTACTAATATACAAGACAGTACTGAAACCTATATGGACCTACGGACTTGAACTGTGGGGGACAGCTAAACATTCTAACATTAAACGCATCCAATCCTTCCAATCCAAAGTCCTCCGAACAATAGTTAATGCTCCTTATTACGTTACCAACTGTACCCTACACCATGACCTTAATATTCCGTTTGTTTTAGACCTGGTACCATCCAAATTTCATCAGAACCTTAGTCATCATCCTAACCCTCTAGCACAATCCCTATCCAGCACCACCCATCCCTACAATCCTCCTCGAAGATTGAAACGGCAGTGGCCACGAGACCTATTGTAAACATTTAAACTGGAGTTCTGACAATGGTCAGATCCTCCACTCATGTACGGTATGTTTGTGGCTACAGCGCCCTAACTCAGCCTCCATTGACTCAGACCAGTGATGCGGCTGAGATAGAGGTGCTGGGATCTCTTGGATTCCGCTTTTTCCTCCACAAGTGGAGGGAAAAGCGCTTGCTGGGGTCCCTTTAGCAATTGTATATATTGTATATAGTTATGATTGTGTGTAAGATGTTTATTTATTTGCCAACTTTTTATTTATCTCAATAATAGGTTTATGTTTCGATTTGTTTTGTTTTTTATTTATTATTATTATTTTATTGTATATATTTGAATTTATGTTATATTTTATGAAATTTGACCATTATTATTATTTTCTGTATATATAGTATGAATGTGGTCTCTTATCAATATTACTATTGTTCATTTTGTAACAAATTGTAATATATCTCAATAAAAAAAAAAAAAAAAAAAAAAAATTATTCACTATTCATCGAATTCCAATTTGGAAAGTTATATTACTTTTTTTTCGAATTATGAAACAGTAATAAATCAATAATTGATACCCTATGGTGATTCATTCATTCAGCTCGACACTACAACCGGTAGCCAAGTCCAGGTCTCCGCTATCAACTTCCGACTGTCATCACGGTTCTCTACTGTGGCCATCCAGTTGCGTACTCCAGAATACTCCGACCATCAGGAGCAACTTCTTTCCTCTTCCTCTCGTTCCATTAGCGACTTTCAAGTCTAGTTTTCTTGGTCAACACGCGCCACAGGTCCCTAGTTTAAGGTAATTCTGATCTCAACAACGCAGAGCTTGTTGTTTGCATCATATAATATCGTGTTTGTTTACTCCTCCTATAAATCTCATCTGTCTCTTCTCCAAATAACCTTCAAGGATTTTTCAATCAAATTGGATGATATTTCATACACCATTATTAGTTGTAGTTTCCGAGCAGTAAATTAGTAACTAGGCGGATTTTGGTCTTATACAGATGAATTTTCATCAAATTGGAGGGGATTTTGCCAAAAAGTTGTTTTCTCAACATGTGGTATAACTGGTTTGGATTATTGTCTGAACGATTATCCTGAGTCAGCATTGAGCCTAAATATGTAAGCATCACGGAATGCTACCATTTTATTTCGCACAGGCGTTTCCTGGAGTACGAAGTACTGGATTTTGATCTTAATAACCCCAAGACTCTTCGCAAGAGGCACCAGTAGGTATGGTTACCTGACCTTTTGTAAGTGCCCAGTGATATCAACGAATAAGGGTCAAAATTTGCTCACTTCGATCAAAAATTGTGTGCCCAACCTTTATGCGTTACTCTCACATAGCAATCTATACGACAATATTGTATTACCCTTATTTTGTTATAAGACAATATTGTCTTAGTCACTTAGTCGCTCGTAATTCTACAGAGAGTTCTCTGCTAATGCACATTGGAAAAATGGTCTCATTTATTGTCTTTCTCACCATACATCTGAGCTTCTTGGGTATCTAACTAGCGATTGAATAAGGTACTCAACGACTTTGTTTGCCGTTATGCCTACTGTTTGTAACTAGGTTTGGTATAATCAATTTATTATGTATTTTTCTTTGAATGTTTCAATCCATTTGTTTTGTTTTTTTCTTTGAATCCATGTCTTACTAAGGTTGTCTTTCTTTACAAAATCGGCTCCATTCAATTGACCAGAGATGACTTCATTATTGCAAAGTTCTAATGCATTGTATTAATTTGGTTACAATACGATTCGGCATAGATGGTTTGTCCAGAGCTAATGAAGCTGTATGCCTCAGACTTACAAAACTATACTAAACAAACAAAACTATACTTATATCACGCATTTGGGGAGCTGCCAATGGGTAGTATCCCCACATGTGAATCCATGAAATTTTTATCTTGTATCTCATTTACTAGATGTATATCATTATACAGTTGTAAATAGCAATAAATCTATCTAAAAAATATCACGCATTGAAAGCTAAGCAAAGACTGAATTATTTATAGGAGAAAATAATGGAGGTAAAAAATTATCGTTAGGAAGAGGATTATTAAGTGTTGACATTCATACAAATGCATATTTCAGTAAAAGTAAACAGTTTATTATATAGGTGTGGAGCGAGATTTTAAAGAAAATTCAACATCCTGCATTTTTTTCTCAGACAACCCCAAAAAAATCAATGAATATAAAAATCCATGCAAATTTCTTGTCCAGGTAATATTTAACATTCCAGACCACAAGCTATCATGGTTTCAAGTGAATTATTTGATAAAGATAATTATATTAAGGGTCATACAATGATGATATGGTGATAATCATGACTAACCATCCGAATTTTCCATATCATAATAACAAATAAGGAATATACAAAGCCATGCAGTAGAGTATTTCTCCACTAAAATTGATGGATGGCTAGTAGAATAGAAGAAATTTTCTAATATAACCGGGCGTTGTTGGAATTCCAGTATCTCACCCGCTGTACTAACCCCGACCACGTGCAGCTTTGGAATGCACTGTATTATTTCTGCTAGTTTAAGAGATATTTAAAAAAAAAATTCATTGAACTGAGGAAAATAATATCGTTGTATCTGATAAGAAATTATTTAAATATTTGTATTGCAAAGTATTTTTTATCAGTGGTGTGTTTTAATTGGATAAAATTTATTTTTATGAAGGGAAATTAAATTAAAAACCTGAGTTTTCGTTGCGGATATGATGATGAAGGCAATGATTTTTTTCTGGAGAATGAATGTGGATGTGAGTAATTCTCATATTAGGTCAAAATTAAGTATTATGAAATTTTTCTTGTCTGGTTCTTGTTTGATTCCTATTTACTGCTCGGAGGACTTTACTCCAACTTCTGTGATACCTCTTGGAAGTAATCTAAGGGCCACTGATACTCGTGTGTTTTGTTAACGACTTGTCTGAGTATATCAAAGTTTTTTTTTTAGGCGGACGCTTTTAAATTATAGGATTATTTCTGATGTAAGTCATTATTTATCGTTGCAGGCTGTTTTTTATTCGATAACAGATTATTCGGAAACTAATATATTGTTCTTTAATGTAAGCAAGGGTTTCGTAATGTCTTATTTAAGATCAAAAAATGATTTAATATTTATCACTAAATAGATGATAAACTTCTACTCAGAGCGAGTGAGATAAAATATTTAGGAGTAGTATTTGATCAAACACTTACAATGGCCATATTGAAATGAATTATTTACAATGTTTCACAACATTTCTTTATGTAAAATAACACTTTTAACCCCCTTATTAGACCTGGAATTTAATGTTGTAGTTTCATTGGTTCCCACATTACATAAAAGAAAAGGGAAACTACAAAACTGAATTTTAAGGTTCGTTTATTATAACACGATTGGAGTATATCCAGATTGGGATTTTCCCTATAAAGGTTAACAACAAATTTTTTTAAATGTTCAACAAATACGCTGAGACAGAGATGTGAAAAGTCTAAAGTTTTTTATTTAATCAAATTGTCCCAGTGTATTGTTAATAATAGTGGTTCTCTGTGTTGACTAAATTTTAGACATTGCAACAGGGCGAATAATGATTTTACATCTCAATTCGTAGAACTAATTTGGCAAGTGCATCACCAATCAATAAAATGGCGCTAATTTGGAACAAATTAAACAATGAAAGGCAACTGGATTGTAGTAGGAATTTAAGCACATTAAGAAATTTAATTGATGATTTGATTATATAAAATAATATATATATATATATATATATATATATATATATATATATATATTTATTTATTTATTATTTATTCAAAGAAGCTAGTAAAATGGGATTTGCTATCTGCTTATGCAATAAGCAAATATGCTAACAAATGAAGACATAACCCAATAATCAACTCCAAATTACATAATACAAGAAGTATAAATGGATTTTTGGATCAGGAACAGAATGGGGGCGACCAAATGAGTTCCGGCAAGGATTATAAAGAGCAAGCTGCGGTGGTATATGGACATTGCCAGTGGATGCCGGAGGGTAGATGGCCGAAGACACGGCTGTTGTTGGAGCAGCCAGGATTAAGGAGAGGAAGAGCCCGAACCAGGTGGAAGGATTGCGTGGAGGAGACGAGGGCCGACAAGGGACATCAAGAAGGTGACTGTTGCGATAGAGAGCAGTAGGGAGAACTTCTGATTTAACAGGCAATCCATTGAGGGAGAAAACTTGTAAATGAAGAAGGAAGAAAATTTAATTTTATATTTGCTGACCATTAGCAATGTAAAATGTTTAAGTCAGAATATAATTAAGGTACATCTGATAAAGATCCTAACGCTTTGAAAATTTAAAAGGTTGGAGCTTAAAACTTAATATAATTTTGATTTATCTGTTGACAATTGCATACAATGAAAATCAGTTAGATTGCTGACTGGTGGGAGGTGATCAATTGGAGTTATGATTTTAATTGCTTTTAAAGACTACTTATATAGAAAATCGTTACCAAATAATTTTATTAGCAAATCAAAACTAATAAGTTAACAAATGCACTCTTCATGGTGGTTTCCCAGTTGAGCCTTCCGGGACATATTATCATACTAAACGGTCTTCGGCTCCCTAGGCCTCTCTAAATGGAGCGGCAAATCCTGACTTAAAAGGACCAGAAGATATTTGCATAATTACGTATGGAAGAAAACGAAGTCAGTAGTGATTACGGGCGGGCACGACTTGTATTCACTTTCGCCCCGAGCCGAAGCTCAGCCAGCGATGCCCGGCCAGTGGTTTAGGCCGCGGGCGAGATCTTAGATCTCCTGATAAAATCGACAAAGAAGTCCCTATGATAAACAACGCTTTCTTCTAATACACAAAACTGCCATGCCATTTTCACTGATTAGAAAGCGATCACTTAGGCGATTAAATCTAGATTAAATTTAAATCACATCGTGAGCAGATATCGGATCGATAATAGTGAAATAATGAATCATCTTGGGACCATTAATATTAATAGTACCATTCATCCGTTCAAACAAAGATTTATTGATTTATTTCATTTCTTAGATTTAAACAGCATCTCAAAAACAATGCAGAATTGTTTAAATTAAGAAATAAATTATGCTCTTATTTAATTTCTACCAACAATCTAAATCCTTTGGGAGTCATATAAGGTGACCAAATAGTTTTATTTTAATAAAATTATTTTTAGAATTTAAATGAAGAGCTATAAAAGTGTGATGAACTTAAATTAAACAATTAAAATGAAGTTAACAAGTAAAAGTAGACAATAAGGATTATTAAAGAAAATGAAAAAAATATATTTTCCATCATGATTTTACAATGATTGAATGAATTATTTACTTAACTAATGTTTTATCAGTACAACATAATTAAAACCGAAAGCAATAGGTCGTTTATTGTGAATAAAAAAAACAACTCAGTTGTACCCTCAGGCCACTTTAACGTGACAACCTCAACGTTAACGTCAAACATAAGTAATAGATGATATATAGTAAATAAATAATGATGCATGAATGTTAGTACAATTTATTTTTTCAACCATATATACATCAGAAATTATGATTTTACACTTAAGATTCTATTTACTACTGGACGATGATATGAGAAGTAAGATATTATAGGCAACAATTCAGCAGTTATATGTCGCGAGAATGTTAAAGTTAACGTAGTGGAACCAATCGTTGTTGGAATTTGAGTATCGTTTTGACAATCCAAATTGAACGTTTCTTTCATAAATTTAATAAAGCGATCATTTTTAGATACGTCGATGTTAAAGTCACCTCAGAATAATATTGGAGTTTCCATATCGACTTCTAACATATCTGGTACATAATTTCTATTCGATATATACGGGAATAGCGACTGATATACAAGTATTCCTATGTTTGGTATCGTAGAATTCGGATGAACATAGGCCCCAGCTAAAACGAACTTAAAGTTCACATTCGCAGTTGAACAAACTATTTCGGCCAAACAAATATCAATATTGTTATACAATTGTCCATTATATTTACGTCACAGACACTACCCCCACTCCTTGACGATCAACTGTGACTCTTGCGCATGCGCACACGTACATGGTAACGGGACACAACGTTTTCGTTCATGCACCCATCAATTTATAAGATGTTGTCACGTCAAAAAATTGAAATAGCTCAACAACATTTGACCTATATAATACAAAATAAACTAATGTAAGAAGTCAAGTCTACACGCAGCAGCTTTTCATTACTACAACCTTCTAAATCTGGATAACATAAGGTTACTCTATACATAACATAAGGTCGGTATCTCTATTTTAAGGTCATTGTTCTATAATCCGTTAATTTTCTATTTTTTTTAATTTTAAATAAACAGGCTTTGGCTTTTATTTTTTCCGGATATGATGATTAAAGAGGTATGAACTAAAATTGTTGTGTTTCCGCCCATACTATAATAAATTTTATCAAAATTAAAATAATGATACATAGAATCAATCAAAAGAAACCATTAATTCTTTTTTTTTTTTTTTTTTTATACAATGTGCGGAAGAAAAGTCGAAGTTAGTGAGGAAATGTCTTCATTCCAAAATCTAATTATATAAAGTTTTATATTATATGCGATGACAATATAATAACCCTAAATTTAATGATTTTTTCTGCACAATGAGCAAAAACTACAAAGTATAGCATGAAATGTTAAAATATTTAATTGGTGACTAATTAGTTTTTATTTCTATACAGTAACATGCCCTACAGTATCCTTTATAATATTCCGCCAATTGAGCAGATTTGCTATCCTGGGCTCCTACATGACAAACGTCTAACATGAAATCCGACACAAAACTGAAACGACAAGGATGTTAGTTCCACACTTACTAGACCACCGCCTTACCCTTCCATTAAACCACAAATAGTATAAGGCCTATCTATACTTACTGAGTTGGGCTTTGGAGCTCTGTTTAAGCATTTCTTGCCGCGTCCAATCTTTGCAATCCAAAATCTTTTGTGAAATCCTCAATGCTTCTTACTTTGTCACAAATAAATTCATCCAAAAAGACATTTTATTCTATTTATACGGTGCTACAACTCGATGTCGACCACACCACCATCCTCCACCAATTGTTACTATCTTGTGCTGCCGCCATCCAGCTCCTCACACTCCCAACATGGACCTGACATCACTAGCAACACCGTCACTCCACCGAAGTCTAGGTCTTCACGACACCTTGTTCAGTGAACCACCTCTGTAAGAATCTTCTTCGGAATATCGTTCTGAGCCATTCGAGCGATGAGTCCAGCCTACCTCAACCTATTGAACTTCATAGCATTAATCACGTGTGGTTATTCAAATAAATCTTCGAGCTCCTGGTTTGCCCGACGTCTCCATCCCAGGTCAATCTTCACACCTCAAAAAGATTTTATGAAGAGTCTTCCTCTCAAAGACCATTATATTCTGCTCGCCTGTTTTCGAGATAGTCCATGTTTCTGAGCCATAAAGGAGTATAGGCCGGATAACGGTTTTATACAATAGCATTTTTGTTTTTCTGTTTAAGGCATGGCTCCTAAAATATGGACCATAATAACGATTGGCTTTGTTTGTTTGTTTATTTCTTAAACATCACTTTATGTGTACAGTGGCTAATCGGACGAACAACGATTGGCACATAATTTCAACATCCACAACATTATCTTGCGTAATGAGGGATCCAAGATAGATAAACTCTGATACTTTTTTCGATTGAGAATTCCCCAACGGTAATTCTTACCCCAGGTCTGGGATTTTCCTTCATCACCATATACTTAATGTTTGCAGCACCGACTTTAAGGCCCATTTTTTTAATCCATCAGAGACTGCCTGGAAAGAGCTTCCAGCGATGTCAATATTATCAGCATAAGCTAGTAGATGCACTGCCCCCGACTGGATACCGTTCCACCTGCTTGTATACCGGAATCTCTAATGGACTTCTCCAAAGCTAAATCTAAGAGGAGACGTGCACACTTCAGTAATTATGCAGGCGATTCGTCAACACTTGGCGCCTTCGCTAACAAATCTAATATATCCTTTTCATATGGCGGTTCCTTTGATCGAAATAAAGGAAAATCTTCGCTATTGCTTTAACTTGTTCCAGCAGGTCCTGATTAAGAAGCCAGGAGAAACGTCTCTTCCATTCTCCACATTCATTCTATCGGTAAGGAGCTTACCATCAGCATCCAGACAGTAGGTAGTTTGCTTTCAAAAGGTTTCATTTTCCGATTGACTGCTTTTCAGAATTCTCTAAACTGCTTATTTATCCTAAGGACTTCATTTTTTTCTGTTCGCGTTATATACGCGAATTATTGAATCCCTTAGCTTATCTAGGTTGTACCGCTTACACTTCTGTGCTGATGCGATTTTCTTCTTTAGTGATACCTCGCTCGTAATTGGGCGATGCTTAAAAAGTGATCAGAATCCACATTCGCGCTTCTGACTACCCTTGTGTTGAGGAGCTTAGACATGTGCCTCATTTTGATAAGGATATGATCAATTTGGTTCAGTGTTGACCCGTCAGATGTTTTCCACGTTCACTTGTGGATTTTCTTATTAGTTAAAAGTGTACTGCTACTATCAACCACATGAGAGACCGCAAAATTTATTAGACTTAGGCCGTCTTTACTCGTGCAAGCAATAGTCAAGTGAAATGCCATTTCCTTCCCTACTTTTGAATTTAAGTCACCTGAGAATATTTTAGTACTATACTGCGGACAGGCATACACAGTTCTTTCTAAGAGTTCATAAAAAGCATCTTTTTCACCCTCCTCCGAAATTTCCGTTGGGGCATGCACACTCAAAATGGAATAATTATAAAATTTTCCTTGGATCCTTATTCGATTTCACACACATTTTTGGGCTTACAGGTCTGAATCATATTCCTTGTCGATAAATATCGAAGATTACATTTATAACAAATTCTGTGCCATATTCGTGGGTTCTCTTACTGCAACTGTATTAAATAATGTGGCTTTTTTTCAATAATTCTCTTTCCAGCTTTTATTTAAATCAGATTTCTTGGATGGCAGTAATGTCTACATAATATTTATTAAGCTGCTCTGAGAGCAATTTCAGTACTTCGGGTATGCAGAGTGTGAGGACATTCCTGTATCCTACGTTAAAATGAATACCTTCGCATCAACCACTAATATTTTTAATTTCAGTCACTTGTGAAATATAATGGTGCAATTTAAAATACGCGTTATCGGTGAAATATTTTAAGGTCACCTAGATCGAAATGTTTAGTCAAGCTGAAACATGAAAAGTCGTCGAAAACTTAAGTTATACATTTACAATAAATATGCTTGAAATGTTATACAGCAGTGATTTTTTGTAAAATCATTTTTAGGTATATCAGTTTAAATCTTTAAGTTTGACAAGTTTTAATATCGACCAGGACCATAATCGGCTTACGAAAGAACGGGCTGTCATGTTGAATATTCCTAAATAGACCCTTCCACCACATTCCTGAATATTTTCCTTCCGTTCCCTGGCCCGAATCTCCAGTTCTGCGGGGTCGAATTTTAGAGCACACTCCTTCAGCCATGACTGTGCAGTTCTAGAAAATTGGCACTAATGGACCATTTAATAATTAGCTGACTCATCTCAATACAATTGGGCCAGAGTATTTTCCTAAATCAATCTAAGATTTGGCTTAGATTAATTTAATTATTAAGTAATTAGCGTAAATTTACTATAATAATCACTTACTTATTCATGAAAAAAGAAAACTCATTTGATTATTGTATTATATTTTTACATCGGCAAATAAAAATGAATAACTCAAAAATAAAATTACATACGAAATTTATAGTAAGGAAAGGTATTGTTATCGTTAAAATTTTTGAATACGACTTACCAACGAAAATACAAGTTTAAAGGGTCAATTGAGTATAAATTACCAATTCTCAAAAATACTCGGTGTCAGTGGTAAAACTAGTTCGAAACCGAAAATTCCAAACGGAAATTCCAAACGTATACGTGCCATGCCTGGGATGTACAGTAATTTCTTAATTGAAATCTGCGAATCGAAAATGGCACCACAACCGTACATTTTTGCAATTTTCTCGGCACTAATTATTTTGAATAAACTCACTATTTATCAACACATAATAATTTTTTATAAATGTATATAGTAATGTAATTTTTTATTAGAAATATTAAACAGGCTTATATTTCATAAATGATTTATTTTGATTAAAATACTGTGAAAGAGCAAAAATGTAAAAGAATATTAATTCTTTAAATTACTTTGAGATAATTAGTTATGACTAATTAGTTTTACTAGCTGGCATTAATAAAAAAAATAAAATAAATAAGTATACAAATGAAATATAAAAGAATTGTAAAACCAACTGAAGGTGAAAACTGCAGACATATTTAGTTTCTATTGTAATTGTTTTGACTTAATCATTGTTTTTTGTAAATATTGTATGAATGTGGTTTGAAAAATGTCACTATTACTATTGTTCATATCAAAACGAATTGTAATATATCTCAACAAATATTTAATTTTTTTTTTGTATATCATGATTTATTATTTTCAAATAAAAGTTGCACATTCTTTAAAAGTTCTAAAATTGATTTTAGCATGAGAGGTAAGTGAAAGTTGTGTGTTGGTTCCACCAGATTTTTTCTAATTATATAGACAAAAAATAATCACTATTATTATCATATAAATGATATTTAATTATCAGGCAGATGTATTTTAATTAGTGCCTCGTGATTTATTTTATTTTTTATTTTAAAATTAATTATTATTAATATCACGAGTTTCAGGGAAAACGTAGCTGGATTCACCTAATTTATCAGAGAAAATTAAACACTATTTATATATTCTTGTGACACAATTCTTACTTTTTTAATAATTTCGAACAAATTATTACGAGGAACTTTTCCTCATTGAAAAGTGTCCCAGATTTCCCAGATTAAGAAATAAATCTTTTCGATTAAAAACGTTAATGTTTTTTTAATTTTTTCGAATTTTATAAAATGAATGTTGATGTTGTTAAAAGATGGTACACAAAATTGAATGAACCAAAATTTCTCTTGTCACATCCAATTGCTATTGTATAATATGGCGGATAGTATAATTGTCGAGAGGGCGGCGTACATGAATAAATGAAAGGAACACATCGCGAATATTTATACAGGTCATCAAGAGAAGGATCATCAACATCAACTACCATCAACTCAACATTAACTATCTGGGCGGGGATGTTGAAGCACCAGATGATGAAGAGGTTGCTTTAGATAAGTTGAAAAACTATAAGGATCCAGGGGTGGACAATCCACTAGCTGACTTGCTCAACGGGAAAGTCTTAAAATAACCCTCGACAGACTGATCATGGACATCTGGGAAAAGAAAGATATGCCATCGGAATGGAGGAAATCTTTAATACGCCCCATATTCAAAAGGAGGAGATTATCGGGACATAGCCCTCCTACCCTGCGCTTGAAAAGTCATTCAAGCATTCTGTTTCAACGGCTTCATCCATTTGCAGAAAGAGCCCTTACCAATGTGAATTTAGATTAGGAGTTAAGCCTCAAGATTATATTACAAATGTAACGTGAGTTCTACACAACGACTCACCATTTTTTTTTTATATTTCAAAGCGACATACGATAGTGTGGATCGAAAGGGTCTCTATGAAGCACTGAGGCAACTATATATCCCTGTAGGCCTGATAGGTCTGTTCAGGATGACCATGACAGACCTCTAATGCGTTGTGCAAGTGACAGGTGTTCGCGCTGAAAGTTTTTCATCTACAAAGGGAGTACGGCAGAGCGATACGCTAGCATGTTTACAATTTAACATGGCTATAGAGAAGGCAGTAAGAGATTCCGGATTTCAGACAACGGGAACTATTAAGGTTTACAACCTCTTTATCGCGCCTGACGTTGTTTTCATTATCAAGCAACATCGCCAAGATGAGCTGACCATGTTGACAGGATGGAAGAACACGAGACTCCTAAAAGATTGTTGATATTGAGATTACATAGTCGAAGAACAGTTGGCCACCCCTCCCCTCACCCCCTCCGCTTGGAAGGATAGATTGTGTGGATGCGGATAAAAGGAGTTTACAATTCCAGGACTGGATGGATGCAGCGTGGGACTAAAGCTTCTAGACGTTGATAATTGAGGAGGCCTTGACGCGTCAACGTGCTGTAGCACCGAACCAATAATAAAACATAACGGAATTCACATTAATTTCAAACAGTAACAATATGGAGTTATGTTATTTTTTTGGTTGTATCTCCCTCATAGAATAAATAAATTTATATTTTATCTAACACTTAATGATAAAATGGTACCTACACAGATTTGTCTAATGATCACCATCCAAGCCCCAAGCCCCGAGATCAGACTTAACATAACCACCGACGCCTCGGCCTACATCACGGACGCCTGCCGTTCGTTTTTGCGCATATCTTTTTCGGACTTCGTTCCTCACTCCGCGTTGTGTAACCTTTTAAATTCCATACTGGCCTCATTTCTCTTTGTACCGAATATTTTCTGTAGTACCTTGTTCTAGAAAACCATGCTCATCCTTCAAAGTAAATGAACACGTTTCACATCCGCATAGAGCCGTAGGGATAATAATCCATCAAATATATAGTCAACATTAATAATTTCATATAAATAAAATTAGCTATATTAATTATAATAAATAAATTTTTAAATTAAATCTACCTTTGGATGGTCAATGAGAAACCTATTAATTTGCCTACTAGAAAAGTATTACAAATAAAAAGTAAACATTTTTTTTTATTCGTATATATTACAATTTGTCACAATAGACAATAATAATAGTGCTACAGGATCTCATTCATACAATGAAAAGTAAACATTTACTAACTAAACAAAGTAAATTTCAAAATTATTTTATTTTCGTAACCTTTAATTTAAAACCCGTTAAAACATATTTTCTGTTTCTCACTCATAGTCCTAATAAATTGTAAATCGTAAACTTATAAATTATGAATTTGCATACAAATAACTGTAGTTATTTAGGCGAACCTGAATGTAAAATTATTGGTTGTCATATATTCCTAAGAATTGCCAAAGTTCTCTGCTTGTCATCAACAGCTAATGTAAAATAGGAATAGTAGTTAAACTAAAAGAAAAACAAATTATCGTTTTTATGCCTAATGCTATCGAAGCAGTAATTATGCTATTATTATGCAGTAATAATTCTAGGAGTCTCAAAACTATATGTTAGAGCCCTAAAGAAAACGGCATGAGCTATATGAAATTTCCCTTTGAGTAAAGAAATCAAATAAAATAAGATAATAATGATCTTGGGAGAGGCAAAAAGCAGTGTACCACTTGACCCCAAAATTATTCTATCTGATAAATAAAAAAGTAAAAAAGAATACAGAAAGATCCTTTGAAAGATTCCAGGATTTATTAGAGAAAACTTTATCTCTACAAAAACATTGAAAAAAATCAAAATCAGAAAAAGAAGAATAGCATTTTACGCCTATCTTAATGTAATGAATCTAAACAGGCATCCTCACACAATCTTTGCGAAAATCAATAATATGGAAATAAAATACGGAAAAATTGTAAAAGCCCACATGTATTTTTGTTAGTAATTAAAATTTGCTGTCTCCGTTGAGGATGTGGTCTCTAGAAGGCATATAAAATAAATAAAAAAATAATAATGGAGAAGCTATAGAATATCAACATGTAGTGAGCATAAATTACCTTCAAGCCTATAAACACAAACTGTAATGTAATTAGAAAGTTTGTAAATAATAGCAATTTATTCGATGTTATTAAGTGAGCTATAATTTTTAATGTTTAATGATCGTTGCGACTAAGAGGTTTTACTTTCACATAAGTGAACATTAATGATCTTTTCTATACTTGAAATAATTGATCTACTTTTCACGATTAAAATGATATTTTACTTTATTTTCTATTTATTATAATTATTTTATTTTATTTATTTTTCAATGCTAAAGAAGTTTTATTAAATATTACATTGAAATAATGATATCATTCTTACTTCGGAACGAAAAAAAAAAATGATGTGAGGAAACTAAACAAATTAATATATGATTTCTAGGAGATTATTTCAGGAGAATTTTTTTTTTCACAAATTTCTTATATACATGTGGAGTATTCATAAAGTGCATGCATATTTCAATATGTCTCACACTCAAAAAAGCACCTATTAATTTTCTTTTCTTACAAATTTATTTTTCTTCACGTTTCGGGGTTCTGTCCGCATTATCAAGATATTTTATCCTTTTCTAAAAGTTCATCCATTTTTTTTTTCAGATTGATCAATTGTGTGTCAAAATTGCCAATCAATTGTGGTGTTAATTTCCATATTTAAGTTTAGTTTCTTTTATTTTATAATTTTTTATGAAGCTTCTGTAATGTATTCAGGATGATGAGGGAAGTAAGGATTGGATAATTATTGTATTAATTAAATAAATATTGATTAGCCTACGTCGGCAAAATTACAAAGGGCGTGTACTTGCAACCCTTGGATTCTCCAATAGGCCCCCCGGTTTCCCCATGGGTCTGCGATACCAGAGACCCCTGGTAGTTTCCTACAGCGGCAGTCGACAGGAATATTAAGGGTGGTCAAAAGATAAAAATAAGATCACAAGGGCTGTACCGCCAAACGGTGCACTTCCCATATCAGCCCACCCGATGTGACGAGGATGAAAGAGAAGATTTGTAAGGCAGTCTTATTCGAACCATGAGAGTTGAAGTCTAGTAAGAGCCGAGGTCCATCCTCAAGAAGAAGCGATGTCCGCCGGGGGTCATAGAGCAGCTGAAAGATGAACCCTTGAAGGAGCGCCTGAGACAATTTCCACCTTCGCCAGCCGACTAAGTGTTTCAAAGGTATCTCGTTATTTGTAATATTTTATGGCAAGGTTAATTGTAATATGATCCTCAGTATTCTCAATAATAGGTCTAGATTGATGTAAATGGAGTTTAAGTTTAAAATTTATGTAATAGTTATATTTAATAATATTTGCTCTAATTTAAATCTGTTGGTGATTTAATGTTCCCATCCATGCCATCTACTGGGATTGGTAAACCGAAACCTTTAGAAAGGAAATCCAATGGTTTCAGTAATATTAGTCTACACATACATTAAATATATCAATTAATCTAGTTTTTTAAGGTACCGCTGCCTTAGAAAAGCAACCGGTCAAAAACATAGCACTTCATTTAATATTCCATAGTCAAAAAAGCACTCATTAACTTCCTTTTCCAACATTTTTTTTTTTCACTATCTACGACATAATAATAATAGGCTTATCGAACCCGAAGGTTCGATACCGATACCACCAAAGTCGGCCTACACAGACTCGTCCAATGTTCACCGTTCAAGCCCAAACCCCCGAGGCCAGCCTTAACGCAATCCTCCCATCGACGCTTCAGCCTGCCTTTCGGACGCCTACCAGTCGGTTCAGCAAGTATCAACTTTCTTGGAATCCGTTCCTCACCGAGCCTAACCACTTTACGCGCCCATTTGAGTCTCCGCGATGAATCTACGACATAGTTTTTCCATTTATATTCCTTATAAAAGAAATTAAACTAAATTTAAATATGGAAATTAGCACCGACCATATGACCAACAATTCATTAAATCTGAAGAAAAAATGGATGAACTTTTAGAAAACCATAAAATATCTTAATAATGGGGACAGAACCCCTAAACGTAGAAAAACAATGTCATAGATAGTGAAGAAAAATAAATTTGTAGGAAAAGAAAGTTATTTAGTCTATGCGGTAGTGATTCGTCAACTTAGACTAGAATAAATGTTTATCATAAAATACAAATGAAGTTCATGGAATCATTTATGTATTAAAATATGTATTCATGATGTAGTAAAATCAGTAATTTATGGTTTTTAAAGTAAAAACTAATATTCAGTTTGTGTAATAATTGCAATTATTATGAAAGAAAGAAGAAAGAGATTTTAAATGAATTTTATTATGTTCAAAATATTAGAAATTGTGTATTTTCGAGGTATAGAAATAATAGAATAACGAAACAAGAGCTTATTCCTAAAAAAACTAAGTTCCAGGGCGCTTAAAACGATTATACGAAATGAAAACGAATTTCCTAATGTTGTACAGCTAACACAATTCGGTGACTCTGATCTCTGCGCTTCCTCATTAAAGGAAGTGCAGGTATATGTACGACCTGGGTGTGTTTTCCTCATGATTAATATTTATGGCATAACCAACATTCACATTTGCTAATTGTAATTACCAATCATAGAGTTAAAGCAGTTAATTCTCAAAATAATATTGTATTTCACAATGAATTACAGATTCTATGTTGGCTTAGTTAAGGTAAGGCCTGCATGTAACAAGGTATATGTTAAATTTTATATATATATATATATATATATATATATATATATATATATATATATATATATATATATCATTGTATTTTCAACTATGAAATGCACAAGAAAATATTCAACTATTTCTTGTCAAAAGTTAAAGTAAAGTTTGCCAATATGTAAAAATATCGATTCATTATTATTGATAATAGAGACGTTGAGTTCTAAAAGTTACTATATCCATTTTCAAGTGCAAAATTCTCTCATTACTATATTATTAAACCAACTTATTTCTCATTAAAATCTAGAATTGTTTTTTACTATATTACTGACACTATTTTAATATATGATTTGGTTCAAAACTAAATGCCTAATTAGTACTTTTGGAAAATAACAGCATTTTTAAAGGTCTTGAGAGTTTCTTAGATAAAATCAAATAGGAGAATAAGGTGAAACTAAATTATGAAAATACAAATATATCAAACTACCAGTTACGTAAAAAATGCTTTTTAGTATCTTTTGGAAATCAACGACTCAATTACCATGTATCGATGTATGTTGTATACAAAAAACTGCATTCTTGTGCAGATCCTACTATTTTAAACAGTAGTATTCATTCCTTGGTCGAATAGTATAATTGCTTTAGTTCTAGATAAATAGCACCGAAAAAGCAACACAATAAAAAAACCTTTCTGATTCCAAACATTCTCATCTCTTTAACGCGTATCTTCAATAATTGAGAAATGTTATGATTCTTAATAAATTACTTATACGATATCTTTTTTTTTTTAAAGTACAGTCCAATATGCTCTGTGTTTTCCTTCTGTCGTATGCATCACCAGTATCACTCACTGGTTTTCTACTTTATATATCTTAAACTTTAATTTTTACCTCATCCGATTCTCAAAACGTATTTCTCTTATAAAAGTGATCAATCGCTCGTAAAAGTTAAAATTCGAAGGCACAAGATCAATCAATACTTTCGCAGAATCATTAGAATTTCATTCCTCAATGACATCTTGATTGAAATCCAACCACACCTGAGCCACGCTGGGAAAAAGCAGGTTTACAAAATGATTTAGTATAGTATTAGGATAAAAAGCACAACAAAAAACAAACGACAAAATCAAAAATAGTACAGTGACAAAGAAATGTAGATTATGAAAAAAATACCGACTAATTCGTTATGTAGTTAAGCGTATGTTTTCATTACTCATCTCAATAGTTATATCTATGAATATCTCTAAAATTTATCATTATAATAATATTTTATATTACTTAATTAAATCCCTTTAGTATATACATACACACAAACTAACATGCGTACATATAATATATGAATTTATTTGCCTCCAACAGATATAAGCAGATTTTGCAATTTCTTTTTATTGTATTCATTACCTTTCATTATTAATTATTTTATTACCTTATAATTTTATATATATATATATATATATATATATATATATATATATGTGTGTGTGTGTGTGTGTGTGTGTGTGTTTTCTTCTTCCTCGAATACTATATTCTATTTTTTTAAATTTAAATTGACATAATATATTTTTGTTTTGACTAGTGACTTGTATTTGTTTTTATAATTGATTATTCTTATAATTATGTGTTTTAACTAATATTGTCATTTATTGTTTTAAATAATATCATTGTCGATTATTTTAACTGATATGATTTTCTGAATTTAGTTTGTCTGGATCTGATGACACAAATAATGATTAAGAAGTAAATGTTTCACCTGAGTTGGGCGTAAGATGATCAAACAAGACTTCCACTGACTGAAGAAAGTGGTAACTCCTAGTATAGAAAGCTGTAAGATGTATTATAAAAGAGCTATAAGATTAATATTATGTCCAAAACTCAGAAAAACTATTTGTCGATCAACCATCTTATTTCGTGTGATTTATACATTATACAATAACACACATACCCATGCCAAATAAAGCAATGCACAAAACTACATATACTTATATCGGGAGATTTTATATTTCATTCCTTTAGAAGCTGATAGAAACAACTATATATCAAAAATAAAGGGCCTGACTGTTATGAAGTATAGTGCTATGCAGAAAATGACAGACAATCAGACACGCAAACTTGGCACATAAATATGGGTTAAGTTTATGGTGGTTGGGAATCCACTAGTGTAAGCAGAGAGGATCGAGTTACCGAGAAAGTAAGGCGGGCTGATATATGATAGCGACTAACCCAGTTGGTCCACTCTGATAATTATTTAGCTCTGTGAGCAGGTAACTTCACTTTTCACATAATTAGTGTTTTGGAAGGAATTATTTAACAGTATGTTATTTACTAAATATTATACTTTTTTTATACCTTATATCATTTTTTTTATTTTTTATCTTTAACTCTAAATATTTTTTTTTATATATTTATTTATTGGAATTTACAACTGTATAACAAGTAATACAAAAAGTAGATTTGAATGAAACGTAAAAAAAAAATGAAACACATGTAGAGAAGCACTTTAAAAATATTCTAAAGTAGAAGGTCCCGGGGCCATCTCCTTTTCAGACGCCTCGGAGGATTGTCAGGAATTGAAGAGGAAGAAAGGATTGAAACGAAAGGATTAGGGTGGGAATGGAATTTGTCATGGAAGGATTGATACCTCGTACGGGCCAAATCAGCAACATATGGGACATTAAGGTCTTTATGGATGAGTTTGTTGGTGACAAAGTAAGGAGAATTGAGGATTTTACGAAGGATTTAGGACTGGCGGGATAGGATACGAGAAGAATTCGATGGTTTAGTAGAGCCCCAGAGCTCAACTCCGTAAGACCATATCGGTCTTATGATAGTCATATAGATGAGTCTTTTGTAGTTAAGAGGAAGATAAGAACGTTTGTCTAGTAAGTGTTGAAGTAGTCGAAAACGTCGTGCAGCATCTTGTCGTTTCAGTCTTGTATGAGGATTCCAAGTGAGGCGTTTGTCAAGGTGCAATCCTAGATATCGGATCTGTTCAACCGGGACAAGAGGAGTATTATTGAAGGAGACAGTAGGGATGGAAGTCATAAGTTTACGACGAAGGGTAAAGGTAATTTGGTTGGATTTGTTGGAATTTACTTTAATTCTCCAGTTCTGACACCATACTTCAAGGTCTCTGAGGTGGGATTGGAGAGTTTGAGAGGCAATAGTTGGATCAGTATTGACTAATAACACACAAGTGTCATCAGCATAGGTAGAAAGGAAGGTGTTAGGATGGGTTGGGATATCAGCTGTATAAACTGTGTAAAGGATGGGTCCTAGATAACTCTAAATCTACAACAAAGAAACAGAAAAATAATTTAAAGTTGAATAAAATGTACCAATATCTCTATTTATTTAAACACACACACACATATTATATATATATATATATATATATATATATATATATAATATATATATATATATATATTTTTTTTTTTTTTTTCTTATTATTTTTTTTTTTGAATTTTTATTGAATAATATTCACAGTTTGGTACAAGGGTGAAGAAATTAAAATACAAACTGGTGAGTAAGAAAGTAAGAAAGAGTAAGTTTTTTTACTGTTTACGAATTTCCATAAGCTTTATAATGTTATATTTACATGTCGTGTGCACTACACTTTGAATGTTATCATGAGGGGATTTATACGATTACTGAATGCTGCAATACTTATTTAAGTCAAGTAAAGTAGTAAAATGAAATCAAACGATATAAGATAAAAAGATTAATTTATTACACGATGATAAAATAATAAACAATTTTGATTGTTTATTAGCTTTTGAATAATAAAAAATGCGTCCAAAGATTAGAATGTATAATTCTGTGTGTATATGACTAAATGATTAAACTTAGTTGATTTAAATCAGTGCCCGTTGAGGATGTATAATTGACTAATAAGTCGGTTAGGGGTGTGCAGATAAAAAAAATAACACTAATGAGAAAAACTAGTTATATTTGAGGTTTCGGCCCCGATGATGGCCTAAAAGTTGGGCTGAAACGTTGGCAAACAAATAATAAAAGTTTTTCTTAAGAGTGTATTTTTTTTTTTCGTATACTCTTATAACAAACTTAAGTTAATTATATGACTACATTTGTGTTCCTCATTTTTTTTAAGATTCTATAAAATAAATTTAAAAAATAAAATAAAAATCAGAATAAAATAATAATCATATAGAATATCGTTATTGAATATTATGTATGTACATTGTGTACATGATACCACCTTATTTAATTTAATTTTCGTTTCATAATATTATAGGTTAGATAATGTTTCTTAATTCTAAGAGGTAATGAAATTCACATTGCTAGCATAATATTAACATTGCCTCATTCACAAAACCTGAAAAAATTAATAATATTTTAGCCAAATAAGCTATTTTAATTTTTTAAATGATATTCTTGCCACAGAGCGATAAAAAAATTAAAGATGAGATATTTTGATGAGGAACAAACAGATTCACAAAATTATTAAATGGGGAAAGGAAGAAGATACCGAGTTATGTCTGATTATTTTACATATTATTAGATAAGAAATATTTAGTACCTCAAAGCGATTAGCACAGGTTTATTACAAATGAAGGCTGGGCTCTCGAGCAAACCTAGTACCGAGGAATGCACAGCTATCAAGATGAAGAGGCCATTTATGTTCTGAAATGTCCTTAAGACGATGGTATCTACCAAGGGAAAGACGATCTTTTTCGCAAAATGACTATGTCTTCAATCAAGAAGACTATCAAAATGGGAAACTTAAAGTCTAGTTTATTGAATGAAGTTTTCTTGAACATAATCCAAAGGCATATTTCCGCATAGCCTCTTAAGGTTATCATATTTTTTCTACGTGTTTATGAGTTAATGCAAGAATGTAATTGCTATTTCATTTTTTTTTTCTTTTAATGTAACATTTATATTTAATACGTTAAAGCAATATTTTCAATGGACAATTACTACAGATGCCAGAAAAAAAGGAATCTAATAATTAAATAAATTATTTATTAACTGCGAACTAATCAAAGGACGAATAAAAAGCGTAGTTATTTTTAAACAACGCTGATTACGAATCATGTATAAATTTATAAATACATCTATGGACTAGAATAATTAAACTATGCAGGTTTTTTTTCAGATTCAGTAAAGGTTTTTAAACAATTTTCCTTTGCTTTAATTTAGTTTTTAAAAAGTGGTAATATGATAAGAAAAGTGAAACAACATAATAAATATTTAGAATTTCAAGGTATGTAACATCTACCAGTGATACCAAAACTATAACAGAAAAATCAATGATGGGTTTTTTTTTTGTTACTATATTAATTAATGAATAGATTTCTAAATACATTGATAATTTAAGATGTTGAATCCAAATGGTACTCAATCCTTTTTATGGAATTATTCTTGAGACGAAAAAATCTCACATTCATGTTTCATTGAACTAATTTATTTGTATTCATTTCGCATTAATTTTAATCTCAAATCTATAATATTTTTTTTATTACATTAATAACATTATTTTAGGAAGGAAAGGTTTTAGGATGATTTGGAACGAAATCAAATGTGTACATAGATCATTTTGGAAATATCTACATTTTTCAAACTCGTTATTTAGATGTTTTAATTAATGAAATACTTAAGTAATTTTTGGAAATCAACGAATCAATTGAGACGTTGAGTTCCAAAAAGTACTTTATCCATTCTAGGAAATTTTACAGGAATCGCGAAAATCTCTCATTCCTATATAATTAAACCACCTAATTTGATTCTTTTCGCATTAAAATTTAGAATTGTTTTTCTCACTGCTTTAATATTACCATATTAAAGTTATGAAATAAAATGTTTTAGTATGATTTGGAACGAAACTAAATTTGTAATTGGTACTTTTGGAAAATAATTGCATTTCTAAATCGTTGACTTGAAAAGTTGACTGTGTTAGATATAATAGAAGAGAATCAAATAGAAGATTTAGATAAAACAAAATGATGAGAATACAAATATGTAAAAATATCAAATCGTTAAAATTTCCTTTAGTATCTTTTGGAAGTCAACGTCTCAATTTTTGAGAGTTGAAACTGTTCCGAAGTATACAGATTCACACACACAAAAATAAAATAAAATAAAATTTTATTTATAACAAACGGTTTAAAATAGTTTAGATTTCAAGTCACAGAAATCGATAACTAAGATTTTATTAATATTATTATTTTTGTATTTTTTATCGTATTATTATTATATTTTTAATGGTCTTTTGGCATGATTTATAATAAGCAAATATTTTTGGTAGGATACAAATATTCTTTACATGAAGAAATAATTTTCCTTAAAATACAGTCTGTAAGAAGATATCATAAATTGTTTAATGCCAGGTTATAAGGACTTGAAGATACGCGAGCTAAAAATTAATTTGAATAGCCTATAAGATTGATACCCTTTCACGAGCTACTGTGTTAAAAATCAATCAAGACGATTTATGAAAAAAATTAACGATGATATCTAACTGTTTCTGAGAACGAAATATTTATTGCTTAGAAGAAATTTATTGCTACGGACGTAAAATCACCGTTTTCAGTGGAACCTTTTTTCGCTTTACTGGGTATAAAAATAGGCACAATTCAAACAGTTCTTGCAAATGAAGCTTAAATTATTTTATCCGCGTTAAATTTTATTATTTTCTATTTTATCACTTTATCATCATTATTTTTAGAGATATTATTTATTAATTATATTATTTCAAAAGTATTGCCAACTAAATCGGTCCGATTCGAAGTGCATATAATTTTGGTAATTATAATATATTTTGGAAATTATAATATTAATATTATATAATATAATTATACCGAATTATAATATAATTTCACTTACCTATTGTAGAAAGAAAATAAGCTTTATTTACATATTTACAGATTGACAAAATATATACAAATGATTTCGGATGAGACATCCTTACAGTCAGCAAAGTGTTTTGTTCATTTAGTAATTATAATCTAATAAGCATTAATGACCAATATGTTGTAAAATGAAATTTCGATTATATATGATTGTAGGAAAAATTATTAAAAAAACCTACGATTAAAAACGGATAAAATAATTGATAATATAAAATTAGAAATTAAAACAAACTAGCTTAAGTTAACAGCACATGTTTAGTTCTTTTATGAGTGTAGCGTTTCAGAGATGTTTTGTTATAATTACTGATTTCCTTTATTAATAGATTTTTGAAGTTTGGTGTTTTACTGAAGTTAGAAGTTGTTTGAGTCTAGATAAAATGTTTAATTACTGGATGCTGCTAGACCTGGAGCATAGTTGATATTTTAGTGTAGCGGGGGTAATTGTTAATTATCCGCAGTGACAGATTTTGAATTATTTCAGGTTTTTGGTAGTTAATCAAGCAGTTTGAGCTCCAGACTGGCGAGACGTATCATCACATACCTATATATTAAATATGTATTAAGGGAAAGTATTGCGTTCATGAAAATTTTCGAATTCCAGTTTTCGACGGAAATACACGTTTTAGGATCCCCTGAGTCTAAATGACCAAGTCCTTAAAAAAGGTCAGTGTGTATTTGTGGTAAGTTTAGCGAAAAAATGAAAAGTCGTACACAACTGAAATTTCATATTTGAGACAACTATACGCTCGTGATGTTTCAGCGACATTTTTTTAAATCCAATTCGGCTGACCTGAAGAACCACTTCATTTCACGCATTTTTCTCTTTTTTACGATTTTCTCAAAAAAGGCTCTAACGATTTTCATTAAACAGGCTATATTGATGTAATGTTAACGGGCTTTAATATCATGTAGACTTCATTCTGATTGAAGTAGTCTGACAGAGCTTTAATGCCGATAATTTAAATTGTCTCCCTCTAAACTATTTTTAATTTTGTTAGTCCTAAAAAAAAAAAAAAAAAAATGACCATTAACCTGTTAACATTGGTAAAAAACGGATAACTATGTAGATTAAATTAAACGTAGGAGTCCAAAATCATGTACTTCTTCTAAAATATATGCACTTAGTTTTCAACGTTGTGCTCTTTAAAGCTCCTCACTTCGCTATTTATCTGATCAATCTTCTCGATTCTTTTCATCGCTCACATATCACATAGTACTTGATGTAGATGACTTTCAAATTTACCTATCCTTCCATCGATCCAAAACGTGCCTTGGGGGAATTCGAATGTCGACAGACGATGTTGACAGTATTAACGCATGAGTAGCTAACAATGAATTGTTAATTGTAAAAAAAAAAAAGAAACCAAGGCCATTCTAGTCGGATTTTAGTCGGTTCCATGCACCTAACACTGCGATTTATTTTTTCTCTGGATTAATTCATTTATTGACTTATTTATAAATCATAAATGTCCTGAGAAAAATAAAATAAATTAAAACATTTGGAACCGAATAGGTCTTATGTCCTTTTTCTTAATATTTTCCTTTTTTTTTAAACTTTTGTAATTCACTTAAAGTTTGTGGTTAGTTTAAGTTGAGCAATTAAGTTAAAGTTGTGTACAGTGTACAGCAGATGTTTATTAATTTGGAGGATAGGAAATGAATATGAGCGTGGTGTAATACGAGCTCCATAAGCCTACTGCTGTTATGGATTTGGGTTCCGATAATGGCCCATTGGAATACTCTACCAATACAACATTTTTTCATTAAACAAATTTGATTCCTTCACCTTGTTCATAATCATAATGAGTAAATAATACGCATCAAAGGCGAGAGAGGGGTGGAAAAAAAAACATAGAAAATAATTTAGGAGAAAATGGCGTTAGAATTTCACCCTGACTATGAAAAACAATAGATTATAGATATGTTTATGTATAATCTATAGCTTTCGCCAGTCACGGATAAATTGAGTTTGTATTAAATTTATTTTTTATTTAACGGCTCGACAGGCGCCTGAAGATACCCTTGGCCCTTTAAACTGTCCTTTCCCAATCATTTCGGTCAGCGGCATGTCTGCTGGATACTCCTACCATCCTCAAGTCCTCCTCAGCCACGGAGTCCTTCCACCTTCCCTTCGGTATTCCACGGTCTGACTTCATTCGGGGTCCCATAATATAATTTCCTTTCGGCTCTACCTTCATCCACCCTGATAACATGTCCCCGCCATTTTAAATGCTGGATTAGCACAAAATGAGAAACTCGAAGATCGTCGTAGATCTCTTTGTTCTTCCTTCAGCGATATGTGCCATTCTCTCTAACTGGCCCTAAGATACGCCTCAACAATTTCCTTTCAAATCTGTCGATCTTAAATTGAGTTTGTGGTCGGACGGATTGATGAAATGTGGAAAGTAAATAATGAAAGAGATAATCTACTAACAAAATTTATTTTAAATCATCTTGTACATCATCTAGCCATTGTTACATGAGTAACTGATTGTACTCAAATCAATACAGCTCCTAAACGGTCCTAGTGACAAATTTTAATTTAAGAAATAACCTTAATTTCCAATGCGATCAGCACTAACACGGATTTTTTTGCAAGAGCGTGTCAATAAAACCCAAACTCTTAATAAAGTTTTGCAATACGTCAATTTTTGCATTCGAACCAATATATATTGCTCGGGCCCGAATGTATATGTATTTTATTACTAATACATACATATGTTCTATTTTTAATAACGCTACTTTTTGTTACTTCATTTAAATAATCGTTGTTTTATATTAAACATTGTCATTATATTTCATTTATACTTTTTTTAACATAATGTATGCACTTTAGTCATTTTTATTATAAATTCTAATTTTAAAATATCTCCTAGTTAAACTTTAAGTATTGTATTTCGAAGAAGGCTTCCTTGTGTGTTTATATCCAAAGAGACTTAGTTTGTTTACGCCGTCAGCAATACGCCGGCTTATCTTTCCCTTCAGTTGTTTTTGGACGCTCATTCAGGCAGGAGTACCTACGGTCTCCCTTCTTCAAATTCCTTAGGGAACATTTTTGTTTCTGCTTCGCTTTATACGAGTATTTGGCGCACAGCAACCATCCCGTCTTGACTATTGAACTCTTAAGTACCCTTTTTATAATTGTATTAGTTTTAACTTTTTATTTGTTTTTACCGCTTTGTACAGCTTATTATCATTTTATTTTGTTAGATTAAATATTTAGTTTTAATGTACATTTGTTCAGTTTTTTATTCATTTTGTTTATATTTTATTTGCCTGTTGTTTAATTTATTTATTTTATATCCCAAATATAACTTTAGGTCACTCAATGCTATTCGGCAGAATATTTTTTTTAAATTAAGTCTTTCCACTCGAAGTCTCCAGCATTGAGACAGATTGGTGGACGAAACATATATCTTAAACGGTAGCTCCTAGCGACAAATGATATATAACATAAAATATTTTTCAATAAATTTCAGAAAGACTGCCGTCAAAATTTTGATTTAAGCATCACCAACAGAGATAGAGCTTGTCAACAAACTCCAACACCAAAAAAAGTTAGGCAATACGTGACTTTTCTTAATGTGAAAACAGCTAAACAGTAAGTGCTAGCAAAAAATTTAATGTACCAAAATATATTCTACACTTAATATCTGACAGTAGTTCTATCGTTAAATTTTGGATCCTAGCGACACCAACAGAGCTAGAGTGTATCAAACTCAGGGTGAAAAAAAAATGAAATTTACAGACCTCCGGTCATAGACATATCCATGTTAATAACACTAACTGAGACGAGTTTGGACGTGGAAATTGTAATACTTTTAATAATTTTACATATAATTAATCACATTTATTAACACTGTAGCAATTAAAAAGAAAATGTTGAGAAACGTGTATTCGATTTAGTAGTCGTAATTTGTAAAACTATCATGAGCACACAAAGACATTGTAAGCTCTTTTACTACTAGAAAATTAAAAAACTAATGATGATTAATTATGGTCCTAATTCAAAGATAAGCTAATTGCCAACATATAGCCATATGATAAAAATGAACCTGACAAGATATTTGGTATAAATAGCATTCTTAATGGGAGATATATTACCTTAGTGGATAAAACACCAGTCTACTGTTATACTGTACACTATTGAAGACTACCCTCGGTAAAAAGAGAAATTGAAGAATGTGACATTCCACGCCAGGTCTCGAAGGCATTAAGAGACAGTGAACAAACCATCCTATTAATATAGAAAATTCGTTTATTTCAACGTATATAACCCATCAATCTTGTTTATTATACAATTCAACATAAGTTTTTATTTTCATTTATTCAATAATTATTATTCATTTTTATATTCTTGGCTCCTCCAAGAACCTGGGCCTCTCTTACAACTCTCCTCTATTCCTTTATATCCCGAGCAAGCATAATCATTATATCTAATGGCCATAATCAGTAAATCTTTTTGTAAAGATGTGAGAAATATTTTTTCTTTAAAATTATTTGAAAACAATAATCGATTTTGTATTAATTTTTACATATATAGTCTGATTGGAATTTCTCTCAAGCCGACATAAGGTTTTTTTTTTTTTGTTATCTTATTTTGTCAACTGCTGATAGTCGAGAGAGTGTTGTAGTTGATATGAAGATTAACAAGTTGAGCATAGCAAACTTTGTTGTTACTTGGAATAGTGGGCGAGGTTTCAAGGTAAGTATTCACAAGCAACAAGCACCCTTATCTGGAATGTGACGATGCTGATAGACTACAGGGAACCTAACCCGGGCCTTGGGTGGCCATTCTACAGTTCAGTGTTGAATTTAGATATGTCATTCGCCAACTTCAACTAGTAAAGAGGTCAAAACTTACGACTAGCTCGCAACATACGACTTACACTAACCCCCGTTGTCAAAATCAATTTTTTTTTTTTTTTTTTGAGGCGACAACCACCACGGTCATGTTCGCCTTTGCACCGTTAGATACAGGTGACATGATTATAGGAGTAGAGTGAGAGTATAGTTTAGATCTGAGAGTAAAGATGGTGTGACTTTAGGAAGCGAATGATGTTAGTTATATGAAGAGAGGAATCAGAGAGAAGAAGCGACAGATCGATGGGGAGTTTGAAAAGAATACGTGAAGCGGTATATTGTCGGCATTCTGTGAGGATTTGGAGTATTGTGAGAGGAACCTGACATGATCGACAGAGAGGCGGATGTCCACGGGCCAAGAGATAACCGTGGGTGAACCGAGAGTGTCCTTAACGAAGTCGCGCGAGCACAACCTCTTCGCGTCGAGACGGCCGGCATGTGTATGTGCATGTTGAGTCTTAAGTGCATATAAGTCCCACAAAAGGTCTGGGTTTAATTCCTTTTGTGTTTATGTGGCAAGGCTAGTGCGAAAATGAAAAGTCGTACGAAAATGAAATTTCATATCTAAAACAACTATACACTAACCGTAAAATGGTGAAAAATGCATGGTATAAAATAGCACTTTTGGTCAGTCAATTTTTTAATAAGTTGATCAAACATCTCGGATGTATAGTTGTTTTAAATATGAAATTTCATTTTCGTACGACTTTTCATTTTCGCGCTAGCCTTGCCACATAAACACAAAAGGAATTAAACCCAAACCTTTTGTGGGACTTATTTGCACTTAAGACACTCTAAAACGTATATTTACGTTAACAAATTGAATTAAAACATTTTCAATGAACATGCACTTTCAATAAACATTTCAAGCATTTTCAATAAATTTGATCTTAGCCAATAGACCGAGAAGCGATCAAAATCAATTTAAGAATTTTTAGATACAGTTAGAGATCAAAATAAATTTCACTTGGTTTCAATAGAAACATGCGTTTTATTAAATAATCTATTATATTATTATGTAAGACACTCAGTTTTATCGGCTTTTCATCATTCTCCGTTACATTTTACAATTTAATGTACAAATTAGCTTTCCAACGATATATAATACATCTATATTACTGTTTATATCTTCAAAAACATAAAAAATATTGTTTTGCTTTTTTATCCTTTTGTTGGTTGTCAAATCCGATAAACTTATATATTTCTTCGTTTATTATCAATGCTAAAAAAATAATATAGTTAATTTTTTTTGAATCTACAACATTAAAGGAACATTAGAGGAAGGAAATTTAATATATTGTCATGCAGAATGAAACCTTTATGATATGAAAGCCCTTAAATGGATACAGAAAGTTAAATCAAAATCTTTAGAGCCGTTTTTGAGAAAACCGTAAAATGGTGCAAAATGCATGGTATTAAATAGCACTTTTGGTCAGTCAATTTTTTGAATAAGTTGTATGAAAAATTTGTTCAAACATCTCGGATGTATAGTTGTTTTAAATATGAAATTTCATTTTCGCGCTAGCCTTGATACATAAACACAAAAGGAATTAAAACCCAGACCTTTTGCGGGACTTATTTGCACTTAAGACACTCTAAAACGTATATTTACGTTAACAAATTGAATTAAAACATTTTCAAAGTCTCAAAACTTTTCCTTACTTTATGTCATACATAGGTAAGTGAAAGTAAAAATAAAATAAACTATGAAAGAACTTAATAATCAAGAATTCTTTAAACTATAAAAATATTTATTACAGATTTGTTATGTAAAGATAGAAAGCTAATTTATAATAAATGAACCTTAGAAGGTAATGAAGTGTGATGAAAACCGTTTTTACTCAAGTGATTTTCTTTGATAACACTTTCTATTGTCGCTAAATGGTTTTGTAGAATTTCTATATTATATAATGATTATAAGTATATTTCAACTATAAAAATATTTATTACAGATTTGTTATGTAAAGATAGAAAGCTAATTTATGGTAAAAGAACCTTAGAAGGTAATGAAGTGTGATGAAAACCGTTTTTACTCAAGTGATTTTCTTTGATAACACTTTCTATTGTCGCTAAATGGTTTTGTAGAATTTCTATATTATATAATGATTATAAGTATATTTCAACTATAAAAATATTTATTACAGATTTGTTATGTAAAGATAGAAAGCTAATTTATGGTAAAAGAACCTTAGAAGGTAATGAAGTGTGATGAAAACCGTTTTTACTCAAGTGATTTTCTTTGATAACACTTTCTATTGTCGCTAAATGGTTTTGTAGAATTTCTATATTATATAATGATTATAAGTATATTTCAACTATAAAAATATTTATTACAGATTTGTTATGTAAAGATAGAAAGCTAATTTATGGTAAAAGAACCTTAGAAGGTAATGAAGTGTGATGAAAACCGTTTTTACTCAAGTGATTTTCTTTGATAACACTTTCTATTGTCGCTAAATGGTTTTGTAGAATTTCTATATTATATAATGATTATAAGTATATTTCAACTATAAAAATATTTATTACAGATTTGTTATGTAAAGATAGAAAGCTAATTTATGGTAAAAGAACCTTAGAAGGTAATGAAGTGTGATGAAAACCGTTTTTACTCAAGTGATTTTCTTTGGTAATACTTTCTATTGTCGCTAAATGGTTTTGTAGAATTTCTATATGATATAATGATTATAAGTATATTTCAAACGATTGTTTATTCATTTATCAATCTTATGCTATTGTGGATAATGGGAAAATGTTACATTGGGAGTCCTAAATTATCCAATTCTGGTTTAATTAGAATAGGATATCTTTAATGACCTTGTATCACAATGTCTCGGAAATAACATTTCACGTCCCATCCGAAGAAAGGATAATAAAGACAATAAGGAAGGATTTTCACTTCCTTTGAAAAATGTTAATGCCATCTGCTGGGTATGATCGTGCACGGCCTTTGGTATGAAAGGTTGCTATGCTAGGTACAAAATGACCATAAATGACTCAGTTATTTCAAACGTTTATAATTTATTTTGTAGGATGGTGAAAGTTTTTTTATGCAATTGCTAATGTTTTTCTTAATTAATATTATCATAATAATATAAAGTAATTATTTGAATGTATTTTTAGGTGCAGATTTCAGCTATTCGTAGATCGAGAATAAAAAAAAAAAATTTTTTAGTTTATTTTCCTATTAACACAGTGGTAAATAATTAATATATTTGGAAATGACAGTAATAATAATGAATGTGCTGTTATTTTATCGAAATATATTATAAGCAGACAATATTGTCAAAAGTTAAGGAGAGTGACAAAAGCAGATGAACATGAATGATTAAAATAGATAATTTTTGTTGTTCATTTAAAGAACGAGGTAAATACAAATTTTATGATACACGCGCAAGATTATTTTCGTTCCTATGAACAGTGTGTTAATATTATTATCACGAAGGTATTTAAATTTAATTTAGCTAAAATTCTACTTATAAAATAGACTTCAAGCATATAATTAAATGGGAATTCAATGACGATCTCCTCCCGCTTGTCAGCCAACTAGTAGTCACAAAATAGTCCTAGGAAGTGATGACCCAACCCTATAAATTTCATCGAAAATTGTTGCAAACCATACCGGTTTGCAACAATTTACCGCTCAGTCCCCACGCTCTGACGTGCAAAAAAAAAAAAAAAAAAAAAAAAAAAAATATATATATATATATATATATATATTATATATATATATATACACTTTAATTAATTATTTACCCAAGAAATGAATACTGTTAATTAATAACATCAATAAAATGTATTTGTTAAAGTTTCTGATGTTATCTAAATTTGAAATCAGGTCATTTATTTTTACTTTCACTTACAATATATATAGTAAGGGGAAGTATTGCGATCGTGAAAATTTTCGAATTCCAGTTTTCAACGGAAATACACGTTTTAGGGTCCCCTGAATGCAAATAACCAAGTCCCGCAAAAAGGTCTGTGTGTGTGTGGTAACTCCCGGGCGAAAACGGTAAGTCCTATGAAACTGAAATTTCATATTTAAGACAAATATACGCCCGAGAGTTACAAAACCTTTTTCATCATAATGAGCTTACCAGAGGAGCCACTTTATATCATGCAATTTGCACATTTTGTCGATTTTTTAGAAAACGGTTTCGACGATTTTGATGAAACTCGCTATATCTTTGTAAAATTTAATAGGCTTTAATATCGTTTAAGTTTCATTCGGATAAAAATGTTTTGACAATGCTTAAATGCCGATATTTTAAATTTTCTTCTTCTAAAGTACCTTACATTTTGTTGATTCTCTAAAAATAACTATATTAGCTTGTTACCACTGATAAAAAACAGGTAAATATATAAATTGAATGAATTCGATACCCAACTAAAGGAAAAAACTGAAAAAACGTATTTTTAATGATTTTTTTTTGTTTTTGAACATAAGAGCAGTAATATACATGTATTATATACCGTTGGAAAGGTTAAGATTTTACAAAAAATATTATCTTATACTCAAGCTTTTAAAAGTTAATAGAGAGTGATGAAAAGAAGATAAAACTAACTGATTATTTTATATAACAATATAATAGATTTTTTGATAAAACACATGTTTCTATAGAAATTTAATTTAATTAATTCTTTAATAGTTTCACGTATTTTTATCTCTAACTGTATTTAAAAATTCTTTCATGGATTTTAAAAATGGAGGTAAGTAAAAGTCGTGTGTTGCCCGCACCAGATTTTTTTATTTCTAACACTGTAATTTAATAAGAGAAAAGCGCTCTCTATAATTATTACAATAAATTAAAGATGAGAAGACAGTTGACGATTTGACCCAGATCTAGTCACGACCCCAAGTTATGTTGCGCTGAGCCCTATGTTCGTTATCGGAACCAGCTACCATACCGTACCACTTTAATTAGGGCGAAATGTCAGGTGCATTTATTAGAAAGTCCATATCTCTTGAGTGTCCGTACATCTCTAACGAGCCTAGATCCCTCTACCTTTCCCGCAATATATCCACTCCCTAATGGCTGCTTAAACATTAATCTCAACGCTCTAGTGGTGCTTCTGCATTTCACAGATCTTCAAGTGGACCTTGCTAATGATGGAGGAGCATGAGAGACCATCACATAAAAAATTTAAAATAAATATCGAGCGGCTTCATGAGCTCCATTAATGAGATGCGTTGTTTAGTGTATGTTTCGTAAATCGCATTATAATGTCCTTCAAATACATTATACTAAAAGGACATAATCCAAATTTTTAATCTATTTGAAATCATTTATTATTATTACACATAGGCACCATTCTCCTTCTCTTTGAAAGTAAAACTGTGAATAAATGAGACATACAGATTTATGAACTACTGATACTATAAATAAATAAAATATATTCTATTCTACTATAAATTAATATCTTTCTCTTCCTTAAAACTTAAATTTTATTTCGATTCATTTTGTTTTGATTTTCCTTTTTTATGTTACAACTTTTTTACGAAATCGACAAACCAGAAGAACCACTTTGTACCATTAATTTTGCATTTTTTTACTGCTATAATAAAACTGATAATAGATTTACTATAATTATAAACAATTATAATAATATAATATCGAAATTAATTGTCATTCTTTAATGTTTTTTTTATCTCTGACTTTCTTTGAAAGTTCTTAAATTTACTTTAACAAAGATTGTTCCTTTCTTCCTATGCTGATGACACCTTTGTGGTATCAGTCAATAACGATCCAACTGTTGGCTCTCAAACTCTTCATCTCACATCAGAGAGGACCTTGAGGTATGGTGTCAGAAATGGCGTATTAAAATAAATTCATTACCCTTCGTCGTAAACCTATGACTTCCTGCCCTACAGTATCCTTTTATAATATCCCGTTTGTTCCAGTTGAACAGATCCGCTACGTAGGACTTCTACTTGACAAACGTCTAACATGGAATCCGCACACTAGACTGAAATGACAAGAAACTGCTTGCCGCTTTCGGTTACTTTAACACTTGCGTCTAGTAAGACGCTCTAATCTTCCACTTAACTACAAAAGGATCATCTACATGACCAACATAACACATATCGGGACTTACGGAGTTGAGCTTTGGGGCTCCACTAAACCATCTAATTCTTCCAGTCATCAATCCTTACAATCCAAAATCCTTCAAAAAATCCTCAACGCTCATTACTCTGTCACGAATAACCTGATCCATAAAGACCTCAATATTCCTTATGTAGCTGACTTGGGCCCGAACCAGGTATCAATCCTTCCATAACGAACTCCAATCTATAATAGTCCAAGTCGAGGGACTCGTGGGATAAACTATGCCTATTTTTGTGAATTGCCGCCAGTTGTTGATGGGCCACGTAGGGAGGGAATGGGGGAGGGGAGAGGGGACGGTAGTGAATCCCCTGCTAATTGGTTTTCATATTGTTTTAAAATAATTTATTATTATTACATTTTCTTATTTGTTACATTCAAGAACAACAGCAAATTATTTTCTATTTTTTTACTGTGCACTTAGTCTTTGCATAATTACAATTGACAAACAACTGAAACATTTTACCTTCAGTTATGGTTTGATTCATAGTTAGCTTTGCGGTTCAAATTATTTCTATCAATAAGGTTACACACTTTTTAATAAGGCGTTATTTTTCATAATCACTATAAGCTCTATAAAAATATACAGAGATCAAGAGTATAAATATTAAGGGTGCGTTAACAATAAATGATCTCTGCATACTCTGTTGCCAACATTCTTTCATGTTTAACATGAGGCGACAGAGTTCAAGTTTAAAATCTGGCAAAAACACTGCTCCTTAATTGTAAAAAGACAGATTAAAATAACTCGAGAGTAAAAAGACAAATTGACCAGGGCTTCTGCATCCATTGAAAAGAAAACATGGATGAAATTAAGTCTACAACTGGGTTTTCTATTAGTGAGGTAAAATTTGGAAATAAAACCGTAATTAGTGAATCTATAGCCTTGGAAAATCCAGCAGATTTACTGCGGTTGTTAGATCTTCTGAAATGTATTAGGACTCACAAATCAGTGTAATAAATTTAAATTATATTGCAAGAATCAAACATACACCTTCTGTGAAAGCCGTCGCTGAATCTGTTAAGAGTTTTGCAAATAAATATCTAAGGGTATGTAGGGCGAGCGTGTACACCGGCAATACCGTCTTATCGGTGCCATGTGTGAGCTGGAACACACTTCTTCGCCTAACTGTACACACTAAAGATAGCCAGCCAAGCACATAAAACAATATGCTTACAACTTTCTGTTGCTACTAAAATACATTGAGGTTGCATGTAAGACATACATATTTAAATTTAACAACTAGAAAATTAAAAGACGGAGTAATTTTATACACGATCGTATAAAGGAGATGGAATACGCTGTTGAAAAATCAAATAGAAAATAAACACAACTTACTTAGTTTATTCATTCAAGTTTTAATCCTGTAATTAAATGCACATAAAAGCTTATTACTCTCGAAAACGTCTTGGGCTTAGTATATAGTAAAGAACCGGTTGTGTGACAGTGCTTCTTACCGTATGGTAAGAGGACAGTCTGAATGAAGGCAGCATTGCCTCATCCTTAAACAGTACTGAATGTGGGAATGTGGTTACTTGTAAAACTGCAATATTGATTTACATTCATACAAAAAGTTTCAACCTTCAAATAGGATTATACAGACGGTATGATTGTGACAAAGGGAAAATAAGTAATTTCCCAAACATTTCTGATAAAGCTTCACTCAATTCACAAGGGATCACTTGTAGCTGGGTACCTAGCGTAACAGCCTCCCATGCTAAAGGTCACGGGTTCAAACCCGCAGGTAGTCCTAGGATTTTTTAATGGGAGTAAAAAATCCTTAGTTACGCCGTCCTTCGGAGGGGACGTTAAAAGGTGGTCCCGAGCCTGTGCGATGTCAGGTACTCGTTAAAGATCCCTATCCTAATAAAACCTGGATAAACGAAATTTAGGACTCCCATTGTAGCATCGTCCGATTAGCCATAGTAGCATAAAGTGACGTTAAACGAATAAACAAACAAACTCAATTCACAAGAGATAGTAGACTGATATAATAAAAACCTGGAGTACTTCATCATTTCTAGTGGCTTAAGTAAATTTATTAAAATTGTAAATATGTTATTTAGAAAGTTTCATTTTTTATTAATTCAATATGCGTTCCTTCTTTTCTTTTCAACAAAGGTTTTTTATAATTAAAACAAAACTATAACTAATCTTTAGTGATATTATATTTATATTTATATAATAGCCACAGAATATTATTAAAGATTTCATGGCAGACTGACTTACAACATTAACCCATCAGCCTAAACACTTAAATCATACACGAACCCGTACAACCCACCCCGACGACTTGTGAGGCGGTGGCCTAGAGATGCCTTGCTTTAACCGACTTTCGGAAGTCATCATATTTGCTTATTGCAATTTTTTTTTTTTTGCAGATAGCAAATAACATTAAAGGTCAAACAAAAACAATTATAAATAAATAAAATAAAATATTTATATAATGAGTTTTAAAATCACTGTAAAACGATAAACAATGAGATAAAGGAAAATGTTTAATGTGATATAAGTATTTTTATTTCATTATTACTTTTTTATTATTATCATTATTTATGATTTAAATGAAAGATAATATGAAGTATTTGATAATGGCTAACCAACTCATCACTTCCCAATAGGTTTGGTCACCGGGAAATTAGACCATCACCTCCGTAAGAGAGGCCTGTAGGGATAATTTTTTGTAAAAAACGTTATTAATTAAGGAACATTAATTATATAGTTTTTTTTCATTTATCAAGTATATACATTATTATCATTTTTCACTTAGCATTATATTTTTTTTCAATTATATTAGAACTTTTTATCAGATTATATTAGAAATTATATTATATTATATTAGAACTTCCTCATGCCTGACATGTCATTATTTTGTTGATTATTCTATCCTATTTACTGATTGTCACATACTGCTGACAGGTGCAAATCAATAAATAAAGTGAAAAAAAAATATTAGAACTAAAAAGTAAATATTATAATTTAAATGTTATCCTTGCAATAAAGGCTTTATTCATTCATTCATTCAACCAACTCATAAACTCATTATTTATTAATCATAAAATATTTAAATTTTAATAAAATATGTAGTGTTGTTTTATAATGATTATCGTTGACTTTTAAGTAGTTGTGAAAGCTATATCTTTTCGATGGCTAACTTTTTTTTTCGGCTAGCATATAAATATTAACTTGACTGTCATTTTTCCACAGTTTATGAAAAAAGAAATCAAGACTTCATAACAGTTTAAGGAATTAGTTTACAAATTTATGGTTGTATGAAATAAATCAGTAAAGTTGTCGTGGTAGACTTTTTTTTCATCAATGGGAAAATATATTGTACCTCGTCACGATATTTATGCCTTAAGTAGCCATTAAGATGCGATAAGACGTGTCATTTATTAAAATATATTGGAGTATGACTACTTATATATTTCTTTTTCATTACTATATTAAATCAAATTATTTATTAATTTATTTTCTTGTTGTATATTTATATCATTCGTAATCAGCATATTGTTTTTATTATTACTTGCTAGATCAGGCATCTTTTTAGTTTATTAAAATCCAAAATAAATTGGAACTTAGTTCCTTGAATGGTAATTGGTGTCTAAATTAAGATGACGAGATATATATTTTTTTTTTCATAGAAGACAAAGAAGAATTTTCGATCAGATAACAATCTGTTTTAATATGAACAATAGTAATAATGCTTCGAGATCACAATCATACAATATTTAATTGAAAAACAAATGTAACATCAAATTAGGTACAAAAAGAAAAGGAAGTATATATACAATAACGAAAAGAAAAAAAAAAATATATATACATACAATAACGGAAAGAAAATAGTGCATAGATAAAATAAGTACTGAATCCAAAGACTAATGATCTTAAAAACACTCATACCTAAAAGATTTTGAACTTCCTCTTCTTTTTGTATTTTTGCAGTAATAAATCCTTAATAACGTTTCGAGGTCTTTTATGCCTTATCTTCAGATTAACTAATTAAAACCAAACAACAATTTAAAATTAAAATAATATTTTAAATAATATTTAAAAATTATAATTCAATAATTATCTAAATCATATTCTAAATTCTTATCTTACTCATACCTATATGCAATGTTTACCGTCCTAATTTCTAAAGGAATGTTGATATATCCCTAAAAAAATAAACTTTAAATATTCAATTGTATAACACTTTTATCTCAGTACCATTTAAATTTTTCAGTGATGGAGAGACGAAAAAGGTGCATTAATCATCTGGAACGACAGCATCTTCCATCCTTAACCTCCTTATATGCGAATTCTAAAAGAAGATTATCCGAATTATTTCAAGAAGCCGACTTGATTTGAATTCCCATAACGGGTGAGACAGATAAAACTGAAACTGGAATGGACCATAACTCATGAGACACCAGAGTAAGGAGGACGGAGAAAAGAGAAAGAAACAACGGAGGACAGAGAGGGAGAGAAAACAGGAACCCACTGGACTGGGCCAATCAATTCCGTCCGGGCATTAGTCTAATATACTACCGTGCCGGTTTTGCAAGAGAAACGGCCTGCCCGAGAATGGCCGGGGACAATGCGGACAACTCTGCGCGGAATTAAGACGACCGCTGGGGTAATTCTAAGCGGAAGATGGCGTGCTGATAGCCGTGTCCAAGCTTTACTGGGGGTGAAATCAATTTACTGACAATATTAAATATATCCAATGAATCAATGCAACTTGAATAATTATATTTTTTATATTATTATCATCGTAAATTAAAGAGCTGCGTGATTCGAACTCTTTTCTATTGTTCTCTTGGTCCTGGGTTTAAACCTCGGTTGTGGCAGAATTATTTATACTGTTATTTCAGAAGGGTACAATCCACCCAGCCTCTATAAAGTGTGTACCCCTAAATTGGTGGAAACTTCGAGGCTGATCTAGACCCAATCAACAGTGCGGATTCTATCTTCAGTACGAAATCCAATACCCTTCATAGGTTGTAGAGGTAGGTTTTTATTAATTATTTTATTGTAAATTACCTACACAAATATTTAACTTAGGTAACTTTTTTTCTTGTAATAATTATTGTTTTTCTTTTTGTAAGTTATTTTGTATTTTTATATAAGAAGTGTTTGTTTTATTTTTATTTTGTCAGTTTCTAGATTTTTTTATTTATTTTTGAAGTAATTGTTTGATTTTTCTTTTATCTGTAACCGTATTTTATTATAACAATAACTTCAGAAATAGGAATAAAATATATTATATTTAAAAAAAAAAAAATCACTATCGTAAAGTAAAATACTATTCACAGTCGTCAAATTTAGTAAGGTAATGATTGCAAGAAAATCAATATGACAAGAATTTTTTTTAGTGGCAATATTGTAGACCTAATATTTGTCTAATGTAAATCGTTTACCAAAGCCATCAACCTCAAGTCTGTCAATACCATTTTTGTTTGTTGGTATCAAAATGCTCATTTATTAATCGTGCTACCGTGCAGAAGTGTGGTAAATTATACTTAAATTGAAGAGGATATGGACTTATACACGGACAGGTAGTAACACTGTAAACCTTAGTGGTCTGTATATATATATATTATATATATATATACACATACACATACGCACACATAATATGTATATATATATATATAATAATATATATATATATATATATATATATATATTTATATATATGTGTGTGTACCGCATGGTTTTTCAATCACTTCCTTGTGACCCATCCTCATAACCTAAATAATAATAAGCCCCCTTGATATGTATACATCGACGCTTTCTGACGTCCTCCAGGCGCCGCTCTCTTTCGACCTTGGATAAGTGGGTAACCAAAACTGGACTTAAACTTACTGTAACGGGCGTTGATGATCCAGCATTTTTATGCCCTCAAAATCAAACAAACAATGATACTTAAATATGCCAAAAATATTAAACCAATATTCAAAGTTAACCTAATAACATAAAATGCACTTTTCGAAGACAGTATCACCTCTCGGACCAAAATGGATCTACTACTTTATTCATATATCTATTTATCATCGAGCCACTTTCAATACTACATTAAAAGAACCTTCAGTAATGGTGACGCGTTGCTGACCTGCCTCCGGTATCGGAGTCGGTCAAAGAGCCGCCGGATGAAAGAAAGGAGTTGTCCTGACCTTTGCGGAAGATACCACTTTCTTCGAAGGAACGTATGTAGGACGGGAGATGGTAGGGAACAATTCATCTTGGATTAAATCAAATTATCGTCAGAACGTCTGATTGTTTCTTGAGGTGTAGGGCGGAACCTGACTGACCGCGGAGAAAGCCTTTGAGGTAGAAAGGCAAGCCAATGTTAGCACTGGCCACCGATCTTATTAAAACAATCGGTAGTCGGTTCTTTTGGGAAAACTTTCATACTCTTCCATTCGGAATGTGGTTTCATTGATTCCCATTCTCTTTCTAATGATTTCGTCATGAATAACCTACGGTCTACGAATTTCTGCAGACACCTTGTGCTATGCCGATTAACAAAATAATTAATAACAAAAGAATAAATCTAGGGAACGGCGTGGTCTAGTGGATTGAGCGCTAGTCTGCTGTGCTCCGGGTCCTGGGTTCGAATCCCGGTTGTGGCAGAATATTATTTATTCTGTTAATTCAGTCGGGGGGCGACCCTAGCGTATGGAGATCCTCCTGGGGCAGACCCAGCCTCTATAAAGTGGCCAGCCCAAAATAATTGGGGAAAACCCTGGCGGCTGAGCGTGATTAAGGCCTAAGCTTGGGGAAGGTAGACCGAGTTGGTTAGCACGTGTGAAAAGTCAGCGCGTTGCCCAGCAACCAGATAAAAAAAAATTCAAAAAGATAAAAAAAGTTCGCTTCCCGGTGCCAGGGTACCATTGATATTAATCCCTCGCCTTCACCCTCTATCTCGAGAAACCTACCATAGAGCCTAGCAAGCCGAGGAAAGGATGAACAAAAACATAAAATAAAAACTGTCGACTTCATTTTGTTGATAAACTTCATTTCAAGTACAAAAATTATTCGATTATATTAAATCATTGTAACAAAATATTTTGTTCTATTTATCATCAAATAGAGTTTTGACCTTACCATCTGGAGGATCTGCCACAGGGGCCATTCTACTCATTTCAAATTATTTTAATTTTTATGATTCTATAATATTGTATACATTTACTAAGTAAATTTGTATTTAGAATTCAAAAACAATTAATCATCGATCAAATGACATGTAATACTTGGTAAAAAAATGTTTAACTACTACGACATAAGTGGTTGGAGAAATAATGAACCTAATGTTCATCAAAAATTTCAAACTGTTGTTTAAAAGTCATTCCAGCCTATTTGTTATAAAATATCAAGTTAGAAAGCAATGCCTTTACCCTGTAGTATCAATCCTTGATAATATGTAGTATATACTTACTTGAGAACAACAGATTAATTAAATATTTATCTTGCAACACGACTACCATATTATTCACAAAGCACACTTAAGTTACCCTAGCATACCTCTAAAGACGTCACCTGAGCTCTATCGCTATCGATATAGTCCTTACATCAATTTTAAAAATAATTATTTATTAGTTTTTTCAGGTCAAATTTTTTTAACAATAATTTTGAACGAGTTCCTTTCTTTTTAATTGATGCCATAAGCACAAATTATATATAAGTATACTACGCAGAGACGCGTATTTTTCAAGTATCAATTATAAAATAAAACTTCCTTTAAAAAAAAATATTTAGTTTTATCGAAATCCATTACAAGATTTAATCTAAAATAACATCCAAGTTTTTGAAAACAGAGTTTAAAAATCGCAGTTTTTCTACAAGGTTATAAGTGAATTTCAATTCAAAGCATACCAAAAACATTTCTTTACTTGGAAAACGGCAGTTTTATAAATATAAATATTAAAACAGTAAAATAACAAATCTATATTTTAATTACAAAATAATTAAAAATAAATTGGTCTATTAATGATTTAATGAGAGAAGTTGGCTTTTCCTGTTGCGTAAATCGTCTCATTAAATCCCAATGAACATCCAATCAAAATTGTAATGAAGAAAACAGTTTTTTCAATTCTCAAAACACGTTATTCTGACCGAATTATGTTTTGTTGCGTAGAGATGAAAGATTCGAACCGTCTTTAGAATTGTAAATTAACACCAAAGAATCAGGCTGGTTCAGAAAACTAATTTACAGCATCAAGTTTCCTTCTAGACTCTGTCAGCTAATGTCTTGACATCCGATTCACCGGATAATATTTCATTTCAACAAAATTAGAAGCATTGTACCAAACCCATTGTCCGGCAGATTCACTTGAAAGTAGCGTGAAGGACGAATTGTCAAGTCCCATGCTAACGCCGCTAAATATCTCCGAGACGGGAAGGCAAGGAAAGTGAAACAGACACTACTTGTGAGACAGGGAGCTATTCAAGAAATTGAAACGGTGGAAGAACAAAGAGCCTTTGAAGGAGAGGCAACAAACGAGATTAGGAAAGCGGGCGACATGGCTTTCCCCAAGTCGGAACCCCTTAGATTAAAAAGCCTTTATCCTACCCAGCCTCTGAGACCTGCGGCGTTTTCTGGGTCAGTACTCCCCTCGGTTCCCTATGTTTTATTGATATATTTCTCATTTGTATATTCAATGCGCCCTTTGCCGACATGTTCGCGCAGTCCTCCAGGTTTTACCCGGATAGATCTATCCGCTTATTAGAAGACAATGAGGCGAAACTCCTTTCGAAACCTATGCCCCCATCTTATAGGGGAAATTGCAGATTGAATATTTCACCCTGCCCGTCAAAGTGTTGTTCCCATTATGTTCGCACGACATCCTGGATAAAACAATACGGTGCCTTTTAGAAAGAGACATCGATTCTTGAATATGGAAGAGAGTACTAAGGACTTGTGCTAATGTAAATCCTGCCTAAACCTGCGGGTGGCATAAATTGAGGGGAAAGAACGATTTACCACAGGAACAATGGAGTTAATCCTCCATGGATTGACGACTTAATTAGAAAACGAAAACCAAAAGATTGTTTCTGTATACATATTTTTTTAACTTTCATTTCCTTGCATATTAAATATAAAGAAATGGAAAATATTTCTCATAATATATAGATAATAAAACTCTTCGAACCTAAGTTTTCAATAGAAATATATTTTTTAAGGCCCCTTGAGTCTGTGTGTGCAATAACTTCAAAAACCAAAATTAGTTCAAAACTAAATTTAATATTTAAGACACGTAGGTTTAGTATAGTATATTCATTTAATGTCACTTAATGTTGCTGTGTAATCATAATCATAGTAATTTAACCGCACAGGCAAGAGTACGCCTCTTTACGTCCCTCCGAAGGACGGCATAGCTTGCCAGGTTTGAATCCGCGAGGAATGGAGGCTGAGTAAGGGTGTATATAACTACAAACACTATATATCATTAAAAAAAAATTTATATATATATATATAAAATATATAAAAAATATATATTCTTATAAATAAAACATTAATACTTCAACAAATATGTATTGGGTGAAGGTTATTTATCTTTTTTTTTATTTGTAAATTTATATTTTATTTATTTATTTTATTCATTTTTTTTCTCATTAGTACATAATTATTTTTCTTCTGTTTACTTTGTACATATGGTTTCTTATAACTATAATACTTATTGCTGTAATGAGTGACAGATTGTATTGTTTCTCTTTCAATAAAAAATAATAATAATAAAATAAAATACTTTGTATCTTATAAATAACATAAGCTGCCAGAAGCTGTTAACAATAGAATAAATTTTGAAAGAACAGTTGTCTTTGATTAAATTTGACCTAGATTATTGGAAATTATATTTACACCATACACACACACACACAATTTATATATATATATATATATATATATATATATATATATATATATATATATATATATATATATACTAGCTGTTCAAATGTTCAAACAAACAGACAAACTCTTCAGCTTTATAATGTTAGTTTAGAAAATAATATAGTAGATTACTAGCTGTAACCTGCGGCTTTGCTCGCGAATATTTTATTTTGTCTTTATTTAAACTTGCATACATGCGTTTATGAGCAGTAACTATAAAACGCACCTGATAGAGCTGTTGTTTGGGGAAATGGTAACGAAAGAAACTACCAATAAAACAAACTTATTTTCTTACTGGTGTGTATTCTTGGTGGCTTCACTCTTAACCCACTTCATTACTATATAGTCAAAACGGTCAACAACTACTCCATTATTATAAGACGCATAAATTTTCAAGAAATATAAATATTATATTTTTAACAATTACATTCATCAAAGTTGTTTAAAATTGAAAATATCCCCATTCGTGGGATCAATGTATATCAATCACGTTTATGTTACAAACGTGACTATATCCCACGATTACGTTACAACTAAAATATATTGAGTAATTTTGGCTATGCCTACTTCTACTGGATCGCTATTGTATATCTAACAGAATAAAATGGCATCTTATTAGACTAAAGTTAGAATTACGGTTAATGAGGAAAGTGATTTCAAAACAACTTAACCTATTACTATAATTAATGTAATATAACTATAAATATCTTGCTTCTAATATCGAAACACATTGATAAAATAGAACAAAAACTACACTTGTTTATCTTTGTTTGCTGTTTGGGAAATTCAATTTGATGAATAAAATAATTTAATTTAAAATTGCTACAAATTACGAAAGATGTTGATAGTGACTATGTTGATTAAGGTTATATAAAAGAAATACTGGTGAATAGCAATGAGCTATTCTGTTTATGAAAAATAAAAGATTTTTATTTCATGTCAGATATCAATTTTCTTTACTCTATATTACAATAACATAACAGTACCAAGTAGCCACATCCAAATTATTCAATAACATCGTTTTTTCTTATAAACATAACCTACTTTAAACATAACTCCTTTGCAACTTAGATGCGTATTTTCTTCAATTGTGGGTAAAGCCTTCCTACCCAAAAGAAAAAAAAGTGTTTTTTTAGGATCCAGAAATAAGCCCTTTTATGTGTTTTTTTTCTTTTAACGAAAGATTAACACTTTGAATCATTTAAAAAAAATAATAATAATTAAGCACGTGTCTACGAAAACTTAGTAACAAAACGTGGATACGATGCTAAATATGGTTAAATATATTTCATATAAATTGGAATCTATTAAAAATTAAAAAATCTTTTAAAAATTAAAAATTGGAATCTGCCAATTAGTTTAATTAAAATAAAATGATTTTGCTTCCAGATGGTTAGAAATTTTTGATTGCCATTCAAATGAGTACTTATAATTATTCTGGAAACGTATAGTAATATGTATTTTATTATAACAGGAAACTATAATGTGAATGTATATATTATAAATAAAAACGCATGGAACCTATTAACACACACTTATATTTGAATTAATAATCACATATGTAAATATATGGGTAGTAGTAAACATATGGATAGGTTACTGCGAAAACAGTGTTGCCACAGTTAAACAAATTTTGTTTTACGTTTTAGAAAAAAATATTTTTCAACCATTTAGAATAGTAATAAAAACTATCCTATTATTTAAGTTGGACCAAATAACATATACTTACGAAGTTTGATCAAATTCGGTTAAGTAATTTCAGAGTTTATCGTGAACAAACATTGTGACACGAGATTTATATATATATATATATATATATATATATATATATATATATATATATATATATATATATATATATATATATATATATTTATATTTTTTTATTTTTTTTTTTTTTACAAGCAGCTCAATCAAAGAACTAAGTTCAGCCAGCTCTCCTCGCAAGGATTCTAAAACATTGTTGGGATTGGTTAGAGATAATCTAAGGAATTTACTAATCTACAAAGAATTAAATGAGTTTCAGTTGTCATATTAAAAGTAACTATTACCGTCTCTAAGCAATTCGTGAATCTATAATTATATAATTAATAATTAATCGATAACAATAACTGAAATTATTGAAGTGGAGACTGTTAAGGAAAACCTAACTCCTTCCTCATTTTTCGTTTAAACTCAGTGGTTTGATAAGTATAAAACCAGTCTTAGTTCTTTTTGTTCTTGGTTCTAGCAATAAAATCGAATAACAAGTTCATTTAAAAGTCTAAATAAGGCTCTTTAAGGCTTGTAAATAGCACTGAGGATTACCTTCAAGGAACTAAATTAAAAGATAGTATGTGTATTGTCTGTTTATTTATTTAAACCCACTTCATGATACTGTAGCATACCAGACGATGGTACACGGAGACCTATTTGTTTTCTACTCAGGTTTAATGAGGACAGGGACCTTTGATGAGTACCTGACATTTCAGAGGTTGGGGACCATCTTTTTACGTTCCCTCCGAAGACCACCTAACAACTGTGATATAAGATAAGATTGGAAATAAAAATAAGGAAAATATTCAACAAAAACAACTTTGGGTTTATCTTATAATAACATCCTCGTAGGATGTTATTAACATCCATGACAACGATTTCACTGAAAATAACGGAACAGCATTTATTGATCGTATCTAGCAGAGCTTGAATTTCTAAAAAAACAAAACGATAATATATCGATTCAAATAAGTAAGATGAGATATATATATAAATATAAAAAACTGAAATTAATTATCACAGTTAAGAAGGAGTTAGAAAAGAGAAATATGTGATACCTTACAAAAAGCGAGTTGGACCAATAAGGGATTAGATCCTTAATAAATGTCGGTTTTGGGGTCAGAGAGCCGACTTGGTATATCTGAAAAAAAGAGAATCCTTTTCTCTCAGAGCAGAGCCCGAGTTCTGCAGTTAATGTCCCAGAAGTTAAGTCATATAGGATATATATAGCCTGGGGTCAGCGGCATTTTTCTAACAGTTTATTTAATGCACGATTAAATCGGTCTACAATTTTTATATCCTTTTATCTCTTCCTATACATTTCATTAGAAAATTAAAATTTTTGCGGACCGTAATACCGATAATAATAATGAATGCTAAAAAGGTATTTCAATAAATTTTCTGTTTATTGGAAATTATTATAAGTTACTATTTATAATTATAATATTGGATACTAAGAATTTTATTATAAGTATTATCAGTATTAATTGATTATAAAATGACCAAATGCTATATATAAGTGAACCTTAAGGAGTCTTTACATCTATTTCTCAAACCTCAATTTTCTGAAGGCCGTTCAGAGATTACAATGCACCTTTTATATCTAAATATCTGGTATAAGTAATATTATTACATACAATTATATATTAAAGCAAGAATATTATATATGTTTGTTAAATAACTGTGCTTGAAAAGCAAGTGCGAATTAATAAGTGCCTCGACTCTTGCAGAGGGTTCAAATCTGCCTTACTAGCAATGAAATACAATATTAGATTACATAAGGGACAATGACAATAGTGCTAAGAGACTTCATTCGTACAATATTAAAACTAAAATACTATAAAAAAAAATATATGTCTTTACACTCGAATACCCTTGTCAAATGTTTAAAATCAGTCAGGGTAACCCCGAGCAAGGCTAGTGCCTCTTCATGTTGAGAGAAAAGCTGGACCTAAGAGATCCCAGAGCTTTTTCTCAACCATATAACCATATCACTAGTATTGACAGCCGGAGGAGGTGGTGTAAGAGCGCGAAGCAACTGAATGATTTATGTATTGTATGCCTATAGTACACATAGTGGGTTAGCTCAGCGGTTAGTGCCAGTAAACTAAGGTTTCGAACCCGACTGTGATAGAATAATTATTCATTCTTTTTTTGAGCTGGGGGATGACCCAAAAACTGTGGAAAACATGGCGCTTGATCGTGATATCGATCAAAACACCTACTTTGACAACTCTCAGCCTGATAAAATCAGTACGTATCAGTATGTGCCCAAGACCATATTTATGGCCCATGTTAATTATGTTAACGGTGTATTTTTTTTTTTTAATGTCTATGTTATAATTAATATTGTATTATTAGATATAATATAAATCCACATCTTCAAATCTCAAATAAGAAGTTTAGGAGTTTAAAACCTTGGCAGCCCCCTGTACTTAAAGTCTTTCTTACGCCACTAGGAAAACATTACTTTATTTAGAAATAGTAAATAAATAACAAGTTAAAACGAATATAGGATTTATCCACTATTGATTTATCATTTAATTTAATTCCCTTATACTATATATATATATATATATATATATATATATATATATATATATATATATATATATATATATATATATATATATATATATATATATATGAGAATATACTATAAGGTCGTGCTTCGTTGAAAGTTTACATTATTTGTCTCTATTAATTTTTTTTTTTTTTTAGATTTTTGGAAACACAGAGAACTTTACTTAAGAGATTAACATTTTAATTAGATTGTTCCTGATTCGTAAATTAGCGAAGGCACATATCCTATTTATATAGTAGTTTTGTTTTCTTGTCCAGCCAATATTTCTGGTGAGTATAAATTAGTGAACTTGCTCAATTAGGTGTAATTCTTCTCATCTCTGTTAATCGGTGTGAATCACGGATCAGACTCACTGAAATTCTATTAAAGTATAAAACAAACGAAAAACACACTTCCATACATATATGAAGCACGTTTTTCGCAAATTATTAATATAAAATTATTTAGTTAAGAATACAGATAGCTTGACACTTGGCTGTTATGAAAGGAATGATAGAATTAGCTTTAGCCTGCTCGAATAAAACTCAATTGGTTTAATTTTTCAAACGCTGAAAGCTTGTAGCTTTTATTCAATTGTAACCTGACTAATTTTTTAGAAAGAAATAAACAAAAAGAAAGCACTAGAAAACTGACAATAGCTCACAGTTGCGTGCGTAGTTGTTTTGCTCTCTGAGCATGTTTAGCATTCATTAAGTAATTGACTTCTTCAGATGAAACTAGGGAACTTGGAAGATCTGCAATTTATATTCATCTGGGCGAGTAAATAATGAAAGAATCTCGTATAAACAGCTTTTAATGGTTTCACTACTCATATTACAAATCAAAATATAAATTTTTTTTTTCAAATTGACAAAACAGTGAAAAAAAAGGTTGAAATTAGATTTAGATTCTTTAAGATCAAAGTCTCAGAATAAAGTTGGAGGCTGATAATTACCTTCACAAATATTTTATGAAGATGCACGACGTTTCGTCTATAATTCTATTTCTTCTGGTGCAAAGAACAATTTTATCTAAGGTGAGTGGGGTACTTACACACACCCATAAGTCTCATGCTTGAATAGACCAATAACTTAATAAAATAGGTTGAAATTATTACACAATGGCTTATTATTCTTATTTTCTAATAATTAAACTATGGTGTTGCAATTTATATAGCAGCCTAGGGAATTAACTTATATGTACAGCGAAGTATGAAATGTGTACAAAGAAGTTAAAAAAGACAAACCAACAAGCCACTGAATACTACGCATCTAGCACCTTCTTATCATTTTCACCAAAACGGCTCTTACTATTTTGATTAAACTTGCTCAATCGATGTGAAATTTAACGGGCTTTCATGTCATGTAGGTTTTATTCTTATTTAAATAGTCTGACAGAGCTTAAATGCCGATATATTAAATTTTCTTCCTCTAGAGTACTTATAATTTTTTAGGTTAAAAACAATTTACCATGTCATCTTGTTAGCATTGTAGAAAAAAGTAGTAAAGATTTACGTTGGACGAATTTCGACATTCAACCAAAGGAGAAGAGAGCAAAACAATATTTGTTATGCAATTTTTGTGTGTTTGAAAAGCTAAAGAGTTTAGAAAAAATATTATCTTGTACAATAAATTGTTAAATTTAATGGAGAGTAATGAAAAGCCGATAAAACTGACTGACTGTTGTAGATAATAATGTATTAGAATATTTAATAAAACACATGTTTCAATCGAAATTCAATTCAATTAATTCGTTGGCCTATTTTCATCTCTAAATAATTCATTTCCTTCTTTTTTTCATTTGATAATTCTTTAATTAATTTTCACAACAGAAGTAAGCGAAAGTCGTGTGATCGCACTAGATTTTTTCAAATACCTTAGTTCCACTAATCTGTAGTAAGCTGTCGAAAGTAGCTTTTTCAAAAGGGTGTAAAAAGAATTTTAAGATTTTTTTAACCGAGATCAATCTTTATTTTGAAGTGTTTGCGTTGTCATTTACGATAATTATAACTAAAATAATATGGCCAAAAAACTATAATCTCTTACTGCGAAATTGGAGTTAATAATGATAATGAACCTACAAGTTAATTATTTTAAACAAGGATTTGACGATGTGATCCTTGATTTTCATTTAATGCTTACGATATTTTTCTGACATGAACTTGATAAAATGGAGTCTTTAGTATAAAATAAACCAAACCAAAAAAATCGTTTTCAGATCGGTTTTCAATTTTATCACGTAGCCATCAGAGTAAACCTTTAATCAAAAGAAAGTATCACAATTACCTAATTATAGCTCGAGCAACAGAATCAAAATCTAATAATATATTTTGAATTTTGTATATTTAAGCAGTGGTATCAAGGTACGGCGTGGTCTAGTATATAGAGCACTAGGCTACTGTTCTCCAGGTTATGGGTTCGAATCCCTGCTGTATAAGAATATTATTTATTCTGCTAATTCGGCCGGAGGGTATGGAGACACCCCTGGGACAGAGGGGACCCTCTTAAAACTGGGTACCCAAAGTTGGGGAAAAACTTCATTGCACAGCTTTCGTCCTATAAACAGTACGAAGCTCTACATGTGCTAAGCCCAAGACCCTTCATGGGTTGTAGAGGTACAGGTTTTTTTTTTTTTTTTTTTTTTTTTTTTTTTTTTTTTTTTTTTTTTTTTTTTATATTAATTAATATAAGGTTATAAATGTTTAATGGCATTTTAGGGTTTTTCAAAACGCATTCGAATGAAAATTTATTCATGATTAAGTTGATATTACCCTGCAGAATTGACAATTTGAGGAATGAATATATTTCACAAAACTACAAAGCCGACACCCTAATGGTGAAAATGTATCACAGAATTGTGCCATCGATAGGAAGGACACATTAGCGCTCAATCTCTTGGACCGATACGATATTTGCATACTGATGCGAAATTTATTCAATCGGTGGCTACCTCCCTCACTCATAGGGCATATCGCGCCACATAAACAATAGCAGCCATCTTCTTTACGGCAGCATTAGTCATTGATGGGTCCAATACCGCTGAGTTACGATTGGTACTGGCCTGAAATATTTATTACATATTATCCCCAAGATATAAATCCTTTTCCTAGATAGAGGAAGAAAGAGGACCCAAAGGAAGAATCCTTCCGTATACAAAAACCTTAGTTGCCTTTATCAGTATAAACAGGACGATGAAAATAGACGTTATTCGTCCTTCATGAATATCTTATGAACTTTATAGGTCTACATAAAACAGCGTCTTAGCTCAGGAGTCCGATAAAAACCTATTGATGGTACTAGCAGAGTCGGAATACAAAACTAGAAGGACTGGATATGTTTAAAATCATGAACCAAGATTTTCCTTTTTTGTATCAACCATTCTCATAATATAACAATATTAATATTATATATTAAAATATAAATTTATTTTATGATATGCATGCTTAATATTATTGTTTCATAAAAGAAAAGATGCAGGTAATAAAATGCGCAAGTCTATACAATTTATGAAATATCAGTAAGATATTAAAAAATCTGGTGTACGCAACACACAACTTTAACTTACCTCGGTTATTAAAACCAATTTAAGAATTTTTAAATACATTTAAAGATACAAATAAATTGTTAAAGCATTAATTATTTTGAATTTCAATAGAAACTTGTGTTTTTTTAAATAATCTATCGTATTTTTATGTACAACAATCAGTTAGTTTTATCGGATTTTCATCACTCTCCATTAACCTTTAAAGTTCCGTGTATTAGTTAGTATTTTTTCTAAAATCTTTAGCTATCCAACGGCATATTATACATCTATATTACTATTATTGTGTTCAAAAACACAAAAATTGCATTTAAAAAAATGTTTTCACTCTTCTCCTTTATTTGTTTATCAAATTCGCTCAACTTACATATTTACCAATTATTTATCATTGCTAATAAGAAGATGTTTCAATTATTATAAAAAAAAAATTAATTATTCAATTATAAAATCTACAAAATTAAAGGTAATTTAGAAGAAGAACATTAAAAATATTAGCATTTAAGACCTGCCATACTATTTCAATCAGAATGAAACCTACATAATGTTAAAGCATATCTAATTTTACATCGATACAGCGAGCTTAATCAAAATCGTTTAAGCCGTTTTTGAGAAAATCTTAAAAAGGTCCAAAATGCATAGTGTAAAGTAGATCTTTTGGTCAGCTGATTTTTATGAAAAAGTTTCTGTAACATCTTGGGCGTATACTTGTCTTAAATATGAAATTTCAGTTTCATAGGACTTTTCGCTTTTGCCCGGGAGTTACCACACACACACTTTGGAATTGACACTGAGTCATTTGGACTCAGGGGACTCGTGAAACTTGTATTACCGTTGAAAACTGGAATTCGAAAATATTCACGATCGCAATACTTTCCCTTACTATATATTTCATATATAGATAAGTGGAAGTAAAAAGATAAGGCTTATAATATAATAATTAGTATTTTTTTAAATAACTCCTTTATACAAATCAATTGAAAACATTATTGTGGTGCAAGTAGAAGTCAGTTAACAAAATTACATTTTACATGAATGTATGAAATAATAATGTAATTATACAAAACAAGAAGTACCAAAGAAATATAAAATATAACATAGCAAATGTAAAATGAGACAATAAAGAAATTTAATTATAATATATTTTATAATAAGGGAGCGGCATGGTCTAGTGGATAGAGTCTACTGTTCTCCGGGTACTGAATTCGAATCTCGGGTGTGACAAAATATTATTTATGTTGTTAATTCAGCCGGGGACGACCCTAGGGTATGAAGACCCTTCTGGGCAGATCCTCTTTAAAGTGGGTACCCAAATTCAGGAAAAACTTGTTGGCTGAGCCTAATCAAGGGCTTATCACAATATTGCACGGCCGTTGGCCTAGAAGGACTCTTATGGTAGAACGTAGTACGAATTTCTATGTCTTCTGAGCCCAAGACTTGTTGTAGAGGTACAGTTTTTATTTGTTTTGTTTTTTATATAGGTCGCATTATAATTACACAAAAATGTTCGTGCCACACAACATGCACGAGCCTTATAATTCCACTTAAAATTTGTTTAGTTAGTTTACAAAGTATATGCCTGTCTACCCCAAAACGACATTACGAATTGTTAAGTCCAAATCGTAAGTTAGAAAAATACAGATTTTATGCTTGAGTGTTTCAGATCAAAATATAATTTGCATCAGCTAGTACTAATCGCCTTTAATATCTATTTAAAAATAAAAAAAATCACAGATATTAAATAACATTAGCTAATCAAATGAAAAAAGTCCAAAGGAAGGAAATAAAATAATTTTGCATCATACTGTTAGTACCCAGATGTTTAAAACATTGCATCACGAATGGCATTTAACAGCCAGTTTCCACCGTAAGGTATAACAACGCTTAATGGGCCAGCACGTGAGCCATAAGCCAATCACAATAAAACCGAGACAAAAAGTGATTTATGACATTATTGTAAGGTACTGTTAATTGAGTTAGAGGGCTTAGTAAACGAAAATAAACGAAGCTGAACAATTAGATGTTATCGAGAAGTAACTCACACACCCCCTGGGCCCATCTTCTACGTCCGTTACTCCAGAGGTCAATTGTCGAGTAAAAAGTTCATCGGTAGGTTCAACTGTATTTATCCAAGGCTCTCATTTTCGAGCTGTTATTGTGGAAGTATTGAATTAAATTTTAAACATAAAAATGAAATTGTTTAAACCTGAATAATTGTAACAATAAGGAAATAAAAAAATAAAAAAATCGCAATACTTTCCCTTACTATGAAATTTAGTGTCAAATTAACAGTCTCCTTGTAAATTTATGGTTCAAGGTGGAAGAACCCAAACATCATATTTAAATATCATCCGTTGAAATTTAAAGTATTCCTATTTATTTATAAATCATCAGTACGATTTTAAAGTGTAAAAGTGCATACTATGAATATATGATAATGAATACATAATATGAAGCAATGGTTTTAATATCCCCTACAAAAATGATGCAGAATTATCACTTTACAACTTTACTACAGCTTTAAGAACCAGGGTTATATTCTGAAATTCTCTTTTCTGAATTCGAAGATATTTTCAAGATATAATCCCATTTATAGAGAGTATTTACGATGCAATTAGTCAGTTTTTATCATCAACACATGAGAATTTCCTACAGTTAGGTCGCAAAAATGTACGTATAATATTTTGTAAAGTAGGCATGTTGAAAAAGTATACTGCACAAATTCTGGAATAGTCTGACAACTCAAAAGCGCAGAATCGTTAGTAAAATTTTGCATTATAATCTTTACTGTAATATCCCTAGTTATATAAATTATTTTTATTTATCATTCTCGTTACCTAAAAAATAATTAATTTTATATCAAGTTCGATTTTTTAACTTTATTTTTGAGTTGAAAGACAAGACATGTACAAACTCTCCTCATATAGGCCTATTAGTCTCCTTCCCATATGTTCTAAACTTTAAAAAAATTAATTTATAAATGATTGGTTGACATACTGATTGAGCTTTTTGGAGAATAAGGAAAAAAAAAACAAAAAAAAAAAACTGAGCAATAAATAATACCTGACCATCAATTCGGTTTTCGCATGTCACACTCAACGACACACCAATTACATAGAGCTACTGACTTCATTTCTGGAGCACTAGAAAAAAAGCAATACGCAGCTGGGTTATTTTTGAATGTTGCCCAAGTCTGGCACGAGGGGCTTCTCTTTAAACTTAAGAACGTACTACATTACATATACTATCTTCTTATACACTCTTTTCTCTCCGATTGGTTTTCCTCTGTTCGACAGGGCTCGGAAACTTCTTCAATCACACCAGTCTTGGCAGGAGTACCGCAAGGATCGATACTTGTTCCGCTCCTATACATCGTATACACACATGACATACCAACTCACCCCACATTCACTGCGATACCCCACGCGGACGATACTGTAATTTTAACATAGAACGGCGATCCTATACTGGCCTCACTGACTCTACAAAATCACTTAATGCTACTACAAAATTGGTGCACTATTTGGAAAATTCGTTTAAATCACGACAAATTAAAACACGTAACGTTCACACTACAACAAAACACTTGCCCACTTGCACTTGCCAATTTTTATCGACAGCAACCAAAGTTCTCAGACCAACTCTGTACATTACCTAGGACTGACACTCTATCAAAGCATGACTTCGGGCCCACATGTCAAGATAAAAAGACAGACTCTTAACCAACGATTGAAAGTACTATACTCACTTATATTTAAAACAAAACAAAAAATTGAGTTTTTACAGTTTTAAAGACTCTGAATAGTGAACATAACATTTCTTTCACAGATATAAAGAAAAACAATGAAATAGTTTAGAATTATCTTTTCCTAGCTGCCTTTGCAGAAGGAGCCCATATGATGGATGGCCCACAACGTGGGTCGAATCTTTGGTAAAACAAAGTTTATACTATTTTATTTTATTTCTTTTTCTAACCGCCACCCGGACTAATTTCTTCCTGAACTATCGGTCTACCATCGATATTCATTATAAAACATTTTTCCGTCTAATAAAAAAATAAAAAATACGAAATTTCCAATCTAACTATGGTCCTGATTCATTTCCCTGATTTTGAGTTGTCTCAACACGGTTCGGTGAGGTGCTTTAAGATAAATAATACTTAGTAGAATCGGTCTATTTCTTACATTCTATAAGCATATCTTTAATATGCGCTCATTTTACTTCTGAGTTAGTTTTTATTATATGACTTTAGAATAGTGAAAAAGGGTTAAATTTAATGCAACTAGAATAGACATTACACCAATAAACTAGTATACAGGACACTTTATAAAAGCACTTAAAGTTTATAAGAGCTATAAAACCTAAAAGGGATAGTAAAACATGCGAGACATAAAGACTGAGTTTATTTTACACTTACTTAATGCCAATTGATGGGTAGAACATAAACAGTACCCAAAAATATTTATTTTTTATACAATCCTCTTGTAACATATTAATTATAAGGAGAGTGTTAGGAAACTAGTATCAGTCGCATCCCGAGTTAAAACCAGCCTATGTCAGTATAGTTATTTATACTGTCTTATTATAAGCTTCCATATGGCGTAAAAGAATCCTGCTGGGGTTATTCATACTCACATAACTAATATTATACATCTAGATTTTATTTTTTTCTATCTATTTGGTGTGCGATATGCATTTTAATAATATGTTATAGGGCTAGGATTTTCATGTAATTAAAAATGTCAAATATGTAAATATTTGATTGATGTAAATATTTGATATCTATTGATTATGATACAAATATGGAAATAATTATGTAAAATTAGTGTAATATTTAAACAGTGAATAGCCTTATAAAACTGTCTATACTCTCATTTTGTTTATTACAATACAAAAACGGCTTTATAAATAAATATAAAAAATCCAAAAACAAAAAACTTTTTAAACACTGTAAGGTTTGAACCTACCGTTTTTAAACGTAAAACTACGCCGATTTTGCCCTAGCATCGACCAAATTGGGCCCCTCCTTGATATTTTCTCGTATTTTTGCAAGAGTTTCTTCATAAATATTTGACAGGTAGTTTTTTCTCAAGGTGGATTCATCGGGCATTTTTTTCAATGTAATTTTCCAAAACGAATTTAAAAGGATTATTAAATTTACTTAACGGAATGTCAGCCTGAACAAATGATAAACATAACTGTATAAAAGTTGGACTTACTGTCTCCGCTTGAGGTAGATGGTGTGATAAAACCTAATTTCAATTTTGACTTTCTAGATATGTGAGATCGTGTGTCAATGTGTTGGGTTGTTTGGTATCGTTCCGATGTTGATACAGCCTTGTCACAGCTAGGGCAATATAAAATGTACACGTATTTATCACCCCTAAATATTTATTTTAGAAACTTTTTTTTTGGGGAGGGGAGGAGATATTTTCTATTCTAAGAAAAATGGAAATAGAATAAAACACAAAATATAATTTTCAAATCATGTTTGGTAAGAGTGGCACGCACTTAAAGACTCACAGATGAGAAATGTTTATTTAGAGCCAAAATCAAGGGAGATGGAATCTCAGAATTCTTTTGTAGGGCTCGGTTCTAAGAAGAAATTTACAGCTGCATTAGAATGGCCATTTCTAGTAAACATTTTTCTCCATGCACTCGTAATTCAGATTTGTTGCAAAGATTTTGAAATGAACACATATGGAGTAAAATATGTAAAAGTTCGCAAAGTATGTATGTATTTAAATTGGCTCAAATTCATCCCAATAGTGTTAAAACATATACTATGAGTTGTTACAAAGTGATATCGAAGTCAGGAGCCAATATCTATTTACATAGGAATCCTAGCCCTAATATGTTATATAAAGAGTAACGTGGCCATTCATTAACAAGGATTGTGTTAACATTTTTGAGCTTCTAGGTTAATACGATTTTCGTGATAATGTATGGCCGCCTAATTGAATCAACAAGAGTTTCATATGAGTCTAGAATGAACTGGATGTAGAAAGATTGAATTCAAAGAATCCTATTCTACAGATGGGTTCGCTATTCCGCATGAATGCTCTTCAGCAGGAGTGGATTTCTGCCGATACTTACTATCGGTCATCGTAATGACAGGGGATGATTGATGAACTAGAAGACAAATGATAACGATGACAAAGGAAGATGAGAGGGGTACAGAAAGAGGGTGCGAACCTCCGGCGGATATGGGTCAACTCTCTCTGTGGCGACGCTTTTTACCATCGGCTCTGATGGCTCACTAGTTAATGTGGTTTATGGAGTATGTTACAACGCGGCTTCTTCACTGGAAAGTCTTTCACTCCCGGGGTTATTAACTTACATTTTAGAGATAATATATCTAGAGCTAAAGATGTAAAACGGAAGTAGAATCTCATGGCTTAATTTAATTTAAAAATGAGGCTTAATTTAAAATAGGTAAAAACTCACATAATGCTTTCCTGTAGTTACAAGGGTAAGTAATTTATACAATTTTGTCTAAATAACCAATATTCCTACTCCAACATCAATTATCCATATAACGTTCGTTACAGTTCATATCGAGTTAAGTTAATCGTTATCATTGTTTTTTTTATATGTTTAAGTATTTCTTTACAATGCTCGAAACCATGTTAATTTTATTAGTTCTCGAGTTAACGAGACTGATTGTATTTAGCGTGACCTATTTATTACTCTTAATCATTCCCAAACCCATTATCATTAACGGCCGTGACTTCGTCCAACAGTGAGTGACTGAACCCTTTCATTGTTTTGTTTATAGGTTTAAGTTTTTCTTTACAATGCTCGAAACTATGTTAATTTAATTAGTTCTTTTTTTTTCCGAAAATCGACGTTACCATTTACTGTTTGTCATGCGACTTTGGTTTATAAGAGGTATCGTAAGTTTCACTGGATACAGATTATAAAATGGCTATAAACTCACATAATGCTTTCCAGTAGTTACAGGAATAGGGTAAATAATTTATACAATTTTGTCTAAATAGCCAATATTCTTTCTCCTTTATCAATTATCCTTATAACGTTGGTTACAGTTCATCTCAAATTGAGACGTTGATTTCCAAAAGGTACTATATCCATTCTAGGAAATTTTACAGGAAGCGCGAAAATCTCTCATTACTATATTATTAAACTAGCTAATTTGGAGCTTTTTGCCTTAAAATTTAGAATTATTTTTTTACTATAATAATAGCATCATATTAAAGTTATGAAATGAATTTTTTTAGAATGATTTGGATCGAAAATAAATGCGTAATTAGTACTTTTAGAAAATGACCGCATTTCTAATTCGCGTTATTTAAGGACTTGAGAATTCATTAGATAACATCAAATAGAATATTCAGATAAAACTAAATGATGAGAATACAAATATGTAAAAAAATCAATTTCGTAAAAAATGTCCTTTAGTTCCTTTTGGAAATCATCGTCTCAATTGACGAGACTGATTGTATTTGGCCTGACCTATTACTCTTGATCACTCTTAACCTGATTTTCATTAACGACCGTGACTTCGTCCAACAGTGACATTTTAGCTACGTTACAGCTAAAATATATTGAGTAATTTTGAGTACATAGGGTGCCTACTTCTACTGGATCGCTATTGTATATTCAATAGAATTAAATGGCAACTAATTAGACAATGGTTAAAATATGGCTGGTGAGGAAAGTGATTTTAAAACAACTTAACCTATTATTATAATTAGTCAAATATAACTATATCTTGTTTCTAATATTGTTTCTATATTGTTTCTATATTCTATATTCTATATTCTATATTGTTTCTATATTGTTTCTATATTGTTTAATTGTTTCTATATTCTATATTGTTTCTATATTGTTTCTTATAACTATATCTTGTTTCTATATCCATGTAAATATCTTGTTTCTAATATCGAGACACATTGAAAAAATAGAACAAAAACTCCACGTATTTATCTTTGATTGCGGTTTGGTGAATTCAATTTGATAAATAAAATAATTCAAATTAAAGTTGCTACAAATTACAAAAGATGTTGATAGTGACTATATTGGATGAGGTTATATAAAAGAAATCCATGTGAATATCAATGAACTACTCTGTTTATGATAAATAAAATATTATTATTATATTATATTATTTCATGTCAGATATCAATTTTATTTACTCAATGTTACAATTACATACTAGTTTAAAATAGCCACATCCAAATTATTCAATAACATCGTTTCATCCTATATTATAACATAACCGTTGTGTATTATCATAACTCCTTTGCAACTCATAACCCATGCAAGTCATTCAAATGAGTACTTAATTTGTTTATGGAAACGTATAGTAATATGTATTTTATTATAACTGGAAACTATGGAGTGAATGTATATTTTATCCCATCCTCGTCGCCAACTAATATGTATTTTATTATAACTGGAAACTATAATGTGAATGTATATTTTATAAATAAGAACGCATAGAAACAATCAACACACACTTATATTTGAATTGTTGTTTATTTATTTAACGTCACTTTATGCTACTATGGCTAATCGGACGATGCTACAGTGGGAGTCCTAAATTTTGCCTATTCAGGTTTTATTAGGATAGGGATCATTAACGAGTACCTGACATCGCACAGGCTCGGGACCACCTTTTAAAGTCCCTCCGAAGGATTTTAAAAAATCCTAGGACCACCTGCGGGTTCGAACCCGTGACTTTTGGCAGAGGAGGCTGTTACGCTAGCCACCCAGCTACAAGTAATCCCATATTGAATTAATAATCACATAAGTGAATATATAGGAAGGTTACTTACTGGGAACTAGTGTTGCCATAGTTAAACAAATTTTGTTTAACGTTTTAGAAAAATATATTTTTTTAACCATTTAGAATAGTAATAAAAACTATCCTATCATTTAAGTTGGACCAAATAACATATACTTACGAAGTTTGATCAAAGTCGGTTCAGTAATTTCAGAGTTTTTCGCGAACAAACATTGTGACACGAGATTTATATATATATATATATATATATATATATATATATATATATATATATATATATATATATATATATATATGACAAGTTCTAACTCTGCTGGTTTTTATCAGATCGGCAATTTACCGAAAGTTTCTATATGATCTATTTAACGGAGAATTTTTAAAAATTAATATTACCTTAAAATTTTATGTGTGCATTTCTTTTACGTTTTGTATTTGTAGTGATCACTATAAATTTAACTCAACATCGTACAATGTGAACCAAGGTCTTGGGTATAAAATCAAAGCAAATAATGCTGTTTTTTATTTAATTATTTAAACAACTTTTTAAATTTTCATATTAGTGCCTTTGGGGTAATATTTTGCTTATTATAAAGGGTCATCAATAGAAAATTTGATTACCATTCTGTTGGAATAATATTTGCGAAAAACGAATGCATTTTAGTATAAGATTAATTAATGTTGGGGGAGATGTGCTTTTGAATATTAATTTTCAAAATGCCCTAAACAGATTAAAGTATAAGTTTTAAATTAATTATCTTAAAAATATAATAATTCTCCAGCTAACTCATACTAGTAATATATAATCTTGTCTTATATTGGAAAGTATTATCTGTAATTGGGCTTATGCGAAAAATCAATTGAAATATAAGATAAACACAAACGAACATAGGCATGACCCAAATGAAACATTGTACACTATATATAAAGAAAAGAGGAAGATGTATTGTCCAATGGTTGCGAAATTTCTATAGAACGCGAGTATATGATTTACCAAGATTAAACCTTCATGCCCTGAACTAATAATTATCAAGAATTGCCATAAATCTTAAAAATACTATTTTTAATTTCCTCAAGACTTCGGAAACGAACTACTCGCCACCATTTCTTAGCTATGGCTAATTAAAAACGGCTAAAAACTCACAAAATGCTTTCTCGTTTACTGAGGTAAAAAAATTATATGTATAATTTAAAGGAAAAATAATTTAGTATAAACAACCAATATTCCTTTTCCTATATCATCAATCCTGATAACTTTTGTTACAGTTCATCTCGAGTTGACGAGACTAATTGTATTTGGCCTGACTTATTACTCAAGATCACTTTCAGCCCCATTATCATTTTCATCATCGGCCGTGACTACGTCCAACAATGACTAAATCCTATGATTGTATCTTTTGTTCGTTTTTATGTCTAAGTTGTTCTTTAGCTGAATAATGCTCGAAGCCATCTTAACTTTGTTATTTCTTATTTTCGAATCTCAACATTGTCACTGACACTTGTTTGTCACGCAACGTAGGCTTAGAGGTTTCATCCTTCTATATTTCAGCTATTAATGAAAAATATGAAGTATTTTGCAAAATTATATCTAACACAAAAGGCTGATAATCATTACACAATCGCTTATTATTATAATTATATTAGGATATAGATATGTAGGAAATTAACTTGTATGTATAGCAATAAATAAATCAAAGAGCATTCTTATGAAAGACGACGGGTAAGGATGTGTTTATGAGTTTTTCCATTTTTGTATTCAACTTAATTTTATTTTGGGTTTATTTTATTTTTTTAAACTTTGTTGAGTTGCTATAAATACACCGCATACTGAATCAATCCTGAAGACAATCTTCAGGCCAAGACTCACCTTTTAACTACAAAGCATTGATCAATTTTTATAATTAATAACTCCTGGAAATCTTTTAGACTATGATACAAACAAAAAAAATTCTATAGTCCAGAACACCTTAAATTTTATCGTTATCATCGATAATAACCGAGTTATCATTGAATCACATCTCTTATAAGTTGTAGCTTGATCATATAAGATGATTCTAATTTTTTTTTTTTTTTTGTTTGTTCTATAATACAGTTGTAAATATCAATAAAAACAAAAGTTTTTTGTTCTTTGTCCATCGCGTTGCTTTGATTTCGAAAATCTTTCCGATTTTTCTCTATTTTCAATAATAACTGGTTTTTAGTGGAATTACATCTATTATAATTTGTTAATTGAATATACATATGGTTTTTTTTTTTTTAATTCACCGCGCTTTACCTATTCTAAAACTCTTTACATATTGCTTCCCATCTTTAAAAATAACTGAGTTAAGAGCGTATTTATAGATGAAATTTCAATTTTTTTTTCTCTTTTCTATAACTATTCGCGGTTTTTCGGTCAAAAAACATTAATGATTTTTTTCTCTATCTTCGAAAAAAACTTGGTTACAATCGTATATATAGGCGAGATTTCATTTTTTTTCATTTTTCTTTCTTTCTTTTCGTTATGATTCTAAAACTCTATACATATTGGGTTGATGCAAAATTAATGCAGGTTTTTAGTAGGTATTGTAAATACGCCATATCTTTACTTTAACCATATATATTTAATCAAAATAATTTCCATCTGAATCAATGCACTTTTGCCAACGTTCAACAAGCTTTCTTATTCCACCAGAAAAAAAATCCGAATCCCTGGACTCAATGAAATCACGAAAAGAATTTTCAATGTCGTCCTGGTTTTGAAAATTTTTCTCCCTCAAAAAGTTGTCCAGATGCCTGAAAAAGTGGAAGTCTGTAGGAGAGAGGTCAGGTGAATAAGGCGGATGTTGGAGAACTTCGTAGCCCAACTCGTGCAGTCGTCGAAGCGTTGGTTGTGCAACGTGTGGTCTGGCGTTATCGTGGAGCAGGATCGGCCCCTTCCGATTCATCAATGCTGGGCAAAGACGTTGCAATTTTTGAGTTCCGAGCTCCGCCGCCATTTCTCGTGTGGTTTTGGTTGGGTCTTCTTCCACTTTTGACCTCAGCTGGTCGTTGTCCAGAGTAAGATGACGGCCCTGACCTTCCTTGTCTTCGAGGTCGAAATCTCCTCTGCGAAACTTCTGGAACCAACGCTGCACCGTGCACTCATTAATAGCCCCCTGACCCCACACTTCATTAATATTACGAGCCGTTTGCGCAGCGCTGCGCCCTAATTTAAATTCGTAAAAATAAATTTGACGAAAATCGCACTTTGGTATAATAAGGTTTGTTTTGGTATAATAATGATCAATGTTAGGATTAGCTTTGTTTACACAATGGGAATTAAGATATTGCAATAGAGGAAACCTGCATTAATTTTGCATCAACCCAATACATTTCTCTATCGTCAAAAATAACTGAGTTATGAGCGTATATATGTGAAAAATATCAAATTTTTTCTTTACTTTTTTCTCTTTTTTTTATATAATTATTCGCGGTTTTTTGGTTTGAAAACACTGATAAATTTTTATCAATCTTAAAAAATAATTGAGCTATTGTATTTTGAGGGAGGGGGGAGGTTTTTTTTTCTTTTTTTCCGATTGCGAATGTTGATTATTGAAATTAATTCACAAAAAAATAAAGAATTATTAGAATATCATATAAAAAAAGTATAAGATCTGAATTTTATATTAGGTATCGAAATTTTAAAACAATTGTCTAGTTTTATTTACGAAAATATTGATTTTCAAAATGAACTATGCAAGAATAATTAATACCAGAGTAGTGTTGTTAAAAAGTGAATCTTGGCCTGGATATTCTAATGAGAAGGTCGTACCAACGTAACGGCTATGCCCCAGTTGCCGGTTCTTATCCAGCCCGGGCATAAAACGTAAAAGTGAAACCCTAGGATCGGTGAAACTTGGCCCGTAATAGCCGGCGGTAATGAATAGGTAATAAATTCTATTAACGGGTTACTTAGAAAGGTTTAAAAGAAGGATCATCTCGGGTGACCTGCTAAAGAATGGCCCTTTGTCAATAATCCATTGAAAAAGATGAGAAAGTAAATAACTGAGGCCTTAGTTATATTGAATATCACTTAAAATAAGATACAACACCTACAGAACGGCTTTCTACTAAAATAATTGAACGTGTATTTTCTATTACAGGGTGATTACTGAGAAGAGAGTTTCTTTGAAACTTGATTTCTCAGCACCCAAATAGCGAACATAGACATCAATTTATTCAGAAATCATCAATACTTACTGTACGCGCAACATAAATTATTATATATTGTACAACAATAATAATTTAGTCCGCTTTTCGTCGCTATCAATTATATTCTACAACATTTTATGTTAGATAACCTCGATTAAATCTTTAGTTTTAGTATTATACTCCAACATAACTACTATGATAAAAATATAAAAAATAATCACCTAAAAAAATATGTCTGCTCGTTTCCTCTACAATTAGACCTAAAATCTATTCATATTGTTTATCTTTTTTGTTGAAAAAGTTTCCCATGCATTCGACCGATATGAGCAGAGTTTAAAGATGAGCACCAAGTCAAGAATCATTAACGAAAGTGGGACTCTTTAGAAACATAGTAGAGCTTGATTTCAGTTTTTCGTTGACTCAAATAGGACAAATCTTAGGACAAATTTTTCAGTCATTTAATAATTATATATTTTCAATAATCTCTAAATTCCTTAATAACGTAAATATAATAAAATACAATAATAATATACTGATTTTATGTTATCTAGTATGAGAGACATCTATAACATGAGTGACATGTAATATATAAGAATATTATTGTGAAATTGTGGACATTTTATTAATGTATTTTTTTTGTTCTTATCTTTAAATTAAAATGAATCAGAGCTGGGGCTGTTTTTTATTTATTTTTTAATTTTATTTTTCTAGTTTTTTTTATTTATTTGTATTCACTTTTCTGTTTTTCTTTATCTTTTTGTTTCTATCTTTTATTGTTTTTTCCCTTATTATAATTAATATTATAGGAGTATATTTATGATGAATTGTTTAACGTTTTATTTCTTTTTTAGTTAGATTATGATATTTGTAAGTTATATATATATATATATATATATATATATATATATATATATATATATATTTTGTTTTCAATTATTATTATTATCTTAATTACTGTAGTGTAATGTAATTTTGTTTATAATTTAAATTTTGTTGTATAATTTACCACCTATAATTGAGCCTAGGCCTATTGGTGGATGATGTAAAATAAAAATAAAAGATAAATCTAAGAAGTTATCAAATAAAAACTTTGTTTTTTTTTTTTCAAAAACAAATTTATTTAGTTATATTGCAACCTAATAGTGATCACGACTTCATTCACACAATATATACAAAACAATAAATTTATAAAATAATAATACTATATACATTGAAGAGTCAATAAGAATATGTATAAACTCTAGAAGTCACTCGTACCTATATACAATCCTCAAGCATACAGTACGTGAGTGGAGAATCTAGCCAATGCCAGAACTCTAATATACATGTTTACACGAGGTCTCGTGGCAACTTCCGTTTCAACCTTCCAGGGTTATAGTAAGGGTATATGGAGCTGGATATGAATTTAGGTAGCGGATGGGTGTGATTGATAAGGTTCTGATGGTATTTGGAGAATTTTGATGGAATAAGGTCTAAAATAAATGGAATATTTAGTTCGTGCTGTATGGTATGGTTGGTGACATAATAAGGATCATTAACTATTGCTCGGAGGAACCGGAGTTGAAATGATTGCATGCTTTTGAGGTTACAAAATTTGACTGTCCCTCACAGTTCAAGTCCATATTTTTCAGATAGGTTTCAGTCCTGTAACAAAAACAAAAGGATATGTCAAAAGAAATCAAATTGAATTGAAATTGCACGATTGATATTTATCGAAATGTGGAAATATTTCTCCAGCAGAAATCTGTCATTGGAACTTTGATCCAGAATGTTTTGATGTTACGTCTTTTCTCACAATATTGTTTAGGATGGAAGCCTGGACGATTAAGCAAGTTGGTATCATCAAGATCAATGCGTTTGAGATGCTACCGCAGGATACTAAACACATAATGGGTAGTGTGGTTTCCCTAGAGTCTCTAACATGGTCTAAAAAGTAGGTTCTCTGTTGATTTCAATGAACTATGGAAAGCCTTAATAATTGAATTATTTTTATTCATGCAATATTAATATTCTGAAACCAAAAATGATCATCAGGCTTAGATAATAATGGCTTAAAAGTATGTCAACGATTGATGTTTATAAACATTGGCGCCAGTTATCCATACTAATTATATATCGTCGTAAAAACATCAACGACCTAGAAATTGCAGTAGGTATTTTTTCCTCAAAAGTATAATTTATAAATGTTTTATAGTTGATCATTAAACATAATTTTTCTTCATCCATCAGTCTTATTTATAAAAAATCAGTCGTGATTTATGTCAAATTATAACCAAACGTAAATATTTTTCGATCAGTTTCTTTCTTTTTATTCAATTTCACAATACCAAACAAAATGAGAGAGTTTTTCTTACTTATTTTTCTTATAATAAGCAATATAAGCTAATTAGTTTTACCATCAAAGAAATAAACTATTAGTTACAAAAAGATTTCATCTTATTGTTTTTTATGTGTATGTTTTTGTATAATTTTTCCTACAATCGTAGTATAATCTCAATTTAATCATATGTTAGTCATTTAGGCTAATAGACTATAACTACCAAAAATATTTATATTTTACTGATTGTAAGGATGACTCATCCGAAATCATTTGTAAGCATTTTGTCAATTTGTAATTTTTTTTTTTTTTTATAAATATTTACATAACATATTATAACATTATAGGCTAGAGGCGCCGTTCGTTGGATTAGTTAAAGTTCTTTGTATAACTTAATGTTTTTTTATATGCTTACTTAATCTTTTATATCTTATACTTAATTTTATAAGAGTGTATGCCTGAGATGTTGCAGCGATTTGTTTAGAAAAATTAGCGAACCAGAGGGATATTTTATACCACGCATTTTGCACATTTCTTTAAATGTACAAATATAATACAATATACCCAATCTTAAGCAACTTGGGCTTTAAGTTATATATATATATATATATATATATATATATATATATATATATATATTTAGAGAAATAAAATAAAATTTGATGAAGTAATTAAAGAAAATATTAACTGATAAAATAAATAGATCAATAACAATAACGATTTATTTAACTAGGTAAAATAAATGAAGTTATTTAAAGAAAAAAATAAATTAACTTATCAAATTAACACCTATAAAAAATATTTACATATAACTTGAGGAAACTTGTAAACTTTATAAACCTAAAAAAAAAAATATCAGAATGTTGGAAGTCAGATTATCTTATATTATTATATATTATATATATTACTTATTAATATTATTAGTTATTATAACTAAAAACAGAAGAATGTAAGCGTATGATGTTAAATAGGAATACAAATATTACTAAACCTAATGGAACTGTTATATCCTAGCCTTCCTAAATAAATTATCTTCAAGTTCATTTTTTTTTCAAATATAAATCAATTTACATGCAGCTATTGAGAAGCAATGCACCATTTTCTGTCGATTTTCACATTTTCAGGGCCATTAGAAGGGGCAGTAGAGCGTGCTATTGCTAAGGGTCTCCATTTTCAACTATATCTTTTTCAGGATGTCAGCTACAAACGTTTCACTATTTTTTCATAGCGAAGAAACTCCGTAGAAAAGCCTAATATAGAGAGGAAAAACTGTAAATAATGGACTGACATCTTACCTCAAAACGAGGAAAAAAAGTTAAAACTGTTCATACCTTCCTTGGGGATCTTGTGGGCATGAGAAAAAATTGAAGTCTCTTTTACAGATCTAATTGAATTGTAATAGCTATAAATAGTTATCTTATTTTTATTGATCTGAGATTCAAATAAAGAAATAATTATATATATATATATATATATATATATATATATATATATATATATATATATATATTCTTATTTTTAATTTATCTGCCTTTTTACTTTCACTTACCTATATATGAAATATATAGTGTGTGTGCGTGGTAAGTCTAGCGAAAAAACAAAATGTCGCATGAAATTTTATATTTAAGATAAATATACGCCCGAGATGTCACAGTAAGTTTTTCATCAAAATCGGCTAACCATAAGAGCCACTTTATACTATGCATTGTTCACCATTATACGATTTTCTCAAAAACGGCTCTAACGATTTTGATTAAACTCTCTATATTGATGAAAAATTTAATGGGCCTTTATATCATATAGGTTTCATTCCATTCATTTCCTCTAAAGTGTCTTTAAATTTGTACATTCCAAAACATATCTTCGACATTGATGACAGAAAGTTAAATATACAAGTTGGTGACCAACTGGAGGATTAAAGAGAAAAACTATTTCTATATGATTTTTTTTATTTTGATTATAAGAACAGTAATATAGATGTATAATATACCGTTGGAAAGAGAAAGATTTTAGAAAATATATTAACTGGTACATTTAACAATGTTGTTAATGTAATATTAAGGGACGAATATGGAATAAACTTATTACTGATTAATAAATTTAATACAGTTATATTATTTAATCTAAATCATATGTTTGCAACGAAAATGAATACGCGTTTTATTAAAATAATTTTAAAATAATTTTCAAATTGAAGTTTTTAAATCGCTTTTAACAGTCGAGGTAAGTGAAAGTCGTTTGTTGCCCCCAGCAGATTCTTCATTTTCTTTTTTTTTTTTTTTATAAATGAAAATTGATTAAAAATACTGTAACACTGAACGTGGCAGGAATGATTTAATTTCATAAAACTATTGTTATGTGTACAGATACAAGCAAGTTTCGGATCCCATTTTAATCTCATTTTGTGTTGTAAATTACTATAAGTAATTATTATTATTTTTTCTGCTATTATTTATACAATTCAACTTATTTTTTACATTATATTTAATTCATTGACTGAATTTGGAAATAATAAATTTTTACTTCGCCTCGCGAATTTATTCATATTGATTTCTTTAAAAACAACATTAAAGTTAAAAATAAATAAATTCAAACACAGAAATAAGAAAGTAGAGAGGAAAGGGTTTTCCCCTATAGCATTTACATTGCATTATATGATGGCTGTTTATTCTGGTGAATGAAATTTTCCATATTAAAGACCTTGAATATTTAATATAAGGTAAAATCAGGATGCGAAGGATTATTCTTCATGAAATGGAGAGCGTGGGATCAGGGTTTTTCCTACCCCAGAGTGTCCAAAATTTTTCGTGGGAAGAAGTAGAATGGTGGAAGTTTTTTTGTTTTTTTTTTTTTTTAATGTATGTTTTTAAACATAAATTAAGAGGTGGTTTTACCCAAGCCCCGCAAGTATTCGGAAGACTAAGTCAGAGCCTCTGAAAGTTTTGCTTGTCGTTATAGTAGAAATTGAATAACGACTTAAACAGCTGTAAGATTGCTTACAATTGTCTTGTCCACGTTAGGTAGAGAAAAGGAGTGTGTAGAGGAGGAGAAATGGGGCATCCTTAATCTATATGAGAAAATAAAATCTTAAGTAGAGCTGAATGATTGACTAATGAAAGGTGTAACAAAATTCTTTAGGTCAGCTGAGAAGAACCTGGAGATTTAAAACCTACCAGATTTATTTCCCAAATTTTGTATGGGTACTGTAGCTGTAATGGAATAAGTTGTTTGCTAGAAAAAAATCCTTTTGGTCACACGTTCACAAGTTTTGGTCGAAGAAACTGTCCATGGGAACTAGTTTTGATTTGTTTACAACAAACTTGTAGAGATAGAACCCCGTAGAAATAAAAACAAAACTCCATGGGCATTGCGCTACTAATGATGACTACTCCTCAGTAGATGAGTTTTATTTTATTTTTATACGTTCCGATTTAAAAATCTCATTCCATTCATTTACCTCATCACTTACCAATATATGAAATATATATTAATGAAAAGTATTGCGATCTTTAAAAATTTCAAATTTCAGTCTTCAACGGAAATACACAAATAACCAAGCCGCAAGAAAAGGTGTGTGTGCTAGGTCTAGCACACAAAACGAAAAGTAGCACGAAATGATATTTCATATTCAAGACTACTTATACGCCCGAGATATTACAGAAACTTTTTTATAACAACCAGCCTACCGAAAGAGTCATACAATAATTTATACCAGGCATTTTCGCCTTTTTACGGCTTTCTCAAAAATGGCTCTAACGATTTTCATTAACTTTGAATCAATACAAAATTTTATAGGATTTAAAAAGATGTAAGTTTAATTCTGAATGAAATAGTCTCAAAAGGCTAAAATACCTATTTCTTTTATTTTTATTATTTATTCTCTTTAAAAAAAAAAAAAAAAAAAAAAAAAAAAAAAAAAAAAAAAAAAAAAAAAAAAAAACCTGTACCACTACAACCCATGAAGGGTCTTGGGTTCAGTACATATAGAGGTTCGTACTGTTTCTAGGCCAACGGCAGTGCAATGAGGTGATTCGGCCTTAATCACGCTCAGCCGCCAGGTTTTTCCCCAATTAATTTGGGTACCCACTTTATAGAGGCTGGGTCTGCCCCAGGAGGGTTTCCATACCCTAGGGTCACCTCCCGACTGAATTAACAGAATAAATAATATTCTGCTATAGCCGGGATTCGAACCCGGACCCGGAGCACAGCAGATTAGTGCTCTATCCACTAGACCACGCCGCTCCCTTTATTCTCTTAAAGTGCCTTTAATTTTGTAGATTACAATAACTAACCATACATCTTTATTAGCATTGAAAAAAGAAAAAGTTAATCATACATATTGAACAAATATAATAACCAACTTAAAGAGAAAATAGGATTTTTTTTAAATAATTTGTTTTTTACATAAGTTTATATATATATATATATATATATATATATATTATATATATATATATATATATATATATATATATATAATATATATATATAATCTATTGTTAGAAAGATGAAGATTTTAGAAGAAATATTATATTATATAAAAAATTGTAAGTTTTCAATTATTTCATAAACTTTTTTTTTATATCAAACTGTATATAAATATTCTTAAATTAATTTTAATAACGGAATAATAATGTTAATAATAATTTTATTATTAATTATAATAATAATTCGGAATAATAATAATTTTAATAAATAAATAATATCATGTAGGTTTTATTTTGATTAAAATGGTTTGACAGGGCTTAAATGCCGATATTTTAAATTTTTTCCCTAAAGTACCTTTAGTTTTGTAGATTCAATTAAAATAACTATACTATCTTGTTAACGCTGATGAAAACAGCTAAATATATAAATTGAATAAATTCGATACACAACTAAAGGAGAAACAGAAAAATATTTTTTTTAATGCAATTTTTCGTTTTTGAACATAAGAGCAGTATTATTACATGTATGAAATACCGTTGGAAAGACTGAAGATTTTAGAAAAATATTATCTCATACACAAGCTTTTAAAAGTTATTAGAGAGTGATTAGAACCGATAAAACTAAGTGATTATTTTAGATGATAATGTGATAGATTTTTTAATGAAACACATGTTTCTAAATAAATTCCATTTAATTAATTGTTTAATGGTTCACTCATTTTTAGCTCTAGCTGTATTTGAAAATTCTTTTATTGATTCTAAAAACGGAGGTAAGTGAAAGTCGTGTTGTTTGCCCGCACCAGAGTTTTTTTTCTATTCCTGCATTACATTTTTAAACTGTTGATATGTGGTGTGCAATATCTCCTCAGCAGTTATTAATAAATTAACAAACGTTAAAGTAATATTTTATAGTAAGTGACTATAAAATATGACTGATATCTTTTAAGGATGGAGACAAATAATGTACCATTAAATTAAATTAATGAAATGGATGGGAATGGACACGAACACGACTGTACTTACATCATTAGGTTTTTTCCTCACAGGAATCTTCACAATCACTCATGTATATTTTGACCTTCAAATAAATAATACATCACTAGAGATATAGGAGTATCATCCGTACTCGTGTATGTCAAGTTTTTTTTTTTTAGTAACAAAAAGTGAAGAAAGTAACAGTAACAGTCATACGGCCTCATTTTTTAACCGCTTCTCGTTTTGTCTCGTCTAATAGTTAGTGAACCATGAAAGTTCATTTTAAAAAAAAGAAAACTTTAGTAATGCTTATGATGTAGAAATTTAAACTATAAATTTTAAGAAAGTGTCTATAGAATAATTATTAAATCATAAATTAATTATAATAAAATTTTTTTTTTTTAGTAATAACAATTTTTATTGAGAAAATTTTACAATCTGTCCCAATTTGGACATTAATAGTATTGCTGAATGATATCAAACATACTACATTCATACAATATTTACACAAAATAAAATTACAATAAAATATATACACAATAATGAATCAATACAAAAGTCAAGAATTCACTTATACCTATATACACATACACACACTCATACATACATCACATTGAGTGGAGAATCTAGCCAGTGCTAGAACTCCAATATATTTACAAAAGGTCGCGAGGCCACTGCCGTTTCAACCTTCTAGGTGGGTTGTATGGATGAGTGGAGCTGGATAGGGATTGAGCTAAAGGATTAGGATGATGAATGAGGTTCTGGTGGAATTTGGAAAATTTGGATGGAATTAGGTCTGAAATAAATGGAACATTAAGGTCGTGGTGCAAGGTATAATTGGAGACATAATAAGGAGCATTTACTATTGTACGGAGGACTTTGGATTGAAAGGATTGAATGCGTTTGATGTTAGAACGTTTAGCTGTCCCCCACAGTTCAATTCCGTAGGTCCAGATGGGCTTCAGTATTGTCTTGTAGATTAATAATTTGTTTTCAACTGTAAGTTCAGATTTTCTGTTGAGTAGTCGGTATAACTGTCCGAATCGTCGGTTGAGTTCTTGTCTTTTAAGTCTTGTATGTGGGTTCCAAGTCAATCTTTTGTCTAACAGTAAGCCAAGATACCGGACTGTATCTGAGAGAGGAATCGGTAATGAGTTGAAATAAACTGGCGGACAGGATTTTCGTCTAAGAGTAAAGGTTATGTGTTTACATTTGGCTTCGTTCACCTTTACACGCCAGTTATTACACCAGTGTTCGATAAGGAAAAGGTGTCTCTGAAGGTTTAAGGATGCTGTTTCAGGATTGGAACTGGATGATAGGATGGCGGTGTCGTCTGCAAAAGTTGCCAGAAAGGTATCAGGATGTGTAGGAATATCAGCAGTGTAAAGGATGTAGAGGATGGGTCCCAAGACGCTGCCTTGAGGAACACCGGCCTCAACGGGATAAAGGTTAGAAAATTCTTCACCGCAGCGAACTCGGAAGGAACGGTTCGAGAGATAGGATCGGAGAATGAGGTATAGGGACTGGGGTAAATGGGTTTTCAGCTTGAAGAGTAATCCAGTGTGCCATACCCGGTCAAAAGCTTGCGCAATGTCCAGAAACGCACCAGAACAATACTCTTTGCATTCAAGAGCTGAGGAAATATGGTCTACAACTCGGAGCCCCTGTTGAACTGTGGAATGCTGAGGACGGAATCCAAACTGATGGGAAGGAAGATTTTGAGATTCTAATATGGGTAGTATACGTTTAAGAAGAAGCCTTTCGAAGATTTTTGAGAGGATGGGGAGTAGACTAATAGGCCTGTAGGATGAAGTGTTGTTGGAAGGTTTACCTGGTTTTAAAAAAAGGATGATGGTGGAATGTTTCCATAACAGAGGAAAATAGGTGGTGCGGAGGATGCAGTTATAAATATAAGTAAGGAATATAATAGCTTTCTGCGGAAGTTGTCGGAGGATCTGGGGAGTAAGGAGATCGTGTCCAGGAGATTTACGGAGAGTCAGTTTTTGGAGAAGATATTTGACCTCAGAGGGATTAATAGCTTTAGGAGGTAGGGAAAGTGGAATCGGTGACATAAGAAAGTCTTGCACTTTTGCGGTGTGATTGATGTGGGATTCCGGGTGAGGAGTGAATACTTTGGAGAGGTGTGTGGCGAATTCCTCGGCTTTATCTTCATCAGACGCAGCCCAGGAGTCATCACCACGTCGGAGAGGATGGGAAACATGATGGTATTTTAGGATCTTTTTCGTGACATTCCACAGGGAATTATCACGAGCTGATAGAGAGGAGAGGTAGGAATTAAAGGACTGGGAACGGAAGTTCGCCAACTCCCTCTTCAATTGTCTACAATAGAAGTTATAGGAGCGGCGATCTGTTGGGTGTCGGGTGCGCTGCCATAATGATCTTGCTCGGCGTTTGGTGTGGATAAGGTCTATAATAGGTTGTGGAAAATGATTTTGGTCTGGATTTATATTGGAGTGTTTAGGAGAGGAAGCAGTCCAGACAGCTTGTTGGATGGCGGTGGTAAAGGAATAGACGGAATTATCTAGGTCATCTTGGGTTTTGAGGGTTACTCTGAGGTCAATATTATCGGTCAGGATTTGGCGGAAAAGGTTCCAGTTGACAGGGCCTCGGATGAATGATGGTGGAATGGGTTTTGGAATTGGAGTGAGAGATACTTTTAGGATCAGTGGACTATGGTCTGAGGATAGTTCATCAAGGCGAGTTAAAGACAAGTTGAGAGAGCCTAATCCGCTGTGGATAAAGAAGTCGAGGATGTCAGGATTGCGGTTAGGATCGGTTGGCCAGTAGGTAGGGGAGTCAGGAGGCAGGATATTAAAATGTCGGGAGTTGAGTGCAGACAGCAAATTTCGTCCCCGAGAATTCGTGGTTCTGGAACCCCACTGCTGATGCTTGGCGTTTAAGTCTGCACCCAGAATGAAACGATTTCCTAAGGAATCCAGGAAGGATACAAATTCAGAATTGGAAATGGAATGTTTAGGAGGGCAATATGCAGATGTGAGGGTTACCGGAAAGGAAAAAGTCTTGATTACTATGGATGTGGCTTGTAGGAAATCATAGGTGGGAAGTGGGAGTAAATGATGAGAGAGGGATTGGTGGACAATGATAGCAGAACCGGCATGGGCTTTACCGTCTGGGTGGTCAGTACGGTATGTCATGTATTGCGGTATTTTGAAGTACTGTTTAGTCGTTAGTCTTGTTTCAGTTATAAGTGCAACATCGATTGTTTTGTCTTGCAACAACGCTGTCAGTTCGTCAGTATGATTTCTAACACCATTCGCATTCCAAAGGAGAATGGATAAGGAGTTAGGTGAAGTCATTTAAGGATTTTTCAAGGCAGGGATTAGATTCGATACTAGATTTGTAAGGAGTGATATAAGCGGCATAACAAGAGATTTGATTTCGGAGATGAACGATGTCATTAGACTGGTAAGATCTGTGACGTTTGATGGTGGAGGGATATGAGAAATTTGATGTTGAGGAGTTTTTTGAAGATTAGGTAAACTTTGAGGGATAGATTCTTGTACAATAGATTGAGAATGTTGAGGAAAATGTTGTTCCGGCAGTGCCTCGACTTCATGATTCTGGTTACCACCTCCAAGCAAGTGGGCAAATGACACGTTAGAATTTACAAGTTTTGATGGTTCTCTTCTGCTTCTGGTTGGTACAGCTGTTTCATTCGGATCCTGAGGTTTTTGGTATCTGGTTCTGAGTTTCTTGTAGATTTCACATCCCTTGTAGTTAGCCGGGTGGTCCTTGAGGCACAGAGCACATACAGCGGGTGCTGATCTTGATCTTGTACATTCTTCTGTTTTATGCTGTTCACCGCATTTCACACAGCGTGGTATGTGATGGCAATAACTTTTGGTATGACCATATGCCTGACAGTTATGGCACTGGACTATTTCTTTCTTTGTGTAAGGTTTTTCAACTTTTACACGGGTATAGTACAGTCTGCTGAGGTCATAGATTTTTTCGACTCCTGCTGATGGTTCCAAGTCCACGAAGAATAGAGGAAGTGGACTTTTATCTTTTAGAACGTTGGTGACTTGCCTCACTTGGAATCCTAATTCTGTCAGTTCTTCTTTGATTGCTTCAACGGGTGTTGAGGAATGTAGGTTTCTGATTACGACCCTTAATGCTCTCTCTTGGCGCAGCTGATAAGTATGAAAGTCAGCTTTGGTCTCAGTCAGATATTTTACAATCTTTCTGTAGGTTTCAGCAGTAGTCGGAGATATTTTAGTATCATTGGTTCTACTTATACAATAATAACTATTAGGATCTGTTACTTTGTTTAAATGCGCACACATCAGTTTAAAATTTTTAATATTTTTAACAAATATTGGTGGAGGTAGTGGTTCTCTGGGTATAGGAGAAGATTCCATGGTTTCTTTTTCATTTTGGAGGATCTGAAATGGATTCGGTGTAAAAAACGGAGATTCATCAGTTATTCCTTGTGATGATGTGCTGGGCTGTGGTTCAGAACCTAATGAGGTAGCTGACGCGGTCGCTGGTGGAATCATTTTTTTATTTTGTTCACGGCAGGGTCTCTGTTTTGTGGGAGACGAGTTAGAACCTGCAGATCTAGATCTTTTACTTGCAGACTTTGAAGACATGACTTGATGAAAATATCTCATTGATTAATAAAATAATAATAATAAATAAATAATGAGATAAGAATTAAAGATAAAAGAAAGATAATTAAAAGAAAAGCAAGCCCGAGCTTGCCGAGCTAGCGGCAATCAGCTGATCAGTGACCCTTCTTTCACTTTTTCGTGATTGTACAAAGTAAATTATAACTTTGCTTACCGAAACTTCTCCAATATTCACTGCCGTAATATTCCTGAGGTCTAGTGATGTTCTCCAGACTGAATTCTAGCGAATTCCTACTGAAAAAAGCAAAAATCTGAGAGACGATGTAACGTATGACTGTTATCATCGAGCGCATCCTAAGCTATAATAAAATTAAAAAAAATGTTGTTGTCATTAGCTCGAGAACTGAAGAATATGTGCTTGCGATGTTTACTTATGTGCTTACTCTTATATCTGCGATATAAGAAAAAAAGTAACATTAAGACGTTCACGCCGCGGTGACTGTTTCGTGGATTGACGTGACCCACCCGTGGGTCACACTTGACTGTTCCGTTGGATGGAGTGCATTCGAGGCCTGGAACTGTTGTGATCTCACATTAAACACGTTCAAACTTGCAACAGTGTTGCCCTGCCTCAAGCGAAAAAAAACGTAGATATTCGCCCGGCGCACATTGGGCAAAATCACCGATTTAGATGGACAAAAGTCAAGTCAAAAGTTGGGAATTTTCCCGTGCTTCACCTTTTTTATTATTAGTAGGCAACAATACCCTTAATACTAATATTTTCCGCCATACCGTGTTTACAAATAAATAGTAAATGAATGAATCGTTCCTGTTCACACAGGTGCCTAATAACCGGTAGTGGGATTATCTTTATTCGATGGCCCTTTATTGTGTTCTAGATGTATTTAGAGCAAATTCTTTTTGCTTTTATTTAACAATGAACATTGCTGAGACAGGTGAGACATTATATTTCCAAACTCGTTATTTAATATACATTGCAATCTCACCTGTAGAGTTAATTTAGCAATTTGTAAATGTACGCCCTAATTCAATAATAAAAAACTATATAACCCCCAAGTTACCCCAAGGATTCGTTTGTAGGATTTGTTTCATCAAACCTTCTAGTCTTTAGATATTACAAAGAATTTTTGCGATTTTTTGCGTTTTGGGTGATACATAATTTTTTTCAGACACAACAGTCCGAATCAAAAGTTTTTTAATCTATAATTTAAAGAATTTTCTAAATGATATAAAATACATTTATTAGCAGGTTTTAGCAACTCCGAGCCATAATTAGATTTTTGTATTATTTTTCCTGTATTCTGGGACTTCAAACGTAAAATATAGGGAAGGTTTAGACTTTACTAAATACATTTGATGTTTGACCACTGTGCGCTCGCCAATCGTGTCAAAAATTTAATTAGTTTTATAATTTTTTCCTATATTTTTTTTAAATATTCTTTCCCGTAATCTTGGACCCAGAGGTTAAATATAGACAAGTTTCAGAATTTTGTCCACCTAAATCGGTCATATTGTCCACTGTGCGGCGTGAACGTGTTACACAATAATATAAAGCTTTTATCTTTACCTAAAAGGGCTTCAGATCAAAAAAACTAGAAGTATGTATGTCTAACGTATCTCTAATATTTTTAATCTTGAAAACATTAGACAACAAAAAATCAACTGTGTAGCCATTACAGTTATATCGATTGGTAAAATGGTCACAAATACAAGTTTAAGGAGAATAACTAAATAGAAGGGAGTAAAGACGATCGGAAACTAATAGAAATTTCCAAAGATAGGCGAAACGAGAAAGGAAAGATTTTTTAAAGGAAGCAGTTCTATGTGAAAAACCGAAAAGGTCGAATGTTGAGCTCTGGTATTCCAGAAGTTAATGATAAAAATACTTTTAGGGTATTCACATATTGTAATGGTGCCAATAGTACTTCAAATTCTCGTTTCTATGCTTACCAAAAACTGAAATATTTTTATTGAAATATATCCTCATTTTCTACCAGTTAGTCAAAACATGAGAAAATATTTTTTTTTTAAGTATACATAGATGACGTTTAATAAAATAGATTTGGGCATATCGACAAATGAAACTATAACTTGAGAGGATATTATTTTAGGACATATTACAATTTTAAATTTAATGAAATATTAATTAAAGAGAAAAAAAATGAACATATTATTTCTTTGTTTTATTATTATTTATCATTAAATTTATTTTTCAGTATAAAAAACTGCTAATAATTAATTAACACAATTATAGAGCTTTCGCCACTCTCTCTTACCCATCTCTCAGTAAAAAAGAAAGTAAAATCTTCTTCTCAAAACTATGTAGATCAACCTTGGTGAATGTTCACTTTTTCTTTCCTATAATGTTAGTTTGGTATTTCAAACTAATGCAATAAGTACAGTAAGATAACATTAATCAAATACTTTGTAATTTCAATGAAACGGCTTGTTAGGTGTATATCTATTTATTTTTTTGCGATATTAGTACGAGGCACGATAGAGAAATTTTCCTCAATGACACATTAAATATAGCTTAAGTGTTAAATGCAATGCGGGTGTTAGCAAAGTAGCAGCATGCAATACCTGGCAGACCTTTTAGTTTCATCTTTATGTTATTGCTCATTCCTTCGATCTGTTTGTCAGGAGAAAGAGGAACTTTTATAGCAATATAACACTGAAGTGGAATCAAATTTCTTCGTGGATTCCATGTTAGTCGTTTGTCAAGTAAGTGTCCTAGATAGCTGATCAGTTTATAAGGGACAAACGGGATATTATTAAATGATACTGTATGCCAGAATGGCATAGTTTTACAACAAAGAGTATGATGTATGAGTAATGATATTGGGTGGATGTTGTTAGAATTTATTGTATTTCTACAATTCTGACAACAGAAATCTCTGCTGTGAGATTCAAGAATTTTGAGAGGCAATAATTCGATCGTTATTGGCCGATAACACACAAGTGTCACCTTTTCAGGTAGAAAGGAAAGTATTAGGATGGATTAGGATATTAATTGTAAAGGCCGTGTTATGTATGGACCCTAGGATATTCACTTAGGAAACACTAGCATACTGAGTAAAATTGGATAAATTGGAACTATTCTGATTCATGTTGAAGGATCTGTCAAAAAGGTAGGACTGGACAATGAGAAAGTATGTAGGAGGGAGGAGTTCACAAAGTTTATACAGCTGTCCTGGGTGCTAATGGTCGAAAAATATGAATTGATTATTTTTTCATCCTCTTCTTTATTTCCCCAATTCTTTACTATGCTGTAGTATCAGGATTAGAAAAAAAAAAGTTTTTCGGCCCACCATATTGTATACAGCTCTTAAATTTTGTAGCTAAAAGCCAACGTTTAGCTGAATATATCAGCTTAGAAATGAAGATTTGTTTATATACTTTTTATAATATTTCTAACTATAAAATGCATTGAATTCTTTATTATCTACAATATTTTTTGTTTGCTAAATCACTTATTAAAAATACGGGAGTTTGAGTTATGTTTTACTATATTTACCTTCTGCATTCATGAAGGTAAACATCATCATTGAAGCAAATATGTACATGAAAATGTCATAAACGCTCAACAGCAATGACGTTTTATATCAAATATCAGATTTTTAATATAAAAAAGAAATATCATTTATTGCTCATACCTAACTTAGTTTATTAATTAATTTTAAATTTAGTTTTTTTAACAAATGTATGTATCTGAAGAAGTTTATTTATTTTATTATTTGTTTTATTGTATAGATATATTTCTTTCCTTTTTTCTATTCTTACTTCTTACACTATTGTGAATAAGAATTAATCATGATCATTTGGTCTTTTGGCCAGATACATTGTATACCTTAATTGTACATATCTGTTGTTCTTAAGGGACTATGTTCCAGAAAAGATTATTTCCTATTCTATTCTATTCTAAACTGTGTTGAAAGGAAGAATCTTCCTTTATATCTGTGTTGGTCGTGAATAAATGGTTAAGCCAAAATCTTTCATTTTACAGGTGAGCGACTTAAGCTACGTAATACCCAAAATAGAGTACTTAACATACAGCTTTCTTTCCACCTGAAATTTCTTCCACCAAGAAATTTCTTTAAACAATGATAACTCGACGTGGGAGACGGTCTGAGGGAGCGATACGTGGAGTTAATTCATTTTTTATATAACTCGAGTTATCCAGTTTTTCACAACAGCAACAGATATCTTACCACCCATTAATAGTTTTTATATTTTTGTCAAAACTATTATGCAGGCTCCTGGAAATAAATAATAAAACGACATGAAATTTCTTAGATTCCTTAGGTTAAACAAGTGAGTGTGAAACCAATGATAAGTCGTTTGTTCTATTGTAGCTAATCGCACGATGCTATAATAGGATTCCTAAATTGCCTATTCAGGTTTAATTAAGGTAGGGATCTTTAAAGAGTACCTGACATGGGGACCGCCTTTTTACGTCCTCTTCTAAGGACGGCATAACACCTATAAAAATTCCTATAGCCATCTGCCAGGCTTGACTAGCGACCTTGGGTATAAAAGGTCGTTATGCTAGCCACTATGTATTAGCCACTATACCACGAGGGACCCCAATGACAAGCGTTTTAAATCGAAAAATTTGCTTGAATCGCCCCTTTCTCTTCAATATCCATTAGATAAATTTAGTTTATATATGAAAGCCCACATTACTTATGGTATTATACTAAACTATCGTCATTTTGCTGATGGACTTGTTAACTTTCCTTTAAAGTTTCATCATTAACAACCATGATCTCTATCCTGCTGCAGGTTGCTAGGGCCTGACCCAGATGAGTCGTAATCTACAGCGAAGTAAGAACCGAAAGCCCAGAGAAGATATCAGGTGATGGAGGCACGTTCGAGACCTCTGGTGATATTCTCTCTTTCTTGTAACCTACCTCCATTGTAGCACTTACTACAGCACCGTTCTATATATTTTTTTGTAACGTACTCCATTGGGGTACACAAATGGTATTAAGGTAATCTTCACTGTAACAGATTTCTAATGTAAGGTAGTTAGCCAATTAAAGAAAGTAAAGTAGGCTTAGATGGTCGCGGCGATTGAAAGGAGTGTGAAGAGTTGTCGAGCTAGATAAGAAGCGATCCTTTAACTAGATAGTCGCTTCCATACAATGTAAAGATTGTCTGAGCTCTGATATTTTAGAGTTAAGATAAGTTTAGGTCTGGTTGGGTGAAACAGTTCGTTAGCTAAGCGTTTTTATTAATTACACTAAGTATATCAAGGATGAAGCCTTATTAAATATTTAGTATAAACAACATAATAAACGGTTTATTTAGTTTCTGTTTAAATCCTCATTACTCGGTACTGAAATAACAACAATATTAAAGAAGTAAATGAAGCACATAACAAAACCGTTGTGAAACCTCAAAGAATTCTTTATATATAACAAAATATATAATTTATTTTGGATTGTAATTTTTTGAATATTATTAGTATGATTTTATAGACATTTTCTAGTTTTAATGCAAGACTAAAATAACCCTAGCGGTTAAAAAACAATAATATTTGTTAAATAATTGCATAGATAACGAACTTCAGTTAATTTCAACCTTTTATTTAATTCTTTCAAAGTTTATATATATTGTTAATGGTGGTAAATTAAAATATATTATGAGTTGGCTTTGAAAAAAAAAGTACCGTTAAATTAAAACTAATAGTTTTTAGAAAATAACAAAAAAAACAAAAAAAAAAACTTACATTAAATTTAGACCCTCAAAAACAAGGATCTTCAGAAAGTTTTTTTTTAATACGGAGGATAATTAAAGAGACTCTCCTAGAGTTCGGCTGCTTACTGAACTTGCCCGCTAGCCTTTTAGTTCTTTAATATATCTATCGTAAAAAAAAATATGAGAACCACACTAATATAATTAAGTTCGGATTGTCCCACATTGTTTCCAAATCCCCAACACGACAAATGTTGATTTTAAACTAAAGAAATTACTGTTTGAGAGTATTTAAATTTATGATTCTACGTAAGTTCTAACAGCTACTGTTAAATATGTTCAATCGCCTTTACATTAACAAAATTAAAAGTATATTAGTTGAAAAAGTCGACATTTCAAAGTTGTCAAATACACAATATGGAGTGAATAATCTCAGTTAATTGATATCTCGAATCCAAAAATTTTTATGATCGCAAAGCTTTAGTTTACTATAAGTTTCAAAACTTACTTGTATCATGTCTCGAAAAAGATTGGACAGAAAACTTTATGTTGTAGCAACTCCAGTCAGTTATGTAATTTTATGAGTTCCCTATTGATCTAAGCACATATGGCTTCTTATTTTATGGAAATTGGTAATCACTCTCTGTTTTATATATATATATATATATATATATATATATATATATATATATATATATATATATATATATATATAACTTTTTTTTTTACAGTCTATAATAGACCTGTAGATGAATTCTATTATAGATGAAACTTCATACATTTACATTACAGATACGATTCTTATTTGTTGTCGAAATGAACTATGAATTTTTTTAACTTACGTTGGTATTTGTAATGAAATGTAAAACGAGGAAAGCAAAACATGAATTATCCTGGATAGAATTTAGAGTTCAACAACAAAAATATCTTTGACAAACTCCCAAAATAAGATAACTCGATGATACGTAGTTGAGCATAATTGTTGAACAGACATTGTTATTGGTTTACAGTCAGCACGTCTGCTTTTCAAGATTTAATTTTAATTAAATCTTAATTTTATTTTAATTTTTAAGAAGAAATCGTGAAACTATCTGTGAGACCTGCATACCAAAAGGAATTTTCTTTTTAAAAAAATCGAATAGTGTGTATTATTGTAGAAGAGATCGTAGGCCATGTTTACTTTCCCTTACCTATATATGAAATATATATTAAGGGAAAGTATTGCAATCGTGAAAATCTTTGAATACCAGCTTTCAACGGAAAAACACGTTTAGGGCACTTTAAGTCCAAATAACCAACTCACGCAATAATGTCTGTAATTGAGACGTTGATTTCCAAAAAGTACTATATCCATTCTAGGAAATTTTACAGGAAGCGCGAAAATCTCTCATTACTATATTATCAAACTAGCTAATTTGGGTCTTTTTGCCTTAAAATTTATAATTATTTTTTTACTATAAAAATAACATCATATTAAAGTTATGAAATGAATTGTTTTAGAATGATTTGGAACGAAAATAAATGCGTAATTAGTACTTTTAGAAAATGACCGCATTTTTAAATCGTGTTTTTTAAGGACTAGAGAATTCATAAGATAACATCCAATAGAATATTTAGATAGAACTAAATGGTGAGAATACAAATATGTAAAAAAATCAATTGCGTAAAAAATGTCCATTAGTACCTTTTGGAAATCAACGTCTCAATTGTTTGTGTGTGTGAGTGTGTATGAGTGTAGGGGAGAGTGGATAAGCGAAAATTCGTTCAAACTGAAATTTCATATTTAAGCCACCTATACGCCCAAGATGTTACAGCAACTTTTTCACTATAATCGACTGACCGGATATGCTACTTTATACCATGCAATTTGAACCTTTTTACGAATTTCTCCAAAACGGCTCTAACGATTTTGATTAAACTCGCTATATGGATGTAAAATTTAATGGGCTTTAATTTCGTATTGGTTTAATTCGTATTGAAATAGTACAACAGGGCTTAAGTGGCGATATTTGAAATATTCTTCCTCTAAAGTATCTATTATTTAGTAAATTTGAAAAAATTAACCATATCATGTTGTCACAATTAAAAAAAAAAAAAACCCGGATAAATATCTAAGCTCAACGAATTCGAATTCCTATAATAAAAAAGAGCAAAAATATTTGTTTATGCAATTTTTTTGTTTTTGAAAATAAGAGCAGTAATATGTATAATAGATGTATAATATACCGTTGGAAAGACAACGATTTAAGAAAAGATATAACCTTATACAAAAAATTGTAAAGTTAACGGAGAATGATGAAAAGGCAATATAACTGATTTTTGGGGATAATTATATTATACGTCATTTAATAAAACGCATGTTTCTATCGGAACATAATTTAATTTATTATTTAACCATTTTACTTTCACTTACTTATATATTTCTTCTCTAACTTGTTTTGAAAATTATTAAATTGATTTTAACAACGGAGATAAGTGAAAGTCGTGTGTTTTGCGAACCGGTTTAAAAATAATAATAAATACTGTGAGGAAAAAAAATTGTCCTAAAAAAAGTTAAAGAAAGAGATGACTTTGTTATATGATACATATAGCATACTTTTTATCTCAGAGAAAATCACAAATGCAAGACGTAATTATATACTTTTGTGATGGCCATAAAATATGTAAAATCAATAATTCCAATTCTATTCCTTATTATTCCCATCTATTCCTGACAACCCTCCGAGGCTATTAAAAAGACGATGGAATCGAGACCTACTAAATTAAATTGACATTGAAGTGCTACCACTGGGTAGTTCTTCACAAGGCATTTCCAAGCCCACAATTGTGAATTAGCCCATTTACTTATTGTTTTTATTATAAGTACAGTTGTAAGTATCAATAAAATGTAAAAAAAAAAAAAAATAAATAAGTAAAACTGTGTAGTTAATATTATAAGTAGTAGGTAGCGGTTCTATCAAAGAAAACTTTAAGGATTGCTTGGCTGGGCACTAAACTAATCTGTGTTGTAAGAAGTATGTACCTAAGGTACATTAATGGTCGGTGTTATAGCTAGTTTTAAATGCGAACGAATAATAATTTCTTTTTTTCGTTATGATCACTACCTCTAGGTATCTATACCTGACCTTTGGTTACATCGTTTTCAGATAGCATACCGATTTGAAACGTAACCATATGTGGCTTTAAACTCGACGTCTAATGTACGGTCGTTCATTTATTTCACAACATAAATATTCTTATCCAGCGTTTTTTTTTTTTTTTTTTTTTATTTCTACTTCGGTGTCTTCTGTAGTGTCATAGGTTTTTTTTTTTTTTTTTTTTATATCAGTAATTTTATGTTCTACTAAAGTAATATTACCTTCATTCAATGCTTTAATAATTTTAATTATTTTATACGCTTCTAATAAAAAAACTTTTATTTCGGTTTCTCAGCATTTGATTTCGCTATAACTGGCGAGCTGTTAAAATTAACAGAGAAGTAACTGGTCGTTTACTGCTAGAATATTAAGATTGTAAGCGGTATAATATCTAAAAATGTGGTTTAGCTCTACTATTACATTGACCGACCGTACCATTAAGTACTGCTACACAATGTTATATTGGAAAATTTATTTTTAATAAATCTGTACTTGCTTTCAATCATAAAAATAAATCATCCTTATATTGGAATGGATTAAAAGACACATATTAGTTTGAATTTAAAAATTGATGATTTTTTCTATATATAAAGCAAGATATCACACATAATAGAATTAAGATGAAGATTGAATGAGTAATTTCAACTACTACTATTATTTTGGTTTACTATTTTCAATAATGAATTTTAATAAGAAATAAAGAAAAAAATTATCAGTGTTTTCTAACCAAAACAACCACAAATAATTACGTAAAAGACAAAAAATAAAATAAAAAAATTGAAGTTGTATACATAAATACGCTCATAACTCAGTTATTTTTGACGATAGAGAAAATTATGTACGGAGTTTTAAAATCAGTACAGCGCAATAAGCAAAAATAGAAAATGAAAAAAAAAAATGAAATCTCACCTAATATATATAGACTTGTAACTACGTTATTAAGGAAGGTAGAGAAAAAAATCATTAGTGAATAATTATGTAAAAGAGAAAAAATAAAAGAAAAAAACTAAAATTTCACGTATACGCCCATAACTCAGTTATTCAGTTGAGTTTTAGAATCGGTGAATTAAAAACAAAAAATTTCCATATGTATATTAAAGTAACAAATTATAATAGTTGTAATTCTACCAAAAATCAGTTATTATTGAAGATAGAGAAAAATCGAAAAGATTTTCGATACCAATGCAACGCTATGAATAAAGAACAAAAAACAAAAATTAAAAAATCATTTTATATGGTCAAGCCACCACTTATATGTTATTTAAACCCCTGATAACTCGGTTATCATTGATGATAAAGATTTTATAAAATTTAAGGTGTTCTGGAATCAGGAAATATTATTTGAATTGGTTGGATGAAAATCTAAAGAAAAGAAAAGGAAATAGTAACGCAGTCCTGTATAAATACTTTTGGTTTATTATTTTCAATAATCAACCTTTGTAATCGACCAAAAAATGTTAATTACCTAAAATTACCTACCCCCCCCCCTCAAAATGTAAGGACTTACATATCAAACGAATGAAAAAAAAAAAAGAAAAACGGTTTTTCCTATTTAATAAATAAATAACTACCAAATTTACCATAGTGCCATTTGATAGAGAATTAAATTTTTGACAAAATAAATAATTGAAATTGCTTAACAACTACATATTAGCTTTATAACTACATATATAACTTAACAGCTGAAATATTAGTATTTTGAAACTAGAAGTAGTGATATGATGTTATCCTTTGAATTATTGCTTTTCATATTACTTAATTGCCTATATAAACAGTTATAACCTAATATTGTTATTTGGAAATAATAAACCATTGTGTAGTAATTTTCATCGTTTTTTTTTTTTTCATTGAAATAACTTGTAATTTAATTCTATCACATGTAATGATTGTATTGATTTGTCTATTTGTATAATTAGTTATGCTTGTATTTAATTTAAATTAATATATTTTGTAATCTATTACAGAAAAAAAATAACGTTTGAAAAAACCTTATACACATATATAATTTTCGTGGGAAAAATAAACATTAATAAATTTTCAAAGAATTAAGAAAATACTTTATTCCCTTTGCTAAATTTATTTATTTTACAGTATTGCCTCTCATTTATTCTGTTTTGAGTCCTTTATAGTACTGCATTTGATGTTGTTCGATATGCATGTACATAAATAAGCTCATTTCCATATACACTACCATTTATGTAATCAGTTTGGTGCAGCTTATACAAGCCGATGGCCATTTGCACCAGGTTTGGATTACATTATTAGCTGCTGAAGGCTATTATCTCCACAATTCAGAGCCCAATTACTGCTGGATGAATGGTTATATCACCGGGCCCCTTCCCTAACAACAATGTACAATGTCAAATAGTAATACGAGAATGATAAAGAATAAATAATCCAAAGGAATTAATTAATTGATCAAATAACTATACTAGTATATTTAGGATGGATAATCTAATTTTTTCAGTTGGATCATATCAAACATTATTTGGTAGATTATCATAATAAGAGTTATAAAGTTTAAGATTTTCTGGAACACAAATGATTGAAACTTTAGTCGAAATATCATTTACTGGAATTCATACGATGCGTTCAGTCTGTACTGCATAAAAAGATAAAAAGAGGATCAGAAGTATATTAAAAAGTTAAAACGATAATTAATTTAACTCTATTTTTATATTTCCATGCAGTGTGCATAGCATGAAAAGATAAATAAACACAGCAATTTATTACACAATGGTTTGTTATTTCCAAATAACTATATTATGGTATAACTATTTATATAGCTCTTTTAAAGGCAACTAACTAATATGAAAAGCAATTAATGATTCAAAGGGAAATGATATATTTAATTTAAAACGCTATATCTCTGCAATTTATAGACCGATTTCAACCGATCTATGGAATAGCACTAAAAATTAAAAAAAAAAATCTGGTGCGGGCAACAGACAAATTTCACTAACCTCCGTTTTTATAATCGATTAAAGAATTTTCTTATACATTCAGAGATAAAAATGAGTAAAAATATTAAAGAACTGATTAAATTATTTTTTTTATAAAAACTGTGTTTTATTAAAAAATCTATTATATTATTATCGAAAACAGCTGATTAGCTTTATCGACTTTTCATCACTCTTTATTAACCTTTACAAGCTTGTGTATAAGATAATATTTTTTTTTTAAATCTTTAGCTTTCCAATGGTATATTAGTATTCTTCTGTTCAAAAACAAAGGAGATGCATTAAAAAATATTTTTTTCAATTTTCTTCTTTAGTCAAATACCGAATTCGTTCAACTTATATATTTACCTGTTTTTTATTGATGGTAAAAAGATGATATGGTTATTTTTAAAGAATGTACAAAATTAAAGCTACTATAGAGGATACTTGTTTTTTTTTAAATATCGGCATTTAAGCACTTTCATAAAACCTGCATGATATCAAAGCCCATTAAATCCTACATCGATATAGCGAGTTTAATCAAAATCGTTAAAGGGGTTTTTAAAGAAAATCGTAAAAAGGTGCAAAATGCATGGTATAAAGTGGCTCTTGTGGTTAGCTGATTTGCTGAAAAAGTTTTTGTAACATCTCGGGGGTTAAATGTGAAATTACAGTTTCATAGGAATTTTCGTTTACGCGCGGGAGTTACCACACACACACACGCACAAACACACAGAGACGTTTTTGCAGAACTTGGTCATTTGAACTCAGGACACCCTAAAACGTGTATTTCCGTTGAAAACTGGAATTCGAAAATTTTCACGTTCGCAATACTTTCCCTTACTATATATTTCATATATAGGTAAGTGAAAGTAAAAACTTTTGTTACTTATTTGTTTATTAAATTGAACAATGGCGGTGACATGGTCTCGAAAATCTTATCGATTTTTCTCTATCTTCTAAAATAACCGTGGAAATAATATCTTTTCTACATAATTTAGGACTTAAATATATAGATTATTTTGTAACTAATAAACTGATCCACAAAGTTCTTAATATTCCATATGTTGCTGATTTGGCCTGATATATATAACATTCCTTTCATGACAAACTCCATTCCCACCCTAATCCTCTAGTTTCAATCCTTTCTTCCTCTTCAATTCCCGACAATCCTCCGAGGCGTCTAAAAAGGAGATGGCCCCGAGACCTTCTAGTTTAGAATAGTTACAGGAGTGCTACCATTGGGTAGTTCTTCTACAAGTCTTTTTCATGTCATTTTTCTTATATCATATTTACCTGTATTTTTTTTAGTACAGTTGTAAATTTCAATAAATTATGTTTAAAAAAAATACATATAGATAAATTTTCCTTTTTATTTTTTTTTTCAGCTGAAACGACTCCCAATAAGATCATTCCAGGTTCTTTTTTTTATGTGCCAGGGCAACCGTTTGGCAGATTGTTCCGTTTTCGCGTTTTATCTGACTATTTCCTGTCGGATTACAAGGCGAGGACATGGAAGTTACGACATCATGCGAATGTAGAAAGTTCTGTCGTTTGCGAGAAATAAAAGAAGTTCCTCTGTCGTATGAATGTAAGAGGGGGTTCCGAAAATCAAGAATAAATCAACGATGGAACAGTCAATGACAGTCGAAGAATTCATGTCAGGGCAAGGAAAAGCGAATAGATACCGTGAAAACTCGGCAATGATGGTCAAGTACTTGACTCTAGTTTTCGAGGGGAGAGGACCTTTAAAGTCCATGCTGATTCTTTCAAAAGAATTTGTAGCCTTAATGAGTGTAGAAGTAGAATCTTGGCTTGATGGAACTGCATGTAGGACAAAATGCGTTCATTTTCCGAATCCATTCTACAGAAAATGGTTAATTGTCAGTTCGTACCCAGTGAATAATCAGGAATACACCAGGATGAATACACAAGTTACAGTGCAGCAAATACAGTTTGTCAGGTTGAATAGAGCTACCTACTCTTGAAAACATATTTCAGGTCTATAGATAATATCATAATTTTAACATGAAAATACCAGCCGTCATTTCTGAATTTTATTATTCTTAGTTTTGTTCTGATGGTTTAAATCGAACATAAAAGATACTGAGCGCTGATCAGTAATAATAGTGAAGTAGTGCCCTAAAAGAAAATGTCTCCATTTCTTCAATGAGCATACTATAGCATAAGCCTCTTTCCCTATAGCTGAATGCCTCCTGTTAGTTAGTTTTTGAGAGAATGTCACAGGACGGCCGGATTGGGAGAGCATTGCTGAAATGGAATAATCGGAGGCTCAGTTTCGACAAAAAATGTATCTTTATCGTCAATAGTACTCATCTTTGACTTAGATATTTCTTTTTTCAGTGGCTCAAACTTTGATATCCGTTCGGGTGATAAGGGAAAGGTTTTAGTATCGAATGTTTTCTGAATAATTTGGAATCCATATTGAGTAATGAGCGAAAAGTCTAATGGTTCTTTGTAGTTCCTTTGGATTACTTAGAGGAGGCAGGCTACGAAGATGTTCCAAACGCTCTGGGTCAGGTGCAGTTGTTTGATTTTAAATTTTATACCCAAGGAGCGTAATAAAATTGGCAGAATTTACTTTATTCATGGTTTATTGTGAAACCATATGAACCGCATCCATAAATCGGTTATGGTTGTCATCATGTTCTTCTTTGTCTATTCCACAAACTGTCACGTCATCGAGATATGTCTTTTTAAGTTTTTCTTTTGAAATTACGTCATCCATGACCCGTTGAAAACAAGGAACCCCAGCGTTAGGCCAAAAGCTATCAAAAGGAATTGATAAAGGCGGTCACATATTTCGAATGCAGTATAAGAACGATCCTGTTATGTTACCAATTCATGGGAAGTCAATTTTGTAAAGAAACAAACCAGAATTTGTTAAGCAGGCACAAAGACAGTAAAATATCGTCTCTTTTTACATTTATTTAACCGTGTACCTACAACTCTAGATACGATTTATTGAAGGTCATCAAATTTGGGAGACTTTTTGCGGCCCAAGGACACCGCAGAACTTTCACACCACTTCTACCTTTCGGGTATCTTCACTGTACAGCATAGTATATTATGGATGTCTATCAAACTTCATATATTTGTTTATGTCAAATTTTCATTTGTTCTCATTTTATTATTACTTTTTAAATGAAACAATATATATTTTTAAATTGTATATATTAACTACATAACCTGGTCATTAGCGGGTTTTTTTATTTATTTTATTTGTTTACATGTCTTAAACATGTTTGCAAGCCAACTTAGTTTTTTTGTTGTTTTTTTAATAAAAAAATATGTAATTTACTTTTTTTCGAAATCCATATGATGTAATGATCCCTACACATACCTTTTTACTTTTATTTACTATATATAGTCTGTGCAAAAAGGTCTGTGCGTGTGTGTGTGTGTGTGTGGTAACTCCCGGGCGGAAACGGTAAGTTCTATGAAACTGAAATTTCATATTTAAGACAACTACACGCTCGAGACGAGACAAAACTTTTTTCATCAAAATGAGCTTACCAGAAGAGGCACTTTATACCATGCATTTTGCACCTTTTTTCTATTTTCTCGAAAACGGTTCCGACGATTTTGATTAAACTCGCTATATCGATGTGAAATTTAATGGGCTTTAATATCATTTAGGTTTTATTTGGATAAAAATGGTCTGACGGGGCTTAAATGCCGATATTTTAAATTTTCTTTCCCTAAAGTATCTTCAATTTTGTAGATTCAATAAGAAAGAATAGAAATAAACTTTATTTACATTTTTACATATTGACAAAAAATTTATAAATGATTTCGGATGAGACATCCTTACAATCATCAAATGTTTGGTTCATTTGGTAGTTATAATCTAATTATCTAATCTACAATTAGTGGTAAAATTAAATTGATATTAACTATGGTAGTAGGAAAAACTAAGTAAAAAACCTACATATAAAAGTAGATTCAATAATAATAACTAGATTATCTTGTTAACGCTGATGAAAAACAGGTAAATATATAAATTGAATAAATTCGATACCCAACTAAAGGTGAAAACAAAAAATATTTTTTTAATGCAATTTTTCGTTTTTGAACATAAGAGCAGTAATATACATGTATGATATTCCGTTGGAAAGCTTAAGATTTTAGAAAAAATATCACCTCATACACAAGCTTTTAAAAGTTAATAGAGAGTGATGAAATGAACATAAAACTAACTGATTATTTTAGATAATAATATAATAGATTTTTTAATGAAACACATGTTTCTATAGAAATTTAATTTGATTAATTCCTTAATAATTTCACGTATTTTTATCTCTAACTGTATTTGAAAATTCTTTCATTGATTTGAAAAATGGAGGTAAGTGAAAGTCGTGTGTTGCCCGCACCAGATTTTTATTTTAATAAAATAATGATACAACATATAATTCTAAGTAACCAATAATAAGTTAGGAAGATATTTGAAATGTACACTATGAAATAATTTGAGAACTAACAAAAGGAGATATAATAAAATTTATAAAAAAAAAAATTTTAAATAGCAGAAGTAATAAAGATGTATAAAATAAATCTGTTCAGCACAAGATTTAATCTAAACAATAAGTTATTGTGGTAATCTATACTTTAGTGTGGCAATCCATACTTCATTTCCTTGGAAACTTAAAACTAGAAAAGAAAAAGAAAATTAGTAGACTAGTGCTCTATCCTCTAGATCACGCCGCTCCCTCCAAGGAAACTAAAAAAATAAATAATATAAAGCTTTTATAATTAATGTTCCTACTATCTTATATTAAAATATTATTTCAATTACGGATGTAGGTGAAAGTTGGGTGATTGACGCAGCGTATCTTTTTTTTTAGGGGTCAGAGAATAATCTGCAGACCTTTCATCAGTTCTTTGTCGAGGCCGCTTTACCGAAAGCCGTAAAGGAGCTCACAACATAATTTTTAGTATTAATCGACAACAATATTTTATACCGACCATAAAAGATGAGGGAAAGCCTTGATGATTTATATAACATACTTAAAAGTATACTTTCTTGGGAGATGTCACATTAAGTTTCTATGCAAACCATAAAGTGTAGGATTTTTACGAAAATTTATTCATGGTTTCAATAAAATAAATCACGGATGGTAATATCACACTATATAACTCAATTGATCTTAAAATATTTTAAAAGCCTCCGGTACATTTTTACTTTCACTTACCTACATATTAAATACGTGTATATAGTAAGGGAAGGTATTGCGATCGTGAAAATTGTTTAATTCCAGTTTTCAACAGAAATATACGTTTTAGGGTCCCCAGGTCTAATTAACCAAGTCCCACAAAAAAGTATGCGTATGTTTGTTTGTTTTTTTTGTTTATTTAACGTCACTTTAAGCTACTATGGCTAATCGGACGATGCTACAGTGGGAGTCCTAAATTTTACTTATCCAGATTTTATTGGGATAGGGATCTTTAACGAGTACCTGACATCGCACAGGCTAGGGACCACCTTTTAACGTCCTCTCCGAAGGACGGCATAACTAAGGATTTTTTACTCCCATTAAAAAATTCTTGGACCCCCTGCGGGTTTGACCCCGTGACCTTTGGCATAGGAAGCTGTAATGCTAGCCACCCAGCTACAAGTATCCCTGTGTGTGTTTGTGTGTGTGTGTTCGTGTGTTTGTGGTAATTCTAACGCAAGAACGAAAAGTCGTACGAAACTGAAATTTTATATGTGAGACAACTATAGGGCCGAGATGTTAATAACTTTTTCTTTTAAAATCGGCTGCCCGGAAGATCTACATTATATGAGAAGTTGATTTCCAAAAGGTACTAAAGGACATTTTTTACGTAATTGATTTTTTTGTATATTTGTATTCCCATCATTTAGTTTAATCTAAATATTCTATTTGATGTTATCTAATGACCTCTCAAGTCCTTAAAAAACGCGATTTAGAAATAAGGTCATTTTCTTAATGTACTAATTACGCATTTATTTTCGTTCGAATTCATTCTAAAAAAATTCATTTCATAACTTTAATATGATGTTATTATTATAGAAAAAATTAATTCTAAATTTTAATGCAAAAAGATCCAAATTAGCTGATTTAATAATATAGTAATGAGAGATTTTCGCGCTTCCTGTAAAATTTCCTAAAATGGTTATAGTACCTTTTGGAAATCAACGTCTCATATGTACAATGCATTTTCACTTTTTTTACGACTTTCTCAAAAACTTCTAAACGATTTTGATTAAACTCACTGTATCGATGTAAAGTTTAATGGGCTTTAATACCGTGTAGGTTTCGTTCTGATGGAAATAGTCTAACAGGGCTTAAACGCTGATAGTTTAAATTTTTTCCTCTAAATTACCTTTAATTTTGTCTATTTGAATAAATTAACCATATCATCTTGATAGCATTGATAAAACATGGAATAATATATAAGCTGAACGTATTCGATATCCAACGAAAGGGGAAAAGAGAAAAAAATATTTTTGTATGGAATAGTTGTGTTTTGGAACATAAAAATAGTAATATATATGAATAGTATACTATTAGAAAGCTAAAGATTTTAGAAAAATTATTATCTTACGCAAAAATGTAGTTGTTTATGGAGAGTGACAAAAAGCCGAAAAAACTGATTGTATAAGATAATGATTTAAGGGATCACTTGTAGCTGGGTAGCTAGCGTAACAGCCTCCCATGCCAAAGGTCACGGGTTCAAACCCGCAGGGGGTCCTAGGATTTTTTAATGGGAGTAAAAAATCCTTAGTTATGCCGTCCTTCGGAGGGGACGTTAAAAGGTGGTCCCGAGCCTGTGCGATGTCAGGTACTCGTTGAAGATCCCTATCCTAATAAAACCTGGATAGGCAAAATTTAGGACTCCCACTGTAGCATCGTCCGATTAGCCATAGTAGCATAAAGTGACGCTTTAAATAAATAAACAACAAATAAGGTAATGTTTTAATAGATTATTAAACAAAACACATGTTTCTATTTAAATTCAATTTAATTCATTCTTTAACAATATATTTTTATCTCTACCTGTATTTAAAAATGTTTAAGACCAAAAGTTGTGTGTTGCGCGCACCAGATTTTTTTACACATAGCGATGTTACTTTTTATAGAAAATATTTTATGCATATTCATATGATAAATTTAGTACCTCCAATTGCTAGAATGATCCATTTAGATAAAAATATTCAGCGGGAATGTGAAAGGTTCAAATAAAAACTTTCATAAAAGGCATTTCATGAACTAGTTTTAGCCATTAAAGCAACATTTACTCTTCCTAACACAGATTATACCAGCCATCAAATAGAATTCATCTCATAAATCTCACATTGACTCATTACAGACCGTGTTTTGACTGTGAACCTGAATGGAGTAACAAATGAGACTACCAGGTGAGTGAAAGTAGACGGATCGGGTGCAGTCGGATGCCATGTTGGCTGCAGGGCTTGAGAAAGGAATCCAGAGGATCAAATCCTTCAATTTTCTTTTTAAAGTTATTAATGATCATTTACAAATTTTGCAAAAATAAGGCTATTATCAAATAGTATATTTGTGTCGTTTAGCTAATGATATATATTTCTATTGCCTTTACTCAATCCACTTATCGATAACACAGATTTTTTTTTTCTTACAGTGACTGCATATTTATTTTTAATTTGAACCTGATAGGTCCATCAAGGATCATTACAAATTTTCCGAAGCAAAATGGAGTATTAAGAATAGGATATGATAGACTAGGATAGAATTTCGGTTATGTAGAGCCTCATAGCTCTGCTTTCTGACTCATAATATTTTAATTTATAACCATTGGATAACATATCATCCTTGTTAATCATATAATCAGGCACCTTCCTTTTATCAATGATGAAGATAGTTCATAGAGAAACAAGATGTTAAAGACCACAAACTCTGGGAGTCGCCAAAATGTAAAAGCCACATGTCGAAGCCTAAGGATATTTCAGATATTACCATCAACACATAGTTATCGCACCTTCTGTCACCTTTCTATTTTGATTGGTTCGCAGCTCGAAGGACTTATCCTAAAAAGTAATAATTAGATACTGGGTCTTAAATTAATTATTTTTTTTCATTTTGGATACCTGTTAAATCCGGAGATATTTTATGTGCATGGAAGGTATATATTTCCAGGAATTGGTTATATATTACTAGGAGCTTCTTCTGGACAAAGTGATCACTATTCAATCTTACACCAGGTTCGAGTCTCTTCCTACCCTTTGTACAGCGTCAGAAAACGTTATTAGTTCCATGCTCAAAACAAGTATGTTCTCGGGGAGTATTTCAGAACTTGCATCTTCTTACTTATATCATATATTCTTCTGTGTCCTAGATTTTATATATTCCATTGTCATTGTTTCCTTCAGATAGGTAGGCTGGTCCCGTTTTCATTAGCGGCCTTCATTAGTGACGGTTTTAATTTTCCCGTGCCACTCTCTGTGTTGTACACCCCTCGAATTATCAGCTATATCCTCCACTATAAACTCGTCATAGGACTCAGGGTTTGTTTCGAACTACTGATATAGTCTCAAGCCATTAATTCTAACAAACAAGATTTTACTATTCTACTTATAAAAAAATCTGGTGCGGGCAACACACAACTTTCACTTACCTCGGCTCTTCTTAAAAATCAATTTAAGAATTATTACATAAACTTAAAGTTTATAAAAACGGTTTTAAGTAATTTAAATTTTAAAAAATTGGTGAGCGCAACACACGACTTTTACTTACCTCCGTTGTTAAAATCAATTTAAATAGTTTTTAAATACACTTAGAGATAAAAATAAATTGTGAAAGAATTAATTTCATTGAATTTCAATAGAAACATGTTTTTTATTAAATAATATATTATATTATTATCTATGACAATCAAATAGATATGTTTTACAATTTTGTGTATAAAATAATATTTTTTCTAAAATCTTTAGCTTTCTAATGGTATATTATACATCTATATAATTATTCTAGTGTTCAAAAACAACAAAAATTAAACTTAAAAAATTTTTTGCTGTTTTCTCCTTTAGTTAGATGTCTTATTCGTTCACATTATATATTTATCCGATTTGTTTCAGTGCTAAAAAGATGATATTGTTAATTTTATAGATTCTACAAAATTAAAGGTACTTTAAAGGAAGAAAATTTAAAATGTCGGCATTTATAAGCCCTGTTGACTATTACAATCAGAATGAAACCTACATAATATTAGATCCCATTAAATTTTACATCAATATAGCGAGTTTAATAAGAATGTTTGGAGAGGTTTGAGAAAATCGTAAAAAGGTCAAAAATGCATGGTACAAAGTAGTTCTGCTGATTTGATGAAAAATTTGCTATAACATCTCAGGCGTATAGTTGTCATAAATATGAAATTTCAGTTTCGTACAACTTTCAGTTTATGCGCTAGACTTAACACATGCGTACACACACAGAGACGGCTGCGTTGCGGTTATTTGCGGGAATTGGTCATTTGGACTCATGGGATCCTAAAACATGTATTTTCGTTGAAAACTGGAATTCGACAATTTTCACGACCGCAATACATTACCTTACTATATATTTCATATTTATGTAAGTGGAAGTAATAATAGTGAAAACGAAATAAACTCAACATCCTCAACATATCTCACGATAGAAAGTAAGCATGACGCCATTGAGCTTACGTTGATACATTTCATTGAAATCCTCAGTTATGTTATTTAATTTACTACATATACCTTTATTTTAATCTATTCATATTCAGTGAGTTTAAAATTTTTTGAATAAATAAATGATAACTGGATCAGTTATTAAGGAGATAAGGTGATGACCTGGAGTGGTAATGGGAATATCGTGCCTTAATCTGGGAGTGGCTAAGGCCATTCATATGCAACCGGTAGCCCAGCACTAATAGCGCTCCGCCAGTCACAGCCATTGTTGCTGCCTATTGTCTACCTTACTTAGCCCTGTCTTAGTCTGTGTCAACAATCCCCTGTCTCGCGGTAGTCTGCCGCAAGGTGAATGGATAAAATAAAATTTTAAATTATTTTTTTTATCAATGGTAACAAGATGATCTAGTTATTTTTATAGAATCTACAAAATGTACTTTAGAGGAAGAACATTATAAATATCAGCATTTAAGCCTTGCCAGACTATTTCAATCAGAATGAAACCCACATCATATTAAATCCAATTAAATTTTACATCCATACAGTGAGTTTAATCAAAATCATTAGAGCCGTTTTTGAGGGAAACGTAAAAAGGTGTAAAATGCATGGTGTAATGTAGCACTTCCGGTCAGCTGATTTTGACGAAAAAGTTTTTGTAACATCTCGGGCGTATAGTCTTAGATATGATATTTCAGTTTCTTAGGACTTATCGTTTTCGCCCGAGAGATACCACAAACACAAACATTTTTCCGGGTCTTCGTTTTTTGGACTCAGGGTACCCTTAAACGTGTATTTCCGTTGAATACTAGAATTCAAAAATTTTTACTGTCGCAATACATTCCCTTACCAAATATTTAATATATAGGTAAGGGAAATTAAAAAACAATTAATTAAATTGGATTTCAATCGAAACATGTGTTTTATTAATTAATCTATTATATTTTTATCTACAACAATCAGTAGTTTCATAGGATTTTCATCACCCTCTATTAACTTTTACGATTCCGTGTATTAGATACTATGTTTTCTAAAATCTTTAGCTCTCCAACAGTATATTATACATCTATATTATTATTATTGTGTTCAAAAATAACAAAATTGCATCAAAAATATGTTTGCACTTTTCTCCTTTAATTGTTTATCAAATTAGCTCAACTAGCATATCTATCTGTTATTTATCAATGCTAACATGACATTGTTTCTAATTTTTTGAAATCTGAAAAATTGAAGATATTTCAGAGGAAGAAAATTTAAATTTTCGGCTTGTAAGTCTTGTCAGACTATTTCAATCAGAAATAAACCTAGATGGTATTAAAGCCCGTTGAATTTTACATCGAGATGGCGAGTTTAATCAAATTTATTAGAGCAGTTTTCGAGAGGTTCATAAAAAGGTGTGAAATACAGGGTGTAAGGTGGTTCATCTAGTTCGGCGATTTTGATGAAAAAGTAGCTGAAACATTTCAGACACACTGAATTTTGCGGGACTTGGTTAATAGGACTCAGGAGACCTTAAAACGTGTATTTTCGGTGAAAACTCAAATTACAAATTATCACCACCTCAATACTTTCACTTACTATCCCTAATTTTCTTTCCAATACTTAACAAAGGATTCTTGTTTCGTTTTTCATGTACAGTTTTTATAATAGGATTTAACTGCTTATTCACAAATAAGTTTAAACAAGTTTTAACTCTTTATACAGAGTTTTCTTTCTTTTGAATAATTTATCAGGATTCTACTGAAGCAGAGCTATATGAATGGTCCTCATGGGATTCCTTTGTACCTCTAAAGGTCATGTCCTGCATCAAATTACTATAACTAAGCATCAGCTACCGCCACAACTGTCCAATAAGCACATGCTTATTTAGAAACTTAAAAGGATTCTTAGTATTAGGGTCGTAAGGGGGTTTATTCACGAGGCAGATTCCAGGATCGTTAAAAACCTCATATCTAATAATTTCCAGATGATCATACTTTTCTGAAGAAGGCCTTTCTGACTCAGAGAGCTAGAGAAATTATATGATAACCACCTTGAAGAGGGAAAGGAGGTAATCTGTAATCATTAACTTACTCATTTATTACTAAAGTAAAATCTATTATCTAAAACTCAAAATGCACAACATTTTGTAAAGAAAACCATAATTTAAAAAACGTGAAATTTTTCACTTCTATTCGAATATTAGAAGAGTAACCTGTTACTAATTTTGCTTTTATATACTAAGTTACCTGGTGTTATGGTGTTTATCAACGAAAAATAGAGAGTAGTAAAATTGACTTTATGAGATCAAAAGTTGTAGGATAAGAAAAATCAATAGATAATATTTGCGATTTTTACTTTCACTTACCTATCTGTGAAATAGGAAGGGGTATTTTCACCAAAAAAATACAGATTTTAGAATCCCTTGGAACCTCTGAGTCGAAATGACCAAGTATGTGGTAGACAAGCCCGAAAACAATATTTTTTTTTTTTTATAATAGGCTTACCGAACCCGAAGGTTCGATGCCTATTCTACCAAACTTCGCCTGCACAGACTCGTCCAATGTTCACCGGTCAAGCCCAAGCCCCCAAGATCAGCCTTAATGCAATCCTCCTATCGACGCTTCGGCCTACCTTTCGGACGCCTACCAGTCGGTTCAGCGAATACCAACTTTCTCAGAATCCGTTCCTCACCAAGCCCAACAACTTTAAGCTCCCATTTGAGTCTCCGCGAAGCTATCAACTCAATTATATTCACAAACTCTAAACAAACTCCGCAATTCCGCGTTGTGCAACCTTCTAAACTCCCCAGTGGCCTCATCTCTCTTCGGACCAAATATTTTACACAGTACCTTATTTTCGAAAACCTTAAGAAGTTGATCATCCTTCAAAGTAAGCGGCCACGTTTCACATCCGTAAAGAACCGTCGGAAGAATAATAGTTTTATAAATTCTAACCTTAAGTTTTTAGACAGAAGCCGCGAGCTAAGCAATTTAGCAACTGAATAATAATACGCATTTCCCACCTTTAACTGGGACTTTATTTCTTCCTAGATTTCATTTTTTCTTGTTATCATTGAACCTAAATACTTGAATTTCTCTACATGTTCAAAAGTATGCCCTGAAATATTAATATCATCAAGATCGCCACCATTTCTGCTACTAATCATATATTTCGTCTTATCGGTATTTAATTCGAGTCCTATTTGTTTACAGGTTTTTATTAACACATTTGTATTTAGTTGTATGGTTTCCGTGTCTTCACCTAGCAGTACCAAATCATCGGTATACCCCAAAACCGGAATCTTGTCACCCATATTTAAGCCTTTCTCGGTACACATCACCTTTTCTATGACATATTCTAAAGCTATATCAAACAAAACAGGTGAAAGGGAGTCACCCTGTTTCAAAACCGATCGCACCTCAAATCTCTCGGAGTAATTATGACCGATTCTAACTTTATGAAATGTTTCCGACAAACACATCTCTACTAGGTTTACTAACTGTCTAGGTATTCCCTGTTCAATCATGATGTTATACAGCTTATGACGGTCTATGGAATCATAAGCCTTGGTTGATATGTAGAAACATAGAGTTGATGGACTACACCGTTATATTCCAGCTTCCTCTCTAATATTTGACGTAAGGAAATTATCTGATCAATAGTCGAGCGATTCCGCCGAAAACCACATTGGTAGTCTCCGATAATTTCCTCCGAGTATTCCGTGGTTCGGCTAGTTAGTATTGACGAGAATATTTTATAGCATACTGGGAGAAGAGAGATCCCACGATATTCGTTACAATCCGTCCTCGGTCTTTTTTTGTAAATCGGAAAAAGTATTGATTCTTTCCATTTTCCCAGATCTTTTTAACTAAAACATGTAATTTGGAAACGCCCGCTTCTCCACACGCCTTGATTAATTCACTTGTGATATTATCATTTCCTGCAGCTTTATAACGTTTTAATTTTCCTATCGCCATTTCGACTTCCTCTTTACTCGGTGCGTCTATCCATGGTTCAGCGCTCTGGTATTCAGAGGGAGGAGATTTATTATTATATTCCGTATTTAGAATGCCGTCAAAGTGTTGTTTAAATTTATTTAATATCTCAGTCGGATCCGCAATTATATTGTTATTCGCATCTTTAACCCCATTCAATAGAGTTTCAAATCTTTTACGCGATTTGTTTATATCTTTGTACATCTCTCTTACGTTATTTTCGCTTCTGTCTTTTTCTATTTCTATTATTTTGCCTTTAAGATACTCTCTTTTCTTATTTTTTAAGAATTTTGAAGTTTCATTTTTTTACTTACCGAAAGTAAGCCACATTATTATCGCTTGGATTATTTAAGGAATTAAGTTTAGCGGTTACTTTTTTCACACATATTTTGACAATCCCCGTCGAACCAGGTTTTGTTCTTTTTATTTTCGTTTTTCCCAAGACATAAATTACCGACCTCTTTAATATTATCCCTGATCTCTTCCCATAATTTGTTTACATCTTCGTGTTCCTCGTCTGAAGATTCCAAAGCTTCGAACCTATTTTTTACTTCTATCGCGAATTGTTTTCTAATTTCGGGGTTGTTCAATTTAACTAAATCAAAATTCTCGGGATGAATATAGTTCGGTGTTCTCTTTTTTGTATTTAGTTTTTGTCGAAGTTTCGCGACTACTAATTCATGATCAGAACCGCATTCTGCACCACGATACGATCTCACGTTAATTATGCTACTTTGCCATCTGTTTTGTACTAAAACATGATCTATTTGATTTCTAGTTTGTCCATCCGGCGATGTCCACGTATACTTATGAATATCCTTATGTTTAAACTTAGTACTTTTGATTATTAGGTTTTTCGAAATGTCAAAGTTTATTAGTCGGGTCCCATTATCATTACTATATTCGTGCAAACTTTCTTTACCGATTGTAGGACGATATACTTCTTCCCTTCCAACATTTGCGTTTGCGTCACCTAGTATTATTTTAATGTAATTTCGCGGTAACTTATCGTAAACCGACTCTAGTTTATCATAAAATTCGCATTTTACTTTATCATCACTATCTTCGATGGGAGAATGAATTTTTATAAAGCGATTTTAGACCAACGACCTTGAAATATAGCAACCGATATTCTTTCACTAAAGAACTGTACATCCCGTAATGCGGAAAGAAATCTATTCCTAATCAGAAACCCGGTACCTAAACAATAATTAACGCTCCCACCGTACCAAATAGTGTACTTTCCTTCTGTTAACGAACCCTCCCCTGGCCAGCGAACCTCTTGTAATGCAACGATATCTAAATGGTACCCCTTAACTTCATTCGCGACCGACTTTAACCCACCTGCCGTATTTAAACTTCTAACGTTCCACGTCCCTATTGTTAGATCTCTAATTTGCCCGAAAACAACAAGTTGTATAAAACTGAAATTACATATTTTATATGCCTGAGATGTTACAGCAACTTTTTTAAAAAATCAGCCAACTTTATACTTTGCAACCTTTTATGATTTATTTTTTTCAAAAACGCCTCTAACGATTTTTATTAAACTCACTTTAAAGATGGAAACTTTAGTGGGCTTTAATGCCATGTAGGTTTCAAATTGATTGAAGTCTGACAGTGCTTAAATTCTGATAGTTTAACTCTTCCTTCTTTAAAGTATCTTGGATTGTATAATAAAAACAAATACCCATATCATATTTTTACCATTGATAAATATTGGGTAAATATATATCTTGAACGAATGAGATATTCAAATAAAGGAGAAAAGTGCAAACATATTTTTTATCGAACATAAGGATAGTTAATATAGATGTTGAAAAGCTAAATAAGTATTTTATAAAAAAATGTTATGTTATACACACTGTTTTACACGGTAATACATTGTGATAAAAAGCGGATAAAACTGAGGGATTGTCTGATATACTTGTTTCCATCGGAGCTTAATGTAATTTGTTAGCCTCTTCTAACCTTAACTTTATTTAAATAGTCTTGAGGTGATTTTAACGAGGGAAGTAAACGGACGTCATGTGTAGCGCGCTATCTAAATTTAAACCATAAAAAATCGCCTTAGATGTTAAAAGGAACAAATCTATAGGACCCAATTTGTATTCATTTATTTTAACTTTTTACAGGCTAATATTAATATTTTTTTTCGTTAATAGAGCATATGAAATGAAAATAAATTTTATTTTGGGACAGCTAGTCCCCTTAGAATAATATAAATATATATAAACATACAAAGTCATATTACTACCTTAAAGAAATAAAACATATCAAAACATAAAAATAGAGAGAATTAAGATACAAATAAAGAGGCCAGATAGTTAAGTTTATAAAAGCACGGCAAATTGATGTTCGAGGAGATGGATAAACAGGTGATGCTTAAAGGAAGGTAAGGATTGCCATGTACGAATCGACATGGGTAAGGAATTTCAAAATGAAGATGCACGTATGACAAAGTATCTCTTAGAGGAAGCAATTCTGTGGGATGGAATGACCAGGTTCAAGGGGTTGATAGAGTGTACAGAGGATAGTGTGGTGAACATGTAAATATAGAGGGGTTCTTTGAGTTTTGAAGGATTGGTAGAGGTAAGTTTCTAGAAAGTATTGCCGTCGATACTTTGGGTAAAGCCACATCAGCTCGGCATACCATAAATATACATATACATATGAACGGTATTAGAATCTTTTTTATATATTTTTTGTTGTTGACGTAATTAAGAAGGCCGTAGAGAAAAAGATATATTTTATTAGAAACATATCCAACTGATCCTAACCGTAATCCTGACATCCTTGACTTCTTCATTCACAGCGGATTAGGCTCCCTGAACATGTCGGTGACTCGCCTTGATGAACTGTCCTCTGACCATAGTCCATTGCTCCTTAATGTATCCCTAACTCCTATTCCTAAACCCACCCCACCGTCATTCATCAGAGGACCAGTAAACTGGGACCTTTTTCGCCAAATCCTGACCAGTGATATTCACCTCAGAGTGAAACTCAAAACTCCAGATGACCTTGACGATGCCGTAAACTCCTTCACCATCGCTATTAAACAAGCTGTTTGGACTGCCTCCTCTCCCAAGCACTCCCAGATAAGTCATAACCAAAATCATTTACCACAACACCTCATAGACCTCATCCGCACCAATCGCCGATCCAAGTCCTTATGGCAACGCACCCGTCACCCCACAGGTCGCCGCTCCGATAACTTTTATTGTAGACAATTAAAGAGGGAGCTGGCAACCGTCCGTTTCTAATCCTTTAGTTCCTTCCTTTCTTCTCTTTCGGCTTGTGACAATTCTTTATTTATCAAACCGCTCCTTCCGAATTCGCTGCGGTGCAGAATATTCCAATTATTATCCATCGAATCCGGTGTTCCTTAGGGCAGTGTCCTTGGTTCCATCCTTTACAATATATACACGGCAGATATTCCTGTTTGCTCTAATACCTTCCTAGCAACGTACGCTGATGACACAGCTATCCTATCCTCTCACTTAGATCCCGAAATTGCATCTATAGGCCTCCAAACGCACCTTTCTCAGATTGAAGACTGGTGTAACAACTGGGAATCAAAGTCAATCAATCCAAATGCAAACATGTCACCTTTACCCTTCGAAGACAATCCTGCCCTCCAGTTCTCTTTAACTCCGTTCCGCTTCCTTTCTCCGACACAGTCCAGTATCTTGGCTTCCTTCTGGACAAAAGACTAACTTGGAACCCGCATACTAGACTTAAGCGACAAGAACTTAATCGACGATTTGGACAATTATACAGACTACTGAACAGAAATTCAAAACTATCTATCGAGAACAAACTCTTAATATACAAGACAGTACTGAAACCTATCTGGACCTACGGACTTCAACTGTGGGGGACAGCCAAATTATCTAACATCAAACGCATTCAATCCTTTCAATCTAAAGTCCTCCGAACAATAGTTAATGCCCCTTATTATGTATCCAACCATACCTTACACCGCGCTCTAATTATTCCATTTATTTTAGACCTTATACCATTAAAATTCTCTAAATTTCATCAGAACCTTATCCATCACCCTAATCCCCTAGCTCAATCCTTATCCAGCTCCACACATCCTTACCATCCTCCTAGAAGGTTGAAACGGCAGTGGCCTCGTGACCTCTTGTAACATGTATATTGGAGTTCTAGCATTGGCTAGATTCTCTACTCACGTGCTGTATGCTTGTGAATTGTATACAGGTATGAGTGACTTTTGTGTATATTTTTATTGATTTTGTTTTGTATATATGTATATTGTATTATTATTATTATTATATAAATTTATTGTTTTGTATATATTGTGTGAATGTAGTATGGATGTTGTACGTTGTCACTATTAAAAATGTCCTGAATTGGACAGATTGTAATATTCCTAAATAAAGAATTGTTTCTAAAAAAAAAAACATATGATTTTTTTTCTTATACATTCCCATGTTGATCAGGTTTCAAAGCCATATAGCACATAAGTCACGGTAATTTACGCTCTGTAAATGCGTACAGGTAACACGACCATACCATACCATTAAACCCAGTTGTGGGCAAAAACGTGTTTGAATATAAGTGTTAGGAATACATAAACTAAGAAGATGAATATTACATTCTGTATGGAATACATTATTCGCATAAAACCTCCTTAAGATATATATGTAAATGGACCATTACAAAAGAGTTATGGGACTATTTTATACGGTAAGATATTCAACATTCTTAAACACAACGACCCCTTTTTCCGATTTCTAAACCTGCGGGACGGTGAACTATCGATTTATATCTGCATGACTCTCAACTTTATTTATGCCGTATCATAAACTTTATAATAAGGATCTTTATGGCCCTTCTGAAATGTTTGTGTATTTATTCAGTAGTCGCTATGATTGAATTGCTGTGTTTATAACGCTAGTAAAAATCTGTCAATTAGTAATTTTTATCCTAATATTATATTAGTAATTATTGATAGGTGCACAGGTATTCTCCTCAGATTTAAATACTATTAATATTTTATAAATGCCTAAATATAAGACCAGTAAGTACACACAAATTCTTACTATGGAATTACATAACATTTATGTTTATTGTTCCTATTATTTTATTTATGTGTGTGTGTGTATGTGTATATATATATATATATATATATATATATATATATATATATATATATATACAGAATTTTTTTTTTTTTTTTTTTTTTATTGATAGGTAAGTTGATCGTCTTCTGATTAAATTCTGAATTTCGGGCAACAATAACAACTTGTTTAATAAATTGTATTGCAAAAATAACGTGGTTTTTTGCCCTTGTAAATAAAACATAAAAATAATGAAGTTTTTTTGAAAATACGATTATTGTTTATTCATTATAAATACGCTGAAAATCTGTCTACTATCTCCAACATCACATCCAACCTTTACACATTTTCATATTTTACGTTTTTCCCCTACTCCCGCGGTGTAGTGTGGCTTTAAGGAAAGCAGCCTACTGAGCAACAACAGGATCTGATTCTGTGAAAGCCATTTTAATTTGTAATCTACTTGAAGGGATTACTTACTTATATAACAATAATTGTGCCGCAGCAAATATATTGCTTAAAAATTAATCAAGTCTTTGACTGGTGACGTTCCTATAAGCAGCTATGAACATACTATTCCTAGAAGAAGTAAGGCGGTAGCCTTCGGAGGAAGGACGACGACACAGTGCACCTGCTAGGAGGTCACGGCCTCAGGAAATGGAAAGTGAGCTTACTTTCCCGTAGCGGTACCTAGGGCTTAGCTGGGGCGCTGGGGTACCGCCGCCCATTAGCGGATCAACTCATGAAATATACATGGCCGGCAATAAAGGGCACCGAGATCTTAATCTCGTTTGGTCCTCAATCTGTTACGGCTGTCCTGGGCGGTCGCATCGCGTCTGAATCCGGTCATCCCTTCTAACTAAAGCTTATTCCTACCAGTCAGTAAGGATCCGAATTGGTGATGGTAAGTATTCGATCGCTGACTTATTAAAAGTTAATTGTAACCTGTGGTTACTCTCACGAAAATGTGTCTTCGTATATAAATTATACGTTATTATATAAATATGCGCTTACGAACATATAAATTGTATACCTCAAAGGTAGAACAAGTTCTGAAAAGCCTGTACTGTTGCACTATTTGTTATAAAGGAGATAAAAAAAAATACATACATATATATATATATATATATATATATATATATATATATATATATATATATATAGGCCAAAGGGTGGCCACTCGCAAAATTAGTCGTAGGGAGTGATGACCCTACACTAAAAATGGCATCGTGAAACGTGAGTAAACTAGCAGGAGTTTACACCGCGAGACCCAGGGCCTACACGGCCTGTCGCGCCACTGGAAAAAAAAATACATCTAATTAATATACATATTAATTAGATGTAGATTATTTTAAGTCAAAGTCTGGATATAAAATTGGAGGTTGATAATTAACTTTACTACTATTTTATTTAGTTATGCACTACGTTTCGGCTATAATGCTACCTTCTCGTGCTAAGAACAATTTGTATCTTACGGTGAGTGGGAGCTAACATCCAGACAATTCATATATAAGGTTTCTGGGTGTAAGTACCCACTCACCATAAGATAAAAATTGTTCTGCTAGAAGATGGCATTATAGCCAAAACGTAGTGCACTATAACTAAATAAAATAGTGCCAGTGCACCATAACTAAATAAAATAGTCGTGAAGTTAACTATCAGCCTCCAATTTTATAAAAAAAAAAAATATATATATATATATATATATATATATATATATATATATATATATATATATATATATATATATAACCTGTGCATACATATTGATCAGTCTCTTTGACTTCAACTACGTATATGTAAAAAAGATGCAGGCATTATTTATGAAATTAAAATGAAATGAAAAATTCCTTTATTATTCTGGCCTCCCTTAAAAATATTTTCTTTTTTTTTATTATATTTATTGAGATGTATTACAATTTGTAACAAAATAGTAATAGTGATATAAGACCACATTCATAAAATATTTACAACAGACAATGATAAAGTGGCATTACATAAAAATAGAAAAAGAATAAAATTAAAATACAAGTTTGATGACCGTAGCAGTTTTGTCATTTAAATATCAATGATATCGTATATATTTTTATAAAGTTACAATGGACAACTATAATTCAATAATAATAATTCAAATTAAGCATAACATTACAATACATTACATTACATCATATTTACAATTCAGCTTCTTTTTCTTTTTCCTTTTTTCCTTTATGTCATCAACCTTGTTCATGGTCCGAGTTGTTCACATCCACATCACTCCGGACATCACTTGCATATATTTCGCTTCCCGGCCTAACCCCGACCAGTGACCTCGACGCTCCCCTCTTCCACTCCTCCGGGCAGTCCCCTTGAAGTGGATGGCTCCGGCGACGCTCGCCCCACGTCCTCTTCACCCAACAGTCGTGTCTCGGCTGGTGCAGCTTCCTCTTCTGCCTGATCCAGGTCGGGCCGATGCCATCTGAAAGGCCGTTGAATCCGGCCCGAAAGGTGTTCCATGTAGATGCACCTAGACCAGGCTATCGTTTCACTGGACACCAGCCTCCTCATCTTCTTCAGGAACACCCCAGTGGTGATCCCCCTCAGAAGCCTATCGTTGTTGGGGTCCCACGTGCCCAGGGTGCCTACGACTATTGGGGCTATCTTCACCTCCCTGTACCTGGTCCTCAGGGAGGTCTTAAGGGCGGCGTATTTCTCTTCTTTTCTTATCCTCGCCGACTCGAAGGCCTCTTTGCGGTTCTCAAAGGGGACAGTTACATCTATGATCATCGCTTTGTCACCCTTTGCCACTACAAGGTCAGGTCGCAGGCTGGAGTCATCTACCGGTTGGTTCTTCCCAATGACTCCGTATCCTCGGTTCTTCGCCGTCGCCTCTAATCTGTCGACTATTCTATCATGTCTTCTTTGGCGAAGAACCGCGTGCACGTTGCATTGGCCAAGGACGTGTGCCAAACATTCATTTGCAAACGTGCACCGCCTGCAACTCTTCTCCTGGTCAACCCCATACCTCCGATGTCCATTTAGGGGGACCAGCTGAAGTCTTGCTCTGTGGACGAACCGCCAGTCAGCGAAGGACATAAACTCGCCGGTCTGGAGGAAGTGGCTGGAGTCAGGGGAGTCTTTCAGACACTCCGGAACTCTTCCTTGTACTGCTTTTTGGCGGAGCGCCACTCCCCTCTCCATCTGTTTCTTCAGGCGAAGGGTCCTTAGCAATTTGCATCTGTCGTGGGCCCTCACTGTGGCATCTCCGTAGATTACAGATGGTACGTCCTCCTGGAACTTCCATTGAACGCCCATTCGCTGGGATGCCTGCCTTCCTTTCGTCCAGCAATCTGACACCTGGCTCGACCTTTCTCGCATCTCTTCAGTCACCAACCCCGACAGGAATGCTTCTAGATTGGGCTGGTGACCAGGCCTTGTCCTTGAGGCCGCCGACTCCGTTAGGTCGTCACTCGCCAATTGACGGATCTTTTCATCATTAGACGTTAGTAGCTTAAAAGACCCGTCAATAAGTGCCAGATCGCTCTCCTCCGCAGCGATCGGTATGCCACACAGACCCTCCGACCTGGCCCCATATATATATTCATTGGAGGCTTCCGCTGGCAGGTAGAGCTCTCTCTTGATGTCCGCCCTGAGCGCCTCGTCCAATCCCGACCAGTCACCCTTAGGGTACCGGCCGTTTCTCATATGGAAGTTCAAGGATGGATAGACGAAGGCCCTCAGAGCATCAATCTTCTGCCAGGGGGCCAACTTGGAGGCCAGAATACCCCTCGCCTTTGCCACTATCTCCTCCATTTCCGCCCTGGGGTGCACCGCCCGGAATCCCACCGGGTTGCCCAGGAAGCTCTGGACATCGCCTTCTTTTAGTGCTTTTATTGCCCTCCCCCTTATCTCGAACCTCGTCTCGCGCATCCCCACCGGTGTTCTTCCTGAAAGATGCATTGTTCTGCACTTGGTGGGGTTTATCTGCAAACCAATTCTACCCAGGGCCTCCACTGCCTTGTTGATCCTTCTCTGGAGGCCCTCCGGGTCCGGGGAGAGCAGGGCAATGTCGTCCGCATAGGCTAGAACCGTATGCTTATCACCGGAGTCTAATTCCTTCACTATGTGGTCAATCCCCAGGATGAACAGGAGTCCACTCAAAGGGCATCCCTGCTTTATGCCCCTAACCATCCTGATGGGATCTGACTCACCTGAGGGCGAGCTAACGCTGGTGAAGGAGTCTGTGTAGAGGTCTCGGATGATCTCCACCAGCGCAGTCCCCGCCCCTCTCCTCTCCAGTGCTCCGGTGATGCAGGCGTGTGGAATACTTCCGAACGCATCGGATATGTCTAGCCATGCGGTACAGAGCTCCTCCTTGCGCTTCCTCGCAGCAGCCATCCTCTGACGGAGCACATAATTGTGTTCGAATACCCCGTCATGCGCCGTGAAACCTTTCTGGCAGGGAGACAGGACCTCATGCAACCTACACCAGGACGCTATCCTATCCGCCAACACTCCTCCATATACCTTATATATCGTCCTGGCGAGGGCAATGGGCCTGTATTCACTTGCTTGGGCGGGGGACTTCGTCTTGGGGAGGAATATGGTCTTTGACTCCTTCCACTCCTGAGGGACTCTTCTATGTTTAATGCATATGTTGTATATAGTCGCCAGTAGCCTCCCCTCAGGATCCACTCTCCTCCACGATCTATAGTCTATGCCATCCTCCCCAGGAGCCGAATTTTCAAATCTTCTGAGGCGGCTGTGAACTTCTTCTGGCGTTATAGTTGTCATCACAACCGCCTCTTCGGCCCTCCTGACCCCCTCAAGTGCTATGGGATCGAAGTCCCCAAGCTCTTCTCCCTCCAATCGCGCGGTCAGTTCTTCCAAGGGGAGGTTACATGTCGCTGGTGGCTCCCCCAGCACCATCCTGATAGCTTTTCTTCTATTCAGTTTATACATTCTTTGGATGGCGCGGGGATCGGAGGGATCAATGGTCCGCCTTCCAGGCCCCCTATTCTCTTTGGGCCGGATCCTACATATATGGCGGACCCTCTCTATAATTTTCGTCAGGATCCCCCCAAATGCCACCCAGGACTCCGTGTTAACTTCTGCTCTATTAACCTCCCCTAGTGCTCTCCTGAAATTCCTTAGTTCGGCGTCCTCCTCTTCTTCTGCTGCAACCCCTCTTCTTGAGGACGCCTGAGCACTGACCGCGCCGTCACCCGCACTTGGATCCACCAGTCGAGCCTCCCACACCTCTTCAGGACTCGCCGGCCTGCCCTCCTCCTCTAGGCGAGCAACCTCCGGGGCATCGGAAGCCACAGTAGGGGTCACAGGTTCTTCAGTGTGGTTATCGTTTTCAGCTCCCCCTACCGCAGCGTTCCCCCCCTCAGCGACAGGGCTCGGCGGTCCAACACGGGCACGCGCAACCTGGCCCGCATTCATCTCCCGGTTGGCCCGGCGGGTGACCCTTCTATCTGGTTCCGGCGCTGTGGCTGCCTGGTCCTCTGTGGGCATCGGTGCATGCGTCGATGTGACATGATTGTTCAGCCCCCGTGAGGTAGGAAACACGTCCCCACATTCTCGACACTCAAAGACGGGCCCCGCCATCTCCACCACTGGCGCCACCTCGCGTTCCAAGCACGGGTGGGCCGTTATTCTCGGTTTTTCTGCTATATAATCATTGCATATACGGCAGAAATGGCGAGGCTTAATGCCTGTGAGGCGGTGCCCAGCAGAGACGTGTCGCATCACCGATTGCAGGCCCGCTGTCCATGTACTGTTGATATATTCCTTGCCGCAGCCGGTCACAGGGCACTTTGTGTAGTGCTGCCCACTGGCCAACTTGGGCAAAGGGTGACCCACCAACACGTGGTCTCCCTCAATCCTAAAGTAAATGGACATGATATCTACTTATTCAGATACAGTGAGGCAACAACCTCGGCCTTTGTCATGCAAGGAATATAATCTTGTAATTCTGGGCCTGCTGTACACGCAAGTAATAATAAAATAAATAACTCACCGGGGGCCACCTTCTGAAACTGCGCGTCGCGGATGATGATGATCATAAGCGCCAGTTCCCGTAAGTCACTATAAGTCACTGATCGGGTACAACTTTACACCAAAAAAAATAAAAGATACTACACTTTGATCTTAGCCAATAGGCCGAGAAGCGACAATGATAAAGTGGCATTACATAAAAATAGAAAAAGAATAAAATTAAAATACAAGTTTGATGACCGTAGCAGTTTTGTCATTTAAATATCAATGATACTACACTTTGATCTTAGCCAATAGGCCGAGAAGCGATCAACATCTATTTTCAACATCTACAACATCTATTTTCCCTTTCTCCACTCTGTAGCAACTATACCGCAGAACTAGTTGGAATTCATAAAAGTTTAAATGTTATTTACCCTACTAAAACAACCAGGATTATTTGCACAGACTCCTTATCGGCCCTGCTCAGCTTGAAGCGCCTTTTCTCTACCGACTCTCTTATTCAAAATATTCTATTATCACTGCAGTCCACAATAGTTTCCAATAATTCAGTTTTTTTCGTCTGGGTACCGAGCCACTGCGGTATAGTTGGCAATGAACTCGCAGATCGTGCAGCCAAAGAAGCAATAACAGATGGCATTCCCTTTACTGGGGTTCCTGTTGGCGACTATGTTTCAATCATTTAGCAGCGGATTCGGTCGAAGTGGGGAAAGATTTGGCATGACACTGCTGACAACAAATTAAGGGAAATAAGAAGGGACATCTCCCATTGGCATTCGTCCCTACGACAAAAGCGAAGGGAAGAGGTTATCCTGGCGCGCCTGCGTATTGGACACACCCGACTAACTCACGGACATCTCATGGCACGGGAACCTCCTACGGACTGCCCAACATGCGGTTGCCCAATATCTGTTAAACATATTTTGACAGAGTGTAGGGCTTATGATACTCACAGAGCACATACTGCAATTGACACTGACTTACCAACCGTTTTACAAGACAACACACAGACAACTGCAAAACTTCTTGACTTCCTACGACAGACTGACTTATACAATAGACTATAATATTTAATCCGTTTATAAAAAGTGATTTAAGGCGAAAATAACCCAAGTGGTTTACGCCTACAAAAAAAAAAAAAAAATAAAAAATAAATAAATATCAATGGCTGAACTAAAATAATAAATTGATTGTTTGTTTGTTTGGGCTTTAAGGCGTAAAACTTCAAGGTCATCAACGCCTGTGCATCTTTAATCTTTTATCGCTAAGGTAATATTAAAAAAGGAACGGTATAAATAGAAGTAAAATATAAAGAAAAATAGTAAAATGAAATAATTGTCATAAATTTAAGAAAAATACATAAATAATAAATTGATGTTATGAATTATATATATATTTACAAATCGAGCTATTATGATAAAGTAAGTAAACAAAAGTAGATTAATCATTAGAGAGAATTAAAGGTCAGCTGAGAAGGAGGTTAGAGGTCAGAATACGAGATCTGGTAGAACGGGACTTAATCGAAGATTTAAATTGAAGAGTTTGGAAGATGTAGCTGTGGTGCTGAGTTCTGATGGAACCTAGGAAATGCTAAAGTTATTATTAGCCAGATCTTAATTGTATTTAGACAGCTTTACATTAACATACAAATACAAGTAGTCATACTCATAATTACGTTTTATATAATTGATGTATACATCAAAAGCTTTTTCGAAGTCAGAAAACATAATTTTTTTTCCCAATAAAATAGCTAATACAATCGTGAACTTACTATCCTTACGCTAGTAAAATCTTAGTGACAAAGATACCATAAAAACTCAGTTTCCTTCACCTTTTTTCACTCAGGCATTAAAATGATGTTTGCCAGTTCTAAAATAGTAACTAACATTTATAGGTCTTAAAATGTAATAAACCTAGGAATAAATCCTGATAGTTTCTCAGGAATAGGCACATAAACCGAGTGAAATTTAAGATAAACGAGGCCGAACTTATTTGATAACGATTTCAAATATTATGTCGAACGTATTAAATTTTATAAAATAACAATAATATAAATGAATTCTTCCCGGAACATGTTTATTGATCAATAGGTGTTTATTTAGGGCTATTAGATGTACTTATTAAGGATTTAAACTGTAATTAACATCTATACTACAACAATATATAATGTATGCGAACTATCTAATATATAAAATCTGGTGTCACAGTGTATGTGGTAGTGCTCTACCGATTTTAATGAAATGTTTTATGTATATTTGGTAGTTATGGAATAGTAAAGTATAATCCATATCACTAGGTGATTTAGGTATACACATCCAGAATTTTTTTTTTCACTTTCTTCTTCTTATACTGGCTCAACTGGCGCATGAGGTTGCCTTTGGCCTGCTCAACAGTCGCCAGCTATCCTTCTCGATCTACAGCTCCTCTCAGAGAGATCCCGAGCTGTTTAAGATCCCTCCCTACACCATCCTACATCGACCCTTCGGCCTATCATGCTGGCACAGACCGTTCGGAACATTCCTTTTTTTTTTTTTTTTTTTTTTTTTTATTCTTTGAGCAATATTACAATCTGTCCAATTCAGGACATTTTTAATAGTGATAACTTACTACATTCACACGATATGTACAAAACTATAAATTTATATAATAATAATAATAAAATATACATATATACAAAATAAAATCAATTAAAAATATATACAATAGTCACTCATACCTATATACAATTCACAAGCATACAGCACGTGAGTGGAGAATCTAGCCAATGCTAGAACTCCAATATACATGTTATAAGAGGTCACGAGGCCACTGCCGTTTCAACCTTCTAGGTGGGTTGTATGGATGGGTGGGGCTGGATAGGGATTGAGCTAGAGGATTAGGATGATGAATGAGATTCTGGTGGAATTTGGAAAATTTGGATGGAATCAGGTCTGAAATAAAAGGAACATTAAGGTCGTGGTGCAAGGTATAGTTGGAAACATAATAAGGAGCATTTACTATTGTACGGAGGACTTTGGATTGAAAGGATTGAATGCGTTTGATGTTAGTACGTTTAGCTGTCCCCCACAGTTCAAGTCCGTAGGTCCAGATGGGCTTCAGTATTGTTTTGTAGATTAATAATTTGTTGTCAACTGTAAGTTCAGATTTTCTGTTGAGTAGTCGGTATAACTGTCCGAATCGTCGGTTGAGTTCTTGTCTTTTAAGTCTTGTATGTGGGTTCCAAGTCAATCTTTTGTCTAATAGTAAGCCAAGATACCGGACTGTATCTGAAGGAGGAATTGGAACGGAACATTCCTAAAAACCCTACTTGCCACCCTGTCACAATTCATCCTCATCACGTGCCCAATCCATTTTAGCCTCTGTATCTTAGTGTGAGGGGAGATACTTATATTCTGGTAGAGCTGAAACAATCCTCTATTTTTCCTTCGCCGCCACTGACCATCCTCAAACATGGCTCCTAGGATTCTCCTTAGGACTACCCGTTCAAACCTATTTAGCAGGTCCTTATTTTTGTTGTTGAGTATCCACATTTCTCCACCGTACGTAACCACTGGTCTTACAAGGGTCTTTTATAGCATAAACTTGGTGGAACGGCTCACAAGCTTGCTTCTGAATAGCTTTGGATATGGAATAGATATGGAAAACAGGCTCTATTATCAGCCGATATACGCTTTCTTACCTGTTCTTCTTCCTTCAGGTCATCATTATAATAGAGCCCATATATTGAAAACTCCTTACCAATTCTATCTTATAGGGCCCCATTTCATAATGACTCTGCCTCTGTTCCAGTCATTTGCCCACTGTCATGACCTTAGTTTTCAGCTCGTTGACTTGTAGGCAAATTTCCTGCTTCTCTATTAATTACTTCAAAGGCCGCTCTTATGCTCTGCAGTGATCTACCAATAATGACCACGTCATCTGCATATGCGAGAATTTGAGTCATCCTCGTAAATATTGTCCCCTGCTGTTCTAATTTTGCCCTACCGACTTGCAGGGCTATATTGAACAGAAGAGGAGCTATAGGATCTCCTTGTCTCAGTCACTTGGCAGATTGTATTTGCCACTGTGCATTTTACTAAAGGAATTAGTTTGCATAGTGATCCCAGTTCATGCATGACTACTACGAGCTTACTCCTAACTATGGTATCATAGGCTGCCTTAAAATCAACAAACAACATCCAGGTAGTCTGCTGAAACTAGTTCATCTTCTCACATATTTGCTTCAGGGAGAAGATTTGATCAATAGATGAGATGATTTGGGTATAAGCATCCAGAAACTTTGTTTTTATAATAATGGTTTTTACTTTTTGATACTCATGTAAAATTTAATGGGCTTTAATTTTGGGTTGTAAACTAAGTTCGTAAAGTTTTTAAATATTTCATATTTCATTCGTTCTGGGTTTATAAAATCATATCTACTTACTGTGTAAGTTAAATAATTTATTTTAAATATTTTAAAAAAGGATTAGTTAAGGAGCTTTTAGTTTCATGCATCAGTTTCAACCGAGATTTCTGCTCTTTAAGTGTGTACTTAGCTTGCTCAAAATGGTTGAGAAAAAAATTCCTTTTCATCATTTAATTATATTTATTTCAGAAAAAGGAAAATCCAATCCTCTACAAAAACGGTTTACAACATTTACATTATGCATGGTGATGATTATCTTACGAGAAAGCACAGACCGTAAGTGGTTTGCTCTATTCAGATCTGGAAATTTCGACACTGAATGAAGAAGCAAAGCACTCGGGTCGATCTGAAAAATTCTGGGAGGACAGAATAGAAAAATTACCTGAAAGATGGCAACATGCAATATATCAAAACGGGACATATATAATTGATTAAAAATATTTACAAGAATTTAGAGCTTTTATTGAAATCACCAATAAAAAAACGCTACAAACTTGTTTTAAAACCCGATATCATTCTGATTGGAATAGGCCCGAAAAGGACTAATTTACTATATCAAAGGATATGCCCGATTTTCATATAAGTTTCATAAGTTGAAAGAGCAAAAATATTCTTTAATTTTTATTTTTTGTTTTTTTTTTCCTCGGAACTCAAGAATAATAATATAAATGTATAATATTGTTCTAAAGCTAAATATTTTAGAAAAAAAAGTCATATAAAATGTTTAGGGAGGTAATGTATTGTTGCGCATAATAATTACATTATCTAATCTTAACATGTTTCCAACGAAAATAAATGCATTTCTTTAAACTTTTTTTAACTCTATCTGTATTTAAAAGGCCTTAAATTGATTTTAACAACTGAGGTAAGTAAAAACAGTGTTGAGCGGATTAGATTTCTTCACATTACATTGAACTTTTAAGCGATCAAACAATGAATATGTCCGTTACTTGAATAAAATCCATTAAATTGAGAAAATGAATGGTTGTTTTTTTGTTTTTATCGGTGTTTATCTTCTTACATTCCCAAACACTTCACAATACATTCGATATTTTTTTATTTGACAACCAAAATGTGGATAAATAAGATATCTGGAAATATGGCAGAACAACGTTTTTCGGGTCGGCTAGTTTTATATATATACTTATTATAAAATAAACTATAGAATTATTTTACAGTGTGACGTATACATCTGACTTTACTGTTTATATAAATGTGCATATATCTATACAACATAACTCGGCTTGAATTATTGAATAGACGATATCATTAGCATGCCATGATTATAAACATTTCATAATCAAAGTCACTTCCTCAGTGAAGTATTGAAGTGATGTATTAATTGCCGATACACAATCGAAAGCCTTTCAGTCACGAAGGTAAAAGCTATGAAATTATTCTTTCGCTAGTCATGCATGGCTGGAATTGTGAAGAGGCCAGAAATAAGGCACCAGTAGCACGACACTCAATGCGTACTGATGAAGTTCACTGTGTTTGAAGGCCTTAAATGTAAGTTTAATAAAGCGTAAAGTTTAAAGGTAAGATTAATATTCTACCAACAAGATTATTATTACTTTAATGTATTATTACTTTAATCTGTCTGATCATATTCTATCTTTTGATGACGTGAGTAATATCTGTTCCTTATACAACAATTTCAAAACCCTAAACAGTCTTGCTCGCAGCAATAAAGTGACCTCTGAATGGGGAACCGGACATATTGGAATCAGTGGCAATAAAAAAGATGACTCACTGGCCAAGAAAGACTAAGAAAGCATCCCTCCTGAGTTGTTAGCCTAATATCTGTTTTACCTAAAATAAGACAAACATGCAAGGTAAAATTTAAACAACTTTGGATAAACAAAATACATGAACACTCACTTCTGTTTATAAATGGTCCTACTACTAATAGAAGCAAGATTTTACTCAACTTGAGTTGGCCCTCATTAAACACGATTACAGCTATTTATACGAGACACTGCAAACTCAACTATCACATTTTCAATCTTGGACTCTCAAGCACACCTCTGTGTAGACTTTGTGATATAATAGACTGGCTCTAAAGACTCGGGCACATCTTTGTTGGTATAGACCAATTGGAGCATCCATTAAGAAATGAGTTGAACAACCCAAAAGCATTCTTAAGTTGTAATGGCACCAAAACTCATTCACTGATTGTATAACGATTTCATACTATAGCGCACAACAGATCTTGTAGGTTGCAGTACACTCTTGTCATAAAAAATAAAAATTATAATAATAATAAAAACCAAAATAAAAAATAAATAAAACACACATATATATATATATATATATATATATATATATATATATATATATATATATATATATATATATATATCTTCCTCGACGACAACTTGTCTTTCAAAATGTGCGCCAATGTAAATAAATCCACGTGATTAGAACATATACAATGGAAATTTTTTCTTGGATTTTTTTAGTTTAAATGTTTTTGAATTACTTCATAAAAGTTGCTTTGAGAAAAGGTAAATGGTCAGAGAAAGGAACATATGACACGGTGGCTATCTAAGTTACACCGTATGAAGATGTTAATATTTTTTCTAGTCTTGGGAAAATCCATGGCTTATAAAGGAATGACTTTCATTATACTCTGTTGGAAAGGACTGTAAAGGTATGGTGCGTGAAATTGCAGCTTTTTATAGTACACTTGTCTGGTGCACCTACGGATGAGTTGGCTAACTAAAAAATTTCACTTTTAAGAACAATAAAAAAAATACACTATGGAAAAAATGGACCATGAAGAAATTTTGGAGAAATAAAAAACATTAAAGTTTTTTATTTGGTTAGTTCCAGCATGACTGTTTTTTTTTTTTAAATATTTGTTTACTTATTTAATCACAGCTGGCAGCAGTTACATTTACTAATGTGCTTCCCCTTAGTACTCATAATCATTTTATTCTCAAATCACCTTATTTCGAAATACCAGCTTTACTAAAAGAATTAACGAAATGTTGCTAGTATTATTAAATCTTCTTTAAGTCAAACCAACAATGATGATTCACTGATACCGATATCACCAGTGCTGATAAAATTAAATTAATGAATAGTACTTATGCTTCGCATCATGAATTAAAAAAAAAAAAAAAAAAAAAAAAAAGCATATAAGAACATTACTTCACTCGCATAGAGTTCTTTCTTTTCTGTAAAAAAAAAAAAAACGGGTTGTGTGTTTGTTGAAATTTTTGAGCTATTCTCACAACTACTTCTGATTTTTTTTTTCTTTTAATCCTCCTAATTCATTAAAGGAAAACAAAAAATATACATGTATTTGTATCCATCAGTTTATTCATATTTACATTGTATATATATAAAGCTACCCACGTTGCATCAAATGAGGCAACACTTGGTACGTAGACAAAACATTAGTACAGAGTAATAGAAACAGACAATTTCATGAAGATTTTATTCTATTTTTAACTTATTTTGTTTTTGTGCCCCTCCAAAGCCCTCCAACTCCTTAAGGCATTTCAAAATTTGTATGTTAATTGTATTGGTGGTGACAAATTTTGCTTTTGTGGTCTAAACAATTTACTTCTTCTCCCAGTACTTTGTTAATTTGAATGTTGTATTTTATTCGAAATTGATAATGGAAGGATTCTGCTGCTTAATTTTCCTTTCCAGATAAACATGAAAATAAAACAAACTTAAAACTCCTAAAGAAATGTTACTTACATCGTACATAGTTTTAGATAGTTAAAGTTCAATATAAAGTAAGTATAAGGTTTTCTAATGGTCGAAGATCAGAGTGTACATTACATTAAATCAGTTCCTACATTCTTTTGTTTCTGAATGGTAACCTGTGACTCCTTGATTGCAAACGAGAAATAATAACTACGGATGATGCCTCATTTATATTTTTTGTTACAATGATTTATTCTATACCTTTGTCATTAGAATATAGAACTAACAATTTATGGCCCATGAACGTTATTATATCTAGTAAATATACTCGTAAGTGCTGATAAATTGTATATTTTAAAACAAATAAAGTACTGGAAATAGAGGGTATAGAAACATGTAATTACTGAAGGTTAATGCATACTTTGTCATTCTCTCTTCTTTAGTTATTATTTACTATTCCCATAAAAGGTTTAGTTGTGTATTAAGACTCACTATTATGATTCACACATATATCAGTCGTTTTTAACAATTAAATCTATTCATTACCAATTACATTCTACTATAACAAATTTCATTAATTAGCAGCTGGTTTAAAAACCAGTTTATTATATTTTAGCGTGTTGCTAATAATTTAATAATGTACACAGTTTCACACAAAAACTCTTTTTTTTCACAAGTTATCTTTCCAACCCCCAAAATCCACCATATGTTTCTATCAATTGATAACAATTATCAAAAATACTATATCATTCTGAGGAAGGTAATAGTTGGTTTGCTAAAATAAATTTATAATTAGAACAATAATAGTAAGAAAAATAATGAATAATTAAACTGAAGACAATAATTGAAAATTTGGAGATATTAAATTTATATAAAAATCAATGCTGCATTACATTGGCAAACCAACTTTACTTTACTGCTTCGGCGTCATGTGACACCGCTGCTACAATATTATAACTACCTTAACAGAATGAATTCCTCCCATGTTCTGCTTTTCTTTGCACTCCCTAAATGCTCAAGATATTTTGTAATTTTCTAAAATTTATATCAGTAGTTGGCAGGGAAAAAAATTAAAAGTAAGATAATTCGGGTGGGATTCAAGGAAAACAAATAAATTAACTATTTGTTGCTAACGTCTGGACCCACGTTACAGGTTTTCATCTGAGCACATTGTATTTATTATTCATACCAGCGGTAATGAAGAGCTACAAGGTCTTTCGAAATGTTGGTAATATATATATATTAGACTATTTTATTGTTTTTCTTGAAAACCACCTGCACTTTGTTCCTTCTGCATTCGTTTGATATGTTTACATTAAAAATTCAATACAACTATATTAATGACTGAAAGTCATAAGATTGATGATAATGAAAAAAATAGAACTGTGACAAGCGAACGGGGCTTGACCATCAGAATAATTTGTCTTGAGAATCATTTTCTAGAAGCGATCTGGAGCGTGTCTTTGATTTTCTGCAGCGCTTTCCACAATGAGATGTTTTCTTTCCTATTTGTTTCACCGTCGTAATTACGCTCGTTTCCATTTAGTTTAATCAAACAGTACAGTCAGCCTTTTAATTTCATTAAAATAGGAGGAGACAAAAAGTATTTGATTCAACAACTGATTCAAAAATAGCACCTGCTGTGATTATAACGTAATCTACAGATGATCGATCTTTTATAAACTTTATTTTTATTCTCCCAAAGTGGCTGCTAACTGGTTGTTTGTTATGTTTTAACTTTTATATATTTTTAATTTATCATAAATGTGTGCTGTTATTATCAAAAATAAATTTATTTCTGGTGAAAAAATTAAATTAAAAATCTGGTAGAAATCGAATCTACGAAATTTAAAGTACTTTAGAGGAAGAAAATTCAAATAGTCGGCGTTTAAGCCCTAAGTAAGTAAAATAAAATTACTGCAGGGGACAAAAACGGACACAAGACACCATATTTAAACTACTAAAGTGACAGTCTTCTTCACAAGGAGGCAAGTTCTTAAATAGTATCAGAAAATTCCACAGAGGCTACAAAACTAAGTAAACAATCTGTAGCATTTATATAATGATTGTTTTAAAATACTAGAATTTCATTTATATCCTAATGCGAGATAGACATTGAACTAAGGCAAACATCGAATGTACCTATCTGTCTCTGGTCATTCTAAGAAAAGCTGTCAGAAAAGTAAAAACTGTCTGACCACATCAAGTGCTTAAATGGTATCATAGAATATTTAAAAAAATACTAAAAATAATAAACAGCATAATTCTGGATTTTTCACATTATTATATCTGTGGCGGTCGTGAATAAGTGGTTGAATAAGTCAAAATCTTTCATTTTAGAGGTGAGCAACTTAAAGTTTTACTAATACCCAAAATAGAGTAATTAACATACAGCTTTCTTTCCACCTGAAATTTCTTCCACCAAGAATTTTTTTTAAGCAATTCAACACGACGTGGGGACGGTCTGAGAGAGCGATACGTGGAGTTAACTCATTTTTGATATAACTCGAGTTATCCAGTTTTTCACGACAGCCACAGATATTGCTAGTGGAGAAAGTTGTTTGCTAACACCAGGGTATTATCACGGTCTAAATACTCACGTCTCACTTGTCCACAAGTTCAATAACGTTAATTAAAACCTTAGTAGATCAGTAATTCAATTGTAATTCAAACTTCAGGATAATTTAAAACGTATGCCTTGGCCATTAATACATAGTGATTTAGGAATATAAATTGTTACAATACTAATCCTGTGTAAAAAGCTCATCTCTTTCTGTAAGACATATTTCATTAATATTTTCGAGTTCTATCAGCTAGTAAATAGAAGGCGTATGTATATAGAACGTCGAAGTGATTTGATTTTTTTTTTTTATTTTAATTGTTGCTTTAAATCTATTAAGAGTTATCGTTAAAAAACAATAATTCCGAAGCATTTCTGGTGCAACTCAAAGTGACTGCGAAGCGCCTTCTATACAGCTTTATCCAAATCATCTATTTTATTTATATTTATGGTTATCATCTACACAAATGCTTATCAATTTAGTTTAATACAAATTCCTTTCTTTTTTTTTCTTATATATTTTAAATTTTAGTTAGTGCTCTCCCTAAGTAATAAGAAAAATCTCTTCATCTTCATGAATAATATAAATATTACATATAAAGTATAATTAAGACCTAATTATTACATTTTTAATATATACTTTTTTTTGGAAGGAAGGTATTTTGAGTGGTTGTAAAGAAAAATCACGGAGTACTTGAAAAATAACAGAGGATACGCTGAGTCATACCCAAACGATTTCCGAGCTAAGCCTAAAAACTACATACTGATGGCCATGTGAGAACCACAGCTGATCCCTATTCCTCTTATTCAGCTATGTCATTGGTATTCAAAGCCAGTGGAGGCTAAGGACAAAAGCAGAAAAACTGGCCATGGCCAAAACTACTATCGCATATTTACAAAAAATCAATGAACCACTGCCGTTTAAACCTTCAAGATAGGTGTATGAATGGTTGGTGCCAGGCATTTTTATTAGTTAAATTTTTATTTTTTTTAGTCTGAAATGTAGTTTTAAAAAAATGGCCGCTACTAAAGTTCTACTTACGTATCGCTCTCTCAATGTTACCTTGCCATCTCGGAGTTACTGAACTATCAGACTTCAAACCTTGTGATTGGTGAATTGTTAACCCACTGAACACTTAAAAATCGTAAATATTGAGGTTAGTGCACTTATTTCACTTAAGTTCATTATAGACTGACGCAGTCTTGAGTGGGGGAAAAGACAATGTTGGGCTCCTATAGAAGATTAGTACGTGCTACTAATCCCTTACGTGTTTACAGGCTCCTGTCATCTACGAGCCATAATAAAAACGTTTCGCCTATATATTTTAGTTGTTTTTTTTTCTAAAATACGACTTCTCTTTTTTAGTTATCTATTTAGTTTTTGTTGTTTTAATATGTCTGTTTTGATCATTGTTTCATATGTATATAGTATTGTAAATAGTTTTAGTAGTTAGATTTTTCTTATTTTTTTTGGCAAGACATTTTTTTCTACTATAAGACCTCTCTTTTTTATTTATCTATTTAGTTTTGTTATTTCAATATGTCTGTTTTGATCATTGTTTTATATGTATATAATATTTTAAATAGTTTCAGTAAGTAGATTTTTCTTCTTTTTCTTTTGGATAGATTTTTAGTATAATTGTTAATTAATAATAGTATAATTGTTTTCGTTTTTTTAATCTATATTTTTCTAATTTGAAATTATGGATCTCGACAATACATCTGACGACTCAGCAGAGGAAACGCCCTTCTCTGAAATCAGCGAGTCTGACTCCCAATATTTGAAGCCGCGACAAAAACGGCAAAGAACCTCTAATCCTGGACCAGGGGATTCCCCGAATAAGATAAAGAATAAAGCGGCCAAAAGCAAGCAAATATCGAACCAAATAATATCCCCACTAAAACACGCAGTACTACTGCATCTATTAAAAATGATCACACAGCGCCGTCTGCGTCAACAGCTCCGACTCCGTCTTCATCGACAGCACCATCTCCCACCGTTTCTGCACCATCTACTTTTACCAGCAATAATCCTGCTTCAGCGAACAAATCTAACGTGACCCATGAGCCTCAAGAGTTTTCTGACCAAGATCCACCTCCAATATTCGTAAGTAATATCAATAGTTTCATCTTGTTCGGTCAAGAAATCGCCAATTTGATAGGGCAGCCAAACTTTAGATGCTATTCCAGACTGCTTGATATCAAGATCAATACTCACTCTAAAGATAGTTACAAAAAACAAGTAAACTATCTAGATTCTAAAAACTACGACTTCCACTGCTACCAGTTGAGGTAAGAAAAAGCATATAGGGTTGTCTTGAGGGGACTTCACTTATCAACTCCAACTGACGCAATTAAAACTGGCCTGGAAGAGATAGGCCACACCGTGAGACACGTTTCATGCGCCATACGCCCCTCTGAAAAATACCCTCTCCCACTTTTTTTGTTGATTTAGAGCCAGCGCAAAATAATACAGATATTTTTCAGATTACAAGGCTGTTATATTCCACTATCTGCTTCGATCAGCCAAGACAAAAAACAATAATAGTACAATGTACAAAATGCCAAAAGTTGGGGCACACTAAGTCCTATTGTTTTCATCAGGCCCGGTGTGTAAAATGCGCTGGCCCACACCCCTCTGACACCTGTCCTAGGTCACGAAATGAGCCAGAAACCGTTCTCCGAGATCGTCTCAAAGAAGCAACAGCCTAGACGACAGACTCCTCTTAACTCCCAATGCAGGTCCCAGACCTCCATACCTCAGCCTGAAGATCCGTAACAACCAATTCCCTCCCTTCATCTACCCTTACGGGTCAAGTTACCACCAGAGAAACCACACCAAGTCCCATCCCACCCTACGGTCCAGTCTAAACCCAATCCATCTTCCTTATCATCCAAGAATGAACTTCCTCGTACCCCTCGACGGGTACATCCCACAATCACCTCTTCGGCTCATACGAGCTATACTCCTTAAGCCTCTGATACGAATTCATATCCAAATCCAAATGCACCTGACATTTATTCCATCTTGAGTTCCTTCATTCTAGACCTTCAAGAAACCATCAGACCCCTCATTTCCCTTCTCACTAGACTCCTAAGTGAAATCACGTTCAATCACCCTCGATGAGTGTAAAGCCCCTATATGTGGTTTTAGGGAATGCTAATGAACTACATAACCACCGAGACGAACTAGACATATTTTTAAATGACAATCACATTGATATTGCACTACTCATGGAAACACACTTCACACACCGCTCACACTTCTACATACGTGACGACATAACATACAGATCAGACCACCCTGACAACACTGCTCATGCGGGTTCTTGCATCCTTATTCATAAATCCATACCACATTCCCTTGTTCCTTCTACTCCGACTGATGCCATGCAATCAATATCTGTAAACATCTCAATCCGTCCTTTCCAGGTAACTTTCGCAGCTGTATACTGTCCTTCAGGCAATGCTATTTCTTATAACTACCTCAACTCCTTATTCCTTTCCCTTGGACCGCGCTTTATTGCTGGAGGAGACTATAATGCTAAACACCAACGATGAGGTTGTCGAACATCCAATACCCGAGGAAATATCCTCCCTCGTGTCTCATGCTTTAATAGCTACTTCATCCTCTCGCCCATGAATCCCACTTACTGGCCTACATCCCGAAAAAAAAACATAATGATATCCTAGATATATTCGTCACCTCTCAGCTTTCCTCTTCATAAACATCAGTTAAGTCCTTAAATGACCTCTCATCTCTTAAATGACAGTCCAGTTCTCCTTTCTTTGCATTCGGGCTATGTACCTAAGCCAACCCCTCCTAAATTGATCTTTGGACGAGTGAACTGAGACGGATTTCGGACAGACTTGGAAACCAAACTGGACTTAAGAATCCCACTAAAAACTAAACTAGATATTGACAGAGCCATAGAACAACTTACTGACTCAATAAGTAGCAGTATACGTGATAGCACTACAAATACCAACTCTACTAACACTCTACAAACTAACCTGCCACAGCACATTCGAATCTTATTAAGAGAAAAACGCAGATCAAGATCGAAGTGGCATAGGACTAGGTATCCATTAGAAAATAACTAACTATACCATTCTGACTAACAAACTTAAAGCTTAAATCAGGAAGTTCAAAATTCAAAACTTACTGAATATGACTGAAAATCTCACTAATACTAATAAATCACTTTGGACTACTACTAAGAAACTGCTTCAGTTCAAAGATTTTAATTATCCTCTGCTCAATGAATCTCAATCCTGGACCAGATCTGATGAGGAGAAATCCCAAACATTTGCTCAGCACCTCTATAAAACCTACAATCCGCATCCTGATAATTCGTTGAAGCAGAACTGGATATTCCACTCCACCTGGCCCTTCCTCCTTAAGCATTTCATCCTTCAGAGATCTCAACCATAATCCGCAGGTTACTTTCCCGCAAAGCTCCTGGACACGATTTAATCACGCCCAACATCCTAAAACAACTTCCGAAAAAATCCATCGTATTCCTTATCTATATTTACAATGACATACTCCGGACCACATATCTTCCCGAACCCTGGAAGTTATCTATTGTTAAAATGATTCCTAAACCTAAAAAGCCGCTGTAGCTGCCGTCCACCTACCGCCCTATATCTCTTTTACCCATTATGGGTAAAATCCTAAAAAGACTAATCCTTAAACGACTATATCCTATCCTAGAGGCTTATCACATAATCGCAGACCACCAGTTTGGATTTCGCTCATCCCACTCCACCATCCAACAATGTCATCGTGTGGTGGATGTTGTCTCATCAGCCCTTGAGCGCGGATTGTACTGCACGGAAGCCTTTCTCGACGTAGAACCGGCCTTTGACCGAGTCTGGCACCCAGGACTGCTTTACAAAATCCGTAAATTCCTCCTTCCTACATACTACCTCATCATCCAGTCCTACCTCTGTGGAAGATCCTTTAAAATAAACCACAATATTTCCTATGTATCCTAGGACCCCTTCATTGCACAGTCTATACAGCTGTTATACAAACCTATCACCTTCCTTTCTATCTATGCTGATAACACTTGTGTGTTATCAGTCAATAATGATCCTACTATTGCCTCTCAAACTATTCAATCCCACATCAGAGACCTTGACACCATACGTCGTAATTGGAGAATCAAAATCAATTCCAACAAATCCCAACAAATTACCTTTACCCTTCGTCGTAAACCTACGACATCCTGCCCTACAGTGTCCTTTAATAATATTCTGCTATTTCCGGTTGAACAGATTCGCTATCTAGGACTCCTACTTGACAAACGACTAACCTGGAATCCGCACACAAGACTGAAACGACAAGAAATTGCCCAACGCTTTAGCTTACTTCAACACTTACTGGACAGACGCTGTAACCTTCTACATAACTACAAAAGGCTCATCCATATTAACATCATAAGGCCTATCTGGACGTACGGAGTTGAGCTTTAGGGCTCTACTAAATCATCAAATTCTTCCCGTATTCGATCCCTGCAATCTGAAATCCTTCCATAAATCCTAAATGTTCCTTACTTTGTCACCAACAAACTCATCCATAATGATCTTTATGTCCCATATGTTATTGATTTGGCCCGTACGAGGTATCATTTCTTTCATTGCAAACTCCATTCCCACAATAACCCACTAGTTTCAATTCTTGCTTCCTCTTCCATTCCTGACAATCCTCCGAGGCGTCTGAAAAGATGATGGCCTCGAGACCTTCTAGTGTAGATTACCTAGCAGAGTGTTGCCAATGGGCATATTCTCTTCATATCTTTCCACGTATATTAGCTATATTATGAGTCAATTTACTTAATGTATTTACTAATACAGTTGTAAATTTCAATAAATAATAAAAAAGTTTTAAAAAATAAAAAAAATAGTCTGAAATGTATTTGATGCGTATAAAGTATCATTTTGAGCGAAAGGCTGCTCATTTTCTTCCATTTTATATTTAATATTAGGTCTATTATTGCAGGATTCGAATCCACAATAAAGACAGACAATATAACATTGAAGTCTACCTTTTTTTGCAGCTTCATTTGCTAACACATTTGCTTTGCGCCCACAGGAAATTATATGATATGAAAGGAATAGCGAACGACTTTGAGAACGTTCATTTCACTGTAAAGATGTGGTTGTTTCCTTGGCAACTGTTGGTTGTCACATTAATACTAGAAAAGTAGCCCTAACCAAAGTAGGAAAAGTAGCCGTAGATCTGCTGATACCTTTCCACAGTCTGATGATGATTTGAAAAAATATTTCGGACATGAACTATCTCAGTTTCCATTGTCACTTTTTCGAAAGGGAACGAAATCAACATCTCTGTTTACTCTGCTTTTACCCCATTGCTAAATGAAACAATACTCGGAAAGAATGAAGTTGGTGTAGCAGATACAGGCTATCCTCTACACAGGGTACATTGGAATCGGAGCGAACGTTTTTCTGTAATTTTTAAGAATTATGTGACATATGTACAGCGAAATCATGGCAATAATGCTGTGGTACTCTTCGATGTATACCCCACTGAAGAAAGTATAAGAAGTACAAAAAGCTCTGAAAGAGCTTCTTCTTCCAGGCTACAGTCTTTTTAAATTATTTTTAATAGTAAAATGTTTCAGCAGATGCCAAAGAAAAAGTTTTTATATAACGAAAAGAGCAAATCCAGATTTATGTCACTGATTGTAAAGGAATTGGAGAGAGCACTAATGGTGCCAAGCATTGGAACTTAAGATGGAGGTCTTTTAATTGTGAAAACGGTAATTTCTTTGTCTTCTGAACATAATTTCGTACTTGTAATTGAGAAGACATTTATCTTTTAGTTTTGTGACGGCTATAGGGACAGATAATGTGTATTTCTGCAAACTTGAAAGACGTTGCATAACAGATATGTTCTGCTCCACAAGATCTTTTAAATATAAACATCTTGTGGAAAACATTTGATTTATCCATGCTATTGAAGAAAAATTCCTAGTGTCTGTTTATGGTGGTTATATGAACACTTCTATAGTTGAGTTGCGGTATCTTCGATTTGTTAAAGCTGCAGCAAGAGATAAGCTCGATTTGGCACGTCTACTTCCAACAAGCGATGAAGTTATATTTCATGGGTATCGAACTTATCTGCAAGTAGAAATGTGGATAGATAATGTGAAATACCCCTCAAACGGGGCTGGTAAAGGAAATTGGAGGTCTAAGATCAGTGACCATGATTAAAGAACCAGCAACATCGACATTACTGAATATGATGTCCAGTACATTCAAAGAGTAATGCAGCTGCAAAAAAGGTGGACTTCAATGTTCTAAGTCTGCCTTTATTGCAGATTCGATTCCTGCAATAATAGACCTAATATTAAATATATAATGGAATAAGATAAGCAGCCATATGCTAAAAATTATACTTTATACGCATCAAATACATTTCAGACTAAAAATAAAACAACTAATAAAAATGCTTTATATTTTGTTTCAAGTTGTTTTTTTACTTCATTAAATCTTTTTTTTTTTTTTTTAATCAATTAAAATAAAAGAAATACATTCGAAATTTCTTCTTATTAGTAGCAAAAACGCTTTTATTTTCCTAGAATATACACAATAATCGTTTTTAGATAACATTACGTTTAGAAGATCTAATTAAAACGGAGTATTTTATTTTTTATTAACATTGCACATTCTAGCCAAAATCCTATTTCTACTGGGCTAAGTAAGATTTCCTTGAGGTTTGGCCTTATCGTGTTGAGGAGTTTCCTAATGTGCGAAGTGTTGTTAAAGAGATGGCAAGTGAGAAATGACAACAAACTATATTTCACGGCTTCATTTACACATTCTGTTAACTATTTAAGTAGCAATGCCATTCAGTTGGGAGATAACCTTCACAACATTACATAAACAGTAATCATACACCCACAAAATTTGTTGATCGGAAAAGTTAATTTCAGAATATTTACGAGACAATAAAAAAATTCATTTAGGAAGGAGACAGGGTACCGTTGGAGTACGGAGAAGCCAAAAGCTGAGCAAAAAAACAAGCCTCCCCAGGTTTTATGTTCCGAGCTTCAAAGGCCATTACGACGACCGATTGACGAACACCTGGGGGATAAGACGTAGGGTATAAGACCAGCGGTCCGAGGGCCAGGTGTGACCCGGAAATACTTTTACGTGAGGCTGCTGACCGCCGGCTTCTACAGCCTGGGCTTTGAAATCGATAAAGTATTTGACCGGGTATTTTATCGAGCTAAAGCATTTCTAAATCATGTTTAGATATTACTCGATATTTACCAAGTTTTAAAGCTAAGGCAGTGTCTACTAATCCCCTAAAATAAAAAAGCAATCAATTCATTTCGATATGACAAATTTAGAGAAAGTGGACTGTGAACTGAAAAGGTATGTTGGAATTCCCATTCCTGAATCCATTTAACCTTTATTTCATTGTTTATGTTTGAACATAAGCACCTTTAAAATATAAACATAATTTTAACAAGTTTGATTTTAAATTTGTAACATACTTGAGGGTCATACTTTTCAAAACGCTGCAAATTATTACGCAATGGTTTATTATTTCCTAATAACTATATTAGTGTATAACTGTTTATTATGAAAAGCAAAAAGTAATATCACCTGCTAATTTCAAAACGCTATATTTCTGCTATTTCTGAACCGATTTCAATAATTCTTATCTTAATAATTCGTTGGGTGGACAAATGGATTTTTTTATTACTATTCATTATTCGGGTTATACGTATCATGAAATATAAGAATACCTTTTTTTTTCTTTTTAACGCACTTTACTGAATCTAAAACTCTCTACACAGTTTTCTCTATCTTCAAAAATAATTGAGTTATGACCGTTTTTATTGGAAAAAACCAGGCGGCTGAGATCCTGGCCTAATTACCTCTTAACAAGGCCTTTAGCATAGAAACAATAGGAATAGGATAGACCCTTCATGAATTATAAATATTTTCAATAATGAACCTTTTTAATCGACCCAAAAAAAGATTTTCTAAAATTGTTCTAAAAATGATATATTCCACTTTAAAGTTTATGAATGCTTTAAAAAAAAGTGCCCAATTATTTTTTTATTTATTTTTTTTTTATTCATTTATTTATCGACATTCACTACTGTATTGATTAATACATCTAGTAAATTAGCTGTTAGATAAAAGACATGAAGAGAAACTGTCCATTGGCAGCACTCCAATAGGGAATCTTAACTAGAAGGTCTCGAGGCCATCTTCTTTTCAGACGCCTCGGAGGATTGTCAGGAATGGAAGAGAAAGCTAGGATTAAAACTTCTGGATCAGAGTGGGAGGAAAGTTTGTCATAGAAGGATTAATACCTAGTTCGGGCCAAATCAGCTACATAAGGAATATTAAGGTCTTTATGGATGAGCTTATTCATGACAAAATAAGGAGCGTTGAGGATTTTTCGAAGGACTTTGGATTGTAAGGATTGAAGACAGGAAGAATTTGATGGTTTAGTGGAGCTCCAAAGCTCAATCCCGTAAGTTCAGATAGGTCTCATGATGGTCATGTAGATGAGTCTATTGTAGTTTGGTGAAGGTTAGAGCGTCTGTCTAGTAAGTGTTAAAATAATCGAAAGCGGCAACCAGTTTCTTGTCGTTTCAGTCTGGTGTGTGGATTCCATGTAAGACGTTTGTCAAGTAGAAGTCGTAGGTAGCGGATCTGTTCAACTGGAACAAGCGGAATATTATTAAAAAATACTGTAGGGCAGGATTTCATAGGTTTACGACGAAGGGTAAAGGTTATTTGGTGGGATTTGTTGGAATTTATTTTAATTTGCCGATTCTGACACCATACCTCAAGGTCTCTGATGTCTCATCCCACAAGTGTCATCAGCATAGGTAGAAAGGAAGATATTAGGATGAGTTGGGATATCAGCTACATAAACTGTGTAAAGAATTGGTCCAAGGATACTGCCCTGAGGAACACCAGCAGACTGAGTAAAAATAGGCAAATAGGAACTATTATTATTTATTTTTAAGGAGCTGTCAGAGATGTAAGACTGGATAATGAGGAAGTAAGTAGAAGGAAGGAATTCGCGGAGTTTTTACAGCAGTCCATAGTTCCAGACTCGGTCAAGTGCCCAATTTAAACCGAATTTATGCATTAAAGATATGCAGATGAGAAAGTCATAACTGTTTGAAGTCTCTACTGCCTGCTCATACATATTTTTTCAATCAAAATATAATGATGTAGACCATCGCCCTAGAGGTGATTGAACAAATTCTGTGTCATTCATAACTCGATAATTACCATGGTATAAAAGAAGAAAGGACATTGACCAAAAATTTCTAAATAATAAACTGCACCGTTAAACCCAATGAAACACAAATGTCTGCAAACAATGCGATTCAAAACGAAATCCATAGGGCCTCCTACACAATTACAACTGTCAACTTCTCGACAATCATTTTGAAACAAACTGTATGTGCTATTATGTCTAAGCCAAATAGCAGTCATTTTCTGCGAATCTCCTTTGTACAAGAAATAATTTTATTATTATTTCCAATAATACATTTTCCAATTTTAGTTAAGTGAACATTAAAAATAAATAAAGCTGAAACTTGTTATAATTTGTTCATCATCTTAGTTCATTATCATTATCATCATTATCGGAAGTTCAATGTAGGTTTTTCTATGAGGATGGAGAAAGAAGATTAAACTGACCTGTTTAAGGTTTTCGTGAATGTCCCCAGAGCTATTATTTTTATTGCAAACATTTTGATAAAAGTTAAATAACTTTAAATTTTCTACATTATTACAATGGTCCAATATATTTTTTTTCATGCATTTTTATAGAGAAATGTTATAGGAATAAAATTCGTAGATTTATTTACCTTTGATTCTAGATTGATTAATTTAAAGCAAGAAAGAAAGAAAAGTAAATTTTATTATGGGACCTTACTCTATTCAATAAGAATAACAATAAAGTAAGTGTCTTGCATCTACCATAAAAATAAAAACGTTACAAAAACAAATTTAAGATTATACTTATATTATTTATAAAATAAGTATATACGATTACTTGAACGATATACAACTACTACTTACATCATTTATAAAATTGTAAATACAACGGCAATAGTACATACATGTATGATTATATAATACTAAACATATGTGAATATAGAGATGCAATAATTGTACTTCACACTAATATCATAAAATAATAGGAAGAAAAAAAAGAAAAGTTTTTACATATTATTAGTGTTCCTCATTTTAGAGTGAAATATGACTACTATTCGTACTTTTGTACACAATTATTCGGAAGATTGATAACTGAGGAGATGATGAAATTATTTCTTTTTAAATGAGGATAAAGAAGATGCTTTGCGTTTAGAGGTAGGTATGAAATTCCAAAGTGAGGTGGCACGCAAATTAAAGGATTTTTTAAAGGATGATGCACAATGAGAAGGAAAATAGATGTTAGTGGGCTGGGATCTTGGTGTTAAACGAATGTACCGATGAAGAAGGGATGATTAGGTCAATAATTTAGGATGATCTTCGGGTACTAAAAGTGCGGAATAGGAATACTGTCGGCGAAAAACTGGATTGAGCCGCTACAATTCGGCATACCTGTCGAAGACGCTGGAGCGTTCGGGGATCCGAAGATGAATCTAAAATATTTTATATTCATTCTATTTCAATTAATTTATCATGATATAGAACGCATTTGACTCAGACAGTGATAGAGCTGCAACCATTGAGTCCACTTCAATCTATCTCAAATACCTCTTGATCTACCTCCTTATTCCACTTTAAATTAATAAATGTATTATGATAAGTCACTGAAAAGGTTTTTATAGAGAGGAGAAGGAAAGAAGATAAAACTGATTTGTTTAAGCTTTTTTGTGAATATCCTGAAAACTTTTTTTATCACAAACATTGTAATATATAGTAAAAGAACTTAAAAATGTCTAAATTAGTAAGTACAATAGTCCTATGCATTTATTTGTCATGTTCCGCTAAAAGAAGAGCGGAGAAGGGAAATTATCTGCTGATAATTGTTAAACGCTCCACATCCTTGTCAACTTTCAGTTTTAAAATAATTAGTTGTAAACTTTAGCACTCGAACTCAGATTCCTTTAAGAAATCGACAGATTTTGGTTTATATATTAAATTACTCAAAAACTATGTATTTTCTAGAATTCAACTTACTTGATTGAAAAAAGATTGACAAAGCTAAAAATAAAAATATTTATTGATTGTGACCAAAATAGCAATAAGAATTTTTTGTGAATAGACAATTTTTAAAAATGTCGGAACATTCAAAACAAACATGCGTTGTTCTGTCTAAATTATTAAATGTGTAAATATCTTATTATTTTATGTGTACACAGAAACCATAAGCCATTAGAATGTCCGGCCGGCAGTTGCCGATCCTCGTTCTCATAATCCCTATTAGGATAGAAGACGTTTCACTCTTGGCAAGAAAGGGTTTCTATAAGGAAACTTGGTCCGGGACGTTTCTCCTCTACAAGAACTCATGCTAAAAGTAGGTGAGCAATCTGTATTGACTCAATAAAAAAATCGGCTTTACTTCTTTGTCTCCACCCAGCCTTCCTAGTGGAAGAGATTGGAAGGTCGATATGTAATAACTTTAAGTAACGATTATTTTTTTTTTTTTTCTAAAATCGGAATCAAAGTCTCTGACACCCTGATGAAACAATACTAAAGGGAAATGTCAACAAACCTATAGAAATGGGCTTGCGCGATTATAATTCAAAAATCAAATTATTAACCTTCAACTATACTACTACAGCTGAGGGGTTCCAATGTTTTGTCGACCCAGCCCTGATGTAGTCCTAGAATTGAGACTGACACTTCACCACAGATTAAAATAGACATTTCTCATTGGTTTGTTCCTTTCATTAACTACATCTTGTTTTATGAAGTTTACAGTCATATTTTCATCACTATAAATGGATCATAAATTATAGATCTAAGAGAATATGAAGTATGGTTACAATCTTTAGTTTGATGTTGACAGATGATTCTGCCAATTCATATTTATAATAAATAACATATCTAATATATATATATATATATATATATATATATATATATATATATATATATATATATTAGGTTTATACACTCCATAGTAATACCTTACGTTTATCTTTGTTGATGTGTATGGTATACACTTCATTGCTGCGCCCGATCATCTGTCAAATGTCGTCTGATAACCATATTAATACCGCTACCGTAGCATATCTTAGCAGAAAACACCGTTTCCATCACGCATTAGTGCAGTCAAAGGAAAATTTATAGTTAATTAATAAACATCCAACTAGAGTTGCTATCACAGCTTCACTAAGGCCTTATTTTTTTTTATCTAAGATGTTTTTCATTTTATATTTTATGGAACGCTAAAACGCTAGAAGATTCAAATGAAAGCAAAATCAGTATTTATCTAGAATGAAGAGTAGTTTGTTTTTTATTCCAGCTATGTACCTATTACTATTACGAAAGTATTATATAGAAATAACTGATTTTAAAAATGTTCATTAACTATGTCGTGAATCTCAATGGGAAAAGTTTTTATGGTTCTTCATAATCATATCCTCTTGTAGAGCCTACCAACTAGCTACCCCACAGTCTGCCCCAATCCATGCCTCTATTCTCTTCTAGAGCTCCGTGCCCTTTTTTCATTCATCCTCGCCTCTTACACATTTTAGCTATTCTATCTTCCCGCATTCTTTTCACATGAACAGCGTAGTCTATTTTCTTCTATAGTATTCAAGAAGCTTTACCCAATATTTCAGTTAAAAACATTGTTGTTGTTTTTTTTTTGTGGAAAAATAAAATTGTTCATATCTGAGGTTCGATGTGGTTACGGAATACATTGGCATTTTATAAACTATTCTAATGTCATACTTTCTTTTTGTCTAAATTTTAGGACGAAAAATGTCTCATCGTCATCCCCTGTCAAACTATTTCAATTAGAATGAAACTGATATTATATTAAAATTCTTCAAATATTATATCGATATAGCGAGTTTAATCAAAATCGTTCAAAATCTTGAAAAACAGTTTCCCTTATATAAAAGATAAGCTTCTGAATATTTTCAATGATTGCCTTGATAGGGATACTATCCGAAAAATGAACAATCGCCGGTTTGAGACTCCTCTACAAGGGAGAGGTAGGGATAAGCAGGTCCCTAAGTCCTATAGACCCATATTCATCCTTCCTTTTTTGAGCAAGGTGTGGAAAATCAAATCTTAACGAGCTTATGACTATTTCTTCCAATAGCAAGCCATCCGCGGCAATACTGTTCTATCAAGGAAAAGGGAACCGCAGATGGCCTCCTTTATGTTCGTACAAACGGGGCAGTATAAAACGGAGCGATACGTCATGCATCTGCTCTTTGGCATATTCCTGCTTTTGATAGCATCTGGTGGCCGATGCTTCAACAGCTGCATAAGTAATAAGCTCTCAGTAACTTATACGCTCTTGGTAATAGCTACCTCCAATATAGGTTTTTAAAGGTTTGTAAAGAATTCCTATGAGACTGAAGTTTCCATAGGGAGAGGACGTCCTAAAGGATCTGTCCTTGGCCCAGCTCTATGAAAGCTAATATTCGAACGAGTTGCTGGGAGTGCTTGAGGAGGAGCGGTTCCCTGCCACTGTATATATGAATTATTTAATAAAACACATGTTTCTATAGAAATTCAATTTAATAAATTATATATTAGTTTAATTTATTTGCATCTCTAACTGTATTTGAAAATTCTTAAATTGATTTTAACAACGGAGGTAAGTGAAAATCATGTTTTTTTCATTTATTTTTTTACTTTACCTTTTTTTAGTAAATATTCTTGAAAGTTGTCTCAAAGCACTTTTATTACTCTCCTTACTGAGACAAATGATAATATAAAGAAAAACAAAAACATAACATATAAAAGTCGGCACCAGTAAATAAAGTGTATTCTTTTGTCTGCACCCTGAACTAACTTCTTCCATACAAAAACATATCTCTTTTATCGTAGCGGATTTTTAAAGTTCCAATTTTTTTTTTTTTTTTTTTTTTTTGCTCATAATGAATTGAAGAAAAAGTGTGTAAAGTAAAAAAAATAAAGAAATAAACGTAAATGGTAGGTAGAAGAGCCGCTGAATAATAACTCAGACAACGTAAAAAGGCCTTATACAGCGAGGCGTATTCCTTGACAAGTCAATTTCCTCCCTTATAGAGAAAGCTGATCGAGACTCTCATCGTTTCCTCCGCCAGTAAACTTCCAATCAACAAAGTGAATTACAGATTTAATACAGATACACATACGGGCGTAAATATAGAGGCGGGCGTTTCTTACCCTCGACGAGCACGAATACGAATGTAGTGCAAGCTATAAAAGTCTCGAGAAAGGAGTCTGTCGCTAATAAGAAGAGTAATGGGTGAACCTCCAACGGGGCCTTAAAGCTACCCCGAGGTCCAAGCAGACCGTTAAACGATTAACAAATTAATGGAGATAGGTTGTCCAACACGGTCTGTTCAATGATTTACGACCTCGGTCGCAAAAAGCTTCCTTATGAGACGGACATAATTGAAGTTGAAGAAGTTTCTTACAGTGTCCACGTGTATAGCTGAGCGCCTGGACCAAAACTCAGGCTGATTGTAAAGAGGAGAAATCATATCTTTACAACCACTTAAAGCCGAACTATAGAATACTATCGACACGCCTTTACTTCGCAAGGATGCAATTTAAATGCGGTGTTATTTATGTTCAGCTTGACCAATTAAAAGTTTATTAATTTGTAGGTTTGGTTTATCGCAACGAAAACTGCAAAAAAGAATAAAAAATATATTCAATATATAATATACTGGACAATCACCATGCATCATCAAAACCTCCCTAATCCATAACATTTGTTCATAAGTGTTATAACATCTTTCTATTAACTTGTCCGATTTATTTTATTGCCTATGAACTTTTCCATAATCAAATCTTGCGCTTTCCAACGGTATATTATACGTCTATATTACTACTTATGCCTATAGCCTAAGAGAGTGAGAGAGAGTATTGAATCGATTCCTGCTTTGCTAAGATACAATTTGAATGTGGTGTCATTATGTTTTTAAAAATGCATTAATTGACCGAGTCAGAGTTTATCGGGGAAGCCAAGAATTGCTAGACGATTTTATAAATAGATAGAGAAAAAGAGGCTTAACAGCTGGAATATTCAATACTAACTTTTATGGAAAATGTTACATTCAAAATAATCAAATGGTTAGACCAGCGAGGCTATGATATTAACAAAAAACATAAATGACAACAGTTTCTATTTTATTCATTTATTCTATTTGTAGAAAGTTCATTTTAGTTTTCGTAAAGTTCCAATATAGCTTAATGTAAAATATCTGTTTTCATTAAATAATCTTTAAAGTAGAAATAATAAATAACAGTGGAATTTTAATAAATATAAAAACTTTCTATTTATTTTAAAAACATATGTTTTGATAAGTAATATATTTTTTAAACTCTTGTTTACTTAGGAAGAATATAACTTGTGATAGCATCACTGAACCCACATCATCTTCCCTATTACAAATATGACAAATAACATATAAACATATCTTTAAAAGCTTATAACGACATTATATTAACTTTTAAAACTTATTTTAAAGTATATTTACTTAAAATCTTGAGCTTTCCAACGGTATATTATTCTCCTTTATTACTAAACATATTTCAGGAAAGATTTGATATTACCTTTATTACAGAACATTAAATTTTTCAATCTAAAGAAATGCGGTAAATGAAATCGAAAACCATATCAAAATCCGTCGCGTGATTTGGAAGAGTTCGCGGAAACCAAAAATAATTAATATTATTATATATATATATATATATATATATAATTACTATATAATATTTACAGTTGTAAATATCAAGAAAGAGGGAGAGAGAGAGAGATTATTTTATCGAATATACAGATAGAGAATGTGCTAACTTTGCAGTGGAGAGAGTTACAATCAAAATTTTATTGGAACCAGAACATTGCGACCATAATATCATAACTTCCATGTTTTTTTTTAAATTACTTATTTAAGTGAAAATCAAATAAAAAGCATAGTTTCCATCGCATTTTAAAAAGATTCGGATTCGATAAATCTTAAGGGTAAAATCAATCTGTCTATTTTCCAACATTATCATCAGTAATTTATACATTGAAGCTATACCCAAGGAAGTTATTATTAACGAAACCCAGATCCTACTTAAAAGGTGCCGAAATGATAAATCCTACTAAAGCCGGAGGCAACAGCTCAGAGAAAATACGACCTAAGCGCTGCCTAACTACAGATAGTGGGAAATAATAGGCACCTAGATGGGGCCCAACCAAAGAGTGATTACGCTCCTTCGGTAACCCTATTCATTATTTCAAGGTAGGCTTGGGTAGAAACTATATCTTTCACTATGACCACCATGGTCGTTAACCAATGAAAAGTTAAATTTTGTTCTGATTTAATCATGCAAGGAATAAAATTAAAATTATGTTTATATTAATCATATTTTCGAATAATTTTGAAAATATAATTAATATAAAGATAATTTTAATTTTATTCCTTGCATGATTAAATCAAAACAAAATTTAACTTTTCATTGGTTAAAAAATGAAAGACCTCAGACTTACCAGAGAATTACCACACCTTACTAGTTACTTTTGCAGACGATACAGCTCTTTTGACATCCCATCAAAACCCAGTTCTGGCATCTTTCATGTTGCAAAACTACATTGATGATTTATTCATTTGGACTAATAGATGGAAAGTGAAAATGAATCAATCACAGTGTTTATTTATCGTTTTCAAGCTCAATCATGGGGATTGTCCAGCAGTCTATTTCGAAGATAAACCTATTCCAACAATAGAAGAAGTACGATATTTGGTACTGTACTTATACAAAAGACTGACATGGAGGACCCACATTAGACTTAAAAGACAACAGATGACACAGATGATTTGGACTACTATTCCGTCTAACTAATATAATCAAACTATTATGGACATATGCGATAGAGCTATGGAGATCAGCCAAAAACTTTAACATCCTAATAATTCAGTCTTTTCAATAAAAAAAATAGCGAAAAATCGTGGATGCATCGTTTTATGTAACCAAAGAATTACTTCACAAGGACTATGTCCCAGGACTATGTCTCACAGTGTCAGACACAGCCACAGAATATTATAAAAGATTTCATGACGGACTGACTTACAACCCATTGGCCCAAACACTTAAATCCTAAACCAACCCACCTCGACGAATTTTAAGGCGGTGGCCTAGAGATACCTTGATTTAACCGACGTTCGGAAGTTATCATATTTGGTTATTGCATTTTTTTTTTTTTTTTTGGCAGATGGCAAATAGCAATGGAGAACAAAAAAAAAAAAAAAATTATACATTTTAAAATCTTTATATTAATCATATAATATTTAGCCAAAAATAGTTTTCAAATTAGCATTAAGTAGCTGTTAGAAGAAAACCTGCTTCGCACAACATGGAATTTACTTAGTTCAGTAGTTAAAATCAATTTTATAACTTTTAAATATTTTTAGATTAAAAAAAAAGTTTTAAGAACTACCTATATTCTCGATGAAAACGTTTATTTTAGATTAAATAAACCATAGAAATTATTATCTACAACAATCACTTATTGTTAGTAATACTCGCTTCTCGTTACTCTACGCTACCTTACATAAATGTTAATGTAAGATTAAAAAATCTATTGTTTATCAATGGTATATTTTAAATATATATATATATATATATATATATATATATATATATATATATATATATATATATATATATATATCACCATTTTTATGTTAAAAAATTAACAACCTAAAAAATATGTTTGATCTTTTCTCCTTTATAAAATACATTCAACCTGTATATTTACCCGTTTTTTTTCAATGGTAAGGTGACATGTCTAATTCTTTTCTAAAAACTTGGTGCTCACAACACACGAGTTTCACTAACCTCCGTTGTTAAAATCAGTTGAAGGATTCAGTTAAAGATGAAATATGTAGGTAAGTGAAAGTGAAAAGATAAATGAGATAATTTTTTGTTTGTCATTGGTGAATGTACTAATGTAAGGATGTAAGCATAGGACTACGTGTTTTTTTATCCACATCCTCAGAACGACCCTCGTATTCTCAATACTACTTATACACCTACCCTTTAATATGGTAGACTTTGGCGCCTTCTGACCCTAGTCGGGCCTCTCGCGGGTCTGGGTGTCGCCTTTCCCCTTTTGCCACCCCCCTCTCTATCTGGAGTAATGAACCTAGTATGAACCATACCTAACCATCGGGCGTTGATGACTTTGCTGTTTTTTTAAAAATAAATTCTTTATTATTCTGGGACATGTCCCTTTAGAATAAGATATACAGAATGTACAAAAAGGGCTTGGAGTAAATTAAATGAATACAAACGAGTTAATAATTACTGGTATGAAATAGACATTTTTCAATGAGAAAAAAACAAAAACAAAATATATAAAAAAGCTTATTTACAATTCTATTGAGCCTGAGTATTCATAAAGTGATCGAATATACGTGATTTGAAGGTAGGAAGAGAATTGGAGTGACGGATGGTAGGAGGGATAGAGTTCCATAGGATTGAGGATCGGATAAGAAAGGATCTGTCGAAATGTGCAGTTCGGTGGGTCGTACTGTATAAATCTGAAGGCCTGGAGCGTGTACAACGGGGATGGACAGAGGATTTGAACTGTAGGAGGTCAAAAATGTATGATGCACGGCGGGATTGGATTACTTGGTAAAGGAATGACGCAAGGAAATACTTGCGACGATTGGAAGGATTGAGCCACTTCAACTCGCCATAAAATTGGGATACAGAGGTGTATCTAGGGACCCCGAAGATGAATTGAACAAAGCAATTAATAAAGCGTTTTATTTTTACCTCGAGATCCCCAGACACACCACCGTATACCGTACAGCAAAAGTGGGGAAATATTAGAGAGGTACTAGGAGTTTCAAGCGGGAATAGGTGACGGAGGGAATACAGTCGCTTTAAGGTTTAAAAGGTACGATGAGAGATTTCGGAAATATGATTTTTGAAGGATAGAGTTTGGTCAAAGGTTACTCCCAGATTCCTGACAGTCGGGTGGAAATTTATAGGATTACTATTTAGAAACAGGGTTGGGATATGAGGAACAGTTTTCAGGAGGTGATGGGATCCTATTACAATAGCTTTTGTTTTCTCAACATTTAACTTTAACATATTAACTTTAGCCCAGTGGCTTATTCGATTTATGTCCTCTTGTAATCTTTTTGTAGCTTGTAATAGGTCGGAAGGTGGGAAGGAGAGGTATATTTGGAAATCGTCAGCATAGAGGTGGCATTTAGAGTGATGGATATGGAGAGGGAGGTCATTAATGTAGATAGCGAATAATTTTTACATTTTACACAAAACATTTTTACGCCCTAAAACTAAACAAAACAAACAACAATTGTTTGTTTGTTTATTTATTTAACGTCACTTTATGCTACTATGGCTAATCGGACGATGCTACAGTGGCGGTCCTAAATTTTGCCTATCCAGGTTTTATTAGGATAGGTATCTTTAACGCGTAACGAGTGCCTGACATCGTACAGGCTCGGGACCACTTTTAACGTCCCCTCCGAAGGACGGCATAACTAAGGAATTTTTACTCCCATTAAAAAATCCTAGGACCACCTGCGGGTTTGAAGCCGTGACCTTTGGCATAGGAGCCTGTTGTGCCACCCAACTACAAGTGATCCCTAAAAAAGAGATAATTAAATAAGTTTTCGATAGAAACATGTGTTTTATTGAATATTGAATCTATCATATTTATTTATTTATTTATGCAAATGCATCTACCCTTGTAGGGTCATTAGCATTATACATACTTACTTTTGTTTTTAGATCATAATTGTTAACATTATATCACAAAGTTGGATTATAAACATTGGGTCCAAATGTATAATTAACTATATCAAATTGTAGAGTTTACACTTCTTTAAAAACTTTAATAGCTTTTGCACACTCATCTCACAATCACTCAGAACTATTTCAAGTTTGTTGCCCATGTCGAATTCTCTTCTTGCACCGTTTACCTCGCAGGAGATGACCCGTCGAGCTGGCCTAAGCAGCCGTATGAAGGTCTGGTGAGTTGCTGTGTGTCCGCATACTTAAGTTGGGCAACAGTGCCCTTCTTCTGGAACATTCTAATCATATATTATTATCTTCAAAAATCAGTTAGTTTTATCCACTTTTAATCACTCTCTTATTACCTTACACAACTTTTGGCATAACATAACACATTTTTCTAAAATCTTTTGCTGTTAACCGGTATATTTATTTGTTATGATCGGTATATGTACCTAACAGACTATTTCAAATAGAGTGAAACCTATATGATATTGAAGTCCATTAAAGTTTACCTTGATATATCGAGTTTAATCAAAATCGTAGACCCGTTTTTCAGAAAATCTTAAAAAGGTGCAAGTGGTATTAAGAGGCTCTTCGGTTCATCTGAATATGTTAAACAATTTGCTGTAACATATCAGGCTAATACGCTTCCAAAATATGAACTTTCAGTTACAGAAGAATTATCGCTTTCCAGCTAGACTTACCTCATACACACAATTTTTCCCGCTGATAGCACGAATTCGAAAATTTTCACGATCGCAATGTTTTCCCTTACAATATATTTCATATATAGGAAAGCGAATACTGCTGGTCCCATCCTGTTACCTTGTACCGCCTTTGAGCCCCAATGGGTCATACTCCTTAGGAAAATTGGACTCAACGTCTTCTGAGAAAAAGATTTTCCACTACTAGTTGTGAAAAGAAACTCAAAGGCCCAGTCTATTTTATCAGACCAGCCAGAAGAATACATGCCGAAAAGGTGATCCGTGAAGGGAACAACTGATGTGTATGACTACCTTAAAGAAGTTTATTGGCAACATTAACTTGCTGCCATTGATCCGCAAGCTAGTGTTTCCATAACCCGTTTTACTTATTAAGCAATAATTGTAGCTAAGTGAAAGTAAAATCCAATATAAATTTAATTTTTTACCATGGGAACTTGTACCTAAAACATGGATACGAAGTAAACTTAAATATATTTGTTTTAAACTTAGAATATCCATAATAAATAAACAGATGGTTCCTTTATCTTCTATGAAAATCTTTTGAAACCATAAACGCCAATCACAAGTCAATGTTTCGGGGGCCTTCCCCATATTCAGGACTCACTAAAATACAATGACAAATATATACTAATTAAAAATCAATATTAAAAAATATAACAACGTTACATAGAAATATATTTACCTGACAGTTATGTAAAAATAAAATTATATCCATTTTTAACTAAAGTATAGTAAATAATTTATGTGTCATTAAAATTTTAATTTGGATTTGAATTTTTTTAAATGCAGGGATAAAGTATTTTAGAGTCCACTGACAAATATTTTCACACTGACTAATGTTTTATAAAGTTTCTTTTACGGGGTACATGAGTCTACAGCTTCTATTGACTCGCTCCGAGGTAATTTGTCATTCTGGAAAGGAATGGCATCTGAAACTTTCAAGTAGCGGGTATTTCCGACTTGTTATAATAACTAAGAAAGAAGTCAGCTTATTACTGCTATGGACGAGTAACATTCTATCTTTACTTAATCTTTGAAGGTTATAATAAAGACCACTTATAGTAAATCAATAGAAATTGTCCTGAATTTATTTGAAATATTTCAGTATATATTGAAAATATATACACAACAGATGGTTTTATTGTCTTTGGTTTGTTATCATTTATAACAGCCGCAGGATATAGGATTTGTACAATAGATAAATACAATGGATATTTTAAAAAAAGATAGAAAATAAAATAAAGTTACAATATCAGAATTGATTTTGATAGCAGAGGGATATAGCGAATCACATTTTTGTATACCACATTATATTGAACCTGAATAAGCAAAATTTAGGACTCCCCCTGTAGCATCGCCCAATTAGCCAGAGAAGGATGAAGTGACGTTAAATGAGTAAACAAACAAACCACACTATATGAAGGTACTTATTCTAGATAACATCAAATATTCTTTTGAATTTCACAAAAAACTATTTAATCTCAACACCGAAGCGAACTCTTTCTTCTTATATGTTCTAACCTATATAATGGGTTTTAACTGTAGAATCTTAACTGTAGCAGCAGAGCCTGCGTCTTTGGTATCTCATACCACTCTTATTTAAGCATAAATACCTTTAATCTACATCTCATCGTAACTTCTTTTTTTGGACGACTCAAATGACCGACTAAAGGATAAGAGAGAAAAACAATTTTTTTTTTTTTTTTTAATATAAGAACAGTAATATAGACGTATAATATACCGTTGGAAAGAGAAAGACTTTAGAAAAAATATTATCTGATACAAAAAGTTTTAAAAGGCAATAGAGAGTTCAATATGGAATAAACTATATACTGATTAAACATTTATTATAGCTGCATGATTTAATTCTTAATCGTATGTTTCTAACGAAAATGAATACACGTTTTATTAAAATCAAGTAAAAATATTTGTCAATTTGAAGTATATTTAATAGTTTTTACATTAATTTTAACAGTCGAGGTAAGTGAATGTCGTGTGTAGCCCACGTCAATTTTTTACGATTATTTCCCTAATATCTAATATCATCACAATATGATTGCTATACAGCAAAATAATTTGTTATTCTCATTAATATTGATGGCTTCTGTATACAATTCAAATACTTTCTGGTAACAACCTGGATTTTGTTTTCAGCTGTCGAGTGAACAAGAAACATATTCTAAAGTCAGAACGAACTTTTTTAACCCTTTTGCTGTGTTCCTTTCTCTATCCGCCTGACCTCCTGGTAATAACAAAACTGATCAGCAAGCCCAAGCCTGGAGCTGCTAACAAATCAGGCCATTGTCCCAGAGCAACTTATCCTATCGACAGACGGCTATGGTATAAGGTAAGCCGAGTGGGTATGGAGCGCGCAGACTAGATAGGCCGCCAACTGTCAGATAACAACTTGGACTGGCCCGGAACTCTAACGACATCCACCGCCGATTACCCGCCTTTTCCTCCAAGGAGCTCTTATTTATTGTCTTACCTTTAAATGTTTTACGCGTCATTTCTTATCCTTTTTCCCTATTTGTCTATGGCTAGTCTCTGATGGCTCTTTATTTCCCATACAACTGTTCAGGATATGATTCTATTTCATAAATCTGTCAGAGGCATGTGTTTTTGATATGACAGTAGAGTGGATTGTAAGATAAGATTGTAGCGTTTTTTCAATATTTCAATTAAATCCTCTCTGTATTTATAAAATGACGTTTACTTGGTCAATCAATGGAAACAAAATAAAAAAGGTATTTCTGGTACGAATAAGTAATATTCACAGGAAGAAAAACAAGTTACCATTAATAACGTATGACCTCAATAATAATGCATATAATTAGTTGACCTTTGAGAATTACAGGATTAAATCAGCCCTATTTGGCCCGCACGAGGTATCAATCCTTCCATGACAAACTCCATTCCCACCCTAATCCTTTCGTTTCAATCCTTTCTTCCTCTTCAATTCCTGACAATCCTCCGAGGCGTCTGAAAAGGAGATGGCCCCGGGATCTTCTAGTTTAGAATATTTTTAGAGTTCTTCCATTGGGAAGCTTCTCTACATGTGTTTCATGCCTTTTTTTATGTTTCATTCAAATTTACTTGTTGTATTACTTGTTATTGTTGTAAATTCCAATAAATAAATATATAAAAAAAAAAAAAAAAAATCAGCCCGGGTGGCGGTCACTAAAAAGAAACAATTAAACATTTTTCACTATTTATTGTCCGCCTAATAAATAAATAGTTAAAACTAATTGTTTCTTTTTACGAGACGCCACTTGGACTGATTTCTTCCTGGGACCCCAATAATAAAAACAATCCTTTTTTGTATTTAATTTATTTAATATATTAGGCATTAAATTGATTTAACATTTTGTGCACTTTGTTTAACATTGCGTTTAACTAACTTATCTATTTCTCACAAAATATTTTGGGATTAAAATATATATTTTTTATATTTGTATACGGTGTTGGTAAACGAACACCTTTTTGTATTTATGACATTGATTATCTTACAAAGCCAACAGTGTATGATACAGTTTTATAACTATAAACGACCCGAAAGGTAAAATAGGAAAATGGTTTCGAACTAGACACAATGAAAGGAATTTCCAGCGTTCCACTTAAAATAGACAGTTCGTTCGTTCTTTTTTTTTTTTTTTTGTTTTTTTTTTTCAAACTTGTTTGAAACTGTTAATGGAGCTGCCAATGTTGAAAACTAAATATTGACCTATATTTAAAAAATAAAACGCTTCACTGGAGCCCGATATCACTTATTCGAGAATTGTTAAATGAGCTAGACACAGGAGCATCTGACACCTAAAGGCTATATTAAACAAATGAATTAATGATATTTATACTCTACTCGGAGACCGCATGCCCTTAATCACCAGACTATATATCAGCAGAACTTTCTCATGGCCTCAATATGTGCTTGTATAAACCAATTAGATCTAGTCATAGTTTTTCTCATAGTTTCTTAAATGGTCTACTCTCTCTTGTCCAAACGATTTTTCCTATTAGACTAAAATATCTTCCAATCCTTATGTCACTTATTTGTTGAATTGATTTCTGGTTGTGGTTCTTGATCGTCCGAATATAAGGAATTTATTTTTTATTAATAGAACGAAAATCAACTTATTTGGTTAAACATGCTTATTTTGGTAACAGACAATATTCTTCATAAAACAAAATATTAGTATTATATCGCTACACTAGCTCACCTGGCAAACGTTGTTTTGCCATATAAATTATTTTATTGAATATTTAGGTTATTTAATAACATATAATGAATTCACTTTAAGTGTTTGAGGATGGGATCTATGACAGAAAGAAGAATGGAGCGCTGTAGACGATGTGCGCCGATAAAAACAAAAACCGCCAACCTTTCATTTTCTCAATTCAATTTATTTCATTAAAGTAGCAGATACTCTTTATTTATTTTTATAGTATACTCTTTATTTTATTATACGATACTCTTTATTTATCTTTATATTTTAAAATTTATTTTCAATATCCACATCTCTCTTCTACTATTATGCATTGTCGATTCATTCGTAAGCGGCCCTTGCTTATTGCTGACAATATTCGCTGTAATATACACACAAATAGACGAAATCGTTGTACTAATTGATGATGAACGGTATACTAATAATGTATTTTAGTACTGAATGAAATTTTCTGAATTTGTAATTAATGGAAGAAAGCGACTCTCTGAAGGAACCTATATGATATTAAACCCCATAAATTTTATACTGTTATAGGGAGCGTCATCAAAATCGTTAGAGCCGTTTTTGAGAAAATCGTAAGAAGTACAAAATTGGACGATTTCAATTGGATTGACCCATATGTAACATTTTCAGTGAATTAAATTCTTGTATAAACAAGATTTTTTCAAAAATATTTGTTGCTTTGTGACGACGAATCTTTTCAACTTAACAGAACAAACTAAAACGAATTCATATATTTCAAAATGTAAGATTCATTTTCATTAAATTAAAAATTAGACATTTTTAGCTGTTTGTGTATGTTTCCTGCTTCTTGTGTATTGCTTTATGAACTAGACCAGTGCTCACGAAATACCATTTATTAACTTGGTGAGTTTTAGTGTATCGTTGTCAGAAAAAACAAGCGAGCTATTATTTCATTTTATTCTGGTTTATCATTAAGTAAACATAAAAATCTGGTGCGGGCAACACACGACATTCACTTACCTCCATTTTCAGAATCAATGAAAGAATTTTCAAATACAGTTAGAGATAAAAATACTTGAAACTATTAAAGAATTAATTGGTATAAAGTGGCGCTTCTGGTAGGCTTATTTCGATGAAAAAGTTCCGAGAACATCCCGGGCATATCGTTGCCTTAAATATGAAATTACAGTTTCATACGACTTTTAGTTTTCGCGCTAGACCTACCACACACTCACCAATTTGGGGGACTACGCCATTTGGACTGAGGGGATCTTAAAACGTGTGTTTCCGATGAAAACTCGAATTCGAAAATGTTCACGATTGCAATAATTTTCCTTACTATATAGTTCATATATAGGTTAGTGAAGTAAGTAAAAACAGACCACCTTGTTCAGAACCTGTTATTAGAAAAAACAAATGAAATATAAAAAGGTTTTAAAAAGAAGTTACTTAGATATTACTGTCCAGACGATCCTTTCGTTTAAAGCTTAAAAAAAGCTTTAAGATTTCACTGAGAACGAGAGGAAGAAATGATAGTTCTCTATTGCAACTATTTGTTATGTACTCCATACTTCTATAGGTACTCAAAACTGTCACCAAAAAACAAACTAATTCTCTACAAAACTGTCATTATCCCATACTGACCAACGCGGTCCCAGTCTGGAATTACACATGTTCCAACTATCGGAAAATGGAGGTGGTGCAGAACATATGTATGCGAATATTAAATAGCTAGCTGTGTCACGCAGCTTTGCTCGCGAATATTGCATTTCGTATTTATTTATGTGCTTTTATGGTGAGATTGGCTATAATAAATATAATATCAACTATTAGCTACTCTTTGTTATCATTTAAAGCCCGATCTTGACTTCTTCCTGTCAAATTTACAATAGCAAACCAATAGAAGTGGTTATACCCATAATCACTTAATATGTAAAAATAATCGTCACAAACCATTTTTTTAAAAAATAAATAACAATTGAATATATTTTCATAGGAACCTACACTCGAAACAGATATGAAACGCAATATGCTTAAAAGGGTCGGGCACCTGTATGTATTGACCAGCCAGGTGCCCTTAAGATTTTTTAATGAGAGTAAAAAACAACCTTAGTTATGCCCTCCTTCGAAGGGGGCGTAAAATGGTGGTCCCAAGCCTTTGCGATTCCATGAACTCGTTAAAGATCTCTACCCTAACTAAACTTGGAGAGGAAAAAATTAGTCATCATACGATTAACCATAGTAGTATAAAAGTGACGTTAAACGAACAGATAACAACAGTAATATGCTTAAATATATTTGTTATAAAATCTTTGTACCTTTGCTGATACATATCAGATTAAGACAATTTTACGTTTAGGTTGTTCAACCACTTTTTGGGCGAAGATTTTCAAATCCTGCCTTATTGCACATATAGGCGGTAAGAGAACCTCCAGGAAAAATTTTAGCCTCACAACCATAGTAATTTTTTAGATACCAGAAAATTGAGTGGTACTTTCTTTTATAAATATAGACATACAGCTAATAAAAGTCCTAAATATGCATAAAATAATAGTTCTGATTATTATACTCGAATAAATCAAAAGAAGTAGTAATTTTTTAAATTTATAAATATATATGCTTCTAGGTAATAACGATTAAAGTTGAAAATGACTCTTGAAATAAAACATGACTTAACAATATAAATAATAATATAGATTGATATAAATATTTCCGCATTGTGTAACCTTCTATACTCCCCAGTAGCCTCATCTCTCTTCGGACCAAATATTTTAGTACCTTATTTTCTGAAACCTTTAGCCGTTGTCCGTCCTTCAAAGTAAGCGGCCACGTTTCACCGTCGGAAGAATAACAGTTTTATAAATTCTAACCGTTAAGTTTTTAGACAGAAGCTAAGTAATTTCGTAACTGAATTATAACACGCATTTCCCGCATTTAACCAGGACTTTATTTCCTCCTGGATTTTTTTTTTCTTTATCATTGAACCTAAATACTTAAATTTCTCTACGTGTTCCAAATTATACCCTGATATATCAATATCACTATGATCGCCACCGTCTCTGCTACAAACCATATATTTTGTCTTTTCGGTATTTATTTCGAGTCCTATTTCTTTACCGGTTTTTATTAATGGATTGTATTTAGTTTTTTAGTTTCCGTGTCTTCCTTTAGCAGTACCAAATCATCGGCGTATCCCAGAACCGGAATTTCATCACCCAAATTTAAACCTTCTTAGTACATGTCACTTTTTCTTTGATATATTCTAAAGCGACTTCGTCTACATCAATTTCTGTTATTAAGATTGCTATTAAGAAGTTTTTAAAAGAATATATTTTAAAGTATTCCGCGGAAATGACATTTTTAGTTTTATTTTCTTGTGGCAGAAGAACATACTGATTTTCTCCGCAGCCCGATCTCGACGTAAATCTATTCCTACGTGTTTAAATGGAAAAATATAAATTAACGGGAAATTGAATTATTTAAAAATAAAATGTAAATCATTTGGAAGCGAGATTTTTTTTCTCCCAAATTTCCCCGTTTTTGTCCCAGATTTTCGATTGATTCTTCGGTCCTATTGGTCGCAGCGTGATGTTATATAGCCTATAACCTTCCTCGATAAATGGACTATCCAACACAAAAAGAATTTTTCAATTAGAACTAGTAATTTCTGAGATTAGCGCGTTCAAACAAACAAACAAACAAACTCTTCAGCTTTATAATATTAGTATAGATTATTCTCGTTATACGCGATTCACAACCATGTTATCAGATTAACAACTGCCGTCGATTAAAAACTATCCGTACTCGCTGCTACAATTTTTTTTTTCTCTTACTCTGTATACGACAAGAACAGACTAAAGCGTCAAATACATAAACGTACAAAAGACATACTACTGCAGTAATTATGAAATGAAAAAAAAGAAATATTATTAGTTTGATATATTAGCATATAACCAAAATATTGTCATTTTGTATTTTTTCGTTAACCACTTAGTTTTGTTTTTTACTATATATTTTGTTTTTATTTTAATTGTTTTTTGTTTTTTTTTTAACTTTAATTATTTTATTAATTTTTATACAATTGAAACTTGTTTAAATGGATAAATGTATTGTTAGGTTCTTTTTTAATTAAAGTGATCCATTTTCACTATTACAGACTGACCAGCCCTGACATGGTTGTTATCACCTAGTGGATTAAAGCAATGTATCCCTTCACATTTAACAACACTTTAACTTAATATTAAAACAATATTTAATATTTGTTAGTGCAATATGAAGGAAATATGTAAAATGCTTATAAGAATGAAAAAACTAATGTTGTTTATCTTTTAATTTTAATATAAATGATGTTCATAGATCCCTTGAAAATGGCAAAAGGTCGAAACCTAGGATGAAGGAAAAAAGAAATAAAAAATGTTGAATGAAAATGGATCACTTTAATTAAAATAGAACCGAAAAATTTAATTATTTTGTTTTTAGTTTTTCCTACTGTTCTAAATGTAACATAGGCTACAATTACCACTAACCCCTACTGTACATATCCGTAAAAGTAACATGTAATCGGTGCAATTACCACAACATGTATAAAGTTTGTGGCATGTGGCCGTTTGTAAAATATTGAAAAATAAAAATCTCAATCTAAAAAAAAGTTATTTTATTTTTAATTATATTTTTCCCTATTTATTTATGAGGAGGTATTTTTATGTTTAAATATATTAAAAAAAAAAAAAAAAAACTGTATAGCACGAACTTTTGATTTATTCATTAGTTTTTGTTATAGAATGACATCCTATCAAGAAAAAATCTCTTCAAGAGACGGTCTTGCAGTTCTCCCTCAGGGTGTCGAAGAGCGGTATGTTGAGGTGGGGTATGTTGTCCTGGCCCCTGATCCAGGGTAGGTCCGAACGCTGGAGAACTTTAGCCCTCGCCATGTGGTACTGCTTTACCGGGTCGTTAGTCACGTTCACTGTTACCGGTAATATATTTTCTTCTATCTTCTCCTCCACTTGCTCTTCAAGGAATTGAGGCATAATCAGCCTCGTCCACAAATAAACTAACATATAAAATAATTAGTATGAAAGAAGAAATTCGAATGTCGTAAAGTTAATTGAAATTATTATTAGTGATTTACGACGAATAATCTGCATTATCAGTGACAAAATATCAGGCAATAAAAAGAATATTTTAGGAAAATTGTGTAAAATGTATAAAATATAAGTTCCCATATTTTATTTTCCTTTTTCAAGAGACTGCTTATTAATGTATCTTATAAAGCTCATGTTTATTAAAATGTAGTACCCTGTCTCATGTAGTTTACTTTAATTATAATAATTACAAATAAACAACTCAACTTAAAAACCGCCGTTTTCAGCTACCTCAACCCTTGCGTACGTTTCAACCAGAAAGGCCACTATTGTTCTTTCGGTAATTATTCTAAATTACATAAATATACTAAATTACTTCAAAATTATGAGTGATGCCATTGATTATCCTCACTGACAGGTGCATGGTCTAAAATTTTTAAAATAATAATGTTTAAGAACAAGTGAATGGACCTTTAGGATCACCTACAGCGGGGTGGCTAGCATAACAGCCTTCTATGCCAAAGGTCACGGGTTCAAACCCGCAGATGGTCCTAGGATTTTAAAGGAGTAAAAAATCCTTAGTTACACATAAAAAGGTCGTCCCGAGCTTGTGCGATGTCAGATACTCGTTAAACATCCCTATCTAAATTGAACCTCGATTAGCAAAATTTAGGAACCCCACTGTGACATCGTCCGATTAGCCACAGTATCATAAAGTGACGTTAAATAAATAAACAAACTTTTGTAACTTCGCATAAGATAATGAAAAATATTTAATATCATTATTTGAGTTAATATCTGCTTGTATCAGTTTTAAATATTAGTAATTCAATGATTAATTCGATAAGTAAAATAAAGTCCTGAAGACTGGTTCTGTTTTCGTAATACGGTGTAACTCTAAATATATTTTATATTTAGAACACTGCATTGGAGCGCGGATTGTACTGCACGGGAGCCTTTCTCGACGTGGAACAGGCCTTTGACCGAGTCTGGCACCCGGGACTGCTGTACTAACTCTGTATATTCCTCCCCCGAACATATTTCCTTATCCTCCAGTCCTACTTCTCTGATAGAACCTTTAAAATCAACCACAATAGTTCCTATTCATCCACTATTACTCAGTCTGCTGGAGTTCCCCATGGCAGTATCCTAGGACCCATTCTTTACACAGTCTATACAGCTGATATCCCAACCCATCCTAACACATTCCTTTCTACCTATGCCGATGACACTTGCGTGCTATCAGTTAATAACAATCCTAGTATTGCCTCTCAAACCCTCCAATCCCACATCAGAGACCTTGAGGTATGGTGTCAGAATTGGAGAATTAAAATCAACTCCAATAAATCCCACAAGATTACCTTTACCCTTCGTCGTAAACCAATGACATCCTGCCCTATAGTGTCCTTTAATGATAACTTGCTTGTCCCGGTTGAACAGATCCGTTATTTAGGCCTCCTGCTTGACAAACGTCTTACATGGAATCCGTATACAAGACTGAAAAGACAAGAAACTGCTCGCCGATTTCGGTAACTTAAACATTTACTTGACAGACGCTCTAACCTTTCACTTTACGACAAAAAACTCATCTACATGACTATTATAAGACCTATCTGTATTTACGAAGTTGATCTTTAGGGCTCCACTTACTTTGTCACCAATAAAATCATCCACAAAGACCTTAATGTTCCATATGTTGCTGATTTGGCCTGTACCAGGTATCACTCCTTCCATGAAAAACTCCACTCCCACTCTAATCCACTAGTTTCAATCCATGCTTCCACTTTAATTCCTGACAATCCACCGAGGCGTCTGAAAAGAAGATGGCCTCGAGACCTTCTTGTGTAGATTGACTACTAGAGTGCTGCCAATGGGCAGTTTCTCTTAATGTTTTTTTTTTTTTTGTTTTTTTTTTTCATGTGCTTTATGATTGTAGCATATTTACTTGATATCTGAACATACAGTTGTAAATTTCAACAAATAAATTTTAAAAAAAATACATTAGGGTACATGACAACTATCGTGGGATCTCTCTTCTTCCAGTATGCTATAAAATATTCTCGTCAATTCTAACTAGTGAATCACCCAATACGCTGAGGAAATTATCGGAGATTACCAATGTGGTTTTAGGCGGAATCGCTCGACTATTGACCAAATATTTTCCTTACGTCAAATATTAGAGAAAAAGTTGGAATACAACGGTGTAGTCCATCAACTTTATATCGATTTAAAAAAGGCTTATGATTCAATAGACCGTCAGAAGCTATATAACATCATGATTGAACAGGGAATACCTAGAAAGTTAGTAAACCTAGTAGAGATGTATTTGTCGGAAACATTACATAAAGTTAGAATCGGTCATAATTACTCCGAGAGTTTTGAGGTGCGATCGGGTTTGAAACAGAGTGACTCCCTTTCACCTGTGTTATTTAATATAGCTCTAGAATATGTCATTGAAAAGGTGATGTGTACCGAGAAAGGCTTAAATATGGGTGACAAGATTCCGGTTTTGGGGTATGCCGATGATCTGGTACTGCTAGGTGAAGACACGGAAACCATACACCTTCATACGAGTGTGTTAATAAAAACCGGTAAAGAAATAGGACTCGAATTAAATACCGAAAAGACGAAATATATGATCAGTAGCAGAAACGGTGTCGATCTTGGTGATATTGATGTATCAGGACATACTTTTGAACACGTAGAGAAATTCAAGTATTTAGGTTCAATTATAACTGGAAAAAATGAAATCCAGGAAGAAATAAAGTCCCAGTTAAAGGTGGGAAATGCGTGTTATTATTCAGTTGCTAAGTTACTTAGTTCGCGACTTCTATCTAAAATCTTAAAGTTTAGAATTTATAAAACTATTATTCTTCCAACGGCTCTTTACGGATGTGAAACATGGCCGCTTACTTTGAAGGATGAACAACGGCTTAAGGTTTTCGAAAATAAGGTATTGCGTAAAATATTTGATCCGAAAGAGATGAGGCCACTGGGAAGTTTAGAAGGTTGCACAACGCGGAATTGCGGAACTTGTATCCTGTGAATATAATTGAGCTGATTGCATCGCGGAGACTCAAATGGGCGAGTAAAGTTGTTGAGCTCGATGACGAACGGATTCCGAGAAAGTTGGTATTTGCTGATCCGACTGGTAGGCGTCCGAAAGGTAAGCCGAAGCGTAGATGAGAGGATTACATTAAGGCTGATCTCGGGGGCTTGGGCTTGAATGGTGAACATTGGACGAGTCTGTGTAGGCGGAATTTGGTGGTATCGGCATCGAACCTTCGGGTTCGCTAAGCCTATTATTATTATTATTAGGGTACATGAAAACTTTTTGTAGGCAAACACCCTAATCTTCCACTTAAATAGAAAAGCCTCATTTACATGGCTATCATAAGGCCACTCTAGACATACGTCGCTGAGCTTTAGGGATCTGATAAGCCATCGAACCTTACAATGTTCCGTAAAATCCTTAATGCTCCTTATTTTGTCACGAATAAACTCATCGATCATGACATCAATGTTCCGTATGTTGCTGATTTGGACCAAACTAGCTTTCATCCTTGCCATGAAAAACTTCATTTCCACTCTAACCCATTAGTTTCAACCCTTGCTTCCTCTTCGATTCCTGATAATCCTCCGAGAAGTTATCAAAGATGAGGTCCGCGAGACCATCTATTTAGAATAATTATTAGAGTGCTGCCACTGAGTACTTGAGAATCACGATATTTTTATTATATTTCTAAAATATTTACTTGATATAAACATATATATAAAAAAAACAACTAATAATTCAACATAAGTAAATTAAACAACTGTAAATGATAGATGGAAGCTATTAAATTACAATTATTATTAGTGTCGCAATGGAGGTAAAAGAAATGCTAAGATCCCTTCTACTCGATAGACCTTGATTTCGGATTCTTTTTCTTCAACCATCTGTCTGCTCCTTCACCGTTCTAACCCTAGTCCAGGAAAGAAAGGCTAAAAATGGATTTGTGTCAAAACAAGTTTGAGTCTAACTGAGTTTTTTTTTTATTTGAGCGTAATTGTTTTTATTTATGTTTCAAGTAAAATCCGTAGAACAAATAATAAAAAAATCCATTTGTGTACCGTAAATAAATGTTATACCAAATTGTCTACTAAACGAAAAAAGAATCATTGAAATCAGTTTAAAAATTGCAGAGATATAGCGTTTTGGATTTAGCAGTGGTGATAGACATTTTTCCTTCGAATTGTTTATTGTTTTTCATATTAGTTAACTGTCTTTAAATAGCTTTATAAATATAAACGGCTATACCTAATTTTGTTATTTAGGAATAATAAACCATTGTTTAATAATTTGTAGGGTTTTTAAATATATAAATTTTCCAATAATTGCTTACTCTATGATAATATCACGGTGCATATGATGGTATCTCATAGGTATCACGGTGCACATTATCTCAAATGTGTCCGATTTTCGGGCTGTGGTAAGTGCTCTTAGACACATTAATGGCAGTCTAATGGTTTAACAATTATGATGTTTGAAATAAATTGGATTGGAGAAAATAAGGTTAAGTGGTTACAAAAAGTTTCAGAGCTTTCTCCACAAGTGTAGTCGCAAGGTACTATTTCCGAAATAGGTTCTTCTTGATGAGTCTTGGGTTTATTCATTTTCCACTTCCGTTCCTCGAAGGTTGGTTTTTCTCATTTAAATTCACCCGGCAATTTAGGATATAGAAGAGGAAATGAAAGTAATAAATGACACTTTCTACACTTTCAAGACTTATTAGGTCTATTATAGGTCAATGGGATAATCGTTGAGATACTTATGAGGAAATTAAATAAAGGGATTAAGAGATAAGAATAAAGTAAAATTAAGTGTGGGCTAAGAAACATAATTAAAGAAATCGTTGGTTTCTTTTAAGTACCTACTTCCTCTGTAGTTGCTTCACTCCATTTTGATATGATTCTTTACATTGTTGGTAATTCAATTTTAAAATTAGACGAGCGGCGGGGTATAGTGGACAGAGCACTAGTCCACTTTTCTCCGGGTATTTGGTTCGAATCCCGACTGTGACAGAATATTATTTATTATGTTATTTCAGCCGTGATGCGATCCTGGGAGACTCTCCCATCCTTATGGAGACTAGCCTGAGACAAACCCAGCCTCTATAAAATGAGTAGCCAAGAATGAGGAAAAAACTTACGATACTGAGCGTGATCTCGACCGAATTACCTTATTCCACGACCGTTAGCCTAGAAACGATACGAATCTCTATATGTACTCAGTCCAAGACCCTTCATGTGTTGTAGAGCTACAGGTTTTTTTTTCTTTCACTTAACTATATATGACATATATATTATATGGGAAACATTGCGATCGTGAAAATTTTCAAGTTTAAGTTTTCAACGAAAATACACGTTTTAGGGTCTAATGGTAAATAAAAAGGTCTGTGTGTCCGTGGTAAGTCTAGCACAAAAACGATAAGTCGTACTAAACCAAAGTTTCATATTTAAGACAACCTTATATACTTATACCTTATATAAGGCTGGTTTTCATTAAAATCAGCTAACCAGGAGAGCCACATTACACCATGCATTATGCACATTTTTGAGATTTTCTCAAAAAACGGCTAAAACGATTTTTAATAATATTAATAAGCTTTAAGTTTCATTTTGATTGAAATAGACTGACAGGATTAAATACCGATATTTTAAATTTTCTTCCTCTAAAGTACCTTTAATTTTGTAGATTCCATAATAATAATAACTATATTATCTTGTTACCATTGAAAAAAAAACAGGTAAATATATGAGTTGAAAAAATTCAATATGTAACTGAGAAATATTTTTTTAACGCAATTTTTCGGTTTTGAACATAAGAACGGTAATATACATGTATAATATACCGTTATAATATAAAGGCTAAAGATTTTATAAAAAATATTATCTTATACGGAAATTTGTAAAAGTTGATAAAGAGTGATGACATCCGATAAAACTAACTGATTATGGGATCACTTGTAGCTGGGTGGCTAGCGTAACAGCTTCCCATGCTAAAGGTCACGGGTTCAAACCCGCAGGTGGTCCTAGGATTTTTTAATGGGAGTAAAAATCCTTAGTTACGCCGTCCTTCGGAGGGGACGTTAAAAGGTGGTCCCGAGTCTGTGCGATGCCATGTACTCGTTAAAGACCCTATCCTAATAGAACCTGCATAGGCAAAATTTAGGACTCCCACTGTAGCATCGTCCGATTAGCCATAGTAGCATAAAGTGACGTTAAATAAATAAACAAACAACCTAACTGATTGTTTTAGATAATAATATAATCGATTTTTTAATAAAACATATGTTTCCATAGAAATTAAATTAAATTAATTCTTCACAATTTGTTTACCTCTATATTTATTTTAAAATTCTAAAATTGAATTTAACAACGCAGATAAGTGACAGTCGTGTGTTGCGCGCACCAGATGTTTGTATTTAAAATTGTATTAAGTACAAACCTAAACGAGTCAACGCAAAGGACTATGATGACATGAATAACTTACAGAGAAACTGCCTAGTGATAGCAGTCCAATAACAAGAGAAGAATGCTTTTAGCCCTTTTTCTTCCCATACCCCTACGATAAAGCGAAGAAGGTTTGAAACACCTGCGTTAGAGCGGAAATCAAGCGAAACCGGTAATATATTAAACATTAAGGTCGTTTTTCATCGTATTGTTTCTGTCAAAGTAAGGATCGTTGAGGATCAAACAAGGAATCGTAGGAATTGGTTACAAGAGGAATCCAAAGATTGATTAGACCTATAACATCCAAATAGGCTTTATAGTGGTTATGTAAATGGGCTTCTTTCAATATCATGGGGGCTAAGTCCAATTGGTGACAGGAGTAACATAAGATCTTATTCTTTTCATGAATACGATTTATGAGTGCAATCACGTTTGCTGCCCCTCACTGTATGAGAAAGCACATAGATAGATATTCAAACCTACAGTTATAAATTGTTGTGATAAATTTACTAACAAAAATATCTTCATAAAATAAAAAAAAATGTTCGTGAAGACTTAAGACCATTTATCAACATATAGTTTGTAATCCACTTCATTCTATTACGCTTTCATTTCTCTCACAGATATCTATTTGATTGATTAATGAAAATTACATAAAATTATTATATTATATAATATAGAGAAAAACAATTAGGTTCGAATAAATATTTCTCGTTAGTTTAAGCATATTATAACATCCCTTCAAGCGAAAAGAAATTATGGTTTCCTAAAACAAATACATCTACACATTTCCAGCCATACCTGTGTCGCCTTTCTATATTCATTCATATTTTATGGGGCCATCAAAGTTAAAACAGATAACTGAACGGTTCACTAGTTACCATGGAATGTGCAAAATCCTCACCGTTAGTGCACAGCCTATCATCTAAGAAATAATAGACCATGTGTGGATTACTGTAATAATTTCTAATTTTCCTATATTTACCAGCAAAAGATCCTCAATTAACCACAAGAACTGACCTTGGGTAATCAAACCTCGAATTTTCAATTACACTTAAAATTTTCCCCTTTCTCCTATTACACTCTTGACCGGTTATTCCGGCTCAGTAAGAGCTTTTAGTTCGGATCCTTTGAATCAGGCATTATCTATCCACCTCATAGAAGTATTCATAAGGAATCTGCTTTCTGCTAAAAACAATATATAACAAGACCAGAAAAGAATCTTGTCGTACGAAGATGTCGAAAAACATTTAAGATAGACATAGAAAAACATTGCGTATAGAATAGAATAGAATAGAAAAATAATTTTTATTCTGGGACTGGGTCCCTTAAGAACAATATGATATGTACAATTAATATATACAATGTGTCTGGCCACAAGACCAAAGGATTATAATTAATTCTTATTTACAAAGCTTTAAGAAGAAAAGTAAGATACAATAAAACAAAAGAGTAAAATAAATTAATAACTTCTGATATGTTGAACAATACTTAATATTGAAACTGATTCATAATAATTGATCGATATAGAAACATGAACAATAAATAATAAATTTTCTTTTTGAATAGATATTTGATTTGAAATATCAGGCTTGTGGAGCGTCTGTTTGGGTAGGGGGTTAAAAGACATCTAATATTTTTAAATGGTTGTGAGGTTAGTATTGCTGCAGGAATCGATGAAAAAAAGATCTGGTAGGTGCAACACACGACTATCACTTACCACCGTTGTTAAAATCAACTAAAGAAGTTAGTTTATCGGTTTTTCATCGATTTCCATTAACTTTTAAAATTTTGAGGATAAGATAATACTTTTTCTGAAATTTTTACCTTTCCAACGGGATAGGATAAGTCTATATTACATTTTTTATGTTCAAAAACACTAAAATTGCTTTATTTTATTTTTTAATTTTTCTAAAAGTTTTTCCTATGTTAACACTTAAATGAGCAAACCTTGAATTCCTTTTGTTAATTATTTATTATATTTCATAACCATTCACATCATCTATCAACGTTTCGGGGTTGTTTCCCCATTCTCAAGATATTATGTGCTTATCTAAAAGTTCTTCTATTTTTTTTTCTTCAAATTTGATGAATTATTGGTCATATGGTTGGTGCTAATTTCCATATTTAAATATAGTTTCTTTTCTAATTTTTCTGGAAGCTTTTCTTAATATTAACACTTAAATGAGCAAACCTTAACTTACTTTTATTAATTATTTATTTTACACGAATATCACTTACCTCCGTTGTTAAAATCAATTAAAGAAGTTAGTTTATCGGTTTTTCATCGATTTCCATTAACTTTTACAATTTTGAGAATAAGATAATATTTTTTCTGAAATTATTACCTTTCCAACGGTATAGGATAAGTCTATATTACAGTTTTTATGTTCAAAAACACTAAAAATGCCTTAAAAAAATATTTTTGCTCCGTTCTGTTGTTATTGTTGTTTTGGTTTTATGGGCAAAAAACTGTGAGTGGTTATTATTGCCCAAAACATCTTCAGAAGACGATTAACTTACCTATGATGAGGAAAAAAAAAAAAATACTAAATCAATAAGAATAAAACAGAACAATAGGAGCAATAAACATTATGATTTAATCGGAACTGCAAACACGATGATTACAAACAAAAGGTAAAAAAAAATAATAATAATAAATAAAAAATAAATAAATAAAAAGTATGAGTGAAATATCAAAAAGTGCGTAAAATAACCTGAATATGTTAAATGGGGTTATGTAGACGAATGTTCTTCACCAATTGATTGACACCGTCGACGGCCCGATCATTATCGCTCAATGCCTCCGAAACTTTGCGTGGTATGCTACATTTTACAAATTCCCTACTGTAACGAGGACACTCTTCAAAAATATGACTTACTGTGAGAGTCACATTACACAGTTGACATCGAGGTGGATCCCTTCGTGCCATGAGGTGCTCATGAGTGAAACTATCTCCTCACGCCTGTACTTTCTTGATAATGGGACCCAGTAGCTGATGGTCGGTTTAACATTTTTCAATTTGTTGTTTCCTCCGTTCTTCTTTAGTTGGATATCGTAATCATTCAAATTATATATTTATCCGTTTTTTATCAGTGCTAATAAGACGATATGGTTGTTTTTATAAAATCTACAAAATTAATGATACGTTAGAGTAAGAACATTTAAAATATCAGTATTCAAGCCCTCTCAAACTATTCCAATCAGAATGAAACTTATATGGCATTAAAACCCATTATATTTTACATCGATATAGGAAGTTTTTGAGAAAATCATTAAAAAGTGCGAAATGCATGGTATAAAGTGGCTCTTATTATAGGAATCGTATAATTTTCTTAAACATGCAATTTCAGTTTTGTAGGTCTTTTCGTTGTCGCGATAGACTTACCACACACACACACAAACAGACCTTTTTTTCGGGAATTGGTTATCTGGACTCAGGGAACCCTACAACGTTTATTTCAGTTGAATACTGGTATTCGAAAATTTTCACGATCGCAATAATTTCCCTTACTATAAAGTGAAAGTAAAAAGGTCAGAGAGACTGAAAAAAATCCATCAGCACGATAACTGGACCGACTCAGAACAGGATGACAGAATAAAGGCGTAATGAAAGATACTTCAAGAAAAATAACATAAGGAATCTTATTAGACCCACTGAAAGTACGGGCATTCTAGGTTTCGGTTAAGCATTCTCTTCTATTAACGCAGTATATTTCTGTTCTTTTCATAAGCTAGTTCGTTTAAATAAAAATAATAACAATTATCTTTATAAAGAAGATTTAAAAAATTTCTTAACTGGTGGATTTATTCTTACATAGAGGAAATGGAAAGACGAAAAATTTTAAAATTTGTCAGCCAACCTCCAAATAAAAGTTTTTGTTTTTTAAAGTGATTTATTTTGCTCGTTTCTGTAAATTATTAGATGACAAACAATGAGTTCTCGCCCCTCCATATGCAAAATCTATTTTTAGTCTATATCTTCTAGCAACTACTGATTATTAAAAAAAATAAAGAACCCAAAAATCATATGAATATTCACTGTCGGAAAGTCTGGCTACTACAATTAAAACTATTAATAAAAGATACTTCAGTATCTGTAACGTTAATAAATAAATAAATTCTTAATTATCCTGGGACAAGTCTCTTTAGAATAAAATTAACACTATATATAAAAAATGGCCTTCAGAGTCTTAGAGTAACTAAATAAAATAAACAAATTAATTAAAAATAGTAGAGAACAAACATTAGCGCCGCCTCTAAAAAAGCGCAGCCACTCCCCACACTGCGGGAGCAGCCTAGGAGAAGGCACTCCGAAGATAACACCCGGGTGGACGTGACTCGATAGCTTTGGTCGGCAGCACGTCTAGGGGAAGGACACCCTGATCGAAAATCCCCGGTCCTCCAGGTTGGGGGTTGTCGTTCGGGTTAGCTGCTCATCGATGGAAAAATCAGCCTGCTAAAAGAAATCAGCGTGGAGCCTCGGATATATCGGACGGTCTCTCTGGCAGAAGACATCGGAAACGGACACGTACTATTCATTTGGGAACCTGGAACGTACAGAATCTCAACAACAAGCGAAATGATGTGCTAAAGGAAGTTGAACGTTCAGCGCTGGATCTCGTGGTGTTGACTGAAACAAAGATAAAAGGGAAAGGTCAGGAGCTCCTTGGAGAATATATGCATCTGTGGAGAAAGATAAGAGAGCTAGGGCTGGAGTGTCATTTCTGGTCAAGAGGAAGCACATGCGAAGAATAACCCATTGTGAAAAGATCTCAGAGAGGCTTATGCGGGTGGACCTTGACCATCTTGGCGGAAAACTTGTGGTATTCGGTGTATATGCACCCGGAAATAATGAGTCTCCGGATGTGAAGGACGCTTTTGAGGAGGAACTCAGAGCTTCTCTCGAGAAGGTGAATGACGACAAAGAGATTATCATTCTGGAGGACTTCAACGCTCGAGTTGGATGTGAGATTGGAAGCCGAGTGGTTGGGCGCTATGGAGAGAAGATTGTCACCGAAAATGGAAAGCGACAACTCGATATATGCGAATCTTTCGATCTCACGATTCAAAATACCTTCTTCAAACACAAGTGGATCCACCAAGCCACATGGAATAAACCAGGATTCCAGTCTTCAATATTGGATTACGTAATCTCCAAACAACAAAGCACATTAAAGGTGGAAGATGTACGTGTGTTCAGAGGCTGGGAATGTGGAAGCGATCACTATATGCTGAGGGCCAAGATTTACCTTCCTTGGATTGCAGAGAGGAATAAAAGGAAAGGTGAAATAACGACGGAAGCAGAATCCATTCCACAATATCGGCTGGATTTACTGGGAGACCCAAGCATCCCAAGCATCCGGGACCTGTAAAAAAGTCGACTGGAAGCAAAGATTGACGTTAATGTTGGAGTGGATGCCTCAGAAAAATATGCACATTTAAAAAAATGCATACATGAAGCTGCGGCTGAGACCCTCGGTGTGAGAGAAGGACGTCCTAAACCGGACTGGTGGTCAGATGAGGTGAGAAGGTGTATAGATCTGAAGAAATTGGCGTACCAGAGATACCTCTCCTCAAAAAATAACGACGATTGGGTCACCTACCGAAGATTGAATAAGGAGGTTAAGAGCCTTGTGGTGTGCGAGAAAAATGCGTCATGGGAGAGGTGCTGCCGACGTATAGATAGCACATTGGGGTACAACAGGGTCAAATAATTCTGGGGTATTTTAAAGAAGCTGAGGGCACCTAGAAAAGGAAATATTCTTTCACCAATCGGCCAAGAAGAGTGGAAGAAACATTTTGAAAATCTCCTCAGAGAAAGCCGCACCCAGTTTATGGTAGAAGAGAGAGCTATCAGAACGCCGGAAGCTGGAATACAGGTCACTAAGGAAAAACTGATTCAGGCCCTAAAAATCTCTAAAAACGGAAAGGCTCCTGGGCCAGGCGGGATATCGATGGAATTGCTAAAATGTGGGGGTAATAAGATGGTGAGCCTGCTTCTTGACATGATAAATTTGATATTGAGAGGAGAAAGGATTCCTGACGACCTCCGGACAGGCTTCATATCACCCATATTCAAGAAAGGTGACAGAAAGATATGCCGAAACTACAGGGGCATATGTGTGCAGAGCTCGATGAGCAGAGTTATGGGAAGACTACTCCGTGATAAATTAGAGGATGCTTTCTTCACCCCAGAGGAGCAGGCAGGCTTCACAGCGGGGCGCTCCTGTAATGACAATATCTTCGTCCTCAGGCAGCTCATTGAAAAATCTCGGAAAATAAACCAGGAGCAGCAGAATGTGGACCGCATTGAGAGAGGCGGGCATCAATAGCACCTTAATAGAAGCTGTGAGACACCTATACCGAGATGATATCATCCGAGTGAAGATTGGAAAGCGGCTATCGGAGCCTTTCTCGGGAACTAAGGGTCTGAAGCAAGGATGCAGCATGGCGCCGACTCTCTTCAAAATTTACCTTCACATGTCTGTAAGGCAATGGTTTGACCAGTGTGGAGATGTAGGACCCTTTATCGACGATGAACAGCTGGTCTCCCTTTTCTTTGCTGATGACCAGGTTGTGTTTGCTCGGAGGAAGGTGTACCTGGAGATGATAATGTGCTCTCTATGGGATTGCTACGAGTCCATGGGACTCAAAATAAACTTCGAAAAGACCGAATACATGGCTATAGGCGCTGAAAATGACGGTGATCTAAATGTTGACTCGGAGACATGTACAAAGGTGAATGTCTTTAAATATCTAGGATCGTACCTGGACTCCTCTGGGTCATCAGAAACTGATGTTAGGAAAAAAGCAGAGCAAGCTCGAAAAGCCACACGCATGCTGCATCCGGTTCTGTGGAATAGGACGATTTTAAAGGAAAATAAACGAAGAAACTTCCACACCATCGTCGAGCCCATCTTAACGTATGCAGCCGAAACATGGACCATGTCATCCATGCTATATTCCAAGCTTCAAGCAGTGGAAATGGACTTTTGGCGAAGATGTATACGTGTTACAAGAGGGGACAGACTTCGGAATGATATTGTTCGGGAGAGAATGGAAGTTCGCCAGTCTGTTAACAGCAGAATTGGACAGCGAAGACTAAGGTGGTATGGCCATGTAAGGCGAATGCCTACAGAGCGTTGGCCGAATCGAGTTTTGGACTGGCAACCGCCAGGAAGACGGAGACGAGGACGACCCAGAGGTAGATGGATTGGTGGAGTTGAAGAAGAAATGGCAGGTCGAGGTCTTTAGGATGGAGATTGGCAGGACCGCGACCTCTGGTGCTCTGCCCTGATGTAAAAGGCAACCCACGTTGGAACGCCTATAAAAGGAAGTAATTAAAAATAGTAGAGAACAAACATTAGCAAATAAGTAGAAAATTAACAATTCAGTTATGGCTGAGTGGTCTGGAGATTAAAAAAATAAGCGGGATTTGAAGGTAGGAAAAGAGTTAGATTGACGGATAGAAAGAGGAAGAGAATTCCATAAGGTTAAGGAACGGATAAGAAACTATCTGTCTAAATGTGATGACAGGTGGGCCGTAGTTATAAATCTGAAGGCCTAGAGCGGGTATAACAGGAATGGACAGAGGATTTGAATAATAGGAGGTCGAAAATATACGATGGATAACTTGGTAAAGGAATGATGCCAGGAACTTGTGACGATTGGAAGGGTAAAGCCACCTCAACTCGCCGTAAAATTCAGAGACGATGAGGTACCTAGGGACTCCTTAGATAAATCGAACGTTATGTATATAAATAAAGTTATTCGGACTATAAAACAGAAATATAGTTTCCACTCCCTTGATTAAATTAAAAGACCACACATAAAAATCACGCTAGAATCGAATAAAGAAACAAAAGCAGCTAAAAAGCAATGCCAATGCTTAATTATCTTCTGTGGAGCTGAAATATTTTAACAAAAATCAAAAGCTGACCAAAAAGAGATTGATAAAAGGTTTAATGTCCTTGGTTCATTCAGTTCCTTGCAGTAAAAATATTTTTTAGGTTATTAGCAAACTTATCGGAATGGTCAGAAATAACAGCATGGCAGGATGTCCTAGATGTAATGGGCTTATATGGTATGAATGTTATAAAAGTAGTATTTATGATAACAGGATAAGAAAGCTCAGGTCTGGAAGGAGAGGATGGCAAACAGAGAACGTGTACCTGGAAGTATGGGTTGGTGCTGTGGTTGGAGTTTGGTTTGAGAAATTTATTTTTTTATATATTTGTCCAACTCTCAAAACTCTCATTTGGTATATCTATATTGTCATCAAACAAATTAAAGACACTACTATTTATGCTCCAACTAGAGGAAGAGGGACGCGTTATTCTACAGGCTACCATCCCACTCTTGTCTGAGGGTCAGTATCAATTCGAATCTAAACCTGTGAAAACTATCCGAAGTATTGTAATCTTTTCAAATTTTAAATGTCCTGAAGATCTAAAAGATTCATACATTCGAGGCAATCATTTAATGTTCCTAAAGAGCCATGCGGATCCAGGTTAAAAAAAGATCTAATCCCGCAGTTTAATAGTTTAAAAATATAAATACTGTATTATATAAATATTACTAATCCTATTTCTCTTAAGCTGGAATAGGAATAAAATATATTAATGAACCATGAAATAATATTTGTTTAAAGTTCACTCACCAAAAGCAATATAGAAGATTAATAAAAAGATTAAATAGATCTTCCCATACTTCAATGGTTCTAGGCTCAGTTTGATTTTTGGAATTAATGCCATAAGATTGACTAACGATAAATAATAGATAAGTTGGAGAAGGTATTTACAAACAACATAAATGAAGTCAATAAAACCACTGTTACCTCTTGATCAATATCATGCGTAACCATGGTTTCGTCTATTTATTTTTATAGATTAATTATTCAAATAGAATTTGGTTTTACTCTATATACATTCATGTTACAGATAATAAAATTACTAATAGATAAAGAAACACGTTGTATGAGCGTTAGGTCAACCAGGATTTATTTTCTGAGGAAGAAATTTATTAAGGTACAATACCTAAGTCCAAAATAAATCATTTTATACATTAGACAATAATGCTGAACTGATGCAGAAAATCATGGCCAAAGGTTGAACAAATAAATCTATAATTGAGACGTTGATTTCCAAAAGGTACTATATCCATTCTAGGAAATTTTACAGAAAGCGCGAAAATCTCTCATTGCTATATTATTAAACTAGCTAATTTGGGTCTTTTTGCATTAAAATTTAGAATTATTTTTTTACCATAATAATAACATCATATTAAAGTTATGAAATGAATTTTTTTAGAATGATTTGGAACGAAAATAAATGCGTAATTAGTACATTTAGAAAATGACCGCATTTCTAAATCGCGTTTTTTTAAGGACTTGAGAATTCGTTTGATAACATCAAATAGAATATTTAGATATAACTAAATGACGAGAATACAAACATGTAAAAAAATCAATTTCGTAAAAAATGTCCTTTTGTACCTTTTGGAAATCAACGTCTCGATTGCAAAAACTTATTTAAAAAATGCTATTATGAACTTATTACAAAATATTAAGGAAATTTTGTAAGGAGTAAAAAAATAAAATTGAAATACCTCACAGTACCTTTTCACGAAAATACTCTTTCCGTAGATTGATTTTACATTAATTTTATGTGTTTATTTTTCACATTTTCTGAAAATCCATTTAGAAAAAATCTTATATCAATAAATTATTTTAAAATTTCTCTCTCTCTTTGGTATAAACAATATTTTACATATTCTATGTTTACAGTTTTGTCTGTCATCGACTATGATCCACTAGACCAGTGTGGGAAGGAGATATCAATATAAATGGGAGCTAAAGTAGATAGCACTTAAAATTTCAATATTAGATTTGACAACCAGTATAAAGTTCCAATAAGAAAACCGAATGATGATCTCAGAATTGTTAGGAAATTGTGGGAATATGGAAAATAGGGAAATCGAAAAACTGTTACAACGTATAATAATATTCATGTCGGCATTAGCATAACATTACCAAACTGGGTAATGAATTTCAGTGAAAACGTATAATGTTTTGAGAGACTGAGGAGGATAGGGAAATGTATTAATTAGCCACCCTAACTGCCCCACTGCCCGTCAACACAGCTTTATTTACTCAAAGCAATTTCAGTTCACTGCATTTCGGTTTCCAGCGGTTGTTGTGTTTAAGGTGTATCTTCCTACTTGTTTCTGTCAGTGCTAAAATACTCGGAAGTAAACACTGACAGGACTTTGACGTTCACTCTGCATCTATAAATACATACATAAGGACGTATATTGAAAATAGATTAGACAATGATCTTATAATAGAATATTTGTTACTAATAGACAATTAAAAGAAATTTGATGATTTATTTTATTATGTTATACAATGTTTAAAGCTGAGAAATTTTTATCTCTCAAGAATAATTTCATTTAAGCACAATATCGAAATGAAGGAGAGGCGTGGCCAAGTCGATAGAGCATTAGTATTCTGTTCCCCAGGTGCTGGATTTGAATCCTCGCTGTGACTGGATATTATTTATTTAATTATTTCAGCCGTGAGACGACCTAGGGTATGGAGACCCTCCTGGGCAATACCCAGTCTCTATAAAGTAGGGTACCCAAAATGGGAAAAACCCTGACGACTGAGCGTGATCTCGGCCGAATCCTCTCATTGAAGGTCGTTGGCCTAGAAACAGTATTTCTCTTATTTACTGAGCCAAGACCCCTTATGGTTGTAGAGGTACACGAACAATATCAAAATAAAATAATTTAAACTATTACAATATTTACAATTTGTATTCATTTGTTATATTTCTATAGTTATATTTTATTTATGTATTTATTTTGTTAAGAAAGCTTATTTTTTTATTACATTCGAATACATTTATTTGATTTATGTATAAGTGGATTAATTTTGTGAAAACTCAATTCCATTTGTATAGGCTAGCCTAAAACAATAAAGAATATTTATTATTTATTTTGTTTGTTAAACAATACAAAATATATTCATATAAAATAGAATTGGTCTAGAAGCAGGAGGGTCCTAGAATAGCGAAAGGTAATATGCAAAAAATACACCCCTCCACCTCTAGAGCCCGAATAGCACAGCCTTTAGAGGATTCAAGGAATAAGACATAGAAGAAGAATGATACCCTAAAGCCCTGGATATCTCAACCATCAAAATTTAGCCATGAAAATGTTTTGTATATGTATGTATGTCAGTAAATTGGAAAACACATAGCCCTTTTAAAAAGGATTCCAATTGTATTTCAAAATTACCAAAAATGGATAATTATCTTAATTAATTACTCATGGAATCCAGGCAATTTAAAACCATATTTTTAAATGGTAAACATCCGCACACTAACTGAAACGACAAGAAATGCTCGCCACTTTCGGTTACTTCAACACTTACTAGACAGGAGCTCTTACCTTCCACTTAACTACAAAAGACTACATCTACATGACATCATAAGACCTATCTGGATTTACGGAATTGAGCTTTGGGGCTCACTAAACCATCAAATTTTTCCTGTCTTCAATCCTTACAATCCAAAATCCTTCCGAAAAATCCTCAACGCTCCTTACTTTGTCGTAACAATTCGTAAATAAGCTCATCCTTAAAGACCTTAATATTCCTTATGTAGCTGATTTGGCCCGAACCAGGTATCAATCCTTTCATGACAAACTCCATCCCATTCTAACCCACTAGTTTCAATCCTCGCTTCCTCGTCAATTCCTGAAAATCCTCGGAGGTGTCTGAAATGAAGATGGCCTCGAGACCTTCTAGTTTAGAATATTTTTAGAGTGCTGCCGATGGGTAGGCTTACTAGATTTTACTAGATGTGTTGTACAATACAGTTGTAAATATGAATATATTTTTTTTTTTAATGGATAAACATGGCACGTCAATATTTTATACAATACACGACTATATTACTGTGTTAAAATATTTGATAATACTTCTTTTGAATTTCTTTCTTTTCTTTCCTACTAATAGCAAATCAATATTTCAACTAAATAAAATGCGCTGTCCTTCATTTTTCCAGAGGTTTATTAAATGCTTCATTTCTGTGCTAAAAATAAAAATTAAAATTTATTTTTATCCATATTTCCTTCAAATTCGACGTTTATATATCTTTTTTTTTTTTTTTATTATTACTAACAGTGAGTGTTGCGTAATTGTTTAATTAAAGACGTTATGCAGACAGAAATGGCACGTTAAGCTAAGCCATTAAAAAAAAACTCACATGAAAGTAGGGGTTTGGACTTGAAACATGTATTTCAATTTAAAAACGGGTTTGAAAATAGTCCGATCACCACACTTTCCCTCGCTATGTATTTTCTAAAAAGGAAATTATTGTACCATTAAATAAGGAAGTTTATACATTATTTATGCATTGAAATTCAGAGCTGCCGGTAAAGTAAAATAATTATATTATTACTAATACTTATTTCTGGAAATCCAAAGAAATACTTTTTCATTTCATTAAGGATTAAGCCTAATGAGCAACATCACTTACCCTAGATTGCGCATTGTAAATCTACTCTTCCACTTGGCCGGTTCAATGCCTACATGTGGCCAATGCTAGAGGCTAGCGAAAACATACCTAATTAAGAACCTAGTTACTTGGAGCATGGGAACAGAAGAAAGTTGTGTCGCTGTAAGTATTCATCTGGTGAAGTTAGCCAAGGAAAGTGACCAATAGGGAGCCCTCCATCTGACCTAAATCTGGGGCACTTTTGCAGGTAATACGCAGGATCAACATTCTTCATCTTCAAATCTCCCTAATTACACGTCATTCCGCTAATAGGTGTAATTCTTAACCTCGGCGTTTCTTCTACGCCTATCTTAAAGAGAGTCATTAAACACCTCAATATTTCTCGGAGGTCCAACTTTCTTTGCTAAAATAATATCGCTACGTTAAGTATCATATATTTACGAAAGTTCGCCGAAGAGAGAAAGTTTGACGCAAAAGACAAACTGGACAGAATGTATTTATTTCTGTATTATCTAATGCATTGTACGACAGGGACAGTTTTTAAGAAGGGGTATATATATATATATATATATATATATATATATATATATATATATATATATATATATATATATATATATACACATATACATATATATTGTGTTGTTTCACATGAAATGTTCGTTTTTATAGTTTCTGAAATAAATAAAGGATTTTGCAGGTCTCTGTTGTTTTGTTCCGAATGTTTACATATTTAAAGTAAACAGTTACTAATCATGTACCTTGTATTATAACCATTAGCTTCCCAATCAATTACCCACTTTTTAGTATACCTCCAAATATGAACATGAAAACATGAGATTTTCGAGTAATATTTTTGTACGAGTTTAAACTCGGCCATTCAGCAGCTGAGGCCGCTAGAAGTATTTGCAAGACGTTCGGGGAAGGAAGTGTTAATGAACAAACCATTCGCCGTTGGTTTGTTAAGTTTTCAGCTGGGGATACTGACTTGGATATCTTGTCCCCGAGGAAGACCTCCGTCCGTAATAGACAACGATGTCCTCAAACATACAGTTGAAGGAAACCCCTACCAAACAGTTAAAGGACTCTCAGCACTACTAAATGCAAGTGCATCTACCGTTTCCAGACATTTAAAGTGTATTAGGAAAGTAAAAAAGCTCGATACATGGGTACCTCATGATCTCACTGAGCGGCAGCAAGACCCCATGTTTTCAAAACATACCGTGCAAAAATTAAAAGAACTGAACTACGAAGTTCTTCCGCACCCACCATATTCTTGTCACTAACAGATTACCACCTGTTCAGGAATTTAGACAACTTCGTCAAAGGAAAACTTTTTGAAAATTATGATCAAGTGAAAAGTGCGTTTTCAGATTTTGTTTCACTTCAAAGCTCAGAGTTTTTCAGTTCGGAGATAAAAAAGTTGGTGTTACGTTGGGAAAAATGTGTAGAAAAAGAAGGTAAATACTTCGAATAAAATTATCTTGTTGTCATATCGTATGTTTAATAAAAATCCTTTACCTGTGACACAACCAATATATATATATATATATATATATATTATATATATATATATATATATATACACATTATATATACAGCTTCAATTTAATCAAACAAGCTTATTATGTGACATAAATCACAAATATTGGTACCAGTAGGTATTTTTTAATATTATAAAAATGGTAAACAGCCTTATCTTTTTTGAATTAATTTTTTTTAATTCTTGGTAGCCATTTTGAGATGGAGAGGTAATTCCCAATTTTCTTCTCTATTCTCACCTGGATCCACCATTGTAACGTAATTACTATTATTTTTTAAATTCAAGGACATGGCCTAAAATACAGCTATGTAGAAAACATGTGCAAATAAGAACAATAACCACCTTATTGGTTAGTTGACCCACTTTTCTTATTTTTAAATTAAATTATTAACGTTTTTAATAACATTTGTTCCTAAAGGTCCAATAAAATCCTGAATTAGAACGATGTTCTAAATTGTTAATTTAAAGGACTGGCAGAAATAAACAGCTAGTAATAGATAAAATTAAGTTTTATTTTATTTTTTTACAAAAAAACGATATATTTATAGAATTGGAAGTAAATAATACCTTTATATATATATATATATATATATATATATATATATATATATATATATATATATATATATATGCCGGAATAGGTGGGTTAAATCAATGATTAATGTCGTGTTTACCTGAGATGTACAAAGAAAAAGAATTTTAGCAACAGAGATAGCAATGTCGCAAACATATGAAGTAATATTTTTTAGTAATTATATCCAATTTCTTTTCATATAATAGATAAAATTAAGTTTTTATATTGCCATTGGACTCTTTTGGCTACTTTTGCTGATGATACAGCTGTTCTTTGTTCAGATAAGGATCCTTTACAAGCGGCAATATCCCTCCAAAACCACCTTGATGAAATTTCTCATGTGCTCATGTAGTGTTCACCCTGAACCATAAACCTTTTCCTTCCATTAATTTTATTTTTAACTTAATAATATTCCTATTCCGACTTCCGACGAAATTCGATATTTAGGTATTCACTTGGACAAAAGACTGATCTGGAGGACCCACATTCGACAAAAACGCAAAGAACTCAACAGACGATCCGGTCTTTTATCTAGATTACTTGACAGACGCTCTAAATTATCATTAACCAACAAACTAACTCTTTACAAAGTTTTGCTAAAACCAATCTGAACATACGGGATAGAACTATGGGGCTCTGCTAAACTATCAAGTATCCAAAGAATACAGTCTTTTCAGTCGAAAGTGCTGCGCAAAATAGTAGACGCACCGTTCTACGTAATAAATAACGTTATACATAACGACTTAAACATTCCGACTATTTCAGCTACTGCTACAGAACAATACAATAACTTCCACCAAAGACTAACATACAACACCAACCCTCTTACAGAAACATTAAAATGCTCTACGAATCCTTACAGCCCACCCCGACGACTACGCAGGCGGTGGCCAATAGATATGCTGATCACTTAACGAACTCTGCTGTGATGAGCCGCTGCTTCAGCAGTCCACAAATTTGCTTATTGCAAAGGAAATGCAGATGGAAAATTAAATTTTATGTCAATTTTTTTTGTTTTGTAATAAATAAAATATTGTCAAAGTTTCTTAAATTAATCATTAACTTAAATTAATTAATCAGAAACCTGTAATTCGAAAATAAAGTCAAATAGAGTATAGCTGAGCAGGGATTAAGGGAAGATGGATTTACTCATTGAAAGAAATGTAGAGGCTAGATCAAGGAATTCGGTTGAGAAAAACGTCCTTTGTAAAGGTACTATAAATACTCGTACATTAAAAAAGTAAGTAATAAAAGTTTTCTAGTTTTCTAATCAAAATTGTTCTAAAATATCATAAGTTTCGATAGTTGCTATCATGCTACGAGCATTTGCGAAAAATCCATCTTATAATTAGTAATACCATACAATGTTGTGTTTCGGTCAGGAAATAGTTTTAACCTAACTTCCATATCAAGTTTGCAGGAATCTATTTTCAGTCTGCAAATAAAGGTCATTAAAAACAGGGAATAGTATTTTTATTACAGGCTTCAGTAGAATAAACCTTGTTTTAAATATTATTTAAACAGAATAATTAGTTGATTCCCACTTAATAACTAGCCTGTCCCAAGAGGCTTTATTAAATTTAAATTTATTAGTTTGGTCGATACACTCCACGTAATCATCTGTACTATTTTCATTAATTAATGTAATGGTAGGTTTATTGTAGTTCTCATTCTATTTGATTGTTGCCACCATTAAATAATCATTATTATTTTTAATATATCGTCAATTAGCATAATAAAACTGCATAAGTTAACAGAGTATTATTACATATTGTCTTTTATGATGTTTATGTTATTGGTTCATTATTCGTTCTAGGACAACGGTTGTGCATCGAGGTTAACGCTTAAAGATGTTTTCTATCTCAATCCCCTAAACCGTCAGGATTTCCTCCCAGTCTTTGAGCACCGAGTCGAGCGACAGCCGGACTAGAACCCAGCACCTAGAGATTATTAGTTTAATGTTAAATCCATTGAGCACAGAAAATGATAATAATAATAGGCTTAGCGAACCCGAAGGTTCGATGCCGATACCACCAAATTCCGGCTACACAGACTCGTCCAATGCTCACCATTCAAGCCCAAGCTCCCGAGATCAGCCTTAACGCAATCCTCCCATCTCCGCTTCGGCCTACCTTTCGGACGCCTTCCAGTCGGATCAGCAAATACCTACTTTCTCGGAATCCGCTCGTCATCGAGCCCAACAACTTTACTCGCCCATTTGAGTCTCCGCGATGCAATCAGCTCAATTATATTCACAGGATACAAGTTCCGCAATTCCGCGTTATGCAACCTTCTAAACTCCCCAGTGGCCTCATCTCTCTTTGGACCAAATATTTTACGCAATACCTTATTTTCGAAAACCTTAAGCCGTTGTTCATCCTTCAAAGTAAGCGGCCACGTTTCACATCCGTAAAGAACCGTTGGAAGAATAATAGTTTTATAAATTCTAATCTTTAAGTTTTTAGATAGAAGCCGCGACCTAAGTAACTTAGCAACTGAATAATAACACGCATTTCCCACCTTTAACCGAGACTTTATTTCTTCCTGGATTTCATTTCTTCTAGTTATAATTGAACCTAAATACTTGAATTTCTCTACGTGCTCAAAAGTATGACCTGATACATCAATATTACCAAGATCGACACCGTTTCTGCTACTAATCATATACTTCGTCTTATCGGTATTTAATTCGAGTCATATTTCTTTACCGGTTTTTATTAACACACTTGTATTTAGTTGTATGGTTTCCGTGTCTTCACTATACTTACCTATATATGAAATAAATAGTAAGGGAAAGAATTGCGATCGAAAACATTTTTGAATTCCAGTTTTTAAAGGAAATACACGTTTTAGGGTCCCCTGAGTCCAAATGACCAAGTCCCGCAAAAATATCTGAGTGTGTGTGTGCGGTAAGCCCAGCGTCTAGTACTATGAAACTGAAATTTCGTATTTGAGACAACTATACGCCCGAGACGTGACAAAACTTTTTTCATCAAAATGAGCTTACCAAAAGAGGCACTTTATACCATGCGTTTTAGACCTTTTTACGATTTTCTCAAAAAAATAGCTCCAACGATTTTGACTAAACTCGCTATACCTATGTGAAATTGAATGGGCTTTAACATCATGTAGGTTTTATTCTGATTGAAATAGTCTGACAGGGCTTAAATGCCGATATTTTAAATTTTCTTTCTCTAAAGTTACTTTAATTTGTTAGGTTCTGTAAAAAGAATTATCTTGTTACCATTGATAAATAACGGCTAAATAAATAAAGGAGAAAAGTGGAAAAATATTTTTAATGCAATTTTTGTATTATTGAACACAAGAATAGTAATACAGACGTATAATAGCTATAGATTGTAGAAAAAATATTATCTAATACGCGGAATGGTAAAGGTTAATGGAGAGTTATGTATAGCCCATAAAACTAACTGATTGTTGTAGATAAAAATATAACAGATTATTTAATAAAATACATGTTTCTATTTAAATTCATTTTAATTAATTCTTTGAGGATTTATTTTTATCTCTAAATGTATTTAAAAATTCTTTAATTGATTTTAACAACGGAGGTAAATGAAATTCGTGTGTTGGACGCACCAGATTTACATAATTTTAGTTTTCATTTTTTAATATATCGATTATTTTATTGTTAATCTCTCATCATTAAGTAAGCTTCATTGATTCTTTATCGCTGATAGACCTACAGCTGTGACATTTACTCAATGGAAGAATTTGGAATCCCATCAAGAGACAGGTCCATTAGCGGCAATATTTGTCCGTAGCGCACAAACATATTGGACCCCAACCGGTGGCTACAATGAAAGGGAGAGTGTCGAGGAGGAGCTATCAATATGGATGAGCCATTGACACAGTTAGCTCCAATCCTCCACTCCCTTTGTTTATTCCTGTCCAATCTGTTCACCCATTGGATACCTATTGGATCAATGCCGGATAGGGGTTGCACATTGCTGTCTCTCGGATCCAACTCTTAATCGATGTTTGTTCCTCATGTTCTACATTTATAGGTCACAGCGTCACAGCTTCGTTGATCAATGGAAATGTCTACTGATTTGTACATTCGCGACTCTAGTGATCATTTTAGAATTATGAAACAACGATGGTAACGTAGCAAACAATGCGTAGTATCCAGTATAGGACAGGACAAATATATAAGATTCAGAATAACCTATTGTGAAGTGAAGTTGAAGATACCTTCAGGCTATAACTTCATCAATTGCCAGATTTTATTATCAATTACCAGTAGCTAAAGATATAGCAGTTTTTAACATAGGAACATGTTTTATATACATATTTACTGCATATCAACAGTTTCATGTTTCGTTCATAATTAAGGCATGCAAATATAAATAATTTGTGAATCTAACATTCGTTATTATCATATATGAATCATTTCATGTAGGTTATTTCTATATTATAATAGCATGAAAGCAATATATAGCAAAACAAAAGAATTACTATACAGAAATTTTGAATGAGTAACATTAAAAGCGGCGATACACGGTGACAAATAGGGTATGTGTAGGTGAGGTGAAATCGCGATATTCACATCGTTGAGCGCGCTGGAAAGTTGGTGGAAGTAAATATCGTGATAGTTGATGTACTATATCACACTTTCATCTACTTTCCATAACGATAATTAATAACAATATCATTAGTTATATTATTTTGGTCAAACTTTAACTAAAAATAGTTTATTTACATTCATATATATTTAATTGTGTTCCTAGATTCCAAAACTATTATTTAATAATATGTATATTTTCCCTGTTAGGAAATTAAATTTTAATTCTATAGTTATTTATTAGAAATTATATTATTATAATTATTGTGTATACTGTAACTATACTGTATTATAGTTTGAGTCTCAAACTTTGAGATTCATAATATTTTTTTGCGTAAAAATTCGAAATAAAAAAAATAAAAAATTTGAAAGTAATTTTACAAAGCAATGTTGCTGTCTAGATGGCGTGCATGTTCCCGTCACTTATCACTTGTGCTGTTGACGTTTGCAGTTGGTTAGTAAGTAAATTCGTATAAAAATGTCGAAAACATTTTTAGACATTACTGTTGGTGATTCTATGATAATTATTGTTTTATATTAGTTTATTTAAGGTTTATTTGTTTTTAAAAATACGAAGTAATAGTGCTGATAAATTACGCGGTTAAGAGAAGGGCGCGCATGCGCTTGCGCATTACCGAGATTTATACAGTGTCGGGAATAAAATATTGCAGTCGAGTCGTAAGTGAGTGCGTACGTACTACAGGACTTCCTCCCATCAAGTCACACAGGATGACCATCAAGTCCCACATGGGGACAGCAGAGACTCATAATCGAGAAGAAGACCAGTCCCACAGGGGGACAGCAGACAAGATTACCTTAAATATTAATACAACATTGAAAGACTAATAATTTAACAATTATAGCATTTAATTTGAATCATAAGTATTACGGTATCCACAATTAAATTATAGCATAAATATTATTTTATTTTGTATTATGAATTTTAATTAAACATTTTTTTTATACGTAGTCTGGCGTCTTTATTTTACACGCAATATATAACCAACGCACATAACCAATTTATTAACATTATTTACCAAACACATTACTCTTATTATTATTAAAACAAGATGACACCAATTGAACATTTATCTTTACATAAGAACTTGCTAAGCTAAATAGAGCTAACCAACCTTTTCAACAACTTTCCTGAATAATCAGCAGTTCACACATCCGCCATTTTGCCGAGTACTGTTGCGTACTCTCACCGTATTCACGCGCACATTTTTACTCTCACGCAATTTTCACCACCCTCTACTCTCGCGAGAGTACTTTCACCTCACCTACACATACCCTATTTCTCACCGTGTATAGCCGCCTTAAACTTAATATACATGTTTCATATGTTTAAGAATATAGCTCTTAACAGATGACTTGTTATATTTTAGCAATTATCAACAGGTTTACTGAAGCTATTTTTCTGAAACAAGTAGTGGTATATGAGTATAATTAGAGGTTGTGTAGTTGTACTTCGCAAGGAATGTAAAGAACAGCATACGCACTAGAAATATACAAAATACGACTTATTCACAGAATGTTTTCTGAGGCACCTACCTGTTGTTGAATGTAATATGTGCAGGAACGAAGTAGTTCAAATTTTGGCAATTATGTGGCTGGTTATCAAGATGTGAATTTAAAAATAAACATTCATTCATTCATTCATTCAGTGGCGTGACAGAGATTACACTCGTGTTTCTCGATGCTATTTTTAGTGTAGGGCCATCACTCCCTACGACTAATTTTGTGAGTGGCCACCCTTTGGCTGACGGGTCTCACATACCCGAGGGAGGGGTTGTGAGTGAATCCCCATTTTTTTACATCCTTATAAAAGCCTCGCCGGGACTGGGATACGAACTCAGAACCTGTAGCATGAGAGACTAGCGCGCTAGCCACTCAGCCACGGGCTCCCCTAATCAAGATGGCTATCAAGATGTGAATTTAAAAATAAACATGGTAACAAAAATTAGGATTGGTTTAAAATAACAAAAATTGAAGGCTTCAATGAACTTTTTGAATAATTGAATTGATGAGTTTTTAATTGAATAAATTATCTAATCAAACATTAGTTGCTGGAATTTTTAATTAATTAATTTCTATTACGAGAGGAATTGCATGTTCTGTATATGCAAATTTAGTTTTATATTTAAAATAAAGCATAACATTATTTATGAGCTGAATCAAAAAATATTTTTAAAATACTAAAATTTCATTTACTTCTTTTTCTTATGCCCTATCCGTTTCAAATGTTGGCGATCATTATAATTATTCAAACTTTATTGGAAGCTCATGGTGTGTCCCAACTACTCCAATATTCTGTCATTAATAACGTGTAATTGTTGTAGCTGACACTTCATTCTGTTATACACTTCATTGTTTGTTATGAAGTCAGTCTTAGTTTTTTTTCACAATTCTTCGAAATACTCCTATCTGGAAGACCTCAACTCGCCTTTCTATAACTTCAATTATCTGCACCGTATAGATGTAGCGTCAACTTTGCGCATTTTCAAGTACCAAGTTTAGATTTCTGTAGGTGAGCTGTTCGTCATTTTATGTCACATAACATAGAATATAAAAGAGTCTCTACGTGTATTTTATGTCATTTCATTATATTTCGGTCACACTTACTTGATGTTTTTCTTACGGTTGTTACTATCAATGAAAATGCTAACCACTATGCTACAAGTGACCCAAATTTCTTACAGTTGTAAATACATCGTTAAAGATTCTTATCCTACTTAAACCTGGATAGGCAAAATTTAGGACTCTCACTGTAGCATCGTCCGATCAGCCACAGTAGCATAACGTGACGTTAAATAAACGTACAAACAATCAATAAATATGTTTTTAAAAAGTATAATATTTTATACCTTTATACCTTAATCACAATTAAGGTTAAAAAAAATTATATCTGGTATTGGTATGCGTGTTGTTTTTTCTTCTGATATGCCAAATTATCCCTTTCATATTTTTTATCAAAGAACTTCAGCATAAATGCAAATTTTCACTGCAGACAATTCCATAAAGTTGAAAGAATAATATTAAAATATTATTCGCCTTTTCGGATACTTCAAGACTTATTAGACAAAACGATCAAACCTCCCACTTAACTACGAAAGGCTCATTTACATGACTATCAATCTGGACTTACGGAATAAGCTTCGGGGCTCTGTAAAACCATGGAATTCTCACTGTATCCAGTCCTTACAACACAAGATCCATCGTAAAATCCTCAGTGCTCCTTACTTTGTCACAAATAAACTCACTCATAAATCCCTTAATGTATGTTGCTCACTTTGCCCGAACCATGTACTATTCCTGCGTTAACAAACTACATTCCCATCCGAACCCAATAGTTTTAATCCTTGCCTCCTCTACGATTCCTGATAATCCACTGATGCCTCTAGAAGATAATGGCCGCTAAATCTTTTGGTTTAGAATATTTACTGAAGTGCTGCCTATGGTTAGCTTCTTTCCAAGGTTGCTTCTTATACTTGGTCTATTTGCGTATTTACTGGTTGTATTATGTAATACAGTTGTAAATTTCAATAAATATTTTAAATAAATAATAAATAGTCTGATAGATAAAAAATACGAGCATCGGAAATATTAATTTTTACTTCTACTTAGTCGTATATTTTCACTTTCGCAAGATTTAGTTTTGTAGGTAGAACAAGAACTATTCTTTTCCTTTAGGTTTTACTGATAATATTTTTATAAATGCTGTTTTTTGTTTTTGTTTTTTTTTCAACCTTGAATGACCATGAATCCTACATGATTTTTACTTTTATTGTGAATTTCGGAAAAACAGTTAGGCTTCATTTTACTATAATTTGTTAACGATGTTCTTAAGAATCTTCTTTGATCTCCGGGCGTTATGAATAAGAGCTACAAATGAGATAATCTTTGAGAAGAATACCGGTAGGGTACTTGCTCAACGGATGGCTTTTCAATGGCAATCGGATACCGCTAATAAAAGCTACACGATCGTGACCTTCGCAAGTCCCTTTGGAAGCTACGGACAAGAGAATATTTAAGGCAGTTAAAGTTTAAAAGTGGCATTCATTCTCGGATTGAATAGCCTTGGTCAAAGAGGCCACTAGAAGCGATGTCTATTGGAAGAGGCCAAGAGGAAACCTAGCACCCTTTGTGCAGTACGCATCACGTTTTCCTCTCACTGATTAACTTAGAGTAGTGTTAACAAAAGGCTCGTTGGAGTTCAAAGCATAAATGCAGCAGCCAATGTCTCTTGTACTCACCTGGAAAATCAAGGTGGATGTGCGCATTCCAAGTACTATTTGCACCAATTTATCATTCAATAGTGACGTTATGATTAATTTAGCATTTTTAATTTATCTGTAAGCCTTTAACATTAGTCTGAATAATAACTATTTTTTTAATAACATCATTTAGTCTTCTAAAGTCAACTTATAGTAATTTGTACATAATTTTGTTGCTCTGAAAGAGAAAAATCAATCGTAAAGATAAAGTTTCTTTTAAAGTCTGTTAATTTTTTAAAGGCATTTTTATTTTCACTTACCTAAATATGAAATATATATATTAAGGGAAAATATTGTGATCATAAAAATTTTCGAATTCCAGTTTGCAACGGAAATAAACGTTTTATGGTCTCCTAAGAACAAATAACCAATTCGTGTGAAAAGGTCTGTGTGTGTGTGGTAACTCTAGCGCGAAAAAGAAAAGTCTTACGAAACTGAAATTTCATATTTAAAACCGCTATACACACACCCACGATGCTAAATCAGCTTTTTTATCAAAATCTTCGAACCAGAAGAGCTATTTTATACGATCCATTTTGCAACTACAATTTACTCAAAAAAGGCTCTAACGATTTTAATTAAACTCCCTAACTATATTGATGTAAAATTAAAAAAAACAATGTGAATATCGCCATTTCATCTCAACTACACATAACCTATTTCTCACCGTGTATCGCCGCCTTAAAGTGAGGTGAAAAATGTCTACACTTCTTAACAGCAATGGTAGAAAAATCGATTTTCATTCTAATTTTTTATTTATTCCATTGTTTTTTGATTTGTTAATTTTATAATACATTAAAAATATATATATTTTTTTCATCTCTTTTAATCATTTAAAAGACATTTGTATATATTTATTGTTGTCATAAATGTTTTTTAGTTTGTTTTTGTGTTCTTTGGCCAGTGATAATTCTTTTCTTTCTTGTACATTTATGTTATTCTTAAGGAACCTTGCCCCAGAATATTTTTTTTCCTCCATTATATTTTATGTGAGTGTTTGTGTTAGTAATTATAACATTTTTGTTAGTTAAATAAATACTTCGCTTACCCTAACTAAAAAACAATTTTGTCTCCCGAATGCAGACAAGCAGTATATAGTAATATCAAATAATTATGTTTCTCACAAAATAATATTTAAATACAAAAATAATGTATGTTTTTTCATTCGTTGTCATGTTCTTATCTAGACTTCATTGATTAATTAACCTTGCATTATCAAATAACTTAAGAAACCAACTACAATATAAATAGAATGAGATTAATTTTCGGTAGACATCAGATGTTGTCTCACTTTCACTCACAATCAGTGTGAAAACTAAGAAAGTTCTGCCAAATGTCTCAATAATGATTGGTTACGGGTGAAATGGGAGGTTTCAGGACTGGAACTGTTATAATACGCTTCACCGTCAGATATCTCTAGCTAACTGATATATGGCGCTAAAGTGTAGAGCAAAACCTGAGGGATCTTCAAGAGTGAAAAGAAATGATACTGTAGATATGGAGCACCCAACCTTCAATTTTCCATTTTATTATTTATATTATGAAACCTATAATCTGGCAATAAACAGATGAAAACCACAAGTAAAACATATGGTTAATCTCAACATGTGTGGTGTGTAATATTACTTTACGAATCAGATTTTACTTTCACTTAATAAATATATTAAGGGAAACTATTGCGATCGTGATAATTGTAGAATTCTCTATGAAACTGAAATTTCATAATTAAGACAACTATACGGCCGAGACGTTACAAAATCTTTTTCATCAAAATCAGCTTACCAGAAGAGCCACTTTATACTATGCATTTTGCACCTTTTTACGATTTTCTCAAAATTATTTAATTCAATAGCTCAGTTGGTTTTGAAGATAGAGAAAAATGTTATAAGAGTTTTCTAATTTAGAAACCGTGATTAATTATAAAAAGTAAAAAAAGTATCGAAATTTTAATCATATATACATTTATGACTTAGTTATTTTCGAAGATAGAGTAAACTTAGTGCTGAGTTTTACGATCAGAACACGGCGACGAACAAAAAAAAAAAAAAGAGAAAATTAAAAAAAATTTAAATCATGGCTATATATGCGCTTATAAATTCGTTATTTTCGAAGATAGAGAAAGATCTTTCGAGTTTTACAATTATTAGATTACAATTATTAGGACAAAGAAAGAAAAACAATTTAATTATAACCTGATAACTAAATAATAGAAAAGAAGTCCAGTATAAATGCTTTTGGTTTATTATTTTTGAATAATGAAGCTCTGTAATAGACCAAGAAAAAAAAAACCTCCTTCCCTCTCAAATTTTGAGATATTACGGTGATATATGTAGAGCCCGAAAACGTAAAAAAAAAAAATTTGTTTGTCATCCGTATAAATTAATAAACAGATAAAGAACAAAAACTGTTTACTGCTGTTAGTGCTATTCGATAGAGCACTGAATTAGGTGGTGTTAGACCATTTTTCTTTGAATTATTTATTGCTTTTTATATTAGTTAACCCTTTCACGCTCAAGGAAATTTGTTTTGCGTAAAAAGGTTAATTGCCTGTAAACATCTATCTATGTAAACAGTTATACCCTAATATATTATAACCATTTCTTTCTTTTTTAATCCCGAGTAAGCACATATGTTTCAGCCTATAACGATTTCCTACAGTATGCCGTTATATGCTATCGATATCTTACTGTATTCTCAGAGGAAGACACTTGGGTTTTTTTTGTTGTTTTTTTACAGCCTTTCCGTGACCGATAACAGATGCAGGTGTCAGCTTGTTCACCACTTTCTTGTCTAAACTCTCTTTGCTGTTGGGCATAAAAAGGGGGAGAATGTGTGTCATTGGAAAACGTGTGTACTCTCTATTACTTACTTAAATACTTTCCAATGAGTTGTGAGAACTAAGAGATTTTTTTTTTATTGTCAGGTGGAATCCATTATATGAAATTTGATAGTATTCCACTATGAGATTTGATTACAATTGCATTAAAATCATAACATTTTATAAAGACCGTTCAAGCTAATTTTACATTGTTTTTATGTTTATCATAAAACATAAAAGAAAGTCTAACATGATATTAATTCTTTCAGATTCCTCATTTATTTGCTAGTGCCGACTAAAGGTGTGAATATATTTTTGTTTAGGTACATATATAGACTACTTAAGCCAATCGATTTTTCACGAAAGCCAATCGTTTTGTAACAGATGATCTGTAAATTCTAAGATGTAAAAGTCTATCACATACTATTTTCATCTAGGTGTGATGTATTTCACAACTTTATCTCCTGCATACAAATATTTGCTATAATTTTACTCTTTCTCAAAACTATGATATTTGAGTGTCTGCTCAGCAATACTGATGCAAGTTGCGGAACTTCAAAGGAACACATTAAATACATTTCTTATACAACTTCATTCATTCATTATTTAATCAAATCCGTTGCCAGACACATTCAAGGAATCTTGAAGGAGACATGTAGAGTTTCCTCTTTCTTCGTCCTCCATCACCTCCCAGTAATTTTGGACAAATTTGGATATAATCATTAAAATGTTGTTTGTTTTCAATAAAAAAGAAAACAATCATTGTAATACCCGAACAAAGTCAATTCGATTTTTAAACGGTACCAACTTCGTTGAATACATTTTCAACTATCAAAACCAATTTATGGATTTCAGTGAATGGACAATAAAATGAAAATTCAACTTAGTTCACAAAAGTTAACACAAATATGTTTTAAACACAGAGAGCAATCATTCAAAGCTGTTATAGTAATTACCGCTTCCAAACGCATGCATTTGGAAGCATGCACTTGGAAAACGCCCATCAGATAAAATTTAAATTTCGCCTTACACTAAATTACTGTGTATTTGACTAGGAAGGTGACACTGAACACTTATCGCACTTCACTTTGAACAGAAGAAATCGTTGCACCAAATCATTATCATTGATATTAACGATATTTTGTCTGTCATTCTTATTAATTGAAAACAATTTTTTAGTCACGACAAAGTTACAATAAATGTCAATTGTTAAGAATCCTTTCAACGAGAATGGCGACTTTAACTTAGAATGAAAAAAAAAAAAAAAAAAAATTTAAAACAGTCCTTAAAATATGAAAATCGGGCATATCCTTTGAAATAGTAAATTAGTCCTTTTCGGGCGTAACCCACCTCACCCACCCTAATATAGACAGTTAGACTTAAGTTATTTCGGACAGCTTCTTGCATCGGGAAGAGAGTTTCTATATTAAAAAGTGTCCTTTTTATTGTGGTAATCCTAGTTACCAGTGATTTATTTCGATTCGTATCCTTTTAAAAGGAGAATCGAGTCAAAAATAGAGGTTCTCTTCCATTTTAAACCGTATCCTGGTTACAATAAATGTCAATTGTTAAGAATCCTTTCAACGAGAATGGCGACTTTAACTTAGAATGAAAAAAACAAAAATTAAAACAGTCCTTAAAATATGAAAATCGGGCATATCCTTTGAAATAGTAAATTAGTCCTTTTCGGGCGTAAGGACATATAATATAAGGTATACAAGGAGGCAAGGTGTCATTTACAAAACGAGATAAAATTTGCGGACTGTTTAATTAGCAAAATGGTTCCCTAGCCAGTTAAAGTATGCTTTTATTTACAGCTTATTATGTTGAATTGGTATGTTTTCTTTAATTGTTTTAAGTGTTTTTTTTTTTGTTTGTTTTTTTGTAACAAATGCTCAACAATTTTGTTCTTATTATCTAGAGAAATTTAATTGTAAATACCAAATTCTAAATGGTTATACCGTCCTCCTGAGGGGTCGTAAAATGGTGGTAAAGAGCTTGCACCATGTAAAGTACTCGTTAATGATAACCATCCTAATAAAAGCTGGATAGGCAAAAGGTAGGACTCCCACTGTCGCATCGTCTGATCAGCCACAGTAGCATAAAGGTGTCGTTAAACGAATAAACAAACCAAATTCAGAAAATGAAATCCAATAAAGCTTTAAATTAGTACATTTATTGATTAGGCGACAATCAAAATTAGCTTACTGTTATTTTGGAGAAAAAAAAATTCATATATATATAAATTAGGTTATCCTATCCGTGAAAATATCAAATTTATCTATATTGAAGAGATTAACAGCGACTTTTGAAATGCCTCTTTAGTCTCTACTTTAAATTGTTTTTGGATGCCAATCATATAAATTGTATGCAATTACGTTGTCCGCAGACTGAAACTATCTTTGCTCTTAGCTGGCAGTTCCGGTTTAAAACAGCTTCATGCTTGTCAAAACTGAAGTAGGAACTGCTAACTCGACCGACCTACGTCAGTCACCTGTCACCTCGACCTTATGCTCAAAGAACGACTTAATTTAATTACATATTGTACACATATTATCTTAATGGAATCAGGCGAAGCGGTTTGTATAAACATCAATATTATTTGAAATATTGTTACTCGAAGCTTATTTATTACAAATATGCAACATATATTATTTGTAAATATTTGTTACATTAATTTTTAATATAAATAACGCATATGGATTAGGACAAGTCCTTATAAATAAGTATTCATAGCTAATATATGTTGTTACACAGCCATCAACAGGAAAATTAATTCGTTTTTCCTCAATGTCAGAATTATATATAGTTTTGAAACTTAAGCCGAGAGAGATGGTGTTCTCTACTATCACTAGATGGATCACATTCAACCAACCTTTCTTGAAAATTTACCCAAAGCTAAGCTTCTTCCTTACTATTTCACAGCTTTTTATTTACCAAGAAAACTCTATAGCTTTTAAGCCTAAGCTCATGTCGTAAGTCCCTCTCAAATGAGCCACAGGGTTGAAAATGATGTAAAAGGAATTGTGTAGTATTGTTGACGTTGCCGTCTGCGGCTCTTCTTCTAAAAAGTAAATTGATAGTCGAACAATTAAAATATATTATAAAAAATACTGATAAGACCAGCCGCATCTTACACTTGTGAGACGTTGGTATAAAATAAAGAACCAGAATTGATAATGGAAGTATTTAAGAGAAAACTATTAAAAGGAGTACAGGGCCCAAAAAGAGAAATAATAATTATTTATTTTCTTTTTGTGTGTCTTTCCTCTCTGATATACCATTTTCTCTTTTTTTTTTTTCCAGTTTATTTTTTTATTAGGTAACTGAACTTTGTATTAAACTATACCAAAAATGTATTGGCCGAATAGTATGTGGTTTTAAATTGGTAAAGGTTTAACAAATAAATAAAAGAGATAATTGAGAGTGGCTCCAGCGAAAAAAAAAAAAAAAAAAAGGAAATTTATGATATCTACCAAGATGTAAGGATTTTAGACTTCATTAGAATGATACTTCTGACATGGCTGTGTCACCTGGTAAGGACAAGGACCACACTGCCAATAAATGGAACTCGTGCAAGACAGAGTGAGTGCAGGCCCGTGGAAGGGCAAGAAGAAGATGGAAAGACATAGCGACTGCGGATATGGCTGTGCATGGACACTTGCTGAGGACCGAAGGCCTGATCCAGTTTATACATTATATTATATACCAGTCAATATATAATATAACGTGTTTCTCCATTAGAACGTCAACTACGCTTCATATTTTCTTGAGTCAGCCAACTTATTGGTACTTTTTTATAGTCTAGATCAATCCCCAATCCCAGTCTTACAATCATGAATCAATGATCATCCTTCAGAAATCTGCTAATTGTATGGACTGAGCCTTGACGTTCCCAGCCTTTATCCTGTAAAGATAAAGATGTCGTGAGGGAAACCATCGGATTAGGAATCAATCGCTTGGGACTGATTTATCGATATGGCAGTGTAGGCCGAATAGGGAAGCGGGGCCACTTAAATTCAAAGGAAAGTGTGATGGCACGAGGGGAATCCTGGCTCCGTGACAGTTTCACCTTTAGCACATCCTGCAATGACTTCTTCTGTAACATTTAGCATCGCTCTTTGGACAGGGTCCTTCTTGGGAAGGAGTGCTTGAGGTTTCTCGATAAAATTATTGTCCTACTAATGCCTCATGTTATTTGTAGGACGGAGAGTTGAGGTCTCCAGTGAATTCATTAGGCACAACACGACTATAGATACACATTTAACTTTCAAATAATTTAGACAAATATTTGATTTTGGCCGAGGACAATATTCTACAGGTATTAAAAATTAAATACTGCCAGAGATTAAGTAAAGGTTGAAATTCGTTCCATCATCAGTAACATATTAAATTAAGTGAATGAAAGTATTATATTATGATTTTATAGTGCACTCATCTAACAATCGATTGTAGTTAAAATTTACAATAAATCAGTTGAATGTAGCTTTGCCATTGCATTCGTTCCCATAGTTTATGGGTGAATCCAAAATCCTTACATCCAAACTGTTTTCATGTCCGAAGGACATCTTAATGTATAACAATGGATAAAAAACGAAATTACCATTTACTGGCTTTTCAAATGTAGATAGGGGTGCAGAGAAATCCGTTTCATAATCCATAGAACTATAAAAATGAAATTGGGCTGCAGGGTTGTTTTCAAGAAAAGTTTAAGGTTTTTAAGTGTTGAACAAAAAGTTCGAAAATGACGTGAAAAGTGTTACCTTTTGGGCATCCCGACCTCTTTCTCCCAGTCAGAATTCTAAATATGACAATTCTAAAAGCCGATGATACCGGGAAAGTAATCAAACCTATTTTAATAGATAAATTATTCTATCAATTTCGGCTAGTTTCTCATTAACATATATTTTATTCATAATATATTTCTTCATTTTAGTGTATATGTTATCGCAATTAGTCATTACATTAAAATTGTGTTTAAAAGTCTAAGATATATAATGATAAATACCGATATAACCATTTTAAGGTTTTGTTTAAAGCACGACTGACAGAAGTATGTTACATAATATTGCCTAGACATAATATGAATTGCTTAGGTTGTAATATAGGAAGTTAAAACTAAAATTAAACGCAACTAATGAATCACTTAGTTTTTTTTTTTTTTTTTTTTTTTTTTGTTATTGAGAAATATTACAATTTGTTGCATAATGAACATAGTAATAGAGATGTAGAATCACTTAGTAGTAGTGATTTTAAGGAGTGTAAGTAAATAAAAGAAAGTTAACATTATATAACATTGGCTATCAACTAATATCGACAAGAATTCTTTCTGTACTTTTGAGACTAAAATGGTATGGCACACTGCTAGCGAATATTGGTTCGTTTATTTTTTTTACCATGTAATGTGAAAGTATCTAACGGGACTTATGAAACTCCATTTATCGAATTAAGTAGCGATCAAGGTCTAAGATCCTGAGTCATTCCTGTAGCGGATTTCTTTTGCTAGACTTTCAACGGCAGAGATCAAATTAGTTTTTTAAAGGGTAATTATATTTCTGGGTATATTGATTAACTTTGCAGTGCATTAGTAAACTAATCTTTTCCGTTAAAAAAAAATCGAAAATACTTTAACTATATATTTTGAATAAATAAATTCATTGGCCCACAATCGTTCCGTTTTCATAGCTGAAAATTTGTCAAATACTTCTTGTATAATGTATTTTTTATTGCTTATTATCATTAATCAAATAAATTAAATTTTATTTGTTAGCATTCAAATTATTTATTAATATTTAATAATAATGTCAATTTGATGGAATGTTATTATAAATAATGAGGCTATTTATCCAAATAAGATAATGTTTTGAACCCTACATTAAAATTTGTTTTTAAAAATCTGGGGTGGCAACTGTTAAAATCAAATTAGGAACTATAGAATATTTTTTAATTGAAAATTTACAACTATATCTTCATACATCAAGTAAATATGCTACAATGATAAAACACATGAAGAGAAACTGCCCATTGGCAGCACTCTATTAGTAAATCTACACAAGAAGGTCTCGAGGCCATCTTCTTTTCGGACGCCTTGGTGAATTGTCAGGTATTGAGGTGGAAGCAAGGATTGAAACTAGTGGATTAGAGTGGGAGTGGAGTTTTTCATGGATGGAGTGATACCTGGTACAGGCCAAATAGAAACAATTTAAATTTAAAAATAATAAAGTAACTTTGAATAAAAATTGTATTCAGTTTTATTGGAAACATATGATTTCGATTAAATCATCATTGTTACAGATGATAATCTGTTATAATTTTATGCCATCTTTGTCACTTTATATTAAATTTCCCCACTTTGTATATAATATAGTATTTTTTCTAAAATCATTAGCTTTCTAACGGTATATTATACATTTATGTTGCTATTCTCAAAAAAACAAAAATTATAAACAAAAAAACATTTTCTCTATTCTCCTTTAGTTGGTTATCAAATTCGTTCAACTCGTATATTTAGCTGTTATTTAACAATTCTAAGAAGATGATGTTTAACACAAGCAATTTGACGACAAGAGTGATTATTTTTGAGGATGCTATGGAATTCATATAACCAGAGATTGTAGGGGAGGAGGAGTGAGGAAGGTAGTCAAAGGAAGGGAATCGGTAAAGCAGGTGTTGGGTGTTGTGCCTTACAGGTGAGGGTTCCTTTGTCGCTATTGGGTAAGTCCTAGGCTGCTAGTTAAAGGGTATCGGAGGTAGCCTTAGAAATTATAAAAAAATTTAAGAGACGAAGGAAATCTTAAATGTTAAAAAAATTGTTATTATCAATTACTATGATTGGTGGGGTTACCTGTAGCATTGTGGTTAGCATAACAGTCTCCTATGCCAAAGGTCCCGGATTCGAACCCGCAGGTGGCCTTAGAATTTTTCAATTGCAGTAAAATATTAGGGAAGGTAAAATGGTGGTCCCAAGCCTGTGGGATGTAAGGTGGGATGTAAGGAAGATTCAATGATCCCCATCCTAACTAAACCTGGATAGGCAAAATTTAGGATTCCCACTGTAGCATCGTCTAATTAGCAACAGCAGCATAAAGTGACGTTAAAAAAATAAATAACCTATGAACATTTAAAATTCACATCTTTAGAGACAGAACATCTAAGCCCATCACTGTAAATAAAAATAATTTTTATAAGAATTTATATCACTATAAATAAGGTACATTCAGGTTGCCATAAAATTCAATTATATTCGAATGCTTTTCCATTAATATTTTTGTGCTACCACATGTTTTCTCTCGTTAAAGTGCAGGTTAATTATGACACTAACTCTATCTAATAACTAACTCATAGACTATTTCAACCATTAATATGATATTAAGAAGAATTACACAAAGGATAGGACAGAAATTCTACGACGAAGATTCAAATACAGCGGTCATGAACGAATAATCATTGATAGATACATATGTTTTCTGTGGCAGCATCGAATAAAATGACGGTTTCACTTCAAATTATGTTCCATTGGAGGAATAAGTGCATTGAACATTGACACAACGGATTTTACAATCAGATGTTGAGGACAACTTTCATAGCTGTTTTTGTATTGTTCTTTTTTAATCATTTTTGTGAGTAACCTTAGTCATAAAATCTAAATCCCTAATACTAGATCATATTAGCACTTACAATCGTACACGTACACTAAATGAGTGTTGTTTTAGTTTGCGGTTTGACAAAGCTTTAAATTTTTCGTGATTTTGTGTTTGTGTTGCTTTTATTTAAATTTTTAATTTAAAATTCCAATACCTACCAGGAAATTTCTGTTCTATCATAGCCTATTAATTATACATGATTTGCCTAATGTTACATAACCCAACAGTGGACATAATGTTTACCAATTTCGAGTTCATCATTTATTCACCATAGCATTGCCATGTAATACAAGAAGCAACATTGAACAATTAATAAATTGTAGAACAATAACAATAGCATTATATATTATATATTTGAAGGTGTTGTATAGACGATTTTAATAGTTTTTATTTCAAGGTTAGTTTTTTAAATACTGGTTTTCGCGGTTAATATCGGACACCAATTTAAATATATTTTATAGCGATGTTCCGACCCACCTATTTCGCTTGCTGCGGAATACCGCTTTTCCGCCCTAAACCTGTACTGACTGTGAGCATCCCTTCAGAGGCCACTGCTCATGCGCAACTGTCAAAGTAGTCTACGTAAGAACAGAGCTAATATGTGATACATTTTGTTGAAATATTTTATTTAACCTTCCTCGTAAGTCGAACAGATTCTTGAATCTTATTCGGTAGTTGTGTGATGGACTGGAATCTTTGTTATTTGAATCTGATCTTGGAAAAATTGTCTTCGATAGTTAGAACGAAAATGTTTCAATATTTTTGGTGCAACAGATAACCATTGTATAGTGATAATAGATAAATCAAGGGTAAAACAAAAACATTAAACTAGGATACCTTTGCCACCAACAGGATTGCCTGCTTCGGTGAGCATTTGGGTTTTTCAATCATTTTCTCTAGTTCTTGCATTAATTAAAGTTACAAAAAACAATTTAACTTCGTAATACTTTCTTGGTTCATTTTTTAATTTCTTCTTTTTTCGGTACTCAACTCATTAATGAGACAAAGCCTCCCGCAACATCAACCTCAGTCTTCTCGATTTGTCACCACTGCCCTCCAGTTTCTCACTTTTAAGATGCACCTTGTAACCTCTGCCCCTCCATCGGTCCATCGTAGTCTCGCCCTTCCAACTCTCCTCTTGCCATATATTCTTCCTCCCAAAAGTTTCTTTGGGACCTCACCATTCTTCATTCGAGCAGCATGGCCTGCCCAACGAAGCCTTCCAACCCTTATAAATCTGACGACGAAATTTATTGTATGCTCTTTTTTCAGAATTTCAATCGCCAAACGTTATTGCTGAACACTGACCCACGGATTTTCCAAGGTTCAATAGAATAATTTTTACATTAACTGTATGAAAAACGTAAAACATTCTTCAAAAATTGCTTTTGCTTTCTGAACACTGGTACAAGCCTTCCGACCAGTATCATTTAAATTTTGTGAATAATCGTTCCACAAAAAAGAATCTCACAATAATGGCAGAATAAAACATCCTAAAAACTCGCAAGAAAGATGGCATAATGTAAACTTATCTCTCATTGCCAATGAAGGGCGTAGTATTATGTGAATACATTAGGGTAAAGGTAACATCCTGGACTAGAACACAAACAACAAAAATTCCTGCAAATTAGCGAATTATTGTTTTTGTTTTTTATTATTCAGTAATATTACAATTTGTCAAGGACGTCAGTAATACTCGTATAATTATTAAGTTAATCATCCTCTTTTATTTCCCTGGCTCTATAATTCGCTCAGAAACCTGGTCTCCTACTCAATCTTATCTTGTCCGTAGTTATCCTCATATATCTCCCAACTCCTTTCATTCTTAGGGCTGCACCACATAACGCTCCGTTAATACTTTCTCTGGTTTGCGCTAATCCCAATCTCATCAGAAACCCAGCCCGCCTCAGCCTTCCTCAATACCAAGTCATGACTATGCCTGCTTCATTTAGAAAGCATTTCGTTCATTAATTGTTCTTTTTCTTCATTCTCCATCTACATGAATAGATGTAGATGGGCCATAGATATTTAATAGGGTTTTGTGCTCATGACCTAGTAGGTCTTCTTCATTCTTCATGTTTGAGCTATCAAATAGTACTGGGTGGATTAGTGTTTTATAAAGCAAATGTTTGGTACTTTTGATTAAGAATATTTCTCATAAAATGTCGTAGGAGTCCATAATAACACCTCTCTGAAGCTGCAATTCCTGTTTTAATTAACCGGGGGATTCAATTATTCTTCATTCTCTACCTACGACTGTTAACATATTATCCTTCCTGGGGACATACGGACACGATATCTAGCAAATTATATATGACTATCGAATCTTGCTTTGTTTTCATTCTTCTCCTCTGTTAGGTCTTATATATCTTGAATAGATTATTTCTTTTCCAAGTTTTTAACAAACGTTCGATCTTAAGGAAAGGATCACATTTTAACCCACTACTTAACTGTAGATTTGGCCTCTATACTTGTACCTTCTACCATCTAGTTAGATTCTTATTTTTAAGCATATTTTACAACGTACCTACTTCCCGTTACTACTATACCGCACTTTGATATCCATTTCTATTTCATACGCCCCTGTTATCGCAGTGCAGTGCTTCCCAGATAATTATTCCTATGCCTATATTTTTACTCCATTTGGTGGCTATGCCTTACTATTATATAATATACTGCACTTTAATGTTATATTAAATATAAATTGTGTACAACTATGAACATTTAAAACAGGTGAGTCTGAATGCGAAAACCCTTTCTCGGAACCAAAACCAGGAGATCTGCGTCGACTGGAGGAGGAGAAGTTCTGGGAATGGAATGTCCCAGTGGATCAGCAGATGATCAAGGCGAGGAAGAACTTAATAGTGACCCGCGAACACCCGAGTATAGACTTGCCAAAAAAAATTCACCAGAGGTTTGTCACCTGTCTTAATTGCGATTTAAAACAAAAATTAAATGATTGATTGTTATAAACTATATACCTTGTTGATGTTGCAAACTTTGCCTAATAAAAGTTTATAATAATGAGATGGTTTTATGAAACATGTAATTTATACCACTTTTATGCCTCATAGATCAAGGCGACAGATTACAAGTTTGAGTTAACAGTAGAATCAGTAGTTTATCTATTTAGAATTAATGACCTTGTTCAGCTTTTTTACCATTAAATTATGAAAGGTTAAAGCAAGTTGTTGTTGTTGTTGGTTTGGGTTTTGAGGCGTAAAACCCGAGGGTCATCAACGCCTTTATTTCATTTGTTTATTTTATTTAATTTCTATCTAAACTCAGAAAAAAAAAAAAAAAAAAAAAGAAAAAAAAAAAAGAATTATTTTCTTATATTGTTTACTACAGGAATCCCTATATTTTATTTAACAGCTGGTGGGCCTTAAGAAAGTTTAGCAATAATTTTATATTATTTTCGTCATTGCTCAATAAGATTGCTGTATCAGGTCTTAAGCCTAATCTGTTCAAATATGATTGGTAAAAAGGACATTCCTCCAGTATGTGTCTGACAGTAAGTGGGTTGTTACAGTGTTGTAAACCTTCCTGATTGTTGTAGATAATTATTCATATTGTCATAATGTTAAATAATTATTGTTATGAAACTAAAATAAATTATTCAATCGAAGCATTATGATAATTTTATCAAGTTTAAGTCAATTGAAATCTTGATTTTCAGAAGGAAAGTAAGTGGAAATTGTGTTTCGTGCGCTCCAGATTTTTTCCGCACTATTTTTATATTTTATTTCATCTTCTTCAGTGTAATTTTCTTTTGTTTACCAAATAGAATCAATTCAATTGAATATACTTAGTACTTACGGCCCTTGAGTATGGCAGATTTTATTATTTTTTTGAATACATTTTTTAAAAATTTAAATACACATAAGATGCAATTAATTTTTTTTCGAAAATTGATAGTAATTCATCTAAATACGAATCAGTTTTAACTTTTGAGTCAGGTTTTAAACACGACAAAAGATCAACCTATATATCAATTAATTGTTTACATCATAATTTATATAAAATGTGAAATAATTTGACTGCTCTCTCTAAATTTTGTCATTATGTAATAATTACTGATTTCAACTGATTATACTTTTTTTTATTTATTTATTTTTTTGTTTTAGCTTCGTTCATCATCAGGTTTTTGATCACCACGGGGTAAAAATAAGTTCATAGCGATTTTTACCGGTGATTTCCGTATAAACTTTCTAAAGAATATTTTTTAATCAATTATATGATTTGGTTATTTAATCAAAAATTAAATATTTTTTTATCATTTATGCTTGAATTTAGTCATCGTCCTCCATATGTTGGAGGTCAACCCGAGAGCTTTGCGAATTCCAAGCCAAAATGTCATTTCTGATCTGAGCAAACCGACGGTGCTTTCTCCTAAATCGCCACACACGCTGGAAATTTTGTTAGCCGTTTATGCAGAGGATTTTCCTTATCGAAAACTATAAAACATTGCACTACGAAAATAAAATTATTTCTCTTCATTTTGATCAAGCAAAATACAACTTAAAGATAAGGAATCTAGTTTTAAACTGATGCTTAAAAGCACCCTCACTAATCTTTTTTCAGAATATGTAATTTTTGTTGTTTTTTTTTATGCGAAACGGCCTTAATGACCTCGCAAATATCATTTTCCCCCAACTTTTTCTATACGTTCTACTCTTTTTCTCTCTTCCCACTTCTTCTTCATTCGCTCAGACTGGACTCTTCTCTGTTCCTCGCTCCACACTCTCCCATTTCTCCACCTCTTTGGCACCCACAAGAACCTTTATCTTCCCTAATATCTCCCTAAACTCATATCTATTGACACAATCCTCTCAACCTCACTGTCTCTTTCCTCATCTGCTAAATGTATCCTCCGGCCCCTTTATATTCCTACATTTTTTCAAAGATTTCCTTATTTATTCTGTTCGGGCTCATCCTTACCATATGTCCTTAGAAACGCAGCCTCCTTAACCTAATGTCCGTTTCCAGGTCATCCATTTCTTTGTACACTTCTCTGGTAGGCCTCAGCCTATATCCCTCTCTTAACTTTACTGGCCCATAAATCTTCCTCAAGACCTTCCTCTCAATTCCCAAAAGTTTCCTTAAGCTAGGAAAAGAAACGGTCTCTATTCCCTACATGATAACCGGTTGTGTAAACATTATTGAACAAGTAAACATGATTTTACAAACACAGATGAGATTAAATTAAAATATTGAAAAACGCAACGAACTAACTTTATAACCCAATATTAATATTGTATACATGAATTTGGGTACATAAAAAACCATTGGATTAAATAATGTATGTGAATACTTACATAAAGCTCATTCTCTCATTTAACCATTTACTTTGTTTGTTTCTTTCACTCACTTACATATGAAATATATAGTATGGAGAATTATTGCGACAGTGAAAATTTTCGAATTACAGTTTTCAACGGAAATTCCTTTTTTGGGGTACCCATGCATCCAAATAACTAAGTTCCGCAAAAAAGTCTCTAAGTGTAACTGGCCAATCATGCTCAAAAACGGTTGCTAAAAACTGAAAGTTTATATTTTAGAAGCGTATATCCTTAAGATTTTACTGCAACATTTTATAATAATCGGCATAAAATGGAGTTTATGCTGGACATAGCTCAGTAATTCTCTGATGATGGCTCACGAGTTTTAGTGAAACGTCAGAAAAATTAAAATATTTAAAAAAAACGACTGACTCCTGACTCTTTCATCCTACAATAATTTAAACAGTCGACCATACATCCTCAATATAATCTAAATTATAATTAAAGAATTTCGAAATACATTCAAATATGAAAATAAATTGTTAAAGAATTAATTATATTAATTTTTAATAGAAGCAGTTTTAAGTGATCTATTATATTATAATCTACGACAATCATTTAGTTTTATTGGCTTTTTTATTACTCTCTACTAAAAATTTACATTTTTTGTTTAAGATAATTTTTTTTTTTCTAAAATCTTTAGCTTTTCAGCGGTATATTATACATATATACTACATTTTGTTATTTTCAAAAATACACAAGAATTGCATGAAAAAATAATTTTGCTCTTTTCTCCTTTCGTTAGATATCGAATTCTCTCAACTTCTATATTTATCCATGTTTTCTCAATCTTAACAAGATGATATGGTTAATTTATTCAAATCTACAAAATGAAAGCTTCTTCATGGAAAGAAAATTTTAATTATCTGCATTAAAGCCCTTTCAGACTATTTCAGTCAGAATGAAACCTACATCGTATTAAAGTCCATTACATTTTACATCAATATAGTGAGTTTAATCGAAATCGTTACAGCCGTTTATGAGAAAATCGTAAAAAAGTGCAAAATGTAAAAAGTGGGTATTGCGCTAGACTTACCACACAAACACGGAATTTATCGTTTTTGCACTTTAATTACCAAATACGCACACCTTTTTGGCGGGAATTGGTTATTTATCGCAATACTTTCCCTTACTATATATTTCATATATAGGTAATTGAAAGTAAAAAATATAATCTTATACAATAAATGGTTAAATGTGATGTAGAGTGATGAGAAGCTGCTAAAATAAAGTGATTCTTGTAGATAATTATATAATAGATTGTTTAATGAAACACATGTTTCTAACGAAGATCAATATAATTTTTTAACCTTCTTCATATCTAACTTCAATTTAAAACTCTTAAATTGACATTAAAAACTGAGTTAGGTGAAAGTCGTGTGTTGTGCGCACCTCTTTTTTTAAGAGATTATTTTGTCAAAAAGAATCTTATTTATAGAATAATATAATTAAATTCCAGAAAGTGTATTACCCGTACATTTCTGTCGGTATAAGCTCATTGAGTGCTCATAGGTATAAAAGAATTATTCACATACCATTAATTTACCCACAAGGATTATTAACGGGCTTGTAACTGGTACCTCGATTTCACTTCCAGCGTGTAATAAATACCGTGACTGCTCGAAAAAAAAAATATATATATATACTGGTAGATATTCATTAAATCACTGAGAGTGCCATCAAAAAGACCGCCTCGAAAACCGTTATTCCTACTTTTATAAAGGTATATTATTAAAATAATATATTAAATAATGCTGTAAGTAGAACAAGGTTGACTATAAATGAACTTGAAAAAAGTAAAAAACTATTATAGTCAATGTGACACTGGAATGGAAATTTACATTTATGATGAGCTGTCTGTAGCGCGTAGGATATTAAATAAACCTAACCCATTTGTAAAATATTGTGTAAGGTTTCTCCTCTAATTCAGGCTATATTTGGGTGTTGTATTCAATATCATTTTTCCTTGTCGAAGTTCATAGAATATGATTACTCAGAAAAATATTTCCCAGAAATTTATTATTAGAAACTGGCCAAACGGTTTCATCTGGTTCAATATATACATATTGTAATATTATAGATTTACCGTTGGCCCAATTTTAAAAACACCATATTATCGCCACTGTAAAAATAACTACTGTGTGCTTACTTGCCCGACTTCATTGGTGATATCAATTCTTCAATAGATTCAAAGATAGTGAATCAAAATAATTCTAGACAATTAATATAAAACAACAATGACAATGATTTTTTTCTAGAACATAAGACTGTTTATGGTGTTCATTTTTACTTTCACTAACCTATCTAATCCTATAAATTTCCACCCGACTGTCAGGAATCTGGGAGTAACCTTTGACCAAACTCTATCCTTCAAAAATCATATTTCCGAAATCTCTCGTCGTACCTTTTCAACCTTAAAGCGACTGTATTCCCTCCGTCACCTATTCCCGCTTGAAACCCGAAAACTCCTCGTTACCTCTCTAATATTTCCCCACTTCGACTATTGCTGTACGGTATACGTTGGTGTGTCTGGAGACCTCGAGGTAAAAATAAAACGCCTAATTAATTGCTTTGTTCGATTCATCTTCGGGGTCTCTAGATACACCTCTGTATCCCAATTTTATGACGAGTTGAAGTGACTTAACCCTTCCAATCGTCGTATTTCCTTGCGTCATTCCTTTACCAAGTAATCCAATCCCGCCGTCCATCATACATTTTTGACCTCCTACAATTCAAATCCTCCGTCCATCCCCGTCATACACGCTCCAGGCATTCAGATTTATACAGTACGACCCACCGAACTGCACATTTCGACAGATCCTTTCTTATCCGGTCCTCAATCCTATGGAATTCTATCCCTCCTACCATCCGTCACTCCAATTCTCTTCCTACCTTCAAATCACGTATATTCGATCACTTTATGAGTACCCAGGCTCAATAGAATTGTAAATAAGCTTTTTTATATATTATTTTTATTTATTTTTTTTTTTTTTGTTTTTTTCTCATTGAAAAATGTCTATTTTATACCAGCAGTTATTAACTTGTTTGTATTCAATTAATTTACTCTAAGACTCTTAAGCCCTTTTTGTACATTCTGTATAATTTATTCTAAAGGGACATGTCCCAGAATATTTTTTTTTTTTTTTTTTTTTCAGAGTCAACAACAATTTTTATTGAGAAAATTTTACAATCTGTCCCAATTTGGACATTAATAGTAGTGCTGAATGATATCAAACATACTACATTCATACAATATTTACACAACATAAAATTACAATAAAATATATACACAATAATGAATCAATACAAAAGTCAATAATTTACTTATACCTATATACACATACACACACTCATACATACATCACATTGAGTGGAGAATCTAGCCAGTGCTAGAACTCCAATATATTTACAAAAGGTCGCGGAGCCACTGCCGTTTCAACCTTCTAGGTGGGTTGTATGGATGAGTGGAGCTGGATAGGGATTGAGCTAAAGGATTAGGATGATGAATGAGGTTCTGGTGGAATTTGGAAAATTTGGATGGAATTAGGTCTGAAATAAATGGAACATTAAGGTCGTGGTGCAAGGTATAATTGGAGACATAATAAGGTGCATTTACTATTGTACGGAGGAATTTGGATTGAAAGGATTGAATGCGTTTGATGTTAGAACGTTTAGCTGTCCCCCACAGTTCAAGTCCGTAGGTCCAGATGGGCTTCAGTATTGTCTTGTAGATTAATAATTTGTTGTCAACTGTAAGTTCAGATTTTCTGTTGAGTAGTCGGTATAACTGTCCGAATCGTCGGTTGAGTTCTTGTCTTTTAAGTCTTGTATGTGGGTTCCAAGTCAATCTTTTGTCTAATAGTAACCCAAGATACCGGACTGTATCTGAAGGAGGAATTGGAATGGAATTGAAGTAAACTGGCGGACAGGAGTTACGTCGAAGAGTGAAGGTTACGTGTTTGCATTTGGCTTCGTTCACCTTAATGCGCCAAGCATTACATCAGTCTTCGATAAGAGAAAGGTGTCTTTGCAGGTTTAAGGATGCTTTTTCAGGATTGGAACTGGATGATAGGATGGCGGTGTCGTCTGCAAAAGTTGCCAGAAAGGTATCAGGATGTGTAGGAATATCAGCAGTGTAAAGGATGTAGAGGACGGGTCCCAAGACGCTGCCTTGAGGAACACCGGCCTCAACGGGATAAAGGTTAGAAAATTCTACACCACAGCGAACGCGGAAGGAACGGTTTGAGAGATAGGATCGGAGAATGAGGTATAGAGACTGGGGTAAATGGGTTTTCAGCTTGAAGAGTAATCCAGTGTGCCATACCCGGTCAAAAGCTTGCGCAATGTCCAGAAACGCACCAGAACAATACTCTTTGCATTCAAGAGCTGAGGAAATATGGTCTACAACTCGGAGCCCCTGTTGAACTGTGGAATGCTGAGGACGGAATCCAAACTGATGGGAAGGAAGATTTTGAGATTCTAATATGGGTAGGATACGTTTAAGAAGAAGCCTTTCGAAGATTTTTGAGAGGATGGGGAGTAGACTAATAGGCCTGTAGGATGAAGTGTTGTTGGAAGGTTTGCCTGGTTTTAGAAAAAGAATGATAGTGGAATGTTTCCATAACAGAGGAAAATAGGTGGTGCGTAGGATGCAGTTGTAAATATAAGTAAGGAATATAATAGCTTTCTGCGGAAGTTGTCGGAGGATCTGGGGAGTAAGGAGATCGTGTCCAGGAGATTTACGGAGGGTAAGTTTTTGGAGAAGATATTTGACCTCAGAGGGATTAATAGCTTTAGGAGGTAGGGAAAGTGGAATTGGTGACATAAGAAAGTCTTGCACTGTTGCGGTGTGATTGGCGTGGGATTCCGGGTGAGGAGTGAAAACTTTGGAGAGGTGTGTGGCGAATTCCTCGGCTTTATCTTCATCAGACGCAGCCCAGGAGTCATCACCACGTCGGAGAGGATGGGAAACTTGATGGTATTTTAGGATCTTTTTCGTGACATTCCACAGGGAATTATCACGAGCTGATAGAGAGGAGAGGTAGGAATTAAAGGACTGGGAACGGAAAGTCGCCAACTCCCTCTTCAATTGTCTACAATAGAAGTTATAGGAGCGGCGATCTGTTGGGTGTCGGGTGCGCTGCCATAATGATCTTGCTCGGCGTTTGGTATGGATGAGGCCTATAATATGTTGTGGAAAATGATTTTGGTGAGGATTTATATTGGGGTGTTTAGGAGAGGAGGCAGTCCAGACAGCTTGTTGGATGGCGGTGGTAAAGGAATAGACGGAATTATCTAGGTCATCTGGGGTTTTGAGGGTTACTCTGAGGTCAATATTATCGGTCAGGATTTGGCGGAAAAGGTTCCAGTTGATAGGGCCTCGGATGAATGATGGTGGAATGGGTTTTGGAATTGGAGTGAGAGATACTTTTAGGATCAGTGGACTATGGTCTGAGGATAGTTCATCAAGGCGAGTTACAGAAAAGTTGAGGGAGCCTAATCCGCTGTGGATAAAGAAGTCGAGGATGTCAGGATTGCGGTTAGGATCGGTTGGCCAGTAGGTAGGGGAGTCAGGAGGCAGGGTATTAAAATTTCGGGAGTTGAGTGCAGACAGCAAATTTCGTCCCCGAGAATTCGTGGTTCTGGAACCCCACTGCTGATGCTTGGCGTTTAAGTCTGCACCCAGAATGAAACGATTTCCTAAGGAATCCAGGAAGGATACAAATTCGGAATTGGAAATGGAATGTTTAGGAGGGCAGTATGCAGATGTGAGGGTTACCGGAAAGGAAAAAGTCTTGATTACTATGGCTGTGGCTTGTAGGAAATCATAGGTGGGAAGTGGGAGTAAATGATGAGAGAGGGATTGGTGGACAATGATAGCAGAACCGGCATGGGCTTTGCCGTCTGGGTGGTCAGTACGGTATGTGATGTATTGCGGTATTTTGAAGTACTGTTTAGTCGTTAGTCTTGTTTCAGTTATAAGTGCAACATCGATTGTTTTGTCTTGCAACAACGCTGTCAGTTCGTCAGTATGATTTCTAACACCATTCGCATTCCAAAGGAGAATGGATAAGGAGTTAGGTGAATTCATTTAAGGATTTTTCAAGGCAGGGATTAGATTTGATACTAGATTTGTAAGGAGTGATATAAGCGGCATAACAAGAGATTTGATTTCGGAGATGAACGATGTCATTAGACTGGTAAGATCTGTGACGTTTGATGGTGGAGGGATATGAGAAATTTGATGTTGAGGAGTTTTTTGAAGATTAGGTAAACTTTGAGGGATAGATTGTTGTACAATAGATTGAGAAAGTTGAGGAAAAAGTTGTTCCGGCAGTGCCTCGACTTCATGATTCTGGTTTCCACCTCCAAGCAAGTGGGCAAATGATACGTTAGAATTTACAAGTTTAGATGGTTCTCTTCTGCTTCTGGTTGGTACAGCTGTTTCATTCGGATCCTTAGGTTTTTGGTATCTGGTTCTGAGTTTCTTGTAGATTTCACATCCCTTGTAGTTAGCTGGGTGGTCCTTGAGGCACAGAGCACATACAGCGGGTGTAGATCTTGATCTTGTACATTCTTCTGTTTTATGCTGTTCACCGCATTTCACACAGCGTGGTATGTGATGGCAATAACTTTTGGTATGACCATATGCCTGACAGTTATGACACTGAACTATTTCCCTCTTTGTGTAAGGTTTTTCAACTTTTACACGGGTATAGTACAGTCTACTGAGGTCATAGATTTTTTCGACTCCTGCTGATGGTTCCAAGTCCACGAAGAATAGAGGCAGTGGACTTTTATCTTTTAGAACGTTGGTGACTTGCCTCACTTGGAATCCTAATTCTGTCAGTTCTTCTTTGATAGCTTCAACGGGTGTTGAGGAATGTAGGTTTCTGATTACGACCCTTAATGCTCTCTCCTGGCGCAGCTGATAAGTATGAAAGTCAGCTTTGGTCTCAGTCAGATATTTTACAATCTTTCTGTAGGTTTCAGCAGTAGTCGGAGATATTTTAGTATCATTGGTTCTACTTATACAATAATAACTATTAGGATCAGTTACTTTGTTTAAATGCGCACACATCAGTTTAAAATTTTTATTTTTAACAAATATTGGTGGAGGTAGTGGTTCCCTTGGTATAGGAGAAGATTCCATGGTTTCTTTTTTATTTTGGAGGATCTCAAATGGATTCGGTGTAAAAAACGGGGATTCATCAGTTATTCCTTGTGATGATGTGCTGGGCTGTGGTTCAGATCCTAATGAGGTAGCTGACGCGGTCGCTGGTGGAATTATTTTTTTATTTTGTTCACGTCGGGGTCTCTGTTTTGTAGGAGACGAGTTAGAACCTGCAGATCTAGATCTTTTACTTGCAGACTTTGAGGACATGACTTGATGAAAATATCTCATTGATTAAGAAAATAATAATAATAAATAAATAATGAGATAAGAATTAAAGATAAAAGAAAGATAAGTTAACGAAAAGCAAGCCCGAGCTTGCCGAGCTAGCGGCAATCAGCTGATCAGTGACCCTCCTTTCACTTTTTCGTGATTGTACAAAGTAAATTATAACTTTGCTTACCGAAATTTCTCCAATATTCACTGCCGTAGTATTCCTGAGGTCTAGTGATGTTCTCCAGACTGAATTCAAGCGAATTCCTACTGAAAAAAGCAAAAATCTGAGAGACGATGTAACGTATGACTGTTGTCATCGAGCGCATCAGCTGATGCCCAGAATAATAAAGAATTTATTTATTATTATTATTATTATCCATAATATACAGTAAGGGAAATTATTGCGATTGAGAAAATTTTCTAATTACAATTTTCAACGGGAGTACACTTTTTAGGGTCCCCTGAGTCCAAATAAGCAAGTCCCGGAAAAAGGTCTGTGTGTGTGTGTGTGTGTGATAATTCATGCGCAAAAACGGTAAGTTGTATAAAACTGAAATTTCATACTTTGAGAGGGTCTATGCCTAAGATGGTATAGTAACGTTCCTATCAAAATCGGCCAACCAGAAGCGCCACTTTAATTATGCAATTTGCACCTTTTACGAATTTCTCAAAAACGACTCAAACAATTTTGATTAAACTCGCTATATCGATGTAAAATATAATGGGCTTTAATATCATGTAGTTTTCATTCTGATTAAAATAGTTTGACAGGTATTAAATGCCAATATTTAAAATTTTCTTCTTCTAAAGTATCTACCTTTATAATAATATTAGTTGTAAGCTAAATAATAATATTTGTAAATGTTATATCAATATATTCTAAACAAGGAAGATCTCATTTAATTATTAAGGTTGATTTAGGGCTGAATAATTCTTCCATTAATACTCATCTTTTATTTCATGACGTTTCGGGATATTCTCCCATCTTCAGAAATATACAAAAAATGTTGCTTAATATAATTTTTGTAGATTTCTGAAGATGGGAGAATATCCCGAAACGTCATGAAATAAAAGATGAGTATTAATGGAAGAATTATTCAGCCCTAAATCAACCTTAATAAGTAAATGTTATAAAAATAACCATATCATCTTTTCACCACTGATAAAAAAAAAAAAAACAGGCAAATAAATAAGTTGATCGAATTCGATATTCAACTAAAGGAGAAAACTAAAAAAAAAAATTTTAATGCAATTTTTTTGTTTTTGAACATGTTTTTAAAAACAGTAATATACCGTTGGAAAGCTAAAGATTTAAGAAAAACATTATCTTATACACAAGGTTGTAAAAATTAATAAAGAGTGATGAAAACCCAATAAAATTAACTGATTATTGCAGATAATAATTTATTCGATAAAACACATGTTTCTATAGAAACTCAATTTTTTTTTTTTTTTTTTTAATCATTTATTTTTACATCCACACCTGTCGCTCAGCCCGTGACAATAAGCGGATTTGATAACAATTGATATAAAAGGCATGTCAGGCATGAGGGAGGTCGATACCCATTGGCATCTACTCTTAACTTGAAATTTAAAAGAGTTTACTTAAGGAGATCTCTTAGCCAGCTTCATTTCAGCCTTCTTTGAATATTCCCTTGCATGTCTGTCGTGGCCATGTTTTGTATGAGTTTGTTAGTATGTCCGTGAAGTTTGTCAAAAAATTTTATGTAAGAAGTTCGAATGTGATCTTGTACCATTGGTATCTGTAAGTCTGTATGTAAAGTTTTGTTACTGACATACCAGGGTGATCGAGTAATAAGTCTTAAAGTTTTTGATTGAAAAGTTTGGATTTTTGCAATCTGAGTCGGTTTCGCTATTCCATAAATTTGAGAGGCGTATGTCCATATGGGTTTTAGTAAGTAGGTATAAGTATTTAGTTTTTGTCGGATTTTTAAAGAAGAGTGTTTGTGCAGTAGAGAATATAGAAGTCTTAGTCGATTGTTGAGAGTCAGCCGCTTCTGCTTAATGTGAGGCCCCCATGTCATCCTTCTGTCGAAAGTGAGTCCTAAGTAATGAACTGTGTTGGTATGTGTTATCGGTAAGTTGTTTATGTAGACTGGAGGGCAAGTGTCGTGTCGTAGTGTGAAGGTGATGTGTTGCGATTTGTCAATGTTGAGTTTTATTTTCCATCTTTTAAACCAGTCTTCTAAATGTTGTAAATAATGCTGAAGGGTCTGTGAAGCCTGAAGTATGTTAGTATGTCTAGTGAGAAGAGCTGTGTCATCTGCATATGTCGCTATTAATATGTTAGGATGTGTTGGTATGTCATGTGTATAGATAATATATAGTAAAGGTGCGAGAATTGATCCCTGCGGAACTCCAGCCCTGATTGGACGAATAGAAGAGGTATCTGTGCCCAGCCGGACAGTAAAAAATCTGTCGGAAAGAAAAGAGAGAAGAATAAGATAGTAAGTTGAAGGAAGGAATGATTTAAGTTTAAAAAGCAGTCCATTATGCCAAACTCTGTCGAAAGCTTGAGCTACATCTAGGAATACGCCAGTAGCAAACAATTTGTCCTCAAGTGCAACGGAAATGTAGTCTGTGACTCTATGTAGCTGGTGTAAAGTTGAGTGTAATGAGCGAAAGCCGAATTGGTGGTCAGGTAGTATCTGATTGTCTGTCAGTATGTCCAGTATACGTTTATAAATTAGTTTTTCAAAAACTTTTGAGCAAATGGGAAGTAGACTAATCGGTCTGTAAGAAGAAGGGCTACTAGGATCTTTGTTGGCTTTTTGTATCATCAGTACTTGCGAAAATTTCCATTGCAAAGGGATTTTGGTTGTCCTGAGTATCGCGTTGAATAGTGTTGTTAAATAGACTATTGCTTTCCTGGGCATCTGTTGTAGTAGCTCAGCTGTGATGAGGTCATATCCAGGGGCTTTTCTTTTCGGTAAGTTCCTGATTTCTACCAGTACCTCATTTGGGGTAAAGGCAGATGGAGGTAAGCAAAGTGGTAAAGGAACGTCAAGGAAATTTTGTATGTGACTTTCATGTTCGATGTCTTTGTAGTCTGTATGTGGAGTAAAAATTGTCGATAGGTGATTCGCAAAGAGTTCTGATTTTTCACTGTCAGACAAGGCAAAAGCACCATCCTCTTTTCGGAGTGGCACTGACACCTCACGATGCTTTAGCAGCTGTCTCGTTCTCCTCCATAAGCTTCCATCGCCGGTATTAAGGTTTCTAAGAAATGTATCATAGTTAGTCTGTTTGAATTTTTGTATTTGTCGTTTTAGTTCGTTATTTATACGATTGTAAGTCTGTTTGTCCGATGGTAATCTGTCGGTCTGCCATACCTTACGAGCTCTTCTCTTTGCTCTGATCAAATCCCTAATGTACTGTGGGTAGTTTGGTTGGGTACTACGTTTGCGCTGGGGAGGGATGAAGACCATGTAGATTCCTGGATACTCTTCGTGAAGAATTCAACACCTTCCTCGATTTCATTGTCAGATTTTAATGTTATGGGGACGGAAAGCAACTTATTCAGATTAGCTTTGTAACAATCCTAATTTATATTTTCTTGAATTAGCGTAGGGCGCTTTTCCTTTTGACGTGGTTCTTCAAAAAGGACCAAATGTATAAGAGAATGGTCAGAGCAAAGATCAGAACTAGACCTAACTGTGAAAGGTATGGCGTGCAGTCCTTTAGTCACAAAAAAGTCTAGCAGGTCCGGGGTCTTAAGTCTCGATGTCGGCCAGTAAGTCGGTGTGTCTGGTGAAATGGTATTTAATAAAAGCTTATGAATCGCCGATTGAAGATTTCTTCCCCTTGGAGTGCATAATCGAGACCCCCATGTCTGATGCTTAGCATTGAAGTCACCTCCAGCTATGAAGCGTCTTCCCAGTTGTTGAAAAAAGCTGCAAATCATGTCAGGTGTCAGCCTATACCGAGGGGGACAATATACCGCTGCTAAGGTTATTGTGTGCTGTGTGGTGTGGAGTGTTATAGCAGTAGCTTGTATGTCTGGTGATTTAGGTAAATGTATAGGATAGTGTTTTAGTGATGTTTTGATGATAATGGCTGTTCCTCCGTGTGAAGTGTTATCTGGGTGATCGGTCCTGTAAATAGTGTAGTCCGGGATATTTATTTTATTACGTGAGGTGAGGTGTGTTTCTGTTATCAAGGCAATGTCTGTTCTTTTTTCATGTAAGTATATGTCAAGTTCGGTTTTATGTTGAATCAGTCCATTTGTATTCCACAGAAGGACAGACAGAGAGCCTACAGTCAAGCCTTTACGGTCCATGAGCAGGGACGAAGGCTTGAGTAAATTGTGCTAACTGCTGAAAATGCTGAAAAGAGGCTGGATAAGGTTATTTAGACCGTGTAGTAAAGTAAAAATTTGAGGATTCTCACAAGAGGGCATCGGCTGAGAATTGCTTGGCCTCATACCTGACATACTTACATATTCGTTTTGTCTTCTTTCTGAGGGATGTAACTGCTGCTGCTAGCCAGGGGCTGGTCCTCTTTGAGTAGGCTGAGGTTGCTGTGGCTGTAGAGGCAGTGGAGGAAAATCTTGCGGCATCAATGGAGGAGCGGCAGGTTGAGCTGGCACGGTTCTCTGGTGAGGATGAGTTCGCGAGCCTCGAAGTGTTCTCAATTCTTTCAGGGTTTGACATCCCCTATAGTTTGCCGGGTGAGCTCCTTGGCAATTTGCACATGTAGCGGGTGTATCTCGAGGTTTCTGGCAGGAAGAGCTTTGGTGTTGTTGCCCGCATCTGACACATTTAGGTATGTGGTTACAATAGCTCTTAGTGTGACCGTACTGTTGACAGCGATTACACTGAGGAATAATTTTCTTCTTACGAGGTTCTTCGACGATCACTCGTGTGTAGTAAATTGATTTAATTTGAAATATATTTTCGTTGTATGTTTGTTTAGTAATATCAACGAAAAACATTGACAACGGTTCCTTAAATCGGGATATTACGTTGTTGACGTTTACTAGATCATATCCATAACCTTTCAATGCCTCTACGATAGCAGAGTGTGGAGTTGAGTAATGGAGATTTTTGATAACCACTCGTGGACATCTATCTCAGGAAGCTGAAATGTGTGAAAATCCGCTCCTTGTTTTCTGAGAGAGCTAACAATGTCACGTAGTATTGAGGTGTTTGCGGGTATACACAAATATTTTTAGCCGTGGATTTTAGGTTAAATGAATTTGGACCACATACCTTTTGTAGAAATTGTACAAAAGCTGAGTAGTTTTCTACTCCGTTAACGAAAATAGGTGGAGGTTTATCGTTCGTCTTTTGTGCTGTTTCTTTTGTTGGGTTTCATCACTATTTGTTAAAATTTGAAATCTATTGAAAGTTGATGTGGATGGAGTTGATTTGGTTAGGTTTGAAGTTGTCGGAGTTGATATAGTGGGCCGTTTTTGTTTTCTTGGGTCGCTTTCGCCTTCTGAATGGCGTTTTCGACCTGTAACTATCTCCCACACACCTTCACATTGAGAATCGTTAGTTGCATTTAAGTCTATCGCTTCCATATCACTAACACTGTCTGAAGCCGAGGAGGGCTCCGTCATATTACCTGTTCCTTCGCGCACACACTTACTTAATTAATAAGTTTTATAAATTAGTATGTTCTTAACACACACACACTTAATAAAATTAAGTTTTATTCATTTTAAATAGTGAAAAAACTTCATTAACAAAAAAACTCCCGATAAAACTCAGAAACTCAATATAACTAGTTCTTTAATATTTATCTATAACTGTATTTGAAAATTCTTTAATCGATTTTAAAAACAGAGGTAAGTGAAAGTCGTTTGTTGCCCGCACCAGATTTTTATTAATTTAACTGCAGAAGTAGCTCAGCTTAAATATCACACGATTTTAAAATTATTAGGATTGTCATAAAATCGAAAAACCCGTGTGGGTATTAATAAATATTTGCATTTAAGATGTTCTTTGTGAAATATAATAAAATATTAACAATCGAAGCACATAATCGTTGACTTGAGGATCTTCGGAATCCCATAATACAACTCTTTTCATTGAATTTTATTATAAATATTTAATCCATCAAATTTTCAAAAATTAAACTCTTAACTTCATTGGTTAATGACTTATTCATTAAAAGGATTTAATTTGTTTAAATTCCTTTATTATAACAGAAATGGTCATAAACTTAACCTAATTTACGATTACGATTATAGCATGGATTACGATTAAAAAAAAAAAAGTTATTAATTGATTAAATGATCGCAATCCTATTCATGGCCATCGTTACGATCCGTTTGTGTAATAAAGGAATCGCTCTTTTCTTTTTATTATAAGGAAGGAGATCATAAAAGTTTAGTTCAATAAATAAAAGTACTAACAATCGTGGTGTAATTGTTCATAGTTTTAAAAATATACGATATGTATTAATTTAGATAATATATAAATACAATAATTATAAAATAGATAGATAGAAAATATTTATTTACATAATTACAATATACAAGATATTGTTAATTATATTAACAATATAATTTTGGTCTGACACTAATTTAACATGGAGTAGAAGGTAGTAAGAAAAGTAGCAAAAATATACAAAAACCTACTCAAAAAAGAGGAAAAAATAAAATAAATAAATTTAAAAAATAATTATGGATGAAAAACATACAAAGAATAAACAAATTAAATACACTAGAATAGGATAAAATAATAATAATGATTATAATACAGTATTTCAATGAATAAAGCCGATTGAGATAGTAACATAAACTTATATTATAAATTTGTAATATTTAGATTGCACATCATTTTTTTTTACGCTTTAGAGCATTACTTGCTAAAGCTTTAAATCATTTATGATTTAAATGATTGCTAGTGAATTATTAATTATTATCCAGGTGTCCTCTTAATGAGACAAAAGCCTAAAACTTTGAAAAATGTGATGAATAATAAATAAAATCTATTATTTATTAACTATAGCAAAGGAACATATTATTTCTAATATGCCTAATAGTACATGTAAACAACTTTCATCGTGTAAAAAAGTTTTGAAGAACAAAAAATAAGCAGTTAAGAAAATCTTCAATAGCTAAAATTAATTACTTGTTTCTGTAAAATATTGTCTCCTCTCCAAATAGGTAATATGGTTAGAATTCAAGCTTAGACAAATAGTTTTCAACCAAAGGATCAGTTATCCACTTTATATAAGCGAGTAGTATGCGAAGATCTTAAGTTGGCCAGTCGATAGCGAAAACTATTTAGGAGTCTAGTTCCTGACTACAGTTCTGCGCATGCGCATGAGTATAGCGGTCATCTTTCAAATCGGCTCTTGGATTTCTTGCTTTTTCAGTTGGATATCACTTCAGAAAAGTCTTGAAAACATCACCAGGCTTCAGGATAACAACAACAGTAAATATTGGAGCAAACAACGGTAAGTTGGGTTACAATTTACACTGTAAAGTGAATGCTGAGTCACCTCTTCATATCAGCTGATTGCCAATAGCTAGGCAAGGCTGGTCTTGCTTAACTTTTCTTAAGTTATTTTTTTTTCTCCACATCTGGTTATTATTTAATTATTTTCCTTACATGAAATGCGATATTATCATCAAGTAATGTCCTCCAAAGCTTCAACTAAAAGATCTAGATCTAGTGGTTCAATCCCGTCTCCTACGAAACAAAGACCTCGCCGTGATACTAATAAAAGATTACAAGCAACCCCTTCAGGTACTAATTCAGAATCTGAACCACAACCTGGCACATCGTCCAAGGGAAGACTGACGAATCGCCGTTTTTCACCCCAAATCCTTTTCAGATTTTACATAATGAAAAAGAAAACATGGAATCTATTCCTATACCCAGTGAACCACGGCCTCCTCCAATATTTGTCAAAAATATTAGAAATTTCCAGTTGCTGTGTGCGCAATTGAACAAAATTACCGAATCTACCAGCTACTACTGTATGAGTAGAACCAATGATACCAAAATATCTCCTACTACTGCCGAGACATATAGAAAAATAGTGAAATACCTAACTGAAACCAAAGCAGATTTCCATACCTATCAGCTTCGCCAAGAGAGAGCTTTAAGGGTTGTAATTAGAAACTTACACCCCTCGACACCAGTTGAAGCTATTAAAGAAGAACTAACGGAGATGGGCTATAAAGTGCGGCAAGTCACTAACGTCCTAAAGGATAAAATTCCTCTACCTCTTTTTTTTGTGGATTTGGAACCAGCTGAAGGAGTTGAAAAAATCTATGACCTCAATAGATTGTACTATACCAGCGTAAGAGTTGAAAAACCTTACATAAAGAAGGAGATAGTTCAGTGCCATAACTGTCAAGCATATGGTCATACTAAAAGTTATTGTCATCACATACCTCGATGCGTGAAATGCGGTGAACAGCACAAGTCTGTGGAGTGTACAAAACCAAAATCAACACCAGCTGTATGTGCTCATTGCCTCAAGGACCACCCAGCCAACTATAACTGAGGACCAGGTTTCAAAAACCTCAAGTACTGGATGAAACAGCAAGACAAGTAAGAAACAGAAGAGAACCCTCAAAACTTATTGATGCCAATGTATCATTTGCCTACCTACTTGGAGGTGGGAATCAAAGTACTGAAGCCGTGGCCCTGCCGGAACTACAGAATGTACCTCAATCCATTCCACATCCTAATCAACCACAAATCTCACATATCCCTCCTCCTTCAAATGCCACAGACCTTAACAGTTTGATGACATCCTTTATCTCCGAAATTAAATCCCTTGTTATGCCCCTAATATCACTCCTAACGAATCTCGTATCAAATCTCATTCCTGCCTTAAAAAAAACCATAAATGACTACACCTAATTCCTTATCCATTCTCCTTTGGAATGCGAATGGTGTTAGAACTCACACTGACGAACTTACAGCCGTACTGCAAGACAAAAACATTGATGTTGCACTCATTACTGAAACTAGACTAACCACTAAACAGTACTTCAAAATACCAGAATACATAACATACCGGACAGACCATCCAGACGGCAAAGCCCATGCCGGTACTGCTGTCATTGTCCGCCGATCCCTCTCCCATCACTTACACCCACTTCCCGCCCACGATTACCTACAAGCAACTTCCATTGTAATCAAAACCTTTTCCTTTCCGCTTATCATCGCATCAGCATACTGCCCTCCTAAACATCCTATTTCCTCTGCCCAATTTGGATCCTTCCTCAACTCCTTGGGAAATCACTTCATTTTGGGTGCCGACTTAAACGCTAAGAATCAACAGTGGGGTTCTAGAACCACCAATTCTCGTGGACGGACGTTGAAGTCTGCACTCAACTCCCGACGCTTTCATCTCCTACCTCCCGATTCTCCTACCTACTGGCCGACAGATCCTAACCGTAATCCTGACATCCTCGACTTCTTCATCCACTGCGGATTAGGCTCCCTGAACTATTCCGTAACTCGCCTTGATGAACTATCCTCTGATCATAGTCCATTAATCCTAAATGTATCCATAACTCCTATTCCGAAACCTTTCCCACCTTCATTCATTAGAGGCCCTGTCAACTGGAACCTCTTCCGCGAAATCCTTACCAATGATATTGACCTCAGAGTACCTCTCAAAACCCAAACTGACCTTGATGATGCCGTATATTCCTTTACAACCACAATTCAACAAGCTGCCTGGACTGCCTCCTCTCCCAAACAATCCCAAAGAATTCCTAACAAAAGCCATTTACCACAACACCTGAAGGACCTCATCAACACCAAACGCCGAGCCAGATCATTATGGCAACGCACCCGCCACCCAGAAGATCGCCGCTCTTACAACTTTCTTTGTAGAAAATTAAAGCGGGAGTTGGCGATATTCCGTTCCCAATCCTACAATTCCTACCTCTCCTCTCTCTCGACTCGTGACAATTCCCTATGGAATGTCACGAAGAGAATTCTAAAATCCCACACCATTTCCCACCCTCTCCGGCGCTGTGATAGTTCCTGGGCTGCTTCCGACAAGGATAAAGCCGAGGAATTCGCACAGCACCTTTCCAAAGTTTTCACTCCTCATCCTGAGCTCAATCCAACCCATACTGCAACAGTTGAAGAGTTCCTCATGTCACCAATACCACTATCCTTACCACCTAAAGCAGTTAATCCATCTGAGGTTAAATATCTTCTTAAAAAGCTTCCTCTCCGTAAATCCCCAGGATACGACCTCCTTACTCCTCAGATCTTAAGACAACTTCCTCCCAAAGCCATTACATTTCTTGCATATCTCTATAACTGTATCCTACGCACTACCTATTTCCCTCTCATATGGAAACATTCAACCATCATCCTTTTTCTAAAACCAGGCAAACCTTCCCACAGCACTTCATCTTACAGACCTATTAGCCTGTTCCCGATCCTCTCCAAAATCTTCGAAAAACTCCTATTAAAACGAATCCTAGCCGAATTTCACAATTTTCCTTCACATCAGTTTGGATTTCGTCCTCAACATTCCACGGTTCAGCAAGGACTCCGAGTTGTAGACCACATTTCCTCCGCCCTTGAGTGCAAGGAGTATTGTTCGGGTGCCTTTCTGGACATAGCTCAAGCTTTTGACCGGGTGTGGCACCCGGGACTGCTCTTTAAGCTCAAAACCCATTTACCTCAATCCTTATACCTAATCCTCCGATCCTATTTATCAAACCGCTCCTTCCGAGTTCGCAGTGGTTCCGAATTTTCCAAACATTATACTGTTGAGGCCGGTGTTCCTCAAGGCAGCGTCTTAGGACCCGTCCTCTACATCCTCTACACCGCCGATATCCCTACCGATCCCAATACCTTTCTGGCAACATTTGCTGATGATACCGCCATTTTGTCATCCAATTCCGATCCTGAAGCAGCATCGCTAAATCTCCAAAAGCACCTTTCCCTTGTCGAAGACTGGTGCAATGCTTGGCGCATTAAGGTGAACCAAAGCAAATGCACTCACGTCACATTCACCCTTCGACGCAAATCCTGTCCAACGGTTGATTTCAATTCCATACCGCTTCCTTCCTCAGACACAGTCCGGTATCTCGGCTTTTTACTAGACAAAAGACTGACGTGGAACCCACATACAAGACTAAAAAGAAAAGAACTCAACCGCAGATTCGGCCAGTTATACAGACTACTAAACAGAAAATCTCATCTTACAGTTGACAACAAATTACTAATATACAAGACAGTACTGAAACCTATATGGACCTACGGACTTGAACTGTGGGGGACAGCTAAACATTCTAACATCAAACGCATCCAATCCTTCCAATCCAAAGTCCTCCGAACAATAGTTAATGCTCCTTATTACGTTACCAACTGTACCCTACACCATGACCTTAATATTCCGTTTGTTTTAGACCTGGTACCATCCAAATTTTCCAAATTTCATCAGAACCTTAGTCATCATCCTAACCCTCTAGCGCAATCCCTATCCAGCACCACCCATCCCTACAATCCTCCTCGAAGATTGAAACGGCAGTGGCCACGTGACCTATTGTAAACATTTAAACTGGAGTTCTGACAATGGTCAGATCCTCCACTCATGTACGGTATGTTTGTGGCTACAGCGCCCTAACTCAGCCTCCACTGGCTCAGACCAGTGATGCGGCTGAGATAGAGGCGCTGGGATCTCTTGGATTCCGCTTTTTCCTCCACTTGTGGAGGAAAAAGCGCTTGCTGTGGTCCCTTTAGCAATTGTATATATTGTATATAGTTATGATCGTGTGTAAGATGTTTATTTATTTGCCAACTTTTTATTTATCTCAATAATAGGTTTTTGTTTCGATTTGTTTTGTTTTTTATTTATTATTATTATTTTATTGTATATATATGAATTTATTTATGTTCTATTTTATGTAATTTGACCATTATTATTATTTTCTGTATATATAGTATGAATGTGTTCTCTTATCAATATTATTATTGTTCATTTTGTAACAAATTGTAATATATCTCAATAAAAAAAAATAAAAAAAGTTCCTGACTAAGTGAGTAATTTACTTAACACCATCCTTTTGATAATTAATATTGAATTGTAATGCATTAAAGAGTAATGACTTGCCCTATAATGTACCGTCAAGGTTCTCCTAGGAATCTGGATCATGCGACTCTTGTCTACACGGCCTCTCGCGCCAACTAAAATATTTGTGTGTGTGTGTATGTGTATGTATATATATATATATATATATATAATATATATATATATATATATATATATATATATATATTAACATATCTTATAAAATTTTGTATCTGTTGATTATTATTACATTATTTCACGCTGCTATATTATTAGCATTACATGAAAATTGTGGAAATCGTTCAAATAACATATTTAATTTAACGTTATTTCACTTGATGATAAAAATAACTTTCGGAAATGAAACATTTACGATTTGGTTACTAAGTAGAAACTCTGACATTTGCCAAAGAGAGATCTACTTAATTGCGCATAAACGTCGAGAACAGAGCCTCAGGAAGTTCAAAAGCCCTGACACAACGCGCTAATAAATAAGTTACTTCGCAACAAACTGTTGTTTAAAGTAGATTAATTTGTTCTTCCAGTTTACAGCTCGTATGGCCTTCAGAGCATAAAATGCTGAGCACAATGTCAAAATAATTATAACAATTCACAAAACTTATGAAAAAAAATTTAATTTATAAATGTCCCGCAAAAAGATCTGTGTGTGTGTTTGGAAGCTCTAGTGCGAAAACGAAAAGTCGTATAGAACTGATATATCATATTTAAGACAACTATCGCCCGAGACGTTACAGCATTTTTTTCATCATAATCTAAGAAGAAGAAAAAGCTAACCAGAAGAGCCACTTTATACTATGCATTTAGCACATTTTTACAATTACCTCTCGAAAACGATTTTGATTAAACTCCCTATATCGATGTAAAATTTAATGGGTTTTAATATCATGTAGGTATCATTCTGCTTGAAATAGTCTGAAAGGGCTTAAAAGTCGAAATTTCCTTTCTCTAAAGTACCTTTAATTTTGTAGATTCTATAAAGAATAACTATATCATTTTTTTAACACTGATAAAAAAAGGATAAATATATTATTTGAATGAATACGATATGCTAAAGGGAAAAAGAGCAAACATATTTTTTGGGCCATTTTAGTATTTTTGAACACAAAAACAGAGACGTATAATAAAGCGTAGGAATACTAAACATTTTAAAAAACGTATTATCTTATACACAAGCTTGTAAAAGTTAACAAAGAATGATGAAAAGTGATTGTTTTAGATGTTAATATAATAGTTTATTTTTAAATAATTCTTAAGAAATTCAATTTGATTGTTTCTAAAGTTTCACTCATTTTTATCTCTAACTGTATTTGAAAATTCTTTAAACGATTTTAACATCTTTAATGTAACACACAAAATTGTAAAAGTAAATTGTAACTCATTGTCGTACATAATAATATAATAGATTATTCAATAAAAGACATGTTTCTATTTACATTCATTTTAACTAATTTTTTAGACAATTTATTATTATTTCTGAATGTATTTGAAAATTCTTTATATAACATCATGATTGAACAGGGAATACCTAGAAAGTTAGTAAACCTAGTAGAGATGGTTTTGTCGGAAACTTTCCATAAAGTTAGAATCGGTCATAATTACTCCCAGAGGTTTGAGGTGCGATCAGGTTTGAAACAGGGTGACTACCTTTCAACTGTTTTATTTAATATAGCTTTAGAATATGGCATAGAAAAGGTGATGTGTACCGAGAAAGGCTTAAATATGGGTGACAAGTTCCGGTTTTGGGGTATGCCTATGATTTGGTACTGCTAGGTAAAGACACGGTAACCATACAACTAGATAAAAGTGTGTTAATAAAAACCGGTAAACAAAAAGGACTCGAATATAATACCGATAAGACGAAACAAACGATTAGTAGCAGAATCGGTGGCGATCTTGGTGATATTGATATATCGGGGCATACTTTTGAACACGTAGAAAAAATCAAGTATTTGGGTTCAATGATAACAAGAAAAAATGAAATCCAGGAAGAAATTAAGTCCCGATTAAAAGTGGGAAATTATTCAGTTGCTAAGTTACCTACCTCGTGGCTTCTATCTAAAAACTTAAAGGTTAGAATTTATAAAACTATTATTCTTCCGACGGTTCTTTCCAGATGTGAAACGTGGCCGCTTACTTTGAAGGATGAACAACGGCTTAAGGTTTTCGAAAATAATGTACTGCTATTTGGTCTGAAGAGAGATGAGGCCACTGGGGAGTTTAGAAGTTTGCACAACGCGGAATTGCGGAACTTGTATCCTGTGAATATAATTGAGTTGATATCATCGCGAAGACTCAAATGGGCGAGTAAAGTTGTTGGGCTCGGTGAGGAACGGATTCCGAGAAAGTTGGTATTCGCTGATCCTACTGGTAGGCGTCCGAGAGGTAGGCCGAAGCGTCGATGGGAGGATTGCGTTAAAGATGATCTCGGGGCTTGGGCTTGAACGGTGAACATTGGACGAGTTTGGGTAGGCGGTATATGGTGGTACCGGCATCGAACCTTCGGGTTCTTTAAGCCTATTATTATTATTTGAAAATTCTTAAATTTGCTTTAACACCAGAGGTAAATAAACGTCGTGTGTTGCGCTCGCACTCTAATACCACGGTTATATCAGTTAAGCGCGATAAATAAAAAATAAAATTTCATATGCATAACTAAGTAACAGATTATAATAGACGTAATGACACTAAAAAATCGGTTATTAGTGAAGATAGAGACAAATTGAAAATATTTTCGTGATCAAGACAACGCAAGTACAAAAATTTGTTTAAAAAATCATCTTATATGGTCAAGCCACAAACAACTTATTAGAGATGTGATTCCCTGATAACTCGGCTACTATTGATGATAAAGATAAAATGAAAGGTTTTCTGGAATCAAGAAATTTTATTTGAATTATTTGAATGAAAATCGAAATAAAAGAAGAGGAAATAGTAACGCAGTCCTGTATACATGCTTTTAGTTTATTATTTTCAATAATCAACCTTTGTAATCGATCCAAAAAAAAATTACCTCTAGTCCAAATTTGAGAGCTTACATTTCAAGAGGCGTAGAATCCGAATAACGAATAAAAACAAATCCGTTTCTCCTAATAAATAAATGAATAAATACTAAACAGTTATACTCCAATATTGTTATTTGGAAATAATAAACCATTGAGTAATAATTTGCAGCGTTAGTATTATTTTTTTAATTCATGCCTTAAGGTATTTGTTATATCACTGCAATTGTTGATATATTTAACCTTTTTATTTATCTACTTTTCTTCTCTTCCTCGCCTTCAGCTAGTATGGGGTTTCCAGAATGGCCGTCGTCATGACAGTTTCAAGTCTTAGATCTGCATTAATGTGGTCAAGTATCTTCCCTTCGTTGCTCACGGATAAGGCAAGGTTGAAATGGGCTGAATCCACCAGCTTTGAGAATTCTTTTTTTTTTTCACAAAAAGTCACATTTTTCTTAACAAAACGGGATTCAGTGCCATATAATACTAAATAAGAGCTACAGAATAACCAAAAATTTATTTATAGTTGTAACTTTTTCAAGTATTCACAATTAATTTTTGAATGAATGAATGAAAATAATTTTTATTCTTGGAAATTTCGTCCCCTAAGAATAAACAACAATGTACAGAAAAGGTCCAGTTCGTCTGGCATCATTCAGATAGATAATTACAGAGCCAGCTAATAACTATGAAATATATAAAATTAATATATGAATGAAACAGATGGAAACTTAATGAATTAAGTACGTCTACTTTAGTAAAGGCAGTTTACATGTTTGCGGAAGGTTGACCTTTTAGGAGTTGGAGAAATAAGTAGTGTTTGAATATGGTTAAGGATTATACTTTACTAAGGGCGATGGGTGAATTCCAAAGTATGGTGGCTCATTATCCATCTCTGTGTGCATACCGTTTGCAGGTGAATATTAAACCAGATTTTTCTATTAATAACATCAGCAGCAACGGGCATTAATACGATACAATACAACACAGATTGAATCTATATTATACAGGCAAATCTTCCATGTTTCTTTCACTCATTATTAAAGTGTAGGAACACACTTGTTCTTCTAACAAGCAAGTGACACAATAATCTGCAGAACAGATTGCAAAGGAGGTTTAAGGAAATCTATCTGTAAGATGGCAAAAGATAAAATGTGTCATCAACTGAGAATTCACTAACAGGAGGTTACAGACTTAACTCAATGCCTCCTCGTATCCAAGTCATTACTTCAAGTTATAACTTAGAAAGCCGTTAGTCTAAAAGCTTAGTTACAACGGTTTTATGATGAGAGTAAGAACATGCTCCGTTTTTATGACTCACGTAATAAATTTGAAGAATCTAGGTGAGTATCGAACCCATATCCATTGAAACTAAGGATCCATTTGCCGTTCTATCCAATAATACTCAAACGAAGTGGCAAGCACAAACAAATGATAATATTTTTGTATTTGTCTGTTTTAGTCTGTGTGTAGTGTCCCATTTTCAACCAAGGAAGAAATAAAGATAGTGAATTCATTTATAAAAATTTTATAATGATATTTGTGATATATCTATCACTGATGTTTGGACAAAAGGGCATACGGCTATTAATCACTATATTATCTCATAAGGAGCTATTGTTTACAGTAAAATACAAACTTCAACAAAGTATTATTTATGTATTTAAAAACATTGTAACCTCATTTTCATAAAAATGGTGACTTAAGCACTTTTTCACAAATATCAGTGATATCTAATCGAATGACTATGTCAAATATTGACTAAATTCAGTTATTTACAAGTCGGAATGCCAGAAATATGAAATGCATAGTGCAGGAAGTATTTTGTATTGGTTAGTTTTTCATGGAATGTCTTGCGTTTTTAACCAAGGACGGATTTTTCATATTTTACTTTCAAATTTTATATATATATATATTTTTTTATTTATTTTTTTTTTTTAAGACCTTTGTGCACCTCAACCTAAAATGTCTTAACTTTCTATTTACTTTCTAGAAATTGTATCTTTGTCTGTGTGTTACTACTTATTAATCCTCTTCGAAACTAAATGTTTTATGTTTTCTGTAGCATTTTACTGTTTTGAAATAATTCATTCTTTACTAAGAGGCGAAAAGGACATTTTCACATAATTTACTTGTACTAGTTTAAACTAATTCGGAACGGGGCCAAACGGTCAGAAGTATTAATGATGTCTTGGGCTATGGCAGTATGATCGAGAGCACCATTCGACGAGAGTTTAAAAAATTCCGCGAGAGATGAGCATTCAATATTATATCCAGAAGGAATGGAAATTATGCCAAAATGTTGGTTGAAATGTTTCGAGAAATAATGGATGGATGGAGTAGCATGTGTAATATAAAATAATGGAGCAGAAATGTATCAAGAGTAATGGAGCGTATTTTAATAAATTAAAATCTCTATATACGAAATCAAAACATTTTAATGTGCCATATAATCTTCTCTTCGCTTCTCTTCTCTCATATAAAATGATAACGCAATTATGGTTTCCGCGAACTCCTTATAAACCACAATTTTCACCAACTATCATTTAATGGCATTCTTTCCTGAAGGTTTATAAGTAAAATATATTGCAAATTAGCTTTTCTTTAAACAGGAAAAATAAATTTTCTGTAACTAAGTCATCAAAAAATTATTCTTGAAATATAAGTAGTAACATAGGCGTATTATAAACCGTTGGAAAGAGCAAGATTTTAGAAAAGTTAATAAGCCATAAAATAAATCGTACAAGTTAAAATAAAGTTGTAAGCCCAAAAAGTTATGGACATATGTTATTGAAAAAGAGGGAGGTTATAATAGTAATAAATTGCCATCGTCGTACAGGATCGTAGCAGTCATATTCTTCCATTTAGTACGCAATATTTTAGAAACAATATTACGTACAGAATTGTAACAAAGTTGTTAACATAAATGATAAGTTGTTATAAATCTATGAAGTGACATTGTTATTGGTTATTTCTGTCATTAATAATATTTCATGAAAAAAGATTTTCCTCTGTAAACTACTAAATATGATTGCTATGGGAACTAAATTAAACCTTTAAAATAGTTTAATTGAAATATCAAATAGTTTAAATCTAATAGGAACCTTTGTTATATTCTGTTGTGAATTACATAGCAATAAAGTTTTATTTATATGGGATAATTAAATTGTCCGTTATCTGTGCTTCACTTTAAAATAAGAAACAAATAAACTTGACCAATTATGATTAATGTTTTTCATTCCTCCCGATGATTAAATATAATAACGAATAGGCGTTATAAAATAAATATGTTTTCTTGCTAATTGCATTCAATACGATGAACTAGAACTAAAAAAGCGATAAACTCTGAATCGGTCAGACAGATGTTTTTTTTAAAATCACATTTTTTTAAAGGGCACCTAATTCAAATTTCATCCGTGCGAAGCAGTCTAGGGACAGGGTCTACAATTATACCTTATTAAGTGCGATATTATGGAGTATAATGTGGCATTAAACGTATGATAATATAAGGCTCATTAGGCCACTCAGCAGGTCATAATCTTTATATATATATATATATATATATATATATATATATATATATATATAAATGAATCGCCTTTTCCCTTGGACGTCACAGCACGCGTGAACGGCTTGACTGATTTCCCTAGTTCTTTTTTTATTATGTTTAAATCGATCAGGAGAAGGCTCTAATGAAAGAAAAAAAGAGAAAAGTCACTTTGGTAGATAAGTTTTTTTTTTGTTTAATTTTGCAAGGAATAATAATCTCTATATTTTTATATATATTATTGAAGTCTGGAGAAGGCTGTTATGGAAGAAAAAAAGAGAAAAGTACTTAGGGCAGTAGGTTTCTTTTAGGTTATAATTAGGAAAGGACATCGTCTGTCGGGTCAGCTAGTGATATATAAAACCGTAAAAATAACATTTCACTTACTATATATAGTAAGGGAAAGTATTGCGATGGTGAAAATTTTCGGATTTCAGTTTTCAACGGAAATACACGTTTTAGGGTCTCCTTAGTCCAAATAACCAAGTCCCGCAAAAAGGTCAATGTGTGTGTGTGGCAACTCCCGGGCGGAAACGAAAAGTCCTATGAAACTCAGATTTCATATTTAAGACAACTATACGCCAGAGATGTTACAAAAACTTTTTCATCAAAATCCGCTAACCAGAAGAGCAACTTTATACCATGCATATTGTACTTTTTTATGATTTTTTCAAAAACGGTTCCGACGATTTTGATTAAACTCGTTATATCGATGTAACATATAATGGGCTTTAATATCATTTAGGTTTTATTCTGATTAAAATGATGCGACAGGGCCTAAATGCCGATATTTTAAATTTTCTTCCTCTAAACTATCTTTAATTCTGTTGATTCTATAAATATTGTTACCACTGATGAAAAACAGGCAAATATATAAATTGAATGAATTCGATACCCAACTAAAGGAGAAAACTAAAAAAATATTTTTTAATGCAATTTTTTGAACATAAAAACAGTAATATTCATGTATGATATACCGTTGGAAAGCTAAAGATTTTAGAAAATATATTATCGCATACACAAGCTTTTAAAAGTTAATATAATGTGATAAAAAACCGATAAAACTAAGCGATTATTTTAGATAATAATACAATTGATTTTTTTTATAAAACACATGTTTCGATAGAAATTCCATTTAATTAATTCTTTAATGGTTCCACTCATTTTATCTCTTACTGTATTTGGAAATTCTTTAATCGATTTTAAAAACGGAGGTATGTGAAAGTCGTGTGTTGCCCGCACCAGATTTTTAAATTTAGTTATTGCTTCTACCTTAAACATTCTTTGATACCTGCTATCGTCAAAATATTGTTGGTTCTCACCTATTATTTTTATTCTTTACTTAATTTGCTGCGTGACCTTAGCCAGAGATGGGAACTAAAAACGAATCTAAGAGTTCCGTCAATGTTTTCTTTCCATTCCATGCTTAGTAGAGTACTTCTGCGCCACTTATCTTATCGATGAATGTTTTTTATTAATGGTAAAAAAAAACAAATAATACGGTTGAAGATGAAGGATCTTGAGGTAATTGTAGTAGGAAGAGCCGGAGACTTTCCCTCAAGCTTTATAGTAGACCTATATGTTCTTCTGCACAATTACCCCCACTGTTCCATCATTTAAGGTAGGGACTTCGCTGACCCGGATAAGTGCCGCTGAATTATCACTTACGGGGTCGTGAGTATAGTTGAGTTCCTAACAATGTCGATATTAATCCGGTATAAATTCTTCAACGTACATCATATCTGTTGCTGGACGACTGTTTTCGTACCTTGAAATAGTTGAGAGCAGTAAAATTAGTGATCAGTAGATTTTTAAAGCAGTAGAATTTTTAATAAGCCATAATGTGGCAAAGATGAATATTTTTAAACATTGATACCTATTGTATCTTTAAATTTATATTTTCTTGTTTTTTTCTGTTTTTATTTTGTTTTAATGTGCTCAAAATCCTTTCCTACCACATTTACGACAAACAGGAAGGGGATGCCTAGAAGCTGACCTTGGTCACTCTCACAAACTCCATCTAGCGTCTTTTTGTTAACTACGTGATCCGTATTGGCTCTCTTTTTATATTAAATTAGTGACCGCCTGTAGGACGACGAACGCGGATAAGTTTACTTTTTTATTTGTTGCTTATGCTTACTAAAACCTTGAAAGTGTGTTCATGTGTGAAAATAGTAGTGAAAACAGGGTTGTTGTTTTTTTTTTACAGTAAAAACTAATTTATAGACATTTTCATACTTGTTTTTCTAGTTTTCTGAAGTCAACAAGGATGTTGACAGTATTTTCAGATCAATTACAAGTTCATGAATATTAGAATCGCTTCGGGCAAAAGGACTTAATTTTGTTTATTTTTTTTTCCTTTTTTTTTTGTATTGAACAAAGTTATTAAGTAATAAGTATGTGTGTATATTATTTTTCAAAAAATGGAGGAAGAAAAAAAATTCTCAGTTTCCGTTTGCCTGATAGTTAACAGTAAGTAATAAAAAGAAGAAACTTGGGAACTTGTAAATGACCAGAGAAGACTGTCAGCAACCGAAACTGACGTCAGAAAAAAAAAAATTGAAAATGTCTATAAAGTGATTTTAACTGTTAAAAAAAAAAAAATAAAATAAGTCCTGTTTCTCTAAATTTTAACACAAAAATACACTTTCACGGTTTTAGTAAAATAAGCACATAAAAAAGTAACCTTATCTGGGTTTGTCGTCCTACAAGGCGGTCGCTAATGTAATTTAAAGAGCGTAATATAAAAATAGGGCCAGTAAAGAGCACGTAGTTGACAAAAAAAACGCTAGATAGAAGTCATGAGAGCGACAAAAAGATCAGCTTCTAGACACTTCTTACCGGACAAGTAATCCTAAAAGATACCAAACTGTTCTCCTCTGATTCGGAAGAGTGAAAGATAATTGGTAACACCACGAAATATGATTTAACCTATTCCACGTTGGTCCAGAACACCCTAAAATAAGGAATTATTTTTTTTATTACAGTTATTGAGATTTAAACACAGTATAAATTGGTAGAAAATGCGCAGGTACCAAAATTCACCTCGAAAATATTTCGACTTCTGCTTACAACTCTTTTTTTGTTCTTCTTTCAGTGGCGCGACAGGCCGTGTAGGCCCTAGGCCTCGCGGTGTAAGCTCCTGCGAGTTTACACTCACGTTTCACGATACTATTTTTAGTGAAGGGTGATCACTCCCTACGACTAATTATGTGAGTGGCCACCCTTTGGCTGACGGGTCTCACATACCCGGGGGAGAGGTTGTGAGTGAATCCCCATTTTTTTACATCCTTATAAAAGCCCCGCGGGACTGGGATTCGATCTCAGAACCTGTAGCATGAGAGACTAGCGCGCTAGCCGCTCAGCCGCGGCTCTCCTACAACTCTTTTCACTCTCAATTATTATGTGCACCAATAAGACTCAGACATTGAGATTTATAGAAAAATAATGGATAGTGGCTCAGGTTGTAAGCAATTAAATTCTATCAATTTGTATCATTCATGCATATTGTTTAAGTAGTTTGCATAAAATGGTAAAAACTAATGTGTCTAAATTTGTATTGCATTCTTATAAATTTTTTTCTACTCTTCTTCACAATCTCTTTTACATTTATTAATTATCTACCAAAGAAGTTCGAATTTTTGCTCGCAGTTACTCTCCTCCTTATTTCATAGATTTATACATTTTTCATTTGACCCAATTGCACTATATTTTTCTTTCAACCTGGTATTGATGGTACTAGTCTCATTTGCATTAAAAAGCTGGCAATAATTATATGTATGTATAATTTCTGGTTATTACAGTATAATATGATTTTTTTTTTTTTTTTTTTTTTTTTTTTTATATCATCTAGCAGTGCCTATGACAGTTTTTTACAAAAACTAAAAGAATATGTTAACCTATGAATATTTTGTTTACTCTTAAATTTACATACAAATAAACGTTTATAATTATGTTGATAAAATGAAATTGTTCAAGGAAATGATGAATTGTACTACCAGCCACACCGAAGTTGTTAATTAACTCCACAGTTGATGTCATTTGAACTTTACCAGTAGGTACCTCAACAGGACATGAAGTAGATGTCATGTGAACAACACTCAAAGCCAGGCTATCCAGCAACAGCCACGTGTTACGTCAATTCAATGCTTTCATAGTTCTCGCAATAAGTATTATTTTAAGTGTTGATTTTTTAATTAAAATTTCTAAAATATTTTACAAATAATTTCTAACGTCAAAGAAAGATCTGTAAAACAAATAATCTAAATACCTTATGAAAGCACTAAATGAAACTCATATTAAATATTAAAAATTTGGTAATGGTAGAAATAAATAGCAAGAAATAACCAAGTTAACTGGAGGTATTCCGATAAAAAAAAACCAATCAAATCTTCTTTCAACTAAACATCTGACTTTGAATTTATTTTCATGGTGCCACCACCAAGAAAACACACCAGTAAGAGAAAAAATCTGGCGCGCGCAACACAAGACTTTCACTTACCTCCGTTGTTAAAATCAATTTAAGGATTTTTAAATACATTTAAAGATACAAATAAATGGTTAAAGAATAAATTATTTTGAATTTCAAACAAAACATGTGTTTTATTAAATAATCTATTACATTTCTATCTACATTTGTTCCATACTCGTTAAATTGTTTAAAGTATTGTTGTAAGCGATTTACTACAGTATCAATACGATATGATGAAGTATACAATGCAGTGTCATCGGCGTATAAGGACCTCGTCACAAATGGGTTGGTCGGTAGGTCGGAAATGAACAAATTAAATAGAATTGGAGATAAGCAAGAGCCTTGGGGAAGACCCACCGAGATAGGGAGAGTATCGGAAGTAGATTTGCCAACTTGAATATAAAACTGTCTATTTGATAAATATGAGTGAATAATGTGAATCAGGTATGGCGGAAAATTATATGAGATTAATTTGTATATGAGTCCGGAGTGATTTTAAATAATCGCGGACGGATTTCAGAATTTTTCGGTTGTGGTGATTTGATCCAAAGAGAGAAGTAATTGAGGGAGTTGTTTGGAAATGCTTGGCTAATAGTTGAGCTTTATCTCTGTCCAGATATGCATAGCCGTCATTATTTTTTAAAGGAGGAATTTTCGGAGACTGCTTAGTTAAATTCTTGTGAATTTTCCACATTTTATTATCCCCTGGCTGACAGGATTTCAAAACCGTAGCCCAGTTTTCGTTTTTCCAATTATTAAGACGTGTTTTAATATAACTATTTAGTTTATTATAGACTAATTTGGTTTTTGGGTTATTATTACGTTGGAAGTATCTTTTTAATCTATTTTTAATGTATATTAGGGCTCTGAGTCGGTAGGGTAAATCATTATGATAATGTGGATGGTGATACTGTTGTGGAATGGATAACGACATGGATAATTTGATATATTTATAAAAATCAATTAGAGTAGTGTCGATTTCTTTCGAATCATTTATGGTCGGATTTATGTTGATTCGGGAATCTAGCTCTTTCCTGAACTTTTGCCAGTCAGCGTCTTTGAGCGAAAATTTGAGTATTTTTGAAACTGTAGGTAGGGGAGATTGAATACGAAAAATCACGGGATTATGGTCTGAATTTAGAAATGGTAAAGAGATAAGAGGTGATAAATTGTAAATATTTTTCGTTAGAGCCAAATCGATAATACTAGGTTTGTAATTACGTTGAGTCGGTATATGGGTTGGTTCAGGCGGACTGTGTAGTTGAATGAGGTTTTTTACTATGAAGTTTAGAACGAATTTACCGTTTTTATTTGTTCTGTTACAGTTCCACTGGGTGTGCTTAGCGTTTAGGTCTCCAAAGATGATCACTTGTTTATTTAATTTGAATAGTTTAGTCATGTCTGGAATATTTATTTTATTTGGCGGGATATACACAGATATTACAGTGGTTGATTTATTGTTAATAATTGTATTAATCGCAACGGCTTCGGTAGACATTAAGTCAGGAGCTTGTATAAAATGGTGCTGTACATCGGAACGGACTAAGAGCATGACGCCCCCACCTGCTCTGCTACGATCTCGTCTATAAATGACATATCCCGGAAGCGAGAAACGTTCAGTTTCAGAAAGACGTGTTTCACAAACAGAGACTAAATGGGGTTGATTATGATTTAAAAATAATTTAAATTCTACATCGTTTCCGCGAATAGTTTGTGCGTTCCACATCATAAATTTAATTTTACTATTGTCACTAGTCATTAGAAATTTTTGAATGAGTTGTGGCATCTATTATAACGTTAAGGAGAAAGCTTGTTGTGGTAGTGAACGGGATATAATCGCTGATTTTAAGTTTTGTTGAATTAAGGCCAAGGCAAAAGTTGTTTATATCGCCGCTTTTACAATTGTAATTTAACAAGACAGTGTATATAAACAACTTTACAACGCTAACACTCATAAGAGATTTGAATATATAATTATTATGAATATATTTGCACAATAGGATGACCATTAATTAAACATAGAAAGTATGCCTTCTACTAGAATAAAGATTTTTGACATACCGTCTTCGGTGCTTTTTAGTTGTGATACAATTTTTTTGAAGTTTGTAATTAATTTACTTACATTAAATAGATTAAACATACCTTTTATTTATTTAAAACAGTCAGACATCGTAGGTTCATTAGGGTTGTTGTTGACGGTTTTCGGAGAGAACGTGTTTTGAGGCCACGGAGATTTCGGGGTTGGTAGTACTGGAAATTCTTGATCGCTTTGTGTAAATGTTTTTCGTGGAATCGCTCGTAGTGCTGGGTTTTTCTTGCTTAGCTGTAGTTCGAGATTTCTTTGGTATTTGGAGCATTGCGTGGAGTTTGAAAAATGTTCATCAGAGCAATTGCAGCATTTGGGTTTGAAACCGTCAATTAATGTATTTGGGCAATCCTTTGAAAGATGTTCTCCGGCACATTTCAGACATCTTGGATTTTTGAAGCAATTACGTGCCACGTGGTTAAATTCCTGCCATTTGTAACATTGAATTAAAGTTTTGTTTGACCTATATTTCTCCCATTTTATTACTATGTTACAACAGTAGTGAAGGTTATTTACTTTGGCTAGCTGTTCTTTATTGTCCAAAATTATTATTAATATCGGAAGCTTTATTACCCCGTTTTCGGATTTTGTTTTCCATTTGATAGATTTTATGAATGGCCAGGCCTTGATTTTTTAGGTCGGACGAAATTTCTTCTATAGGAAACTCAGGAGGCATACCTTTTAGAATAATTTTTGGTTTTGTTTCACTTTTCGGGGTGAAAGTGTGAAAACCGAGGTTGAGATCTTTAAAAGTACTTTTTACAAGTTCGAAGTCTTCGCTGTTTTGGACGTAGATTGTAGTTTTATTCATGTTATATTTTATATTTAAGTCTTTTACTTTTACTTTTAAATCATTGACAGTACCACTGATATTGTTGTTAGATGAGTTAACGATTATTGGGGGGTATTGGCTTTTCTTCTGTTTATGATTTACAATGTTTTTTAAGATCTCCGTATCTTCTTCATCTAAATCTGAAAGTAAATCATAACTATTGGAGGTTTCAATATTGAACTCACCTCTTTTACGTTTGGTTGAAGTACCTGGTATCTGTTCTGTCATAGTTCGTGCTTGGCCCCCGATCGGGGCGCCCTTGATTGTTCTACTTTGATGAGTGGTGAACAATTAAAAACTAACAGAGAAACACGAAATTTACCACTTAAAACATAGAATAAGTTATAAAAATCCTAGTAAAAAATATATCACTTTTATAACCTTATATCACCAAAAACAGCTGTTGAATAATGACAAAGGTTATGTTTAAAAGATAAAACGATGTTATTGAATAATTTGGATGTGGCTACTTGGTTACTGGTATGTAATTGTAACATTGAGTAAATAAAATTGATATCTGACATGAAATAATAATCATTTATTTATCTTAAACAGAGTAGTTCATTGCTATTTTATATACCCTCATTCTTCATAGTCACTATCAACACCTTTCATAGTTTGTAGCAATTTCAATTTAAATTATTTTATTTATCAAATTGAATTCACCAAACCGCAAACAAAGATAAAGAAGTCTAGTTTTATTTTCACTTATTATACTATATATAGTAAGGGAAAGTATTGCGATCATGAAAATTTTCAGTTTTCAATGGAAAAACACGTTTTAGGGTCCCCTCAGTATAAATAACCATGTCCCGCAGAGGTCTGTGTGAGTGCGTGCGTGCGGGTGTGTGTGTGTGTGTGTGTGTGTTTGTGTGAACTCCCGGACGGAAACGAAAAGTCCTATGATGCTGAAATTTCATATTTATGGCAACTATCCCCCCGAGATGTTACAAAAACTTTTTCATCAAAATCAGCTAACCAGCATATTTATACCATGCATATTAATTATAGGTGGAATAGTCAGGAATCAGTCATTTTTGAAAAGTTTTTAATTTTTTAATTTTGCCAACGTTTCGGCTCAAGCTTGTGAGCCATCATCAGGGCATTACTGAGCCATGTCCAAGCATAAACTGTTTAGTTTATGCTTGGACATGGCTCAGTAATGCCCTGATGATGGCTCACAAGCTTGAGCCGAAACGTTGGCAAAATTAAAAACTTTTCAAAAATGACTGATTCCTGACTATTCCACCTATAATAGTTTCTACAGTCGACTATACACCCTCAACATGCATATTAATGATTTTCCCAAAAACGGTTCCTAAGATTTTGATTACACTCGCTATGTCGATGGAAAGTTAAATAGGCTTTAATATCATGTAGGTTTTATTCTTATTTAAAAAGTCTGATAGGGCTTAAATACCGATATTTTAAATTTTCTTCTGCTTAAGTACCTTTAATTTTGTACATTCCAAAAGATTAACCATGTCATCTTAATGACGCTGATGAAAGACGGCTAAATACCAAATTTGAACGAATTTTATAAACAACTAAAGCAGAAAAGTGCAAACATATTTTTTATGCAATTTGTACTTTCACTTACTATACTATAAATAGTAAGGGAAAGTATTGCGATTGTGAAAATTTTCTAATTCCAGTTTTCAACGGAAGTACACGTTTTGGGGTCCCCTGAGTCCCGCAAAAAGGTCTGTGTGTGTGTGATACCTCCCGAGTAAAAACGAAAAGTCCTATGAAGCTGAAATTTCATATTTAAGACGACTATACGCCCGAGATGTTACAAAAACTTCTTCATCAAAATCGGCTGACCAGAAGAGCCACTTTATACCATGCATTTTGCACCTTTTTTTGATTTTCTCAAAAACGGTTCCGAAGATTTTGATTAAACCCGCTATATCAATGTAAAATTTATTAGGCTTTAACATCGTGTAGGTTTCATTCTGATTAAAATAGTCTGACAGGGCATATATGCCGATATTTTAAATTTTCTTCCTCTAAACTACTAAATATTTAAATTGAATGAATTCGATACCCAACTAAAGGAAAAAACTGCAAAATATTTTTTTAATGCAATTTTTTGTTTTTTTAACTTAAGAACAGTAATATACATGTATAATATACGGTTGGAAAGCTAAAGATTTTAGAAAAAAATATTATCTCATACAAAAGATTGTAAAATTTAATAAATAGTGACAAAAAGCCGTTAAAATTAAGTGATTATTTTAGATAATAATGTAATATATTTTTTAATAAAACACCTGTTTCTACATAAATTTAATTTATTTAATTCTTTAATGGTTTAACTAATTTTTATCTCTTACTGTATATGAAATTTTTTTAACCGATTCTAAAAACGGAGTTAAGTGTTGCCAGAACCATTTTGTTTGTTCTATTTTTTCAATAAGTCTCGATATTAGAAACAAGGTATTTATTGTTGTATTAGATTAATTACAGTAATAGGTTCAGTTGTTTTTAAATCACTTTCCTCATCAAACATAATTCTAACTTTAGTCTAATATGTTGCCATTTATTTCTGTTAAATATACAATAACGATCCAGTAGAAGTAGGCATACCTAAAATTACTCAAAATATTTTAGCTGTAACGTAATAGTGGTATATAGTCATCTTTGCTACATAAATGTGATTATTATACATTGTTCTAACGAATGGGAATATTTTCACTTGAAAACAACTTTGATAAATATAATTGTAAAAAATATAATATTTATATTTCTTTAAAATGTATACGTTTTATAATAATAGAGTATTTGCTGACCGTTTTGACTATATCTTACACACCAGTAAGAAAACAATAAAGGAAGTGTGTTTTATTGGTAGTTTCTTTGTTACCACATCACCAAACAACAGCTCCAACATATGCGTTTTATAGTTACCACTCATAGACGCATTTATGCAAATTTAAATAAAGACAAAATGAAATATTCGCGAGCAAAGCCGCTGGTTACAGCTAGTAATATATATATATATATATATATACGATTTCTCGTATTTGTTTGAAGCGGTCTTTCCATAAATTGAACATTTTACCAATAACAATAAATCTCTTTGCTGATCACGACGCGGCAAGAGAATGTGAAAGGTCGTCTGTTAAGGAAGGGTGCCAGTTTCCGGCCGATTTAAGGGAAACTTTGGCGGTATGTAAAAGTGCACTGTGGCAACGCCATATTTCTGTACAGCTTTCTCGTGGGGCGGTACGCAGAGTACGGTACGCCGTTGCGCAAGAGAAATTGGAACTTGTTGCATTGAGAACTCCCAAGACGTGCCGGGGAAAGGGGGACATCCCAGGATCGTGCTACCACGGAGGACCGGTCCTACCTATTGTCGTCGTCGGCTTATTTACATTGATCTTGGGCGATCCCGGCTGGACCTTGTCTGGAAGTTACTAAAGTTGGCAGGGAAATGGTCTTCTAAACATTCTGGGTAACTAGGATCGAGGATCTGACAATGATACTTCAGTCTAGTCAATCAATCAAACGAAAGTGAGACGATTCTGACGATGCCGTAATAACTCAAAAAAAAAAAAAAATGAGTATTTTCCAAATATATTTCTTCAAAAAGTATCACATACAGTTGTGGAGCAGGAACCTATTGTTACTAATACCACTAATGGCTGTCAAAACCCATATCTAGAATTAACTACCATATTTAAACATTTATTTCAAGTAGAAAACCAAGTGAAAGTAGGGAAGTTGAAACGATCGCCACCTTTTATACATTTAATTTTTATCAAACCAAGTGCTTTATGGAATGGTAACACAACATAACTAATAAAAAAACAATGTAATAGTGTTTAGAATTATGTTACAGGATCACAATTCGTGCGATGGGATATCACTGTATTCGAAAGTTAGTGTACGGTGATCTGTATGCAAAAACGAAAGGCTTTCAGTGAGGATTGCTTTAAACTTAATGCACGCCCTCATGTTTTAAACATAACTGCCATATTCAAACTAAGGGAAGTAGTTACAAGGTCATTCTAAGGACACACTGTTGGTCTAACGTTTTCTTACATCATTTACTTGTGTAGCAAGTAAAATAGTATAACAAAATTAAATTTTAAAAAATCGTGCACTACTACAACAAATGAACGAACGCAGGAAGGATCAGAGGGGAGAAGAGGAGGCACGGTCTCCTCCCCAAAACATTGTTAGAGCAAATTAAAGTACTCAGTCCTGCCATAAATATTGTTACAATGAAATATAAACATATTTCAACAGAAAAATTAACTTTTTCAAAAAACGTTATCAGAAAATAAAATGTATATCTTTAGGGACTATCAATAGCAGCACGCAACACTTGAGAAAAGCGCTCAATTTCTCGGACCGGAGTTTGTTTGAGACTTTCCAAGTTAGGGTATGCTAAGTGGCATGCCATCCTCACCAGTTCAGATCAAAGCCGGTTATCTAGTAGGTTGAGATCAGGGATTTCTGGAGGCCAATACGAGCCAGGGCTGGACGTTGGTTAGTTCTTTTGCAGCCACTGCTGAGTTGACCTGACCTTGCGAGCTGGAGAGGAATCCTCCTGGAAAACTCAAATGCTTCCAGCAAACAGAGTATCATTTAGTGTTTTGACAAGTCCCGAAATACCGTGTCCCGATAGTTTTAAGCGTTATTCACAAAAAAAAAAAAAAAAAAAAAAGAGCTTTGTGGTGGCATCAAAGCAAACTCCGCACCAAATCGTCACTGAGAAAGGGTCATGATCTTTTTCCACTCTTCTAATGACTTCCTGGGCTTCTTTAGAGCTGTGTGCGTACACACGATCATTTTGGGAATTAAATTTTTCTTGGATTGTAAACATTTTCCTATCGCTAAACAAAATCTTTCGATGAGGACCATTGGTGTAACAGCACTCAGCATATATCCTCTCGCTTTTTTTTTTTTTTTTTTTTTGTCATCCTTCGAAATGAAGCAATCCTAAGGTAACTTTATTTTATGCGTGACAACTGCTCTCACTGAATTTGTCGTTATCACAGTGCGGGGACGACACGGTCGAGGTCTGTCACGTGTAGAAAAGGTCTCATTATATCCATTTATAGTGTGGTACACGGACATACGACTGATACCCGAAGGTTTCAATGAGTTGAAAATCTCTAACCTACATTTTTCAACTTTGTGTAAGCCGGCGACAGCTATTCGATTTCCTTTATCATGATACTACATGTTAACTGAGCGAAAGAAAAATACAAACTAATTGTGATTATTATCCTGACATGTAATGAAAATACTCTGATAGAGGTGAGGATTATCTAAATAATCCACAAGGACGTAATCAAAGTTCAACTTTTGTAACAGTATTTATAGCAGAACTGGGAATAGAGGAAAATGTTAAGAGAATGTTTTTACTCCTAAGCATACAACGGAGTATCAAATTGCTATATCAAGATTAAGTTTGAAAAAGAAATAACATTTTCAACACACTTAGTTTCTCTCTAACCATTTTCAAACTTACTTAGACTTCCTCCCCTGACGAAAATCCTGCGTACGTTCTTGAATGAAGGGTCTCGGGTCTCACAAGTCGGTACTCACGAAATCTGACGAAAAATTGTATGCCTATATATATTCCTTATAGATCTTTGAAGAAATTTGTATTCATATTTTAGAAAAATACATAAACAGGCAATTAAAAAATACAACATAACACTGAAAAATAAAATCTGTTGAATGTATCAAAGAAGACGGCCGAAACTAAATAGCACCTTGTTTTTTAGTAATTGCAAAAACTATTTAATGAATAACGAAGTTAGAATCATATTACAGATTTTCTTTAAAGCTAGAACTAAGAAAAAGATAGAATACAGAATGGAAAAAAAATTAATTAATTTTACTCCATCATTGTATACTGTCTTCATCATCGTATTCATTAATAAATATTTATGTTTTTTTCTTCCTCATTTGAAACTACTCTTCGGAAAAAGCCTTAAGCGAGGTCACCGATTCAATAAATAGTTTTTAAATAATTATTTTTAATGATACTCTAAACCGAGACTTGGACAATCTATCATTTAAAAAAAATATGATAAAAAAAGAAAGAAAGACTGGTATTAATTATGACGTAACCGAATTATTGTCTCATTTTTTAACTAATTCAATATTACCTTGAAAGAAATTTTAAATTATCATCAAAGCGTAGGTTTTGATGTAATTTTTAGGAGAATGGGAATTCTGGAGGAGGTCAAAGTGAAACGTTCGACTTTTTTTTTTTTAAGGAAAGTTGAGCCAAACGCTCACTTCCATTTCAGTCTACCCCTTAATAGGAACCAGAGTGATGAGGACTAATTTAGGATGAACTAAGTAAAAAGTAGAAGCAAAACCATTAGGAGGCGACGTGTGGTCAAAAATTAAGTTAATTATTAAATCGCTAGCATTTAACATTGTTTTTCCACTTCCTCAACCATCTTCCTAATGTAGAGGAGCTGTTCCTTTTTAATTTACCAAATAAATATATTTTACAACGGTACCTTTTTAGTACAAGTGTTCTGATATCACATTGTTAAAAAAAACGAAAACAAAAAAAAAAGTGGTCTAAGCTTTTTGTTTTTTTCGTGCATTTTTGTTAATTATTTATTTTAATTTTTATTTCTATCTGATTATTTCTTTTTTTTTAGTTTCTCTTTTTTTGTTTTCTTTTCTTAGTTGGGTTTTTTTTAATTATTACCAAAAATAAAAACAATTGATGTACAAAATAAATTTTAGCAAATAAGTAGCGCATTGTAATGGATTCCCAATCAATGTTTTTAAAAACCGTGCAGATGTATGCTATATAAATATTGATATTGTTGTAAAAAAAACAAAAAAAACATTTTTGTCCGATTTCGGTTGGGACAAATAAGTAGGGCTAGGATTCCTATGTAAATACATATTGGCTCGTGACTTCAGTATCACCTTGTAACAACTCACAGTTTATGTTTTAGCACAATTGGGATCAAATTAAGCCAATTTAAATTTACATATTTGTCTAAATTTACATATTTCTAACATACTTAGAAAATGTTTACATATTTTACTCCATATTTGTTCATTTTTAAATATTTTTGCAAAAAATCTGAATTATGATTGCCTGAAGAAAAATTTTCACTAGAATTGCCCTTCTATTGCAGCTATTAATTGCTTCTTAGAACCAAACCCTACAAAACAATTCTGGGACTCCATTTTCCTTAATTTAGGCTCTGAATAAACAGAACTAAACCTATTTCTTATTTAGTGTTCATCTGTGAGCCGTAAAGTGTGTGACACTTTTGCCAAACGCGATTTAAAATTATATTTTATGATTTGTTCCATTTTCATTTTTGTCGGAATTGCAAAAGTCTAAAAAAATATCGGGTTTCTAAACGAAATGTTGAGGGGTGATGGAGACATTTTTTATTGTTCTTGCTGTGACAAGGCTATATACACTACGCAACGATTCCAAGTGACCCAACACATTGACACAGGATTTCACAAAGAGAAAAAGTCAAAATTGAAGCAGTTTCATCGCAACATCCATCTCAAGTGGAGACAGTAAGTCTACCTTTTAAACAGATTTTGTCGAGGGTTTGTGCAGGCTGACATTCCGTTAAGCAAATTTAATAATCCGTCTTTTAAATTCTTTTTGGAAAACTACATTGAAAAAATATGTTTGATGAATCCTTCTTGAGAAAAAAATATCAAGGAGGGGCCAATTTGGTCGATACTAAGGCCCAATCGACGTAGTTTTACGTTTGAAAATATCTTTAGTTTCAAACTGTTTTCATTACAGTGATTAAAAAGTTTGTTGTTTTTGTATTTTTTATGTTTGAAATAAAATCGTTTTTGTATTGTAATAAAAAAATGAGAGTATAGACTGTTTTAGAAGGTTATTTACTATTTACATATTTCACTAATTTTACATAATTATTTCCATATTTGTATCGAAATCAATACATATATATATATATATATATATATATATATATATATATATATATATATATTTACATATTTGGCATTTTTAATTAAATGAAAATCCTAGCCCTACATATAAGTATTTATCCCCCCAAAAAAGTCGTGGATCGATCACAAAGCAGGCATTCTTGAGCCAGAGCATCAAGAAATCACTTCCTGGCATACCTGTTGGAGGATAATTATTCCTAAATTAATATTGCCTTCATCAAGTACTGAACCCAACATCCTTAATATATTAAAATAGTTAAGGTTTTTTTTTTTTTTTTTTTTTCATCTACTTTCTATAAACAATAACTATCGATAATATATTATCTTAAAACTATACAAAAAGAGGCTGACTTGGATATATGGGGGTTGTTCCAACATACATTAATAACTAATAATTGTATACAAAACAGTTTTCCTAAACCAAAATTTAAAAAAATGTAGCGTGTACGTGGATCTAATAACTTAGTATATAATTTTAGTTTCACTCAACCAAAATGAGAAATATTCACAGCAGTATTGGGTACAATAAGTCATTAGAACACTGAAATTGATCAGAAAGCATAAAGGCATATCAATGCCTAGGTAAATGCATAAATAAATAAATCCTGGGGCTACATAAAGCAACAAATAGACACATAACTCTATATGTCACCTAAATCACTTGTTATACTACCAGGCCATGGTGGGCAAACCTAAACTGTGCTCAAAAAGCAACAAATATTAAAAAACATGTGAACACATGTATTGAGCAAATTGAGCAAAGACTGACTCAATACAGTCTGAGTAATGGCATTGCTATGCTGATTTATTTCTGAAAGAGGCTCAACATGGTCCAGGGAAATATAGAGAACAAATGAACATAGGAAGGGGATTTCTATACATACATGTATTGGGTTTGCGAATAAGTCCTTTCGGTTTTTCTGTTTACTTTTATGTCACCACTTCTTATCTGTTGAATTAATCCCTAAGGTGGAGAGTTTATCCTGTTTGTAATATGCCAACAAATATATCTGTTGACTCTTGTTGAAACTAGCTTGGTATTGTGTTTGCTATTGCACTGTAAATATGGAAAAAATATCATTTATCGGCATATTTTGTTGAATTATTTTTAAAAAGGTAAGCATGCTGCAGAACTCATAAAATTTTTTGGAATATTTATAAGGATGCCTTAACCAAATGCACCCAACAAAATTGGTTAGCCTAATTTCATTCAGGAAAATTTTACATCAATGATGCTTAACAGTCTGATCCTCAAATAAAATTGAAACGAGAAATTTCAAGACCATTGCTGGTCAAAACTACACCAAATCAGAGCGAGAGAATATTATGGCCCTAAATGTGCCGCACACAGCTCAGAAGCTCAGCTATATCAACAAGCTTAATGTTTGGGTCCCTCACTCTCTGACCAAAGTTAACTTGTGATTCACTACAGAAACAGCAACAAAAGGTTTTTTTTGAAAAGGTTTGTAGCAGGAGATGAAAAATGGATATTTTACAATAATGTAGTCTGTAGAAAATCTTTGGAATCTAGTAGTGAGGCTCCCTAGAAGAATTTCAAAACACAGGTTACATCCAAAAAAGATAATGTTTTCATTTTGGTAGAATTTCAATGGTGTTATTTTCTATGTGTAATTGCCATCAGGACAAACAATTGATTCAACTCTGTAATGCTCACAATTAACGAAATTGGATGAATTAAAAATAAACACCCAGTACTGGCAAATCGGAAGGTTGCTGTGTTCCACCAAAAAAATCTACTCCTCACCTTTAATTTGGCGTGAGAAAATCAAGAATACAGACAGTAGGAATTTTTTTATAACTTCTAGTGTATGCTGATTATTTAGACCTTATTGGTGGGGAAATGTAGTGGAAACATTTCAAACTCTAAAAGTAATTCTTGACTTGATCAACTGCTCTGCCAGTCAGTGACATACATGATGGATATCATTACAGCCTTGGCAATACAGCCCTTCCATCTCTTTGGTCTTACATAAGGTGTTATTTTATTAGGGGTTCTGTGATATGATATCCTGACTGCCCTCTCTCATCTAATGTCCTAAACATGAAATTTGATATACTAACACACAGGTCAATATACAGCTTGCACAGAGAGCTCATAGTTTTAATTGAGTATAAACAAACCATTCCACTACACATGTCCATAAATACATTTAGAGATCTTGCTTCTGAGTCTTTCAATACATCCAGCTGATAATTACACAATGTTCAGAACTGCATAGGTCAAGGATTGGACAAGTGTTTTATAGTCTGTTAGGTAGTGCAACTGAACAGTCCTGCATTTTACTTTTTCTTTCTTGTTCAAGGAATTGTTGATCGTCAATCTAAGATTTTTTATCTGAAAGTTTTTTACAAATTGCAAAATGTAGTTCTTCTTTCTCATAGTATGGATATTTGATTTAATTAATCTGGAGGCCCACTCTTCTTCCTTCTGTCTCAAGAACCAAAAACACTTTGTTGATGCTTTGTAGAGATCTCCCTTCAATGACCACTTTGTTTGAAGAATGGGGTCATCTTGTTAAAACATTTCCAAGGGATTGCAGCCCTATTATTTTCTTCACATTAAGGGCTGTGTTATATATATAATCTTGGTAATAGAATCCAGTAGTTTAAGTCCTGAGAATGCATCTATGAGATTACTACCAATCTTGAACCTGCGAATAGTATTCTTCATTGTACAATTCTCAGTTGGGCATAGGTAGCAGGGGTGTCTATTTCTTTCACAGCTTGGCATAACTCCCTCCTGTTAACTAAATCTAAAATTCTTATTTAAATCTTTTTTTTTTTTTTTTTTTTATTTAATTCATTTATTGAAATTTACAACTGTATGTTCATACATCAAGTAAATCGGCTACAATGATAATACACATGAAAAAAAACATGAAGAGAAACTGCCCATTGGCAGCACCCTAGTGGTGAATCTACACAAGAAGGTCTCGAGGCCATCTTCTTTTCAGACGCCTCGGCGGATTGTCAGGAATTGAAGTGGAAGCAAGGATTGAAACTAGTGGATTATAGTGGGAGTGGAGTTTTTCATGGAAGGAGTGATACCTGGTACAGGCCAAATCAGCAACATATGGAACATTAAGGTCTTTGTGGATGATTTTGTTGGTGACAAAGTAAGGAGCGTTAAGGATTTTGCGAAGGATTTTGGATTGTAAGGATTGGATACGGGAAGAATTAGATGGTTTAGTAGAGCCCCAAAGCTCAACTCCGTAAGTCCAGATAGGCCTTATGATTGTCATGTAAATTAGTCTTTTGTAGTAAAGAGAAAGGTTAGAGCGTCTGTCAAGTAAATGTTGAAGTAACCGAAATCGGCGAGCAGTCTCTTCTCTTTTCAGTCTTGTATGCGGATTCCATGTAAGACGTTTGTCAAGCAGGAGGCCTAAATAACGGATCTGTTCAACAGGGACAAGCGGAATATCATTAAAGGACACTGTAGGGCAGGATGTCATAGGTTTACGACGAAGGGTAAAAGTAATCTGGTGGGATTTATTGGAGTTGATTTTAATTCTCCAATTCTGACACCATACCTCAAGGTCTCTGATGTGGGATTGGAGGTTTTGAGAGGCAATACTAGGATCGTTATTAACTGATAGCACGCAAGTGTCATCGGCATAGGTAGAAAGGAATGTGTTAGGATGGGTTGGGATATCAGCTGTATAGACTGTGTAGAGAATGGGTCCTAGGATACTGCCTTGAGGAACACCAGCAGATTATTTAAATCTAAAATTAAAATTGTGTTCTGACACTCTTTCTTCACATTCTTTATCAAACCAGATGTTAGTGATTGTCATATTCTACTTGCATTTTTTTCTAATAAATACTAATAAACATATTTTAAACATTTTTTCTCATTACAACGAAGAGGTCTCATGTGACCCATTTATACAGTGAGTTAAAGTGGCTCCTTCCCTCTATCCGTAGACAATATTTCCTAGGATCATATCTTTACCAAACCATTAACTCCCAGCTACCTCCTTATTTTCACAGACTTCTGCAATTAAAATAGTCAGTCCACTCCCTCCAAACAAGATCGTGCCATTCTGACCTTTACATTCCTACCAATAGAACAACTTTTGATCATTCCTTTCTTGTCCGCTCTACTACTCTCTGTAATTGACTAGCTACTTCTTCCCTCCCATCATTCAAGTCCCAGGTGTTCCATTACCTACTGTCATTCCAACAGATGCACAAGAACTCTGATATTTCAAACCAAATATCAATTCAAAAAGAAAATTTATTACTTATTGTTCATATTTCACTCAGTTAATCGATCAATTATTATGAATCAGTTTCAATGTTTAGTTTTGTTCAACAAATAAATCTGTTAGAAGTTAATCATTTATTTTACTTTAATCCATTCTTTTCTTCTTATATCAATATGAATATGAATTAATTATACTCCTTTGGTCGTGTGGTCAGAAACATTGTATAGACTAATTGTACATACCAGTTGTTCTTAAAGGACCCTGTCCCAGAAATCATTTTTTTTTTCTATTGAATTCTAAAATTTATTTTGAAACTTTATAACAAAGACTTGTCGAAATTATTCACCATTTACCAAGTGAGTATACAACCTTAACGGTTATGATATGTTTTTTATTGGTTAGGATATGTTTCAAATTCAACTTTTCTTTTATACTACAGTATTACACTCATTTATTATTCCAATTTGCATACTTTGTCATATCATTTGCAAAAACTCTATAATTGTATTTCACAATAATTATAGCTATGTAATTCAATTGAAGAATATTTTCAAAATAAAATCAATTGTTGGATTTAAAGTCACCTTCTACAACCTTACAAGTTAAAATAATACTTTTTCAAAAATAGTTCACCAACAAAATATTTTATATCTACATTACTACTGCCTCATATCTAGATATTAGTTTTCAGCCAGGGAAAATAATGCTTTATTTAATCATATTTTTTATTACATTTAACAATGAGAGATTGCTGATTATTTTAAATAAAAACTTAGGGGTGTAAGGATTTTTGAAAATTAGACGTATAAAAAAACATGAAAAAATAATGCAAGAATTTGAGTTTTATTTAAAATACCTCTCTACATAACAAACTGTTTATGTTAGCCAGATTATTAATTTGTATTAATTTCAAAAATTTATCCTATTCCAAGTGGTATTGTTTGTTTACCTCTGTAGCATTTCACTGATTAGAAATAATTCAGTCTTTACAAAGATATCAACACCGATATTCATATAATTTTGTTTTGCAAGTTAAAATTCGGCTAGATTGGTGCCCAGGCAGCCAGAAACATAAATCATGTCTAGGGAGAGGGCAGCATTTATGAATGCACTGTTCAACAGAGGATCACAGTTTATCAATCGTTAAGATGAAAAATTCTATTCGAACGGAATGATAGAAGTAGACCATTTTGATTAAATAAAACAGTTATAATTTTTTTTAAACCAAAATCCTGCTTATTTTCTGGCCAACCCAATAATTATACATTATTGATACAAGTTTAATTTTTTGAGAAAATGTGTATAACCACCAGTTATTGTCAAGTGGAACTTCTCCACCCAACTTGCTGTACCCCAGGCTTAAATATAATCCTTCATAAATTTTTAAGTTCACTTTTGCACAATGCTTTCTTTACAAGGTAGTCTTACAACCTACATACAAGACTAACATACCATAGATATCATTTTGGATATTACGATGTGTATATTTAATGGAAGTGAATACTCAATATTTATTTCAATAAAATACTTTACTTATTATATATTTCATGGTGTTATAAGTAAAATTAAAACATGGAAAAAAATTAAAAATGTTTCTACACTATGAAAAATTTAAGAAGAGACAAAGATAAAATTAACTATATGAGGGTGTATGGTAAACTGCTGAGATGTTAATAGTTAGAAATAATGAGGAGTCAGCCTAGTAAACAGTTTTTCACAAGACTAACTCTTAATTATTTCTTACTATCATAAAATTAACTGATTAATATTTGGCTTTAAAGAGGTATATTTTAATAAAAATATTTTTACATTACATTAATTTACATAGTTGAAATATTAAGGTACATCTTCAGCCTTGAATATAAATAAGTTATGTTTTTGTACAAAATTTAATTAAATATACATTTTTTAAATTACTATTAAGAAATACTATCACAGAGCAAAAGAATGCTAGTTCATGTATTATAAACATAATTTTTCCATAAAAAAAATAAAAGGCTTCTAGGCATAATTCTAAGTAGATATCTTAATAAACAATTGAACTAATCTTGACTAAAACAAGAAAAATGCTAATAAAATAAAAGTAAAAACGAGCTTATATTAATCACTATTAATAAATATAAATAATAAGATTTGTAATAAATGAACATAAAAATAAAACAATAAACGTTTATTAAGTATGCAATAAATAGAGATTGATTAGCCTATTTCCATAATAAAGAGAACAGTAAGGACAGATTTACCTTAACAATAAATAGATTTTATTTTAAAATTAAACAATAAGATTCAAAAGGAGATGCTCATACCAAATTCAAATCAGCTATATAAAAAGAAAATAATAATAAAAAAAAAAATGAGAAAACTAGAATATTGATAAAATGCTCAATATCAATATTTGTGGAATATTACACTGACAATATACTCAATAATAGTAAAGATACAGTAAGGTCAAACTTTTCCTGATTATAATAACAATCAGCAATTCAGAAAAGAATATGCGTATATTAATCCATCATTACTTGTCATGTTTTTCTCTGTTTCTCAGTCCAAATTAACTCCACTGATGGTATGAATCAAGCCTCAGAATCTAGCTAGAGAGAAAGAAATAACATCTCCAACTAAATTAAATTTGAACCTTTAAACTATATTATTCATGAATTATCCATAAATACTTTACAAATTGAATAAAATAATTTAATGCAATAAAAAATTAACATCGGGAGTACAGAATAAAGATCCTAAAAAAGTAAATACTATAATAGTTCAATGTAATGAAAAACGATATAACCCTCCAATTTCAATCAGACAGCAGCAATAAAATAAAACCAATAATCTAATGAAATAGTTTAAAAACCCTAAGTTCAAAATTTGCCAAAACTTAAAAGTTACAGCATTAAATACAAAATAATTTATACAAATATCAAAATAGTTTTGTCCAAAATTAACTTGAAATTACAAAAAAATTGTTAATGGTTGTCCAGAAGAAATACAATGGCAATATTCAAAGTTTGTTTCAGTAAACAACTTGAGAGTTAACAATTCATCCTGAAGCAGAAGGCATGCCTGAAGAAAACCTCATTGATCTTAAAAAAAATTAAGAAAAATATAAAACTCGAGGTATTCCAAAGGTAAGTCACTGTTTTTAATCAGTCTATACTTCCAATAACTGACATTAACAAGAAGGATTTTTTCTTAAAACATATTTCATACAAAAAATCTGTTTATGGTTATAAATTATACTAATAGTTGTTTAATGAAAAGCCAATATTTTTCTTGTGAATCAAATATCAACAATAAAGTAAAGACATTCATTAATAACCAAACAAAAAAAAAATCATAAATAGTTAACAACAGTTAATTCACAAAGATAGTAGAAAGTATTACTAAGAGGTAAGCGCTTTGTAAATAATATAGGAATGAGTATTTTTAATTACTTTCTAGTTCATGTTTTGGCCATTTCAGATTCCAGCAGAACACTTTAAGAATAATAAAACAATATCAATATGATAAAATAATTATGTTATAACATGTAAAATATTAAAGATAATATAAAACAGAGTCAACAAATTAATCATTTGATTAAATCATAATTAAAGCTAATTACCAATAGTAAATACAATATAAACACAACATGTATATACAATTACAAATGATCTTGGAAACATACTGAAACAATTTATATACATGACTTATATTTGATTTTCAATGGACAAACAAAAAAATTTATTGTAAATATATAGACATAATTACATAAGTTAAATATATACACTATTTTTAAATTTTCTACTTGGGTTAAGTGCCTGCATCAGATGGTTTATCCTGATCCTTGTCACCATTATAAAACTCATTCGGGGGTTCCACCCTACGATCTTCCTCTAGCTGGGACACCCTAACATCTGGATCCAAATCATCCATCATAGCAGAATCATCAGAAGGAATCATATCTCCAGGAACATCTTGCATTTGAACGCTTGGCGAATGTTGAATCATCTTTAAATTATCATAAACATGTCTTGTAATAGCATCCAAATAATATTTTGTATTAGCATTCTCTTGTCTAGCTATCACTTCTGGATGTAAGGTGAAATCAGGAGCAAAATATTCAAGGTATTCATTATATGGAAGTTCATTACTAATGCCCTCATCAACAAGAAGTGAAGTCTCATAAGTCCAACAGCGAGCCACATTACGTAAAGTGTAACCACCACCACCAACGGCTAATAAGGGAATGTTGAAGTCTCTGACAAACTTAACACACTCACCATGACCCTTGGTGCTCAAACTAAATCGTCCAAGTCGATCATTGTCCAATGAATCAGCCCCACACTGCAACACAATAGCTGTAGGTTGAAAAAATTCCATGACATATTGAATTACAGGTTTGAAAACTTGAAGATAACTTGAATCGTCTATACCTTCCTTCAATGGGACATTAACAGAATAATACTTTCCACTATCGGCACCTATTTCATACATGTCACCAGTGCCAGGAAAGAAATAGCTGCCATATTTATGAAAAGAAACTGTCATAACCCGGTCTGTTAGATAGAAAGCTTCCTGAACACCATCACCATGATGTACATCAATATCAATGTAAAGAACTCTAGCATAATATTTGAGAAGTTCTAGGATAGCTATAACAATATCATTGACATAACAAAATCCTGAAGCTTCAAATTTTTTTGCATGATGTAAACCCCCAGACCAGTTGATTGCTATATCACAGCATTTGTGGTTTAATTTTGTAGCTCCTTCCAAAGAAGCCCCAGTATACATGGAACAAAAATCAAAAAGTCCTTCAAAGACAGGACAGTCATCTCCAACATTAAAATGACTCAAATACTTTGTGTAACCCTGGATGTTTTGGGGGGTTACCCTCTGCAAAAACTCTATGTACTCATCAGAATGAAATCTACACATATCATGAGCACTTGCCCTATATGGTCTATAAATTTGCATCTTTTTATGAAGACCATAATTAAGAACTAAACTGTGAATTACAGACAGACGATGTGGTTTCATAGGATGACCAGGGCCATAATGAAAGTTTCCAACATCTGGGTTATAGAAATAAAAAACCTTTTTAGTCATTATTTAAATGATTTGAATGAAACCATAAAATGATTTAACACTGATATCACTCTTATGTCCAAGCCTCCTAAACCTGAAACAAAATTAAACAAATAATTAACAATCATAAACAAACTTAATTTACAGTAAACAAGCATATAATACATCATTTCCCATGATAAAAATGTTTATTATTGTTAGGTTCTTTTTAAATAAAATGATTTATTTTCACTCAACACTCCTTTCTTTTTTTTTTCTCCGTAAGTTTTGGCCTTTGCCATTTTCAAGAGGTTCTTTAACCATTCCTTTATATTGCACAAATATAAAATATGTTTTGTCACATTTTAAAAATATATACTATAGGCTGAACTAGCCTTGTCAGCTTGTTATTATCTACTGGACTGGACTAAGTGACAAGGCTAGTTCAGCCTATAGTATATATTTTTAAAAAATGAACTTTATTCGCATATTTACATATTGACAAAATGTTAACAAATGATTTCAGATGAGTCATTTTATATATGTACAATATAAAGGAATGGTTAAAGAACCCTTGAAAAGGCAAAGGCCAAAACTTAGGGAGAAAGAAAAAAGAAATAAAGGAGAGTTGAGTGAAAATGGATCGTTTTATTTAAAAAGAACCAAGCAATAGATTTATTCCCTCAAACAAATTGAAATTTTAGTAAAAATTAATGTTTTATATTGTTATGTTATCTAGATGTTACCAAAATATAATTATTATGTATCTAATATACAAATCGTTTTGATAGCATGCCAAACCTACACCAATAGATATCTAATATTATGTCAACACTAGAGTGAAATATACTCAGTAGTTTAAGTGTTTGCAAAAGATACTTCTCTACGATCTAAGTAAGGTCAACTTGAGTTATATTAAACTCTGGATTATCTCCAAATCATTCAACTAGGTGAGAATCATGACTCAACTTCTTTAATTCCTGCCAATTCATTGATTTTAAATTACTTCAGAGAGATTAACGAAATGAGCTCTACTTTGAAAGAAAAAAAAAAAAAAAAAAAAAACCTGTACCTCTACAACTCTTGACAGGTCTTGGGCTAAGTACATATAGAGATTCGTACTCACTCTTTCCATGCCGTACAACGAGATGATTAGGCCTTGATCACTCTCAGCTGTTAGGTTTTTTCCCCGATTTTGGGTTGTCCCCGGGCTGTATTAAAAGAATAAATAATATACTGTCATAGCCGGGATTCGAACCCAGGACCTGAAGAACAGTAGCCAAGTGCTCAATCCCCTTGACCACTGCCTTTTCTTGCTCTTAATTTCCCTGAAATATCACCTCTCCGTTGCCAGGAGTTGGGTTTTAAGCTAGGTAGTAAGGGTACAGGATTTGTTCCCTCATTATTGCTTATTCAGATATACGAGGCATGTTTTTTAAGTAAGTACCGTTTTGGAATTAACGTAACGTAGTGCAAAGATATCGCAATAATTTTATTTTTACATAAAAGCCTGTACCTTAATCTACTTTTCTACATAATTTTCCATGAATTTTGAGGTACTTGTCATAACGCGGCACCGATTTTTGAATACCCTCCTCAAAAAATTCTGCCCCCTGACTTGTTAACCACTGCATCACAAATGTTTTGACTTTGTTATCGTCTTGAAGATGCCGACCGCCCAGGTGTTTCTTCAAGTGCAGAAACAAATGGTAGTCCCTGGGCGCCAGATCATGGAGGATGATCTAGAGTTTCCCATTTAAATGATTTGATGAGATCTTTGGTCGGATTAGCCACATGTGGACGGGCATTGTCATGCAGTAAAATGATACCCTTACTCAACTTGCCACATCTTTTGTTCTGGATTGCACGACACAGATTTTTCATGCAGTGGTTAACAAGTCAGGTGGCAGAATTTTTTGAGGAGGGTATTCAAAAACTGGAGCCGCGTTATGACAAGTGCCTCAAAATTCATGGAAATTATGTAGAAAAGTAGATTAAGGTACAGGCTTTCATGTAAAAATAAAATTATTGTGATATCTTTGCACGTCTTTTTTTAATTCCAAAACAGTACTTACTTAAAAAACATGTTTCGTACACCCCATTACTTGGAGTGCTTCATGTACTCGATCCTATCTTGTCATATGAACCGTCCAACTTTATTCTATTTTCATTCTTCCTCCAAAATGTTAAATGATGGTGAAATATTGTTGACCATAGAATGAATTATTGGTGAAGTTTGTAAGAGATGTAATCAAAAAAAGATTCCAAATCTGGAAATTTATTGGTCTAAATTTTAAAATATTTGATATGAATACATTTATTTTCATGTGGAATGCTTCTTGGAGGACACGAAGATTGAAATATCTCTGATCATTGGTGAATACAATTATATAATCTGCCTACGCAGGCATGTAGTTCTGTTTCCAAGAGGGTAGGGTCTTATTCTTGACTGAGCCTTCCTATGAGCACCGTCTAAGGCCAATATGAACAGCAACTGGCTTAAAATATACAGTCTTGTCTCATTTTTTAAAATGTTTTTGCATATTCTAATGATTCCTTTAAGAATTATATACAAGGTCCTTATTAGCACTTTCTGAATTATCTTGCCATGTTTTGTATTGTAACAGCACTGGCAAATCAACAATACATGTAAGACCACTTTTATCCTTTTTTACTATTTTTTTAGAGTTTGACAGAATCAGAAAATCTTTAGCCCCGAGGTTTATATGACAACAGCTAAAGTATTTAAAAAGTAAATGTGATCTTGCTGATTAAAAAGACCAACACTCACAGGTAGTTAGTAATACCTCAAGCTCTGCCAATGTCCAAAATATGAGCTTTAACACATGTTTCTGATTGGTCAAACATGTTTAAAAATAGATAACATGACAGAATTTTATTTAAAACATTCTGGTACGCACAACACACGACTTTCACTTCCTTCATTGTGATCGACCAATGTAAAAATTTTCAAATACAGTTAGAGATGAAATATATAGGTAAGGGAATGTAAAAAGTTAAAAGAATTCATTAAATTATGTTTCGACAGAAACATCTGTTTTATTGAATAATTTATTATATTATTATTAACAAAAATCAGTTACTTTCATCACTCTCCATTAACTTTTACAATTTTGTGCATAAGTAAATATTTTTCCTAAAATCGTTAACTTTCCTTACTATTAGTATTAGTCAAATACCAAACACGTTCAACATTTATATTATATATATATATATATATATATATATATATATATATATATATATATATATATATATATATATATATATATATATATTATTAATGCTAACAAGATGATGTGGTTATTTTTTTCCAATCCACAAAATTAAATATACTTTAGTGGAAGACAATTTAAAATTTCAGCATTTAAGCACTGTTTCAATCAGAATGAAACCTATAATATTTTATTGTATTTGCCCATTTACAATATTATTTCATCAAAATTCCACCAATATTGTAAAATTCTTTTAATTAAAATTTGTACTTAAGATTTGTTCATATGGACACATTTTATTAATTTTAATTTTGATGAAAAAGTTGCTATAACATTTAAGGCTTATAGTTATATCAAGAATGAAATTTAAGTTTCTTACGACTTTTCGTTTTCGAGCTGGACTTACCACACATACACAAACGGACATACAGACCTTTTCCCTTACTATATATTTCAAAAATATTTAAGTAAAAAACAGGTAAGTGGAAGTAAAATTACTAAACAAATTCTACAATGGCTGAGTTTATTTGATAAATAAAAGTATTTGAAAAACAAGGGTGGCCTTTGGTTCAAAAAAATAACTAAACGTATTCTGAAATGCTTGACTAAAATAAAAACAAATAGATGAGAATATGAGGTAAAAAATAATAACCACAACCTTTCAAAAGTACATGCATAATTAGAAATAAAAGCTAGCATAATATTTTCTTCTAAATAGAATAATAAAACCCAAAATTGTCATGTATTGCTATAAAATGAAAATCTACATTCCTTTTTCAAAACTACTTCATCTTAATGATATTTTGAAATCGTATGCAGGGCTGCCATCAAAAACATTTCTCATTATCAATAACACAGAACACATTATCTTAAAAATATGTATACTTCAATAGACAGAATATTTTTAATCTAAAAGACAAAACATTATCCAATATGGGACAATCGCAATTGATAGTATATTTTTTCTTCGTGTGTTTTCTGAGCGAACTGTATTTTAAAATTACCTAGCTCTACTTTCATAGAAATCAGGGCTGTGCAAAAGTTGAGGGGGAAAAAAAGTTATTTAAACATCCTGAAAGAAAATTATTTGAATATAACCTAGTCTTATAAAGTCAGTTATTAACATTTAAGCCAACTTCATCGAGAGAATCAAAACAATATATATTAGGGTGAGGCTCATTCCTAATTGAGCTTGTTTCTACACTTTTAAAATGAAGTATTCAATGGGGCTTATTTAATGAAAACCAGCAGTTACTATAATTCATAATAAAAAATGAAATTAATTACCAAGCAACCATTCAAACCTGAAAAATCCAGTAGCTAAATAATAAAGCAAATGCAGACAAAAACACAAAGTTATAATCTGAAAAGAACATATACTTAGAATACTAATAAGTATCTTTCAAATTGAAAAAAAAAATAAGAGACGGTTTATCTACAATGGCATAGAACTCTATTTTTTCTTACACAGAACATGCCAATAATACATAAAATGATCTATACTTTTTTTTTATTAAATATGTATTCCTTTTAATTTAGAAAACATAAAAATAGAACCTTTATGGCCCAATACTTATTAACTCTAACAATAAAATGAAACTTAAAATCAAGAATATATGTAGGAATAGAGAAGCTATAAATGCTTTCTACCAATAATTCACAACTTATGACTCGTTTAAAATATGAAAATGCATTAAGATAAGAGACCAACACCACTAAAGTTAAGAATTTCCAAAATTAGTGCACAACGCTTAAGAAGAACAATACCACAAGCGAAGGTAAAAGACAAAAGATCAAAAATACTATTTAAAATAATTTAACTAATAATTTCGCACCTTCAACAATTCAAAAATCCGCAGACCACAAGTAAACACGAAGAACATTGTAAACAAAACTGCTACTGATCAGAGGTTAGCTGCACACTACGTCCATGAGACCTTCAAATTAATAACTTTTTAACACTGATCATTTCATAATTTTCATATGAAAGTACATACATAAATTTTTATATTCCTTAGGTACGAATTGAATTTTCTCTATCAAAATTAAAGATAATTAAACTCAACATACATATACAATCTTTGAAAAGGAATTCATTTTCTAAGCTGACGTCATTTCCAGGCGTGGTGAAAGAAAATGGATCCCGAGTTATGGTACTCAAAATAGTTATGGTGAATAGTGTTGCGAACAGGTGTGTGATAAATTAACTGAGATGTGTCACCGTGAAATTGGGATTATATGAAGTAGTTACTAATTAGTGTATTGATTATATGATATTACCCCTCTTCTTGTCATTTCCCGTTAGGTTTGTAGGTGTTAATACGTAGAAAACAATTTCTAAGTAGGACTGTGACTTACATTCTTTAGATGAAAAGTAAGTGTTATTGTCATTGGATTTTATAGTTTATTCACACACATTATGTATGTGATTTCATTTATTGCTGTCTTCCCAATTATCTATTTTTTAATGATTGTTAATCCTGATTTTTTTGTTTTGTTTTTGGCTGTAAGCACTTGAATAATTTTAACTGCACCCTTAAAATTTTTAGATCTTAAAATAAAATGATGTGTTATTTAAATAGATGAAATGTTTTTTTTTAAACCTGCACTTATACATAATGTAAACAATTGTTATTAGTATGTTTCAGCCCATATTCTAATACTTCTAGTGGATAACTCATTAAATTAACTTGGGATTATATGTATTAATTTGTTTTAAAATTTTGTAGGAGAGCTGGGAAATAGTGCAGATGCCTCAATGCTCAGATAAACTCTTTGATCAACATCTCTTGCAGTATTTTATGACAGTTAGTGCTAGTGCCGAAAATTCAGTGTAAACATGTGACATTTCAGCCGATAATCATGAATGCTAAAGTTAGAAAGCGGTATAAAGGATATTGGTTTTAAAGCCTTGTGCTTGAATTAATGTTATATGTTTGAATCATTTATCACAAAATGTCTTTCTTGAGCAATCTAAAGAAAGTTCTTCACCTTGGTGGAAATGAATCAAAAAAGAAAAAAGTTTTTAACAACATTCGCATGGAATGTGACCCCGAGGAGTTCTGGGACATCATTGGTGAACTTGGAGATGGAGCATTCGGAAAAGTATATAAAGTAAGTAACCATAAATTACTTGTCATAAACCTTAATCCTATTGTCTGATCTTAACTGCTCTATAGTTATTATAACCCTAAATAATTATTCTATTATCAAAATAATAAATTAACTATTTTTTTATTTAATAAGTGATAACAAAATCATATTAAAGAATGTTTTTATGAATTAAGACCTTGACCTCCATATTGCTGTTTCTCTAGACAAATACCTGGACTGCATCCTATAAATGTTATACACCATTATATATGACCCCTTTACTCATTTTTCTTAATTAGTGTCTGTTTATTACTAAAAGATATTTGTCTAAACTTTAATATATTTAACCATTAAATGTTTGTAATGAATAAAGGATTATGGGAACCAATAATAGTAGTTTATATTACAGCGTACACACAAATCAATATATATCTGTTAAGGTTTACACATATTGCAAAGGGAGACTTTGTAATACATTCTATAACAGTACATAGTATGGTTGGTGTATGCAATGAGCAGAAATGGGTCTACAAGTGATACCCCAAAATCCCTTCTTTACAATACCTCAAATTGCTGTTAATAACTGTTTATATCATTCTTTCTCTTGAAAATGTTAGCTTAAGGTACTAAAAATATTGTGTTGACATATGTCCAGGTTTTCTACACTACTATCTTAATTGTTCATATTTTATTTTGCTAGATAAATTCCTAAGTTGCTATATTTTGCCTCATAATTACCTCTTCAGCTTTGTTTAAAATTAAAAATTGGCTGTATATTGAAATTTGACACATTTGTTTTTCTTAGGCCCAGTCTAAAGGAACACATGCTTTAGCAGCTGCTAAAATGTGTCTTCTTGAAGGTGAAGATGATTTATCCGATTTTATGATTGAAATAGATATTCTTTCAGAATGTAAACATGAAAACATTGTACAGTTGTATGAAGCCTTTTTCACTAATAGTAAATTATGGGTAAGAACATTCATCAGTTATATTATTTCCGTTGGAAATACCTGTATTTAAATCATCACGTAACTTATTTATTGATGTTTTGATCAATATGTATTTAGATGCTGATTGAATATTGTGATGGGGGTGCTGTTGATTCTATTATGGTCGAGTTAGAAAAACCTCTTACTGAACCTCAAATTCAATTTGTTTGTCAGCATATGTGCCGTGGACTCCAATTTTTGCATAAAAATAAGGTTATTCATCGAGACTTGAAAGCTGGAAATGTTTTATTGACAATGGCTGGAGGAGTCAAATTGGGTAAGATATGCATTTTATGTAAAACTATGAAAAAATTTTCTGTATTTAAATTCCTTCATGAACTATTAAATGGATATCTTCATTATCTTTGAAGTATTTTTGACTGGGAAGAAAATTAATCATAGAAATGCTAATAGCAATGATGTCAGAGGCAGATGACATCAGTGAGTTATTGTTTGTATTTTTCATTCCATAGAAACAAATTTGATATTTTTATTTTATTTTTTAAATATTAATTATCAATATTTTATTAATTCATATTTTGGCTCTGAAATATTCTAATTAAAATTTTAATGTATATGTATATGTTGTATTTCATTATTGAATTGTATTCACTGATTGTACTATATTTTCTTGTATATGTTTTGGGTGGTTTGCAATTAACCACATCATGTGGATCTCTTATTTATTTGTTTTTTATTGATTTATCTTACATGATATTGTATATTTTTTTAAAGAAATTTCTTAACTATAAGTATTGCCCAAATAATGATTTTTATCTTATTTGCCTTTACTTTAAACTATTTAATTGAGATTTTAAAAACTTTACCTAGTTTTGGATGTAAATAACTAACAATATATTAGTGTTTAAGTTAATAATATTTACCCTTAAACATTTTTTTTTTTTTTTTTTTTTTTTTTTTTTTTTTTTTTTTTTTTTTTAAATAAAAGAGAATTACATGTTTTATGAAAAAAAAATCCAATGAACATACAGTTCCAATATCATATATGGGTGGATCCGTTTGAAATCGTCCAGACCTTGCTGCTCAATATTTTTTATTTTCGTGATTTTTTTTTTTTTACCAGTTATTTATTCTCCATGCTTTCCTGGATATAAAAGTGTAGATAAAATGTTTTTATGGCAAATACTTTCAGTGTTGCCGTAGTTTTAAGTGAGCTTCGTGGCTGAAAACATATGTTAAGAAAATCTTTCTAAACCTGATAATTTTGCAGATATCAACAAACAAAAACTAGCAATAAGATAAGGATATGCTTTATATTTTTTGTTCTCACAACCTATTACCTAAATAGTTAAGAAAGTGGTTTATAAAAGTCTAGAAAGTTTATGAGAAAAAAAAAAAAAAGATACTTTTGGCGAGATATTGGTTTATTAAGGAAAAAAGACTTGTCTTTATTATAATAACTAATATAACTAATCCAGATTACTCATAAGCATGATGACCATAAGTAACATTTTCATGGCTTAGATCCAACCGATTCCTGAGTTAAAAATTTATCTTCACTGTTGAAATAATGTTGTATTTATAATTATCAACTCTGATAATTTTGCATTTTTTAATTATTTTTTTAACTTGTATATTCACTCATTATTCTTCTTTTAATATTAATCTTGAAAGAAGGGTTATTGCCAAACTTAGCAATATTTAAAATAAAATATCTCGAAAGGTACTGTGTGATCAGTAATGTTCCTATGGGCCTACACATCACTAAAATGTAATGGCTGAGGCTCGACTGGTTCTAGTGTTATAATTTGATCTGGCTTAAAGCAGGTTTATAAGATGAGAGCAACTCTTGCTAGGGATTAATGTTTAATGTGTTACATTTTGAAAACAAACTGAGTCTGAACTACTAAATTTTATCTGACAGTACTCATTATACATGTGTATAATCTGTGTGTGATCCATCATTTTCACTCAGCCCTTTTTGAGATATTTCAATTTTTGTTACAATTTTCTTTAGTTCATTAGTTAATCCTGTTGTAAGTACCAAAACTGTATGCATTACTCTCGAAATCAATCTAGTTTTTTTTTTTGTTCTGAGATGTGCAAAATTGACTAATGTATTATTTTTGAACCCATTATTATACAATTGATCATTATTATCATTCCACTAAATGAGTTAGTAATTTTTAAAGAAAAGATTATTTTAGGAGGGAAGAGAATTTTTACCTCAGAAACCAGCTGAGTCTCAGTCATTAAATTTATTGTCATTAATACTCATCATGGAGATGTGTAATCCGTATTAATTTCATAAATTTTCACTCAGTCCCTTTTGAGATATTTCTGTTTAAACATCGAGAACAACGAATTTTTACAGCAAGCAGGCAGGATTATGAAATAGCTATATAAGAATAAGTAATGTAAGTAAGTCTCATGTTTTTATAAATTCTCGAGAATTTTTAGGTAATAAGTTGTGAGAACTAAAAATATAAACCATTTCCTCATCTTATTGTTAGTTTTTGTTTTGATTTGATATTTGCAAAATTATCAGAGTTAAAAAGATTTTCCCAACACATGTTTCAAGCCACAAAGCTCACTTAAAACGGCTGCTAAAAGTATTGTGATAATTGTATATAGTATTGCAATAAATAAATAAAAATGGTCCCTGATGGAATATGTTTATCAAGTTTTTATTTAAATTTACATTCTATTTAATATTTTTAAATATTTAATTTTAATAAGATAATGTTGTACCAATTTTTGAAATTTGTTTTATTTTTGTATACGTTTTTTTTTTTTTTTTTTTTTTTTTTTTTTTCCATTATCTAACTGCTTAACGTATTTGTTAATTTTTTTTTTTTTTTTTTTTTTTTTTTTTTTTTTTTATTTGCAGCTCTTATATTCCTCTTGTAATAATGATGATATAATTAATTCAATTACAATCCTCAATAAATTGCATGATATGATTTGAGATATCAGAAAAAATGATGTATTATTTTTTAAACCATTGATACAATTGATCATTTTTATCATTTCACTAAATGAACTCAAGAAATCATTATTCCTCTACATGTCATAAATGTATTTTATAGGCGGCAATCTTAAAAATACAATACAACCTATTGGGCTTACCTTTTTTTTCTCTTTTTTTTTTTTTTTTTGTTTCTTTGACCCAAACCAATTATTTTTGCAGAAAATACTAAATACGCACTTGTGTTGTATATATACGAATTGTCTATTATATATTTTTGCTTTGTAATTTAATGTTGTTTTATATACTTATAACTTTCAGCGCTTATTTCTGTTGTATTTTTTAAAAATCAAAGTAATTGTGTAAGTAAGCATAAAAGGGAAACAATTATATCTCCTGTTGAGTTTGCTTTGGGTGCTGTCATAGTTTAGCAAAGTTGTGCACTCACCAGTGAACCCACCATTCATAAATGACTGAAATATTAGATAAGAATTGAAAAATATCATTAAACAATTATGTGAATAGGATAATTTGGGTACTTCTGACCATATCATATTTTTTAAACCCTTATATGAGAAGTTTGAAATCAAAACCAACAATTTTTGATCATAATTGATGAAAATTAATCATTTAAAAAAAATAATACTAATTAAAATAGCTTAACAATGTTAAAGAGTTTATAAAGTTTTGATTTTTAACAACTTGATTATTTTCAGATAATAACAATATTGGTCTAACTCCCTTCAGTTTGTATATTTGTCTAAATCCTCAACTACGTTCAATTTTATTCAAAATTCAAATTCAAATAAATTTTTTTTTAAATTTATATTAACTGATATATATGATGTTCTTAATAACTAGTTTCATTCATGACTTTCAGCTGATTTTGGGGTTTCGGCGAAAAACAAGACAACATTACAGAAGCATGATACTTTTATTGGTACACCCTATTGGATGGCTCCAGAAGTAGTGCTTTGTGAAACTTTTCGGGATAATCCTTATGATTTCAAGGTATTGTTTTATTAACTCTCTATTAATATGTATTAATGTCAAAGTAGTTTTTCTAGGTTCTGTTAGGTTGTTACTGTTGCACAAGTATAAAAAAAGAAAAAGAGAGCAATAAAACTGCTATTGGTTACTAGCAAACCAATATATTCCCAGTAAAAGCATCACAAGGACTGAAAACAACAAAATCCATTCTCATGATGCTTGAATTCGTGGAATAATTTTTATTTAACAAATATTTGAGTGACTTGAAAGCTTGAAGTTTTGTATAAAATTAGTTGTTTATATTGTTTATATTATAATTGATTAGTTAGTTATATTTTTTACTATGATTATTTATAAAGAGAATAAAATGACCTATAAATTATTATAAGTAATTTTAATACTGTTTTAGGTTGACATATGGTCCCTTGGGATCACTTTGATTGAATTAGCTCAAATGGAACCTCCTAATCATGAGATGTCTCCAATGAGAGTGCTTCTCAAAATTCAGAAATCTGATCCTCCCAAACTTGACCAGCCTTCCAAGTGGTCAAAAAAATTTCAATGATTTTATTGCTAAAGCACTCGTTAAAGACCCAACTCAAAGGCCTACAGCAGATGACCTGTTACAGGTTTGTGAAAGTTTCATCTCTTACTATTTATTTATTTTTTATTTTAATGGTCTAATAACTATTGTAAAATATTGTTTTTTCTTTATTTACAATTGCAGTTACCTTTTATAAGTGAAGAGTTAGACTCTAAACCAATAAGAGACTTACTTTTGGAATATAAGGCTGAAGTAGTTGAAGAGGAAGTTGTGGATGAAGAGACTGATGTAAGTTTTCTATTGTTAAGAGATTGTAATCCCCTTATAACCTTTAGGCTAATACTGTCCTTATGTGTTAATAAAAAATTATTGTACATTGAAGGCTACTATTGAATACTGTTAAGAGTATAATTATCAGATTGAATGGAGAAAACATGCATGTGTAGTACCCAAATCTATTGAAGATATAAATAATATTATCCTTAATTGTGTATTACCTTAGTTATTTGTCTAACCTGGTGTTAGCTAACATAATTTTGTTGATGACATGAATTATTTTAAATGTAATCCTTTCCTAAACTTATTGTGTAACAAAAACTAACTACTAAGTAATTAAGTAGTACTCAGTGCATACATGTATAAATTAAATATTAGTATTAATATTTAAATGTTCTATTGTAAATAATTTTCTTTTACTAACCAACTTCGACACATTTCTGTTATCTTTTTTCTTTGCTCAAAGCACACACTCTTTGCTTGTTTACATGCTTTCCGCTAACTTTCTAAAGAGGGGCAGGAAACAGAAAAAGAACAGGGAACAGTATCAGAGGGTTGGTAAGTAAAACATTGAAAAAAATGACATGGTTTCTGCCCTCCTCTATAAGGCTTCACCAGAAAAAAAAAAAAATTAAACGAACAATTTTCAAGAATCCCATTTTGCTTTTAATGTATTTGCTTTATTGAACTATTATGTTCAGATGACTTGATTCTATATTTTTATTTTCAGATTTTATGTTGGCTATTTTATTTTACTTTTTAAATTGATTTTCTATTATTATTTATAGTCAATCTGGTGGCCAGGCACAATTAGTTTGTCAGTTACACATTTTTGTAATTTTTGTTTTTCATTTAAACCTCTAATGGGCACACACCTTTGTTAATGGTTACTTATACACATAGGTATTGATTATCTGTGGCCTGTCTAATCAATTGTCGATGTCAATTTTCCGATTTGGTTGGTTTGTGTTTATTAGTTCATCTTTAGTTATTTTACGATGTTTATACTTTTATTTTCTCCTCTCTTAACTTTACAAAGAGATTTATAATATTCGTTATTTTACTGTTTCAATTTTTCAGAATATTATCTTAAGGAAAGTTTTCTGGAATAAAAATACAATACTTTTAAATTGAAGTTGAAATGTATTATAATTTATTTTATATGTTTGAAATACTTGTACTAATTGATTAGTCCGAGATACTTACACTACAAATTATTTTTCATTAGCTTACATAATACCAGATGATAAACTAGAGTCGGTTTACGATAAGTTACCGCGAAATTACATTAAGGTAATATTAGGCGACGCGAACGCAAAGGTTGGAAGGGAAGAAGTATATCGTCCTACAATCGGTAAAGAAAGTTTGCACGAATATAGTAATGATAATGGGACCCGACTAATAAACTTTGCCATTTCGAAAAACCTAGTAATCAAAAGTACTGCATTTAAACATAAGGATATTCATAAGTATACGTGGACATCGCCGGATGGACAAACACGGAATCAAATCGATCATTTTTTAATACAAAACAGTTGGCAAAGTAGCATAATTAACGTGAGATCGTATCGGGGTGCAGAATGCGGTTCTGATCATGAATTAGTAATCGCGAAACTTCGACAAAAACTAAATACAAAAAAGAGAACACCGAACTATATTCGTCCCGAGAATTTTGATTTAGTTAAATTGAACAACCTCGAAATTAGAAAACAATTCGCGATAGAAGTAAAAAATCGGTTCGAAGCTTTGGAATCTTTAGACGAGGAACACAAAGATGTAAACAAACTATGGGAAGGGATCAGGGATAATATTAAAGAGGTCGGTAATTTATGTCTTGGAAAAATCGAAAATAAAAAGAACAAACCTTGGTTCGACAGGGATTGTCAAAATATGTGCGAACAAAGAAAAACCGCTAAACTGAATTCCTTAAATAATCCAAGCGATAATAATGTGGCTTATTTTCGGTTAGTAAAGAATGAAACTTCAAAACTCTTAAAAAATAAGAAAAGAGAGTATCTTAAAGGCAAAATAATAGAAATAGAAAAACACAGAAACGAAAATAACGTAAGAGAGATGTACAAAGGTATAAACAAATCGCGTAAAAGATTTGAACCTCTATTGAATGCGGTTAAAGATGCAAATAACAATATAATTGCGGATCCTTCTGAGATATTAAATAAATTTAAACAACACTTTGACGGCATCTTAAATGCGGAAAATAATAATCAATCTCCTCTCTCTGAATATCAGAGCGCTGAACCATGGATAGACGCACCGAGTAAAGAGGAAGTCGAAATGGCGATAGGAAAATTAAAACGTTATAAGGCCGCAGGAAATGATAATATCACGAGTGAATTAATCAAGGCTTGTGGAGAAGCTGGCGTTTCCAAAATACATTTTCTAGTTAAAAAGATCTGGGAAACTGAAAAAATGCCCGAAGAATGGAAAGTATCAATACTTATTCCGATTCACAAAAAAGGACCGAGGTCGGATTGTAACAACTATCGTGGGATCTCTCTTCTCCCAGTATGCTATAAAATATTCTCGTCAATTCTAACTAGTCGAATCACGGAATACGCTGAGGAAATTATCGGAGATTACCAATGTGGTTTTAGGCGGAATCGCTCGACTATTGACCAAATATTTTCCTTACGTCAAATATTAGAGAAAAAATTGGAATACAACGGTGTAGTCCATCAACTTTATATCGATTTTAAAAAGGCTTATGATTCAATAGACCGTCAGAAGCTATATAACATCATGATTGAACAGGGAATACCTAGAAAGTTAGTAAACCTAGTAGAGATGTGTTTGTCGGAAACATTCCATAAAGTTAGAATCGGTCATAATTACTCCGAGAGATTTGAGGTGCGATCGGGTTTGAAACAGGGTGACTCCCTTTCACCTGTGTTATTTAATATAGCTTTAGAATATGTCATAGAAAAGGTGATGTGTACCGAGAAAGGCTTAAATATGGGTGACAAGATTCCGGTTTTGGGGTATGCCGATGATCTGGTACTGCTAGGTGAAGACACGGAAACCATACAACTAAATACAAGTGTGTTAATAAAAACCGGTAAAGAAATAGGACTCGAATTAAATACCGATAAAACGAAGTATATGATTAGTAGCAGAAACGGTGTTGATCTTGGTGATATTGATGTATCAGGTCATACTTTTGAACACGTAGAGAAATTCAAGTATTTAGGTTCAATTATAACTAGAAAAAATGAAATCCAGGAAGAAATAAAGTCTCGGTTAAAGGTGGGAAATGCGTGTTATTATTCAGTTGCTAAGTTACTTAGTTCGCGGCTTCTATCTAAAAACTTAAAGATTAGAATTTATAAAACTATTGTTCTTCCAACGGTTCTTTACGGATGTGAAACGTGGCCGCTTACTTTAAAGAATGAACAACGGCTTAAGGTTTTCGAAAATAAGGTATTGCGTAAAATATTTGGCCCAAAGAGAGATGAGGCCACTGGGGAGTTTAGAAGGTTGCATAACGCGGAATTGCAGAACTTGCATCCTGTGAATATAATTGAGCTGATTGCATCGCGGAGACTCAAATGGGCGAGTAAAGTTGTTGGGCTAGATGACGAGCGGATTCCGAGAAAGTTGGTATTTGCTGATCCGACTGGTAGGCGTCCGAAAGGTAGGCCGAAGCGGAGATGGGAGGATTGCGTTAAGGCTGATCTCGGGAGCTTGGGCTTGAATGGTAAGCATTGGACGAGTCTGTGTAGGCGGAATTTGGTGGTATCGGCATTGAACCTTCGGGTTCGCTAAGCCTATTATTATTATTACATAATACCAGGTAATTCATTTTTTTGTTTAGTTCAGTTATAGTATCCATTTTCTATACTATAGTAACATATTAATAGTAAGTCAAAGTACCTTATGAGTTGAATTGTCTCCAAGCTCAAGAAAAGAGTATTTAAATTTATAGACCTTTACCGTAATTACTAATTCGTAAAATTAAAATATATAACACTCAAAACTTTTAATGAGCAGGTATTTGTTAATTTTCGAATTATTTAATATTCAATTATTTTATTGATGATGCGGTATATAAAATTACTATAAAATATGCCGTAGGTATGTACAATGACCGAGTTTATTAATATGCCTCTTATATTGTGGTCTTGGTCGTATTCTTTTCTCAATCCAGGTTTTATAATTGTGCCTATTAGTTGTTGACAGTTTCTTTTATTTACTCTTTTTGTACTTCAACTGTGATCAATATTATGTGTTCTGATGATTGCTTTGTACATTTGCATGCACGGACCTTGAGCATAAGTCTGCTGCTCTCATGCATGTTGAGAAGGTAATTAACATTTGCACGTATGTCCAGTTTTTAAATATATTTGTATGCTATCTCTAACTTTTAATTAGAGGATGACTTCCCATTTGTTTTAAAATTCATTATTCTTAGTTCCATCAATAAACATTGATTATCAATGGGAATTGTATATCTATTTTTTCAAGTTCTATTTTAAGTTACTATATATTTCTTCTACCTTGTTAATTGTTTTAACTTGTGCATTACAGGAGCACCGCACGTCTCAACTTCCTCTGGAACTGGAAACTGGAGAAGATGATTCTACATCACTTAAATCAGACACCGATCTTAAAAGTATTTTTATTTATTTATTTTGTTTATCTTATTGTTGGCTTGATGTTTGGTTTATTTATTTAATTTTTTCCTAGTTGAAGAAGAAGTTGAACCAGTAAAACAGGATTTGGAACCAGAAATAGTAGATAAGAAACAAAACATAGAAATTGATAAAAAGCAGATACCAATGCCTCCAATTCAGGTATTATCTTTTTAATCTTTAAATATTTTTTATGAGTGAAAATAAAAAGGGACAAGTTTATTTTGAAAATATTTTATTCTAATGAAAAGATAAAAATATTAGAATTATCGATGCAAATTAGTTAACTCACATCATACAAATTTTATTTGAGATCTCAATGGTAACCTCTGTCTACATATTTTATTTTTCAAATGCGTAGTTGACTGGGCTCTGAGGCTTCATTTAGTTTAATAGTTCTTCATTTTGAGGATGTATAGTCGACTGTAAAAATTATCTTAAGTAGAAATAAACGGGAGTCAGTCTTTTTTAATATTTTAATTTTGCGGACATTTCGGCTCTTAACTTGTGAGCCATCATCAGGGCATTTCTGAGCCATGTCAAGTATAAACTGTAGTTTAAGCAGTTTATGCTTGACATGGCTCAGTAATGCCCTGATGATGGCTCACAAGTTTGAGCTGAAACGTCGGCAAAATTAAAATATTAAAAAAGACTGGCTCCCGATTATTTCTACCTAAAATAAAGTCTTAATTTTTTTTTTTTTTATTATTATTTTTTTTATATGGTTTTATAATAATCTAATGGACAAGGATGCAAGATTTGGTTATTATTTAAGTTTTAGTTATTTGAAGAAGAAAAAAAAAGTTCCATTAATATTTTATTTATTTATATTTTTTGCCAACAGTTAACCAAAAAGGGAAGTGTGGAAGGTCTTGAAAGGAGATTATCCCATGACAAAGGCCCTGCACCATTACCACCAGCTACTGTTCTTACAAAGGAAACTGAACCTTCAATCAAGAAGTCTGTTGAAAATATAAGTGAACCAGATGAAAGGATAGAACCCCCAGTTGAAACTCCAGTGATTATAAGTAGTAGTGACCATTTAGCTTCTGATGAAATAAAAGAAGAGCCACCAATTATCCCGCAAATCAGGCGTAACAGCATGGAAAGAATGGGTGTGATAGATTATACTCCCGATGAAAGTGATAGTAAATGGCCTCCACCTCCTTCTGTATCTGAAACTGACAGTCGTAGGTCGCGACCTGAAATTAATGGAGGTTGGAAAGAAAGAGCTAGAAGTTCATCAGCTAGTAATAGGAATAAGAGGAGACCCGCACCACCACCTTTATCAGAAGAAACTATCAATGCATTGGCTAAACCTGCAAAGCCTGTTATTATTCTCAATGGTAAACCGCCATTTATTTCATTCACTAGTTTAGATTGTAATTTCACATGTAAAATTGAAAATTATTTTCCTTTTCCTACTGGTATTAATTCTAATGAAAACATAGAGAATAACTTATACCATTGTTATTAAGTTTAAAAACTCAGGACCTATATTTTGATTTTTGGAGAAAATGATTTTATTTTTTTAATAAATTTGATGTTTGATTTTCAAATTTATTATCATGGAATATAAATAGATGTACATATTTTTTAATTATTATGGTTCTTTAAAATATAAAGCATTATGTATTAGCATGCATATTTACCTACCCAAATAAAAATAATTCTTTCTATTTTTTTCCTCTTTTAGAAATGGATAGGATAAGTTCAGAAAATAAGAAAGGAACGACAGTGAGGATAGGAGATGATCTTAGCCGAAGTAGAGAAAGCTTAGATGGAGTTATGAATCGAAATAGAGAACAAGCTGAACTGTCAATTAGAAGGGATCAGTCGAGAGAAGAAATAAGTCAGCGTGGTAGAGAAGTACTCGAGAGCAACGTAACAGTTGTAACAACTACCCATCCTCCTGCTTTACACATTCATCATCCGTCAGCTCAAGTTGTCATTGTGTCGAATGACAATAACAAAACTCTGGTGTGTATATATCTAGCTTATATTGTCAATCATTTATTACATCTACAATTACTTAATAGTTTTAGATTAAGTATCATTATTATAAATATAATCTTATATAATCCTTTGAATTCAGATCGATTCTGAAGAAGAGAATGACATTGTGGTTGTGCAGTCGAGAGGGAATGAAGAAGAGAAAGAGATGCACGATATGAGTCATGTTTCAGTTGTTACTGTCGGAGACTCTTCCCAACAAGATGCTACTGGTGATTCCATGTGGAATTCCATGATAGAAGGCTAGTCAATTTCATATGATTTGCTAATTAATGCTTATAAGTAATATCAATAAAAACAGTTTTACATAATTTTCAATTTTTTTTAAACAGATATTTCAAAATTACTTTATTGATAACTTAAAAATCTATTTTTGTATAGCAGGCATGGAAGAAGATTCATTAATGGTTGTTCAACCTAAACGTGGAACTTCTATTATTGTTGAAGGGAATACTAATGAAGAACCCCTGCATAGGAAGACACCTAACCATGTGAAACCTAATGGTCAACCTCCATTAATACCATCAGATAATGAGGAAGTTTATATTATTGTCAACAACTCCACAAACATAGATAGGGTAAGCTCAGATTATGATTACAATCTTTTATTTCATAACGGTACTGGTAGTTATTTATCAATTTTCTTCTGATCCTACTTTCATTAACGAGTGTATGTAGAGCTACATTTATAGCCTTAACTATATTCTGCAGGCTGCTCAGCTAATTCACCCAGGCTTATACCATTGCTACATATACAAGTCTTTTTATGTTGACACTATTAACAACCATTTTTCTTAATTTTTTTTCTCTTTCCTTATTATTGATGTACTTATTTAATATAAGAAACACTAATTTTTTTCAATTATAAAAACCTGTTATGAATCAATTGATAAAAACTATAAATAATGTTTTTAAGGCATCAGGGATGTTACATAATAACTAACTCAGTGTAATCCCTCAGGAATATCTCTTTGTTGATAAAATACTTTCTATAAATTTTAAATAATTAATGGATTAGACAGAAAAAAAAATCAGTGAGATAACTGATCTAGGACAGAGTGGCTTTGTAGGTTATATGAGGGTTCCTCATATAGATTGATGCCAAGTTAAAAGTCCCTCTCCACCTTCCCTCATCCTGGCACCAAACTCGTAATTACAAGTTCGCTTCTCAGTGCTGGGTCTTTCATATCTTGCATAAAACCCTCACCCTGGCCCAAGAAAATCCCCATATAGCCAAAAGGTTAGGCAGGGTGAGCAAAACTAAAAGGCTGAATGTGGTATGGTAATATACAAGCAAGGGCCTGCCCTCTGGGCAAGTTCTTCCTACCCTGATTTAGATCAGCTCTTGTAACCTAGCAACAATATCAATATTTTTTATAACTCATGTAAAATTTGGTTGGTAGATTAAGATTTAAATATGTATTCAATTAATTAGTTTCTAGTATGTGTGAGATGTTGAATTTTACTCTGAAAGTGCTGGATTTTTTAAAGCCTGTGGTATATCTTGTCTAACTATACAAGACTGCTAATACCCACGAGATATCTCATCTAGTGAAACATTTATGTTAATCATCATGATGTTATCTTATTTTTATTAAGCTTTATATTCGTCTATCTATGACTGTATATGGCTTAATAATCACTTTTTCATGATATTCTTATATGCTGTGCTGCATTTCACCAAGCAAATTTGTCACTTGATGTTATGTTATTCTGAATTATTAAATAATGAGGGTTTTCATTAATAATTTGATCAACTTCATGTATATCTGTTCATATCAAGATGTATTATGATTCTTTGTTTCTTGTATTATTCCAATGATTTCTTAGTTTTCTGGTAAAATAATAATAATAAAGTGGATTTAAACTATAAGTTTGAAATGTATTCCATCAGTTATTAGAGGTTTTGGGGATTTAATATCTCTTATTTGCTTACTAAAATGGTGACGGCTGCTTATTGGTTAGTTCTAATTTCTTTCTTCTCGATCTGTCCTATCAGATTTTTCCTTAGTCCTCATGACTTAATGTCATTTATAATGCTTTGATTTATCTGCAAAGTTCTACTATGTATCATGGTTGTGATTAGAGTGGGGAAGAAGTCCTATAATGTTTTGTTTTTAGAGCAAAGATGCTGAAAAACACAGAAGAACTCATAGTCATGGAAGATCTAGTTCACAATCAGATGGTGGTTCTACTACAGGAAATCGTACTCCTCCATCTGCTGCTAGCACTAGGACATTTGATAGGTAAACTATTTTAACTTGGGTGGCAGTTTCCTGTTCTGTTTTCTCAAAATCTTGCAGTGTTAAAAGTATTGCTGTTTATCTTATCTCTAACTAGGTCTGATGCTGAAAGCGTTTCTACTACAATTAGTCAAGATAGTCGTGGTAGCAACAAGGAAAACAGGCCTAGCCGGTATCATGATGCAGAAGTTGTCCTAAGGGCGAAACCGGAATATAATAGGGTATTTAAACATAATTACATTGTTAAAATTATATTCTAATTTAATATTTAATTAGTAAATCTCATAACAAAACAAGTCCTATTAACACCTAAAAAAAATTCATCCCAATAGTTGTATAAGCAGGTATATTATTGAAATCTTATTATGAGAGATTTTTAAAATAAGTTAAGTATTTAGTAAATCTTATAAGTTAGCCATGTATGTTTATTTGTTGGATAAAGTCCATGGGTGTCATAACATTTATGTCTATAAATAGATTAGATTTTGAGGTCTCTAGTTTACTTGCTTCATTGTTGGTTTAAGCTTCTACATCTGGAGATCTGCCGATCAAAACTTTTTTGTTGTTCATTATATTATAATCTTGGCCTATATAGCATTGTTCTCTGGATGGTTTTATTGTTTCTGGATTATGTCTTATTAATTATGCTTGTTATCAGATTCTCTTTTGTTCATATATAAATTAGCTAGTTTTCAAAAGCTTTTAATCTTGAAAAAGTTAATATGAATAAATTAATTTTGAAACGTTTTATCTATAATTTCATGTTTTATTATAATTTGATCTTATTTGTATTTGTTTAATTATTCAGTATTTTAGCATATTTATTTCTTTTTATGACAATTTTATCCTTGTTAATTGTTTATAACTGTTTTGGTATTTTTGTTTAGCATGAAAATGTCCGGGTTAGTAGATCAAAAGAAGAATTAGAAATAATGAATCTTAAAAAGAAAACTCGTAAGAGAACTAGGAAATTCGAAATTGATGGTGTAGTTGTTACAACCACTACCAGCAAAGTTATTTATGGTGATGAAGATAGCGGAAGAGGTTATGATGATCATATATTTAGGTAATTATATGTTATATTATTAATTGGTTTATCCCAGTCAAGGTGGCTAACTAACTCTTTATTAGTCCATTAATGAATTGTCACAGTTGACATCCAATGTGGAATTACAAACATATACCTCAAATTCATATTTGAAACTGCTCAAATTTTACCTGGAACACTTTTTCATTATCACTGAAGGTTCTAATGTTGTTTTTTTGGATCACTTTAGTTGGAAGAAGTATATTATAAGTATAACAGCTGCTCTTAAATATTAATATTAAATATTATACTACTTTTTAAGAAATAAAATCAGCTTGAGTTAGATTAGCTATAGAAATATATACTTCTAATTAATACTCACATAAAAAAAAAAAAAATATATATATATATATATATTATTTTTTTTTTTATTTTTATATATTATATATATATATATCACTTCCCAATAGGTTTGGTCACCGGGGAAGTTAGACCATCACCTCCGTAAGGAGAGGCCTGTAGGGATAACATATTGTAAATATCTTAAGCAACTAAGGAACATTAATTATATAGTTTTGTTTTTTTCATTTAACAAGTATATGCATTATTATTATTTTTCACTTAGCATTATATTTTTTTTTCAATTATATGAGAACTTTTTATTAGATTATATTAGAAATTATTTTAGAACTAAAAGTAAATATTATAATTTTTAAATGTTATCCTTGCAATAAAGGCTTTATTCATTCATTCATTCATATATATATATATATATATATATATATATATATATATATATATATATATATATATATATATATATACATATATATAAATAACCGACAAAAAAAATCAACTCATTTTTTTGTCGGTTGTTCTCAGTTTAATGGTTACTTGGGTCAGAATTTTGGTTCCTAAAAATTGAATATTGAAATGCATCTGCCACTAATGGGTAGCTGACAGGCTTCATTTGACTTGTATTTTTAGGTCAAATGAGTCAGATTTTAGGGTCTGAAAAGGCAGATTTTGAACAGCGTCTGCTGCAGCAATGCACCCACCTATGAGTTGCAGACTACTGTTATTTGATTCGCATTTCAACTTGTATTATGAGGTTGAAAAGAAAATTTTGTTCAAATGAGTCAGATTTTGGGGTCCAAAAGGGCTAAATTGGAAAAGTGTCTGCCACAGCAACCCGCTTACCTATAAATGAGAGATTGATGGCATATGATTTGTTTTTTGCCTAGTATCATGAGGCAAAAAATAAAATTGTGGTCAAATGACTCAGAATTTCTATTCCATTCTTTTGTCTAATGTTTGAATGGCCACTATTTTGTAAGCCATCCATTTGCGGGTTGGAAAATGTTTCCAAATTATGGTAAAATGAGTTGATTTTTTTGTAGCTGTTTCATAGTCAATATAGTTTGTTAACGTTGACTTTTCAAATGGAACTATTGCTATTCTGTTGAAAAGAGGTTTACAATTATATTTAATATTGATAAAAATTTTAATTTTTTTTTAATGATCAATACTTTTTTCTTTGTCTAGGAAACAAGAACTTCGGGAGTTAAAAATGTTACAAAAACAAGAGCAAAAGCAGTTTCAAGATTTAGCATTTAAAGCTCATATTGCTAAGGAACAACAGGTAAAGATAGCTTCTTTTTTTATCTGTATCGTTTAAATTAATGGAATATTGCAAATTTGAGGGTTATTTTTCGCATGATTTTTTTGGTTAAACAGACATTTTTGTGTTTTTGGGTATACCAAGTTTTTAAGCTTTGGTTGCAAGATCATGTTATTAATTTAATAAATTAATGGATGATTTCAAGGGAGAGAAGAATTTAGGTATTTTGTTCGAAGTACATGATTTTATATATACTGAAAATATTTTTATGTCCTATCAATGTTAAAAAAAAAATAATGATAAATTATTTAAACCCTGGCCTTTAACACATGTGATTGCTTAGGAAATTATAACCTTCATGTAATTTTTCTCGGATTTAAACAATTTTTATTCTTTGTATGAAAAATGAAGAATAATAAAGAATAGCCCAATATTCTTGTTATTTGTGTTTGAGTCCACCACATATTGGTGACCCCAACGTGAATTGACTCATAACTAGACCGGTAATGGCTTGAATTCGACCCAGTATCAGTTCCCGATCTTAACTTTGAGTGCTTCTTGTGTACGATTGTAGGATCGAGTTCATGGTAGAAGTCCTGAAGAAGAGGAAGGTGGGAAGCGGGGTGAGAGGGTGTTGTAAGTCCATGTCTCGGACTGGCTGCTGCTATGGTAGCTAAATTCTTGCATTGTTCTCTCCTAAAAAATAAATACCTTATTCAATAGTTAACTATTAAGGATTTACTGGAAGGAATTAATCTGGGTGGAGGTCAGTAAATGAAACAACTAAATAGTTTCAACTATTTATTGCTTGCCAATGTTTTGACCCCTATGGTGGTTCATCATCAGCAGGATGTTTCCATTCATCCACAATACGCCCTGATGATGACCCACAATGGGGGTCGAATTGTTGGCAAGCAATAAATAGTTGAAACTATTTAGTTTTTTCATTTACTAACCGCCACCCGAACTAATTCCTTCCAGTAATTCTCAATGGTCTAATTATATCCACTATATTGAGTATCTACTATATATATATATATATATATATATATATATATATATATATATATATATATATAGATATATTATATAGTATATAATATATACTATATATATATATATATATATATTAGTAATTTACTACTAGTTACATCCCATTTTCATTGGATTTAATATCAAATTACAGGATAAAAAATTTGAGCAAGAAAGAACAAACCTTATCCGAGGATATGAAAGTGATTTAGAAACACTAATTAGGCAGCAAAGGCAGCAAGTTGAAAAAGCCGAAGCACACCAAGAAGCGGATCTGAGGCTGACCAGCAAGAAGATCCGTGCGGAGCAGGTTTGTTTCTTGTCTTCTTTGTTATATTGTCAACGTTAAGTTTTTATAATATGAGTTATGTTTAATTTTTAATTTTTTAGGAAAGAGAATTAAAAGAGTTCCGAGAAAGTCAAAAACAAGAAATGAGATTGCTAAAGCAGGAAGTAGATTTAATGCCTAAAGATAAAAGAAAAACCATTTTCAAAGCAAGAAAAGAGAAATTAGAAGCTGAACATGAAGAAAGGGTAATTTATTTTAATTTTTTCATCCATTCATATGTTTTAGAACAAATTCGGAAGAAGACCTAAATTCTATTTAAAAACCCATTTTACCCATTTGTTGATTTCCAGGCTAGTACTGGGTTTGATATGCAATGCACAGAAACTATTTGGTAGCCTGGAAAATAATGCAGGATTTTAAATTTTTTTTTAAATACCCCTCTATACAACTAACTGTTTGCTCTCACTGGATTATTCATTTGTATGGGTCCTTTCACTTATTAATCCTTTTCAAATTGATAATGTTTGTTTACTTCTGTAGCATTTGGCTGCTTACAAATAATTCACTCTTTAATGTCAATGCATGATATTCATATAATCTTGTGTTACGAGATTACACTTGGCCAGAACGGGGTCTAGATAGCCAGAAACATCAATCAAGTCTCGTCCTGTGGCAAGAGTATTGTTAAACAGTGGTTCAAATAGTTTCAGGAGGGAGACAAAGAAGGTCATTGAAAGACTTTATCTCTTGATGGTAATGTACTGGAGGCTTTGGTGGAAGATGACACCAAAACAATTGTTCTAGAACTTGCAGTGCAACAATCTTAGTAAATCAACTGTTGATGAGCTCCTCAAAAACCTGTACCTCTAACTCATGAAGGGTCTTGGGCTCAGTTCATATAGAGATTCGTATCGTTTCTAGGCCAACAGCAGTGCAATGAGGTGATTAGGCCTTGGAGAAGACTTCAATGCCAAATCTTTATTTAACAAAATTAATGCAATGCATCTGAAATTGACAATTGATGAAGCCCTATCTTTTGCCAACCAGTGAGAGCCCATTTTGTTGCATGACTACGGCTAGCCACATGTTTCAGGTGTGATGTCACTAAAACTGAAGGAGATTGGATACAAAACACTTTCACATCCGCCCTACTCCTGAACTACTACCTGCTTTGTGATGTGTCAGTGTGTGTAAAGATGTGTCAAAAACTATTATGGACAACTATTATAATCTGGCTGTCCGCTTGCAAATCAATAAATACCAAAAATTTAAATATAAATTTACAGTGTAGCTAGTTTGCCTTTCTCTAGCTTTTAGATTACTTATAAACTAAATTTATCCTCCTGATCATAATTCAATAGAGAAGTTAATTCCCTACACAGCTGTATAATATGATAATATAATTATTACAAAATAATTTACACCATTTAATTAATTTAATCTGATTAACTGTCTGCTCAAGAGTTGGTTGGTTTTCCTTATCTAGTAATTTAGAATATTAAATGTCAAGTTTATCTCAAATATTATCGTTCTTGATGTTGATTGAGTTTTATTTATCTCTATATATATTATACATGTGTTTTTTTTACAGGAAAAACTGTTCTTACAAAAATTAAATGAAAACCATGAGAGTTCCCTTCGTAGATTGAGTGATTCACATAGAGAGAAAATAGCTCTAATGGATAGGCAATTTTTACAGCAGAAACAGCAGGTTAGTTATAAAAGTTATTAAATAACACTGATCTAATAACTTTAGGACCTAATTAAAATTTTTATCGTTATAATTAGATCATTAAAAAAAAAACAAAAAAAAACATTGAACTTCTCAATTTATTGTTTGTATTCAACCTGGTAATGTTTCACCAATTCTCATATAATCAGGAACTATTTTACATTTCTGAATAGAAACCTTGAATGAAAAAAAAAAAAAAAAAAAATGTGTTCTATGCTATTTCATATAATTAATAATGAAAACCATAATTTATTGTATCTAAAATGAAATATTTGCTTACCTATAAATACAATAGATTATATTGAGTTACATTTTAGTTCCTGTAGTTCTGTTCTGATTTATTTTGGCATGTATTGAACAAAATTTATTCTTAGGGGAGAAGTTAGTAGAGGGTGCAGTCATATTAACACTCAATTAAGTATAAACTTATTGTAATAGTGCCTATGTTTATTCCTAAATTTCAGGACCATTGAAAGCGTGAAAACCCAACAAATGGTGCGGTCTCACTCCTTCAATCGCCCGGAAGAAGGTCTGAAATTTAGGTCAAAACATAGGCACTATTAAATTAAGTTTATACTTAATTTAACGACTGCACCCTCAACTAACTTCTCCCCTATATATACATAGTCAACCATTCTCACTTCACAAAATTAAGTAATATAAAAAGTAATATTTTTCACTACAATTTTAATTTTGGAAAAGTAAAGCTTGACTATTTTAGAGACAATATTACTATTTTTTCTTGTTTTTGGTGCTATTTATGGTTTAATTATTTTCAGCTAATGAGAACTCGTGAAGCTGCATTGTGGGAACTGGAAGAGCGGCAGATTCATGATAAACATCAGTTAGCAAAGAGGCAGTTGAAGGAAGGTTTCTTTTTGCAAAGGCATCAGGTAAGAACCAAATCTATGATAAATAACAACCACTCTCACATTGATTTAGCTATCACTGTTTTATCTCAAAACCTATGAAGTTGAAAAATGTATTTGTTAAGTGAAAGAATCCAGGATACTTTAAATATGTTAATCCATGATGATTTTTTAATCATGTTTACTTACAACTCAAAATGTTCAGAAATCATAGATGCCTTAAATGTCATACAAAAAACATAATATAATAGCCTTAGGGTTTAATTTGAAAGTAAAAATAATTTGTGTTTTGACTGACAGTTTCATATTCCAATTAAGCAGGTGTGTATAATGTGGAGTGGCTAAAGAGGTGATTTCAGCTAGAATGCACAATGTCTAACACACATTACATAAAAAAAATATATATTTACAATTGTTGCCGTGACAACTAGTTTACAATTCCTATCAATTATATGTATCTCTTTTTAAAATCTTTGCTTACTTTGTCTATCCATCCTTAAGGTTTTAGGTTACTTACTCGGTATGATATCGACTACTTCCAAATTCATAGTTATTTTATGAATCACCCATTTCAACTTGCTTCCCTTCCAGATTGTTAGATATTGACCAATATATTTGAATAAACATTTTTTTTATGTTCCTTCCATCTTCATATTTTGATGATGTCATTTCATCCTTGTTTACCATATCGACTTATGAATCTCCCAACACTTTTTGTTTACTTTCCCCAATAATATTCAATGAATTCTTACATGTACATTTTTTTTTTTTTTTTTTTTTTTTTTTTTTTTTTTTTTTTTTTTTTATACAATAATTAGAAGTTCCTCCATTATTTTTCCTCCAATATATTTTACAGCTCTTGAGATAGAATAGATAGAAATACGAGTAGAAGAAAACAGACAACTCATTTTATTCATACTATTATTTAACTATACAAAGATTAACAGTTTATTTTTATCCTTGCTCAAGTTACTTTTATGCTTTTTATGACATTTAAAATATAGTTTAATATGAAATTAGATGGTTTTAAAATCACTAAAACTGAAGTCAGTAATTTAAAGAATTAATCTTCATGGATAAAATATTTAAAAAACTAACATTAAATGTTTCTGTCAGTTTTTCAGCTGATTAGAACTGACAAACACTTTGAGACAATATTGGTAATTCAAATTCAACTTCAGTCTGATGATATATAAATATAAAAAATAAAACAGTAAGGAATTTTTTGTTTTTACTTACCTAGTAAGAGGCTTTATTTAGGCCACCTTGGTTGTCTGAGAACTTGAAGAAGGTTTCTGTGTCAACCAGAACTCTCTCAATATAGCTTAAGTAGGTTGGCTGAAATAATTAAAAACTAAAATATAATTTCAGTTCTGAATTTTTTTTGACACAAATACTATTCTGGTCCCCAACAAATCACTCTTTGTTAAATAATTCTTTATTCATATATCTTACCTTCATTATAAATATCTTTGACTAATTAAGATTTATTTGTGAATCATAAATTACATTCTGAATTAAGTCTTCATTTTATTTATGGATATAGCCTTATTTTTTGTATACCGTTTTGATACTTGATTAGGTTATTATTTAATTTATTTTGCAGATCAGAGGCTGTCCATTGCGATTTTGTAGGTAAAGTTTGAAAGTTTTCTGATATGTCATTTTATGAGCCTGTTATAAATTTTTAATTTCTGTTGTGGAAACAGTGTCTGTCCAGCACTTTGTATGCTTTGTCCTACTAAATAAATTTGTGATATTTGTTTAAAAAAGTTTATTTTTTATTATATTTATGTTTTTATTTTCAGGCTGAATGCTAACTTACTTTTTACAAAATAATATTATTTGATTTTCATTATTACTATTTATCATTTATAAAACTTGTTATTTTATAAATTTTCAGATGTTGAATCGACATGATAAGGAACTGGAGCATATGAAAAGAATGAATCAAAGAAAAGAGGAAGAGCTGATAAAGAGACAAGCTATAGAAAAAAGAGCTCATCCTAAAAGGATAAAGTCAGAAATGAAAGCGAGGGAAATGATGTTCCGAGAAAGTATGAGGATAAGGATGGCTAACTCCACCGATCCTGAACAGGAGAGAAACAACTTGAAGAAGGTATTTTATTAAATAATCCATAGGGCTTTCTTGGACTAAATGATTGCTGTTGATTACTTAGTCAATCTTTGGTTTTATAGATAATTTCTTTACTAATGTTTCACTAGGCAAGCTCCTGGCTTCGCCCAGGATTCAGTGTAAGTATTCTACTTATACTGAAACCAGCAGCATGTCCGGTATAACATCAGTCAAGAAATCTAAGACATGATTGTAACCAGAAAAATACCATAATTACCAAAAGATATTTTATTATTTATATTATTACAGAAAAAGGAAACAAAATAAAATTATCATTATAACTGGGGAAAAAAACTGGTTACTTTTAAAATGTATCATTATTAATATAAAAATTATATTGTTTCAATTCCAATTTTATTGGTACACAAGGGTGAACAAAGGGTTTTTGTTAGGAGGGAGGGCAAGTTGGTTTTAAAATTGTTTGTGGTAGATCATTCCCTTAATAATATAATTCTTTCATTTTTACGAACCCTGCATATATGCATATCAAGTTGAAAATTAATTGCCTGCTGGGAAGTAAAAACATCTACACCTTTTATCCCAATACTTTATTTTATTTTTTTAATTTTTATTTGTTCCTTTAGGACTTTACTTATCTCTTTAGGGTGATAGAGGAGGGGAAGCATGGTCTATCTATCTATGCCTATGCTGGCCAGATAATGGGATGAGACTAGAGAGTTAAAAATGCAAAAACACATTTTTAATTTATCAATTGTAATTCTATTTTCTTTTTTTTTCCCCCAATTATAAATTTGTTTATTGCTTTAACATCCCTTTATGCTGCTGTGGCTAATCCAGGAGTCCTAAATTTTGCCTATCCAGGTTTAATTAGGATAAGGATCTTTGGAATACTTGACCAGGACCACCTTTTAATGTCCCCTCCGAGGGACGGCATAACTAAGGATTTTTTACTCCCATTAAAAAATCCTAGAGCCACCTGCGGGTTTGAACCCGGGACCTTGGGCATAGAAGGCTGTTATGCTAAGCACCATGCTACAGGTAACCCCCTCTCCCTCCTCCTTCCTCCCCAAGTATAAATATGTGAATAATGAAAATGATTTTATTTAAATAACTATTTATTTAGATATGTCTCATGAACATTCCATATTATTATAAATTTAAGAATATGCTTTCTATCGATTGTTGATGAGAGTACCCAACTTACATAAAGTAATTTAATTAGTAATTTGCTCCATCATACTTTCATTTCTCTATCTGCTATTAAGATAATAATATGGATTCAGTTTATTGGAATTCTACTGTAGTAGTCTATTTTTACAGTTAGAAAATGCTATTGATTTTGATCAGCAAATGTGGTTAGGACATATTAGTTAAGTAGTATTATTTTAATCCCTATCATGTACATGCTTCATTTTAATTTTTTTTTTTTTTTTTTCTGCTTTTTCTTACAGTTTCAAGAGAATGAAAAGAAGAGGTATAGGTTAGAAACCCAAAGGTTTGATCAAAAACACCAAAGGCAATTAGAGGAGCTGAGGGCCACTGCTGAGACTACAATTAAAGAATTGGAGCAGCTCCAGAATGAGAAAAGTAATCATGCTAATTTCTTTGATTTATTATTTTGTTTGTCCATTATAACTTGGTAACTTATTTTAAAAACAAATTTCATGCTATGAAGTACTGGGTAACTTATTTTAAAAACAAATTTCATGCTATGAAGTACTGGGTAACTTATTTTAAAAACAAATTTCATGCTATGAAGTACTGTTACTCACTAAACTATTGCAGTAATATGTGAGTTAAATTTTATCTTAAAAACAAAACAAAAGAAACTGCAATTTAATTTGCTGCTGCACACAAAAACAATTTAGTCTGGATTAGAAAGATTAATTCCAAAGCAATGTATTGGGGATTAATCATTGGTTATGCTTGGAGTAAAATATAGTTGCTGATTTATTCATTGCAACAGTTTTATGACAGCAGTAGAAATAAGATTCTACTTCATGTTTCTTAGCCCGCAATATGCACCTCCTTTAATTCCAAACTACCTGCACACACAAACCCGCTTGTTCATAACATCTATTCCTGATAATCCTCTGAGGCACCTGAAATGACAGTGGCCTCGAAATCTACTTATAAAATGAACATTACAGTGTTACCTAAAAGAGTGATTGAAATTCTACCACTGGGTAACAAATTCACAAGACTATTCCATGTCCATATTTTAGCCCTTTTACTTGTATATATCGTATATAAAGTTGTAAAAATCAATAAAAATATATTTAAAAAAATACTTTGTTTGATATTTGGAGAAGTTACTATTAGACAGAGCATAACATTAAAAGAGCTGTACAAGATAAAACTATAAAGTTAAAATGAAATCAATTACCTACAATTTAAGGAACATCATTAAGCCCATGGTCGATGTAGGCCTACCCATGAAGGAAATTGCAACTCAAGTCAGTGTCATTGTTTCCAGTGGAATCCAGTACATCAAAAACGGGTTCTAAATATGCTGATGATTTACTAAAATAAGTTTCGGACCAAAAAAAAAAGTTATTGTTTTTAGTGATTAAAATGAGAAAGATTATTGCAGCTGTTCAAGACCCAACTAAGTCTTGTAATAGATATTGGCCTTCACTTCAGTGCTGGTAAGTCTCCAAAGTTATTCCAAGAGCACTGAGAAGTCTGGATATGAGGCAAGAGTAGTAACGGTCGAGAAACCTGTACTTAAAAAAACAAAGTTGCTGCAATTATGTCATAAATTTAAAAATTGGGAAATTAAGGAGAAGAGTTTGTGTTTTCAGATAGTACTTAAATGAATCTTATAATTCTGATGGACAATGGTGGTGTTTAGAAAAACTTGTTAATTTTGAGGTCTGGGATTGCATAAAGAACCAAAAAGTAAGAAAGCTTTCCAAAATTAAAGGGAAAATGAACACCAAGAGCTATCTAAGGATTTCACTGCAGTCTATATTGCCAAATATAAGAAAATATAATTGATGATAAGAATATAATAGGGGTACTCACTACGTTTGCTATAGCATGCTATTTGTGCTATTGTACTAAACCCGTCGAGTTTCTACAGTTATTTCCTGTATAAAATTGATGGGTTTAGTACAAATAGCATGCCATAGCAAATGTAGTGAGTACCCCTATTATTTTTTTATGGTTTAACGTTCCCAAGCAAAACATAAAAATCAATAAATTGGTTTGATAATCATATAAACTTTTTAGATTGACCTCCTCATTCGCTTGATATAAAAACTATTGAGCATATTACTTTCATATGAAACCAAATTCATATTAGTACGAAAATCTGGGATTGGTGGAAGATTTTTTTTTTTAAAAAAAACCAAACCAAATGTATATAGAATAACATACCTTCTTCATTTTTAATCAAACTTGTCAAAAATACTCCTAACAGAGTTCAAGCAGTAATTAATGGCCAATGAGGTAATACCAAGTACTTCATTACTGGTTTTATATATTTTTAATACAGTCACGAAACTGTTATATTCAGTTTCTTTCTCAGTGTTTTTCAAAATTTGTATTTAAGTCCCTCAAAAATTATTTTTTTCCCCCCATTTTAGTTAATGAACACGTGTTGAATCATATATATTACTTCATTTTATTGTTATTATTTTTTTTACAAAACATATTTTAAAGTTAAAGGCATAAATCCCTTGGCAAAAAATCATTGCAACAGTTTTGTGTATATCTTTATAAGTATTAAAATACATTGATTGAATTACTTACTGAACAAGATAAGTTCAATAAATACTACTGATGGTTTTTAATCTTATCCTAACTCTCCAGCATTGATCAAACATTTGGATGTTTTTACTTAGCTTGAAAATCTTAATTTTTAAATTTATGAAATACCAAATTCAAAAATATGGACTTATGCTTAAAACTGAACAATTCCTGATATATATTTTGTTTCTAGGGAAAATGCTGATGGAGCATGAAACAATGAAGCTCAAGGAGCAAGAAGAAGCCTACAGCCGAGAGCTGAAGGAATGGAAAGCTCAGCTTAAACCAAGGAAGCAGGTCAGAACTTAAAATTATTCTCTTTCTCGTTGTTTTAAAGCCTGCTACAACTTACTGGTTCATTTTTTGTTTTTTCAAAAACCATTTTCTTTTCATCTTCATAAATAAATTAATAAATTTATTCTAATATTTGTTTTTTATTTACTTGTTTGTAATAATGGTTGATTTCCTGTAGATTAGTTCGCCTCTTATGGAAAATCTCTATATATCGAATTAATCTAAAGATTTTTATTAAGCTTATCTTTTTATAGTATAATAAAATATAAATTAAAAAAATAAATAAATAAATAACTTCAAATCCAACTTTATCGTCTCCGGTATCTATAAACCTTATCCTTTATTAGGTTGGGGAGATAGTTTTCTAAAATTTAACTGGCACACTGATCCGTTAATTTTTTAAATGTACATCTTCACTAATCCAATTTTTTTTTACCTCCTTTCTTATTTGGATAAATACAAAAACAGTGGATTTGCATACAGTTTACTATCCTATTTAAACCTGAGTGGGGAGGTTGTAATTCCTTTAATTGGACCATCTTAAAATAAATTTTAAACTGTCCAAATTGGATCTAAGATGACTGTGCAATTTGGCTTAAGGTTGCTTTGTCAGTATCTTAGCCATTTCTATTACCACATTTCCTCACTAAAATAATTTGTGTGATTTAATACTTTCCACGATACCTATTAAAGCATTGACTTGTGAACTACTCTGACTTGCTTTTATCTCTCCAGTTTGTATCCCCTAAAAGTCCCACTTATTACTTTTCCTTGTTCAATTCTGAGTTCTCAGTTAAAGCTATCTTTCAAATTTCACATACTAAAGTTGAAACTGAGTGTTTTTCTTCAAGTGTTCTGGTGTGGTTGCTATTGCTTCATCAAGTCAAATGACCCTTTGGTTTGAGCCTGGTATTTGCCTTCCCTCTCCAAATAGAATAGATTGGTCACTTGTAGGAAAATCCTTCCTATGGAGTTGATCAAGACATTAAATAGTCCGAAAAGGAAAATAACTAAATGGATTGAAAAGCATTATTTTGAACTCAAGATCTCTGAAACATATTTATCTGTTAAAAACTGATTACTGAAAATTTGATCTTACTATAATACATTCCTTACGTTCTAGCCTCCTTTGTTTACTTTGAAAGTTAAAAAGAGTATAAATGATTAAAATTTGCTTATACATAACAATAATTGAAACCTATAAAATTCCCCTAAACATAATGATTACCTCTGATTGTTTTTGGTTTATAAAGCATGCTTGTTAATGTTCATGCATGTAGAAAAAAACAGACTCTTATATTTAACTTTTTTTGTTTTGTTAAAATTGAATATATAGAGGTTTGGTTGTTGTAATTATGAATTTTATTTATTTTTAAACTGCAATATTCCAGGATTGTTTGCATGCTTCTTTATTGCACACAGGACCCATTAGATATTAATTTAGTTAAAGTATTATTTTAACATGACTGTAGCCATTCTTCTTAACACTGTTGATAACCTCATTCTGTCATTTAGCTTGGTACTTTGTTAATTACTTACTACTTTATTCCATCTTATATAAATTTAATTCTTAATGATTTAGCTTTATTTTTTATTGTGGTGATGGAAAATAATTTCATACATAAACATAATGTTAAAAATCATTTATCATTAAAGATTACTGATTTTGTTTTAATTAAAAGGCACCAAATAATATCAATAGCCAATTTGCTTTTGCAAGGCTACTCAGGTATTCATGCTACATAGTCTATTGTTGGGCAGCTGCAGTTTGAAGAAGTTCCTATACCTAAAGTAGTAATTAAGAATGATTTTTTAAAACAATTATTAAACACCTTATTTATAAAATGTTTAACCAGAATATAAATTAATGCTCCACTAAGAAGCCATTGGCAATAAACAAAAATAACAACAGAATAATTAAAAATTTAAAACTTGTATAATGTTCAATGAAGGATGTGACTGTTTACATTATATTCAATTAATAATTTTCAAAAATAGTGTTAAATTTTTTGCAAATCCAATGTTTTCTTGCATTGTTACATTGCATGCCTTCATCAGAGTTTTAAAAAATAATTAAAGCTTGTTCAAAGTAAAAGTATAAATACTGAAATTTATCCTTTTTTTATCTATTCATACCTTTACCTCGTTCTTTTTAGCCTTGCTGAAGACCTTTACAGGGTTAATGCAAGTCTTAACATTGGTTTCCTAATAAATTTTGAAAATATTTTATTACAACTGTGTACTATCCTTCCTTGAACACCATTCCTTTTTTTCTTTTTAAATTTTTTAATGATTATTTCTCATGAACAAAGTAAATTAGTGATTAGTTATAATATAATAATGTTGCAGCAACTGGAGTTAGAGTTCAGTTGTGCCCTGCAGCGGCATGAGGAGAAACACGGTTACTTTACTGGAAAACTCCTAACTTCCTCTCCTTCTAGCGAATCCTCTGATTCATCTGTCTTCCTCCACCACGCTCGGAGATCCTCCTTACCATCCTCTCAGTTTAGCCAGTTCACTATCCCCAGGCCTCGCCTCAATACTGTGTCTGTTTCCAAGCCTCCTTCACCTGTTCCATTTGAACAGTCATTTTAACCTTGTTGCATTAAGGGATTTGTTTCATCATGAAAAATTCTTGTTAATATGTGTATCTATTACTATTTATGTATGCATTTAGTATGTACTGGTGCTTCTGTTGTACAATATGTGGTATCAAGAATAAGCTTCTCTATATTGCAAACTGGTAATGAAAGAAAATATGTGTTGAATATGCAATGTGTGTTCACACACACATATGTTTATAAATATAATTGGTAATTTTTTATTAGTAAAATTCGTAGTATATTTACTTCGTCATAATAGTTCATAACATTGTCCTTCACACTTAGTCTCATTCAGTTTCAGTTTTGTGTTTTTTAAATTAAAGTTTTACTGTTAAGCAATGCAAACTCTTTAAATTCTGAATTTATTTTCTCTTAAAAATATACTCATTGGGGTTTAAACTCACATTTTTTAATTTGTCTATTCATGCCGGACTATTGTGATTGCCTGTACTGCCGGTATTCTTCAAAATCAGTATTTTATTTTTTAAATATGTTGAAGGTTACCTTAGACCAAAGCTAAGCTTATGATATTTTATATAAATTTCAAACTACCATTATTAAGGTATCCTATTATTTATCATAAAATGTGAATGTGTTGAAACGTGCATTTTAATTCAGTTGGAACTGAAGAAAATTGGTTTTGCGTTTATATGTATGCTAATTTTATCATGAATTTTAGGTTTTATTATTTTAATAATTATTGCAGTTTATGTGAGATTTATTTTGCATTTTATGTTTGCATAATCAGGTGAAGGGTTATTTTTTTTTCAGATTTAATTGTATTTAAACTTTAGTCACATATGTGTACTCACACACACACTTACGGACATTTATACATAACTAAACCTCCACTTTGTTAAAGTGGTAAAATATGGTATCAATAGTCATTTTAGACCCTTAAATAGGTTCTTCATTTGAGGTTATTGATGTTCACTCCCATATCAGTAGAATCTATTCTATTCCATTTCTCATTAATAACCTAGAGTAATCTTTCAGCCCTCCCTCATATTTTTTTCTGTTTTCCTTCTCTTCTTTTCTTTTTTATGATTTAATTAAAATTCAAAGTCATTTTTAGGATATATTTTTGTTTTCTAGATAACTAGCAACTGAATGAAAGAGCAACGGAGTACCCTTCTGTTTCATTACTCTTACTGGTGACAACCATATAAATTCAGATTCTGAACATTTTGAAAGAACTGTTAAATAGTTGTATTGATATCCCTGGAAAGAAAACAACATACATCAGATGTCTTCTGTATCATGCAAAAATATTTGTTTCCTTATCCATTGTTTGTTTATTGTAGTGTTACTTAAATTTTTGTCAGTTTGTTTCTCAGGTTCTCATGAAAACTAGCTGCCGGGTAAAGATTGTATTGCTTCTTGTTCAATTCTAATTCTTATATCGAGTTTCTTTATTACAATTAATACATTTAAAGGTAGTCCATATTCACCTTTTTTCATTATGTTTTTTTATTTTTTTCATAATTAAAGCATTATTGCTTATTATTTCTCTACAAAGTTAAGCTAAGTTTTAAATCAAGTTACATGAGACTTTTCAATTAATTATAAACATTAATCACATTTTGAGATATCAATATTTTAGCTCATTCGGACTAGTCGTTAAAAAGAATTGCCTTGCTTTATAGATTTTAAAATATTTCTTGCTGCTTATATTTTGTCACTCTATAAATATCTAGATAAAATGATCTTCAAACTAATTAAACCAAAATTATTTAACTAGAAAAAAAAAGTATTTATTACCCAGGTTAATGCTGTGCTAGTTAAAATCCATTTCTTATTTCTTCCCTATTTAGTTTAGTTTAAATTATATTGATTAATTTATTAGTTAATTCAATTTGTTTAGAAGTACTTCAGTTTCATTTGATATGCTTTAACATTTTAGTTTTAACCACTAAATAATGGTCAAGTATCAAGTTTGTTTGGCTAATCATTGATATATTTTTACAATTTTTTTTTTAATGCTTTAATTGTATACATGTGCTTTTTCTGTGTATCTTGTTAATTGTTTCTCACGTTTCATTTAGCTTAAAATGTATGTATAAATACATGTTTACCTCCACCTAAAAAATACCTACATGTTATACATATTTTTTTTTATTTTGTTATCTTTGTAAGAAGCTGTTTGTTTGCATGCTTTTGTTGCTGCATGTTCACGATTACTAATTTTTGCAGCTTTTCTTTCACTTTATTTTTTTTTTTTTTTTTTATCCTTTACATCTTATTTCCCTATTGTCCTTGGAATTTTCGTTTTTAATATCTACGCTTCATGAGGATTTGGATTCTTCAGCATGTGAGTTAATTTACTTTAAACATTATGTGATGTTTACCTATTTCTAATTAATTGAATCACACTTAATAATTTTTCCATCTATAGTCTCAAGGAAATTTCTCAAAAAAAAAAAAATTAAAGAAATAAAAATCGTATTAATTTTTATCATTTTTTCAGCTCTGTTAAATTGAGTAAACCATGTAATCTTTTTGAAATCTTGATCTGGAAATAAAATTTGAAGTATATAAAATAATAATAAGAAAAAATTAAATATGTTCTTTTTAAGTTGTCAAACAAACTAAACTGATTCATATTGGGCTTAATGTAAAGATTGACATGTCTGTTACAACATATTCTTAATAATATTGTATAATTTATATTTAATTGATGTTTATTTGCACATACCATTTCATCATCACGGCAAAGAAGTCTTTCCTCCTCCTTATTACATTTAGCTCTGATGATCGATCAGCTTCATTCTGGCTTGAAACTTTGGCTAAAAATTTGTTCTTTGTTTTAGTTTTTTTTGGTTTATGTAAAATATGATTTGCCTTTTTTTATTTGTACAAGGATAAATCAAATGTATATCAGAACTATTTTCTACTAATTGATTGGTATAAGATATAAACCAGAAAGTTATATATTATTTTACTATATAATTTTCTGATTTAGAAGGGCCCGTCTCTCTAGCCAATTGTGCTCAATTCTACTTTCTGAGGCCCAAAACATTTTATAATCTTTGGGGGATAAGTCAGAAAAGTAGGAAGGGTGTTCCGACATGCATTTCCTTCAACTTTTTGCATGTCAAGCTGGCTGTAAGCGAACCAGCATTATCATGAAACAAAATCACATCTCTGATCAGGAATTGATGTCTTCTGTCGGCCATCTGCACACTTTGTCGCATCTAACAACTGGAAGTGGTAGGCAGCATTAATTGTCCAATGTTTATTGAGAAAGGTGATCTCCAAAACCCCTTTGATATACTGGCAACATTTTGCTGAATTGCAGAATTTTGTCTAGTTTTACTCTTTTGCTAGTGAGGAATTTAAAAATTTAATGATAATGAGTTGCGCAACATGGAGTGTGACTTTTCATTTGCTCATCATGATACCGATTGAGAAATGTTCTGTACAGCACAGAAAAGGCTGCAGACTTTCATTTGATATTTCACATGTTACACCTAGCTATGTGAACTCTCTTTTATTGACCATCTGTCTTTCCATTATAAATTCCAGTTCATGTTTGACTCATCCTCTTATATCATGTAAAATTATTATCATTCCAATAGCTCATTTATGAAGTACATTTATTTTTTAATTTATGTATATATTTTGTACCAAATTGTTACATTTTTTTTATTTATGTTATATAATTTGTTATTATAACCTTTCAGAGGCTAGAAGAGCAATTTGCTCAACAGCTAGAAGAACAGGAGGCGATATACGGGCCTTCTCACCCACTCCCTCCTGATCTAGCAGAACCTGTACATCACAGAAGTTCAACAAGGAGTAGCCTATCATCAGTATCTGCTGATTAATTCCTCGTGTTGGACAGACGTTTTTATCTTAGTCCTCAGATACCTGTTTTATCCTTCATGAAACTTATTTTTTTATTCTTTAAAAATTATATTTTTCTATTAGTTTTAGGTGTTCATGTGTTATTATAATATAACTCTGTACAGATTTCCTATAATTTCTGTTTTAAGTTATTAATCGTTATAAATTTGTTATGAGTGTATATGAAATATATTGCACGTAGACTAATAGCTTTCAAGAACTTAAACTTTGCAAATATATAGGTATAGATTCATAAAATGCTCAATATTCACTCTACTTTTTATTTTTAATAATAAAATTATTTATTATTCTTAGCGATACTAAGAAGTATTTTAATATCAGTCACTGTACATGGTATCCTGGATCAACAAATTTCTACATATCATTGTTAAAAAAGTGTATCATAAGTCTAGTGATCACTTGTTAAATTTTCACTTTGTCATAGATTTTGCACCATATATATATATGTTTCTATTGTAAAATATACCGTATATAAAGTTTGTACATTTAATGTAAATATTAACTGTATTAATTATGTACAGTGGTATAGTTATCGTTTTTATCAATAGCATACAGTGTATGTTTAATATATTGGGGGTTTCTTGTATTATGAGATATCAGTATTTTCTTATTCTTTATAATGGAAAAAATAAATAAAAAATCAAGTGCCAAACGACTTTTGATCGAATCTGATATATTTGTGACTGAACCAGCTATAATGAAGAGGCTGTTATATGAAATGCTGTATATTTAGGTATATTGCTATTTGTTAATATTTATCATAGAGTATAATGTTGTTATCAGGGCATATTTACTTGGTAATTTATAGTTAATAAAACTATCTTAATGCTCCGTTTGTAAATGGTTTCGGTTATTTTATATACATATTTATGTTATATATATATATATATACATAATATTTATTATCCTATGTATAATATTAACACATTAGTTTGTTCTTCTCTAGCCTCTATAAATAATAAGCAATCGTGTATAGTCAAAGTTGTTGCACTTTTCTGAGTTCATTGGCTGTTAAAATGGGCTAACCATTTTATTTTTTTAAGTTGCTCATTTTTAATTTATTATGTAATGTGATCAATCGTTTTAATAAATAATTTTGTCTAGTGGACAATGCTGTTATTGAATTAACTTGTTTTTTTGACAAATTAAATTTGTAGATATGACTGTTGAAGATTATAACATATTTTTAATATCATTCTTTTTTTTTCTCTTTTTATCACTGCTTTTAAAAAAAGAAGATAAAACAGACAATGAAGTTTTAGGTGTATATAAGTGAATATATCTAGTACAATTAATCTACTAATTGTATGTAAATAAGAATTTGTTCAAATAAAACATACATATAAAATGTTTTTTATTCCAGAAACATTTTCATGGTGTAAGATACATTTTTTAATTATTTATCATGCCAGTATTCTCCAGTATGTTACCCTATCATTATATTGAACATTGGCAGTTGACTTAATTTAATCAATCTGCTTTATATCCTGAATTAGTACACTTTATTTTATCTTGATAAAAAAATCTTTTATGTCCTCTCACAGTCAGAACTGTGTTTTAAGGCTGAAATTTTTTTAATTTGACTTGAAAAAGATAGAGATTATATTGGACTTAAAAAGTATTTTTGTTCTATTATATTAGAGACTCGGTAAATACTTGTTTCCATTAATCATATTATTGATTGAACATTATTATGTTTATTTGTCACTTAGTGTTCAGTTAATTCTGTAGTGTTTGAGTTAAGAATTTAAGTCTCTTTTGAGGGAAAATTAACTCTAGTCTTTTTTTTATGTTAATAATGGATCATTAGCTCATAAATACGATACAATGTTAAAATACTGGGTGGGTATAACTGTGAAAGTGTAATTTTATGAATAATTGCTGGAAGAATAGTTCAAGATTAAAAAAAAAAAAAAAATGGATGTCTGTTTGTTACTAATATTACGATAAAGTCACATTTGTTATGCTATTTTTTTCTTAATCTGTACCTTTAACCCATGAAGGGTTTCGGGTTCAGTACTTACAGAGATTTGTACTATTTCACAGCCAACGACCATGCAAGGAGGTGATTATTAGGTCTAAATCACACTCGGCCGCCAGGCTTCTTCCCAATTTTGGGTATCCACTTTATAGAGGCTGGGTATGCCCCATAGAAGGGTCTCCATACCCCAGGGTCACTCCATGGCTGAAATAACAGAATAAATAATTTTGCCTCAGCCGGGATTTGAACCTGGGACCTGGATAATAATAACCTAATGCTCTATCCACTCGGCCATGCTGCTCCCTTTTGTTATGCTTGAGGAAGAAAGGATTGAGAATTTTCCAATAAAAAATCATTATTTGAGTCATACCTGCTAGCATTCTAATAAGCTAATTAATAATCATTTTACCATGAATATTTCTCAAAGAAGGATTTGTGGTGTTAAAAGAGGAACCTGACAGGATGGGCAGAAAGATGTAGGTGCACGGAACTGTTCATATGTTAACTTTATTTTTAACATGGAAATAATTTTTGACGTAGAAATACTCATTTATAATTCATTATGATGATGTCTTAAGGTGATGTAAGTCTGAGTTGGTTATATTGATTATTCTAGAGTGAATGAAAGGTAGGAAAAAAGTATCCCTTACCTCTTAAATATCTTAACCATTTTTTTTTTTTTTGTTGTTTAAATGTCCTTACCTATTCCAATTATGTCAAATAAGATAGGGAAATCCATCTATTATAGAATGGAATGTTAGAGATTTATTCTGTGGGCCTGCCCAAGTAAATCAACCAGTCATTTGACTCAAGACTGCTGAGACGAAAATGCAAGTCCCCAGTAAAAAGAAAATGCTTCATATGTAAATCATTACTTAAACTAATTATTCTTAATTACCTTTTTTTTCCCTTAGAGTTTTTAGGCTTACTGTATCAGATATTGAAACAAACCTTAATTGAGAATTCCTCAATACAGAACCATTGATTAGTATTTGAAATGATACCTTCAAGTTGAGAGTTCAGTTGTGGAAATAAAATCACATCATATAACAGTCAGTGATAACTTAAAATAAGTATTTTTATATCCGAAATGATATAACTGATTTGATCATATGATATCAATAAGTGACTGATTAGTCCAAATACGGCTGAAAGAATTCAGACGAGTCATTCACAAATACTCCAAATTAGCAAATCTAATTAGAAATAAGTTAACCGAATATATTCTTTACTCTTCACTGGCTTTTAACCATTGGTTTCTAAGGAAATAGTCCAACATCATGATTATTAGTAATTTATTTGTTAATTAATATAAAATTCTCATTGTTTATCTGATTGAGTTATTCATTTTTATAATGTCCACCTATATTATTTTAATTTTATCACAAAAACGGAACTTTTTCATGGGATAAAAGCAAGCCCCTCTTGTTAAAGCCTGGTTGGTACTTGTGTATTTGTCACACACAAAAACCTAACTTATGAGAATTAGTTAATTTTTAATTGATTCATAAAATGGAGAAAGTTGAATATTAACATTAGAAAATGATTTGTTCTGAAGGAAGGTATGTATGTAATGGATTGCACTAGTGAACAAATTGGTTTCTACATAACTGTGAGGTGCAGTATACATTTTTAATGGAATTCTGAGTACTTACATCAAATAATTAAAATAGTAGATATCTCATGAAGTGGCTATTATTTAAGGAGTGTTGCTAAGAGTGTCAAGTTCACTCCTCATCAAAAAAATGAACTCCATACTTGCTCTAGTAATAGCATTATCTGTTTCAGTTAAATGTACTTTTTTCATTTGATGTGCAATATTTTAGTATCAAGTGCAGTCCCAACTATTCTAATTTAATTCATTTTAGGTAGTATTAGTAATATAACTGAAGAAAAATCAAGACCAATTCTTCGTATAATCAATGGACTCCCAGCAACAGATGGTAAGTGTTTAAAAACTAACCATTTTTTTTTTCAAACGGGTTTAACCATATTCTTAAATGAGGGTAATATTTTAATATTGTAACCTAATGAAATTCTATGTTAATTATTAGTTTATTTTAAAACAATACAAGTAGCAGTTTAATATTTTGGAAACCATTCATTATTATATATATTTCAATATTATATCGGATTGAATAAAACATTTTCTTAAAAATATATACAAATCTAACCTGATTTAATCTAATATAAATAGAACTGATCATTATTTTAAGAGAATAAAATTATTATTTAATCAACTTGATTTGGTTCCCACTTTCCAAATTCAACTTTTTTCTAATCACAAATTTTCTATTTGATTTACTATACTTTTTTTTCTAAATTTAGAACCATACCTGGTTTAATAATGGTTGTTATTTCCGGAATGACAAATTAATGTTTCATTGTAAAACAGATATATGAATCTGTAATAGCATATTGAAGATAGATATGCCTAAGATGTCACAGTAAATTTTTTGCTGATATCTTACCACCAGAGGGTAAATAATTAGATATATGGGACAGACTCAAAAATTTTAAGAATATTTTTTCGAAACTAACTATCATTTAAGTTTTTATGAAGTCAGTTCATAATTTAAATAATCTTTAAGTATAAAAATAGCAATTACCTTGGGGAGACCAGTTAGTGAAACAAAACAATTTATTTCATTTCATTCTTATGACATCTAATGTTTGCTAAACTATATGGGTCATTCTAAGGAATATGTCACTAATGAAAGAAAATCATATAAATTAGAAAATATAATTATAAGCAAATCACAAGAAGATAAATAAATATCTAATCTAATTATTGATTAAAATGGTTAGTTGTTATTAAGGAAGAAAATTATTTCTTTCACAATAATTCAGGACCAGTTTACAAAGATATAAATAAAAACTCTATATTCAAAGTTAATAAATATATTTATGGTATGTTGATTCAATTTATTGTGGTAAGGGAGCAAAATCTTTCAAATTCCCTAAAATTTTTTACTGTTACAAATTAATTAACCATGATCTTTTCCTCCCAATTTCATAAATTAAAATATATTGATATTGGTTTTGACTTTTAGAAACTTTGAGTAAAATGTTTCACCATGCTACTCAAATTTTGAAGTAAATTTGAGTTTTTAAATTATTAAAAAGCCAGGTGAGAGAGGTCTCATACCTGGTACCCATCCCTCAGTACCAAAGGGATATTAAATTTTTGTGATAGGTAAGATAGAAAATAATTACCCCATCATTTGCCTTTTGCTTTTGGTTAGTACTCCAAATCACATTATAGACTGTAAAACATATTGTGACTTAAAGATAATCCAAAAAAAAAGAAGTCATAAATAGTATAAAGGAATTTTCTCAATTTAATCCTTCAATATGCCAGTTATTTCATAGTTAACTTACCATTGATTGAGATGATATATCTTAATTGATAGCGATGCATTCCTTTTTTTAGATCTGAAGTGTGCTATTGTGCTGTAATTATATTTATAACTGTTGATAGATAACGGAAATAGTCAAACAGCACTTGAAAATACTTTTTTCATTTCCATTGAAAGGAAATGTTCAATAATACAATCAATAAAGCGAATTTTATTTATATAAGGAATTTTAACTCATTACCTACTTGTTAATTTTCCAAGAAGAATATATATAATTACTAAAATCCCAAAGATTTTGCAGCAGCCTCCAGACGGAAACCTCCTTTTATAAACTTAAAATTGAAATATATGGTTCTTTTGGTGACCCAATTATTCAGAAATATTCAGTGGAAGGCTAAGGAAAGATGGCTTAGGGGTTTTGGTTGTAAGAATTAATTTCCTTCAATCATAACCGTGATAGGCCTCTGAGTCCAAACAATCTGGTTTTTAGGAATGCTATGATTACCACAGAAGGGCTAGTTAGAACTGAAAGGTCTATTATCAAGTCTATTCTAATTAGATATTAACACCAATGTTAATATTAAAGATATTGACACCTATGTAAATATTAAGGATATTAACACCTATGTTAATATTAAGGATATTAACACCAATGTTAATATTATGGATATTAACACCTATGTTAATATTAAAGATATTGACACCTATGTAAATATTAAGGATATTAACACCTATGTTAATATTAAGGATATTAACACCAATGTTAATATTATGGATATTAACACCTATGTTGATATTAAGGATATTAACACCTATGTTAATATTAAGGATATTAACACCTATGTTGATATTAAGGATATTAACACCTATGTTAATATTAAGGATATTAACACCTATGTTAAAATTAAGGATAATAACACCTATGTTAATATTAAGGATGTTAACACCTATGTTAATATTAAGGATATTAACACCAATGTTAATATTATGGATATTAACACCTATGTTAATATTAAAGATATTGACACCTATGTAAATATTAAGGATATTAACACCTATGTTAATATTAAGGATATTAACACCAATGTTAATATTATGGATATTAACACCTATGTTGATATTAAGGATATTAACACCTATGTTAATATTAAGGATATTAACACCTATGTTGATATTAAGGATATTAACACCTATGTTAATATTAAGGATATTAACACCTATGTTAAAATTAAGGATAATAACACCTATGTTAATATTAAGGATGTTAACACCTATGTTAATATTAAGGATATTAACACAGATATTATCTAATTTAATATCATTATATGAATGTAGGGATAATCTGTAGGATGTCATAGTTGGTCAAAACTGTGTATGGAATAGGATGGGATCACAATGTCCTTACAATGAAAACAATATGGAGAGAAGATATCTTGAGCATAGGGGGGCTGGTAAAAACATTAGAAAAGAAAAAACATATGCTCCTACTAGCTTAAATACCTGGAAAATACAGTACAATATCGAACAGATGTAGACAGAAGTGAAGAGGCCCAAGCTATAGATGACCGATGACACTGATAATATATTGGAAGGAATTGAAAATAATTTATCTTTTCTTTAATTAAGAATTTATCTCATAATATATCAACACTGATTTTTGTGTCAGCTAGAGTAGTAAACAGGTTATGCAGAATTGCATGACGGACAGAACTCATTTTAAAAGAAGCTAAAGCGAAAAAAATACTCTGGAAGCAGGAACTCGCTGCTGGCGATGGATCAAATTGTGAGTTTTTTAGAGGAAAATATAGTTGCTTCGCAGAAAAAGAATTATAAATATTTAGGAGAGGCTTAAACAAGACGCTCAGAAACTGTTCCACAGAGTGTTTAAAAACATGAGGAACGAAATGACTCAAAATCCACAATATATAAAATATATGGATGGGGGTCGAACAGCGAAAAGAAGACGAAATTATTAAAATATGGATTATTTTTGATGCGAAGATGAGCAAAAGTATATTAAAAACGTTGACACATAGGGGGGGAAGAAGTACGAGATTTCAATGGGAATAGAGTTCTGGAATATCCAAGGCTATGAGAAATAGTTAAGAAACGAAGACGTTGGTCCAGTCTATACTCTAATAGAAAGAAATCTCACACCTTATTTGTAATAGGCGATAAGTGAAAGTGGTGTGGTGCGAAAATCCTATTTTTATTGTTGTGAAAATCTTCTGACATAACTAATGAACCCAGTGATTCCCAACAAAAAACTTTTCGCGGACCCCTTCATTCGATCATTTCAATGACAAGACCCACTAAATCCTAAATATTAGATATATATTTAGATTTTTAGTGGCCTGAGCCGTAACATGTGCATTGCGTGCGAAATACCTCTACTGAAGCCCTATATTTTAGAAATGCTCTAGACGGACGAATTTAACATCCTAAATGATATATTTACCAGTGTTTATAGCTACTGTTTACAATTACTACCTTAAAATTGATCATTTTCTAACATTTCGAAAATAATGAGTTTATAGTACAGAAGATGTATGATGTATCGTAGAAGATAATGAACAAAGTTTTATTTCTTTATGAGTATGTGAATAAGTACACTCTTGTAAGTTTTAAATTTTGGATTATTTTCATTTATTTAACGTCATTTTATGCTACCTAGGCTATTGATAGATGTTAAATTGGAAATCCTAAATTTTGACTATATATGTTTAATTAGAATGAGTATCTTTAACGAGTACCTGGCTTAGCACAGGCTCTGTATCACTATTTTACGTTCCCTCTGAAGGTCAGCATAACGAAGTATTTTTCACTCCCTTAAAAAAATTCTAGGACCATCTGCCATGTTCAACATTAAATTTTAGTTATTCATTGTTTCGCGGATTGAAGTCATAAAGCCAAAGCTTCACAAATATTTGACGTTAAAGTTAAATTATTCCTCAATGACATCTCGCGGACCCCTTGGACATCGTCTGCGGATCCCCAGGGGTCCACGGACCACTACTTGGGAACCACTAAATTAACCAATGGATGTTGGTTAGCAAATCCACTCAAGTGATTTATGTTGTCTTGCTTTTTAAAGTTTAAAAAAATATATGTTAAAATCAGTTCTTTGCATCAAAAAGTTCTGGGAATAGTCTTAACAATATTAGGGAAATACTCAAGTGCCAGGAAAAACTAAACAAATAATGCATTTTATATCTCTAAAAGATTATCGGCACTCATAAATTTAATCGAAGTTCTTTGAACGTCTATGTCGAGGTTGTGATGCATGATAATCTTTAAAGGGGAAAAAAGGTGTTCCCTACACACATCACAATTTGTCAAGAGCATTTAATAAAAACGTCATTCTCACTTAAAGCACTTTATAAGTTGTCATACTACAATATGTATTGTTTAGAGATAACGTCATATTTTTCTTTGTTTTTATGAGACATAGGACAGTTCACCATTTAAAATTTTAATTTACAATATTTTGGCTTCTTATCTATCATCAGGTATAAACGAATGTTTGGAACTACCATATACCCTGTATTTTTATTACATTAATATTAACCCTAGATTAATTAATTAATATTGTTATTTTACTATAATAATATAGCAATCATATATTTCAAACTTTTATATATTATTTATTTGCAATATTTGCCTTCATTGATTTTAACCTATTGATACTACATTCCAAAATATTGAATATGTTGAATTCGTTTCAACTGGATCTGAGAGGCGCAAAACAAATAAATCTTCCTTAAAATGTTTTTTTATTATCTATAAACTTTAAAAATTATTGGATGGGTTTTTCATACCAAAACATTTATTTTATCAATTATATTGAAGGAAGAATGAAAACTTAAATTAATAATTGTTCATAAAAGTTAGAACGACCCTTTTATCTTAACACTTTATTTACCAATGTTCAATGTTTCTCATATTAATATTAAATAGTCTGAAAAATTGTGTCCTTATTGACTCCCAATGGTTCTCCGGGTTGCGAAAAGTGGTTTCTCTACAGGCCGTGTTATAAATCAAATCAATCTTATCCACTAGGTTTATTTTTATTTATTAAGTTGTAAATGTTCACGATTAAATATATATTTTTAAAAATTGGGAGTTTTAAGTGTGATGCTCGCTCCAGAAGATTTTATATCAATGAATACTAGCTCATGTTGCGAAACCTGGGCAAGTCGGTAAGCTTCCTGTGGGTGCCAATAACAGCCATCTTGACCCCGTTTGAACTCAGTGAACCGCTCAGAAAGCAAGAAGAGGACCGATGGCAGAAAATGTGGGACGATAGCCAGTTAAGCAAACTGAAGCATATAAAACAAACAGTGAAACCCTGGTCCACATCTAGCCGTAGCAGCCGCAGGGAGGAGGTCGCGTTGACCCAGCTGAGGATAGGACACTCGCGGCTAACGCACTCTTATCTTTTTACTAGGCAACCCGTTGCCCGATGCCAGCATTGTGATGGAACCCTTACCATTCGGCATATTTTTCAAGAATGCCCTTATTATTCATCACACCTGAATAAAATTGGACTAGACCCAAATATTTCAACAGTACTGGGTAATAGAGAGGAAACCATTAAATTAGTTTTTGATTTTCTTAAGGAGCAATCATTATTATCGAAGTTATAAAGACCATAATCTTAATTAACTATTAAGTGATACATTCCTCGTCAGTTTTTAATCAATACTTTTTTTTTTGTTTGGTTTTCTTTTAAGTTTTATTTTATTTTATTTTTTTAACTATTGTTTACATAATAATCTTTTTTTTCTCTCTCAATTGCGCATTACCTAATAGTTCTTTCTTATAAAAGTTGAATATACATATAGTATCTAGGCGTTGCTGACCTTAGGGGTTTTACGCCTTAAAACCAAAACAAAAAAACTAGCTCATGGCATGTGTTATGATATGAATTATACCTGTTATATTATATAAATAATAGCTGCTAGTCTTATTTCTTCCTACTTAATTGTAATTTCATTCTTAGGTGAATACCCATCAGTTGCCTCGATTCAGGAGAATGGTTTTCACATTTGCGGAGGAAACATAATTACTGAATACATTCTACTGACGGCGGCGCATTGCACCATTGGTCGTAACACAGTTCGATGGGAAGTAGGTAACCGTAGAACCCGCAAGTAATTGGACTTGTTACTATTAATTATATAATAGTTCATTGAAGCGAAAATAAATTTATTTTCGAATATATATATATATATATATATATATATATATATATATATATATATATATATATATATATATATATATATATATATATATATATATATATATATATATATATATATATATATATATATATATATATATATTGGCACTTCCTTCGCAGTTGCATCCCTTGTTCTGATTTTCCTGAGGTTCTCGTACAGGAATGTGAAATATTTGCTTACCTTTATGTAATATTTATATTATTGGGTTTGTTTGGAAATTAATGCATGATTTTGAGTTGTTTTTATAATACCCCTCTATATAAAAAACTGTTTACGTTTACTGGACCATTTATATCTATGAATGTCAACACGTATTAATCCTCTTACAAATACTTCCCGTGGTTCAAGGAATTCATTTATGGCTGGAAAACAGCCTTGCGTCCAGCACACCTCCATTGGTGGTCGAAGAAGAAGAATGCCAGTGCACAGAAGACCACTTCCGTAACTTCCATTACCCGTTCTATAAAGAACTGGTGCCAAATCCCGTGTAGCCGTATATGCCAGGAAGGGATGGATAAATAAATAATCCTCTTCCAAATGACAATGATTGTTTACCTCTTTATTATTTTGCACTAACCCAGATAGATAAAAACATCAAAGAAGTCTGGGGCGAGGGCAGCATTAATGGTTGTACTGTTCAATGGTGGTTCAAAAAAATTCGGAAGAGAGATTTTAACATTAAAGACAAGAAGACAACCCCAGAACAACTGTTCGATAACATAGAATTAGAATTTAGAAATTAGAAAACGCGTTTTGGCGTTTACCAATTAAAAAAATGGAAAGTTGTATTTTGTGGGAACAAAAAAATTTCTAAGATGTTGGCAGAAATGTATTGATAATAATGGAGACTATTAAAATAAAATAAAACAGTTGTAAATCTTTCTCTTTAAACCAAAATCCTGCATAATGTTCCGTACAACCCAATATATTAAGTAAATAATGTACCCAGGAAAAGTATTGTGATCCTGAAAGACGTAGATGTTATGTACTTGCTAACTTTATTTAAGACAAGTAGGCTTAAAAATTTAAAGTAAATTAAAACTATTTATTTAACAGGTATTCAATGTAAGTTGTCGTACATTAAATAAGCTATTATCTACTTACATTTTTATTCTCGTCCATTTTGCGAGGGGAAGTTTTTCTGTTTGTTTTCTCAGCTCCATGGATCCGACACTAATGTGTATAATATGTCATTTGAATGCGTGAGGTTTTATGATAGTCATAGTATATGTAACAATTAAAGTCGTTGACGTTAAAGGTGGCTGACAAAAACCGATCAACTTAAGTTGAGTTCATCAATAATTACTACTTTTATTTATTAGGGTTGTATCCATGGAAAGTAAGTAGAATGTCTATGAAAAACGTTTACTATTGTCTATTTTACTAGGTTGTATGAGCGTACCTTTTTTTTTTACTCTGAGTCTTTATCTTACTTATTGTTATTCAGGCTGATCTGTAGGAATAAATTGAACATCAAAACAAATTATTACCGTTCTGCCATAATTGGGGAGAGAGAGAGAGAGAAGGTTACAAACCAAAAAAATAAAATAAAAAAATAGTCGAACATTAGATTTTAGAAGAAATTTTGATATTTATATTTGGAAACATTTCAATCCTTACTCCATATCTAATTTCAGGATTTAGTCATCATTGTAAGAGCATACCATCAGATGGTTTTAATCTTAACCAGTCATTTCCTATTAGTCTTATCATTTCATGCTGATGATCAATCTGTGTTTTTCAACATTTAATAATATTTGGCGATCTTCAGATGCTTTTTTAGTCAATTTGTCCGAGGTATTTAATACTTTTATATGTATTCTGACATAAGAACGTGAAGTAATCCACTATACTCTAATCGCTGTCTTTACAAATTTCCTTTTCTTATAGCGATGAGGATATACTGTATTGTTTACTAAATATATGCCTTAGGATATATTATATTATATATATTAGTTCAGTAAAATAAGGAAAAAAAATCTGGTGCGGGCAACACACGACTTTCACTTACCTCCATTTTTAAAATCAATGAAAGAATTTTCAAATACAGTTAGAGATAAAAATACGTGAAATTATTAAGGAATTAATTAAATTAAATTTCTATAGAAACATGTGTTTGATTCAAAAATCAATTATATTATTATCTAAAATAATCAGTTATTTTTATGTTCATTTCATCACTCTCTATTAATTTTAAAAGCTTGTTTAGGAGATGATAATTTTTCTAAAATCTTTAGACTTCCAATGGTATATCATACATGTATATTACTGCTCTTATGTTCAAAAACGAAAAATTGCATTAAAAAAATATTTTTTCTGTTTTCTCCTTTAGTTGGGTATCGAATTTATTCAATTTATATATTTACCAGTTTTTAATCAGCGTTAACAAGATAATCTAATTATTATTATTGAATCTACAAAATTAAAGGTACTTTAGAGGAAGAAAATTTAAAATATCGGCATTTAAGCCCTGTCAGACCATTTTTATCCAAATAAAACCTACATGATATTAAAGCCCATTAAATTTTACATCGATATAGCGAGTTTAATCAAAATCGTCGGAACCGTTTTTGAGAAAATCGAAAAAAGGTGCAAAATGCATGATATAAAGTGCCTCTTCTGGTAAGCTCATTTTGATGAAAAAAGTTTTGTCACGTCTCGGGCGTTTAGTTGTCTTAAATATGAAATTTCAGTTTCATAGGACTTACCGTTTCCGCCCGGGAGTTACCACACACACACACACACACACACAGCCAAAGGTCACGGGTTCAAATCCGCAGGTGGTCCTAGGATTTTTTAATGGGAGTAAAAAATCCTTAGTTACGCCGTCCTTCGGAGGGGACGTTAAAAGGTGGTCCCGAGCCTGTGAGATGTCAGGTACTCGTTAAAGATCCCTATCCTAATAAAACCTGGATAGGCAAAATTTAGGACTCCCACTGTAGCATCGTCCGATTAGCCATAGTAGCATAAAGTGACGTTAAATAAATAAACAAAAACACACACACACACACACAGACCTTTTTGCGGGACTTGGTTATTTGGACTCAGGGGACCCTAAAACGTGTATTTCCGTTGAAAACTGGAATTCGAAAATTTTCACGATCGCAATACTTTCCTTACTATATATAGTAAGTGAAAGTAAAAACATGCCAAACCCGAACATCCAAAAGAAAAAACTGAAACCTGTCAGAAATTGTTAAGTAGCCTTTCCTTATTAAATGGTAAAAATACCCACAATTTTCCTCGTCGGGTTTTGTAAGGAGGAGGGGGAGAATCAGAAAAAAAATAACTTTTTTTTCCGTTTTTTTGGGAGTATCTTAAAAAGTATTGACTTTATCAAAATTATTATTGAATACAAAACTGAAGTACTTTGAAATGTCTTCACAAATGATTATTTAAATGATTTTCCTAAAATGAATGGTTGCGGAGACAATGAAGGGGTACTATACAGAGGTTTTCCACATGTAGAAAAAATGTCTTCAAACTCCATGAAATATGAATGTTCCTTGCCAACTTCCAGGCTTAATTTGATTGTTAAACATTTTCGATCGTGGATAAGATCAATCACAATTAATAGAATAATTATTTAGATAGTGATAATGGTTGATTTAGATATTCTTAAAAAAATTAAAATAATTAATTTTTGTCTGATTCTCCCCTCCCTCCTACAAAAATCGACGCGGAAAACTCTGGGATTTTTCACCAGTTATGAGAGATGGGATGAACGATTTCTAACTGATTTCAGTTTTTTTTTTTTTTTTTTTTTTTTTTTTTTTTTTTTTTTTTTTTTTTTTTTTTTTTTTTTTTTTTTTTTTTTTTTTTTTTTTTTTTTTTTTTATGTTCGGATTAAAATCTAATTTTACTGTACTATATCGCCCAACCTATCTCAGTAAATTTTCTCTAGGTGCCTTCAATATCCCTTTCGCCGCACGCTCTGAAGCAGCCAAACCATTCGTGAAACCGTTGAAGTATACACATTAAAGGTTAATTTTAAGTTATAACCAAATTTTCTTCAGAGATGTTAGACAGAAATATCAAGGTACAGATAGATAGTGAATGATAAAGTTGAGTAGTAAGACTAGAAAGCGGTGCTTTAGGTAGCGTGATTATTTGGCTGACCATTTAAATTTAATTTTTATGTTTTTAAGACCCGACTATTTTATTGTACTAATTCTGTATATGTATTAAAGACTTTTATTATCCACTAATTATACTACCACCGTGTCCTGAGTTGGTAAACGGCAGTTGGGGTGTTTTAGATAAAAAATTGTAGAAATAATTAGGTTGGGTTTGGTGCGAGGATTTCTTTAAACAATTTTTTATTTTTTTTCTTCCTTAAAATGAATAAATAAAATTCTCAATAGAAGTTCTTGGGTATTTTTAGTCTTCAAATAATCAAGTTTACTAACAACAAATACCAATAGTTGATCGTTAAGAAATTCAGAAGGAACATCGTCCGGGTCGCGGTCATCGAAATACAAAGAAATTGTCTTAAATATTTATTACCAACGTTTCTAGGTCCATATTGTAGGTTTGATTTTTCACACCTTGAGGTAATCTGATGAACACTTCAAACAAGGACCTACATACGTCGGCAATAAATTCTTAAGACTACTGCAATAAATAATCTTGACCGCCACTCGGACTGTTCCTTATAAGATATCTGGCTTCAAAATATAATCTGAAAACCTTGTATCATTAACACAAGGGTATCAATTTTCCTTTCATATCCCAGCGACACAAAAGAGGTGCAAAAAATCTAAGTAGTATAGACAGAAGCCAAGCTGGGAAAGATAGAAGTTTTATTAAAGAAAGTAATAATGATCAGCACATCTCATAAAATTCGAAAATAAGATAATATACATCATGCAATTTAGCTTCGAGATCATTGGACCATGATTTAAGGTCAATCGATAAAGAAAAAGCATATAAAATGGCACAGAGTTATGTTGATGAGTTTGGTGTTCAGGCAAGTCTTCATTGGGAAAATAGTAAATACGTATTGTGAATATGTTTTATCTAACTACGAATGCAATTCTGTCTTCCAAGAATATCTTGAGCACCGAACTACTAACAATTTAGGGTCCCAAAGATAAATTCATTCTTGTAATATATATTTTGAAAAAACACAGGGCGTCACCTCTTGGGGAAAACCATATATGATACTAAGAAAATATGTTAGGAGTAGGTCCTTTAGGTAATAATTATAAAATAAAAAGATAAATCCTACCTGCTTAACAGTGCTAGAGGAATTAGATATAATAAAATCTGCATTAAAAACTGCTGAAGGAGAGCTTTATGGAGTCAAAGGATCGGGCACAAATTTGTTAACTTAGCAGTCATTGCGACATTAAAGAAATATGTATTTATTTTTATGAAGGATGAGATAATTTGGGTGGCGACCATAAAAGACAACCTTACCATAAATGAAGTACGTCAATTCCAAATATTTAGAGTATAATCACAGTTAAAAAAATAGGTTACCAATAAGCAAAGCATGAATAGAAATCAGTCGGTATAAGATGGTGGAGGAGAGAAGAGCATACTGATGAGATAATTTGGGTGGCGACCATAAAAGACAACCTTACCATAAATGAAGTACGTCAATTCCAAATATTTAGAGTATAATCACAGTTATAAAAATAGGTTACCAATAAGCAAAGCATGAATAGAAATCAGTCGGTATAAGATGGTGGAGGAGAGAAGAGCATACTGTAATGTATAAGTTCTTCAAACCTATTAGCAATGAATAATTTGTTGTACAAAGAACTTTCTGCTCTAAACCTGTTTATGCATGTAAAATTACAAGTTTTATTTGAACAACTATATATGACTATTGAAGAGAATTCGTATTCGTATTTCACCATAATCATAAATGATTATTAGGTAAAATCAATGACAAAAAAAAAGTAATAATAATAATTTAAACATTTAATAATATTTTATCAGTTCTGAAGTACAAGGACTGAAAAAAGCATAATACTAACTAGATACAGCGAGCAATCCCGCAACATCCGAACACGCTTTAGGGCTAGCTTGGGGTCGAGCGCGCACTCATACTTAGTTGTCTGTAGGTTCTCGACCCCAAAAATATAAACTTAGGGACATAATATAAAAGTGTAGGAACTGCGCTACAACTTTTATTTCTCATTTTTTTGGATATAACTTCAAATAAAAAATTTATTTCAAGAAAACAACATAAAATATGAATTTTGCATGTTCGGATATTTTGCATGTTTTAAAAAATTGCGGCGAAAGTATAAATCGTACGCAAAAACGTTATATAACATGCTTTAAAGCTTATAGATAAAGAAATAAATTGACACATTATGCATTAATATCGAACGATTAATAGCCAAGTTGTGGATAATAACTAAAAGACTCACGAAACGGATGTTTAAGGGGGGGGGCTAGCGGAGGAGAGCACAAGCGTGAGGAGTGGGGACTTATGAGAAAATATTCCTCTAATAAGGTTCTAATTTACTTGGGAACAAAATAACTTTGGAATGGGTGAACTATCTTAAACAGAACGACCAGGGCAAAGTTTTGTCTCGAAAAAGTGTGTTTGGAATTACTGTGCGCCAGTAAGGTTATGTAATAAACGAGTCAATTTTTTTGTTTAAAATAAATAATCGATTAACATATACTCAATTTTAAGGCAGTTGCAGGCACTACAAATATTCACAAAGCTGGTCTGCATGTACAAAGATCTAAGATAATTGATGTCATCATACATCCCAAGTTTGAAATGTAAATATGTTTTCTTTAATTAAATATGTTTTAATCAAATCTCAGTTTCATAAAAACAATATAAATACGTCATATTTTTATTATTCTGCAGACACTCATCCCTGTTTGACATCGCTATTGCTAGAGTATCGAATGGATTTATTTTCACACCATATGTCAGCTATATCAGTCTTCACTCATCTTCTGATACACCAGGTGAAAATTACTTTATGATAGCTTTTACATTAGTCAAAATGAAATAAAATGTTTAATGTTGATTAATATTAAGGATATATTCGTTATATTTTTCTTTAAACAATAATAATTTGGGAATTTTTTATATTAAACTGGCCATACTACTATCTTCTTATCTCCTAGAGCTGCCAATCCCTCTGAGGACCAAATAATAATAAGCTAACTAAAGCCCTGAAAATACTGATCTTGTCACTTTACAGATCATTCGGAAACTTCCCAAAACATTTGCGCTGGTACACATTAAGTCCAGTTACTTTTTCGTAACTATGGAGTGTCAATAGTGAGAAGCTAGATAAAATATTCCTGGAATGGTGAAGCAACAAATTATTTTTTTTTTTTCTCCTTTGACCGAGTTTGGCACCCAGGACTGCTTTACAAGCTCCCCTAATTCCTCCCTCCTACATACTACCTCATCATCCAGTCCTACCTCTCTAAAATGTCCTTCCAAATAAACTACAATAGTTCTTATTCATCCCTTTTTACTCAGTCTGCTGGTGTCCCTCAAGGTAGTATCCTAGGACCCATCCTCTACACAGTCTATACAGCTGATATCCCAACCCATTCCAACAGCTTCCTTTCTACCTACGTTGATGACACTTGTGTGTTATCAGTCAATAACGATCCTACAATTGCCTCTCAAACTCTTCAATCTCACATCAGAGAGCTTGAGAACTGGTGTCAGAATTGGAGAATCAAAATCAATTCCAGCAAATCTCACCAAATTACCTTTACGCTTCGTCGTAAACCTATGACATCCTGCCCTAAAGTGTCCTTTAATAATATTCCGCTTGTTCCAGTTGAACAGATCCTTTACCTACGACATCTACTTGACAAACGTCTAACATGGAATCCCCACACAAGACTACACCACCAACCCATTCACAAGTGATTGGGTAAGGCTTGGTTTGTAGATTTCCGGTTTGAATTTTAATGTTTTGTAATGTAGCAAGGATGTGTTTATGAGTTATTCCATTTTATTTTATGGTTTTCAATTATGAACCTTTGTAATCGACCAAAAAATAAAAAAATAATTTTAATATATATATATATAATAAAATTACCCCTCTCCTCTCAAAATTGGAGGTCTTACGTTTCAAAATACTTAGAATCCAAAAAACAAATTTTAAAAAGTCTGCCTGTCGCCGTCCGCGGCTTTTCTCCAAAACTTTCTACAATTATCCTAACTTAAGATATCAGCTGATTAGTTTTAAAATGGCTGCCGATTAAAATTATTTAATTCAATAACTCTGTTTTTGAAAATACAATTTTTTTTTCGAATGGTTTAGAATTAATACAATGCGATTAATTATAAAACAGAAAAAAAAAAAAACACATCTCTATGGTCATCACAATCTTTAAAAGATGTAATTCCCCATAGCTCGGTTATCTTGACGATATAGAAAAAATTAAAGTGTTCTTGAATCAGAATTTTTATTTGAATTATTCAAATGAAAATTAAGGAAACAAATATAAAGAAGTCAGTATAAATGATTTCAGTTTATTATATATAAATATATACTTTTTAAGTGCATTCGTAAATTTGAATGACTACAAAAAAATCTGAATCTGTAAAGAATAGCAGGTATAGCTTCGAAATGAAATATGATTGACATTCTTTGATATTATTATTTCATATATCAATGCTGTAACAGCTATAAAATTATGTACCTATATAGTATGCTAATTTGCAGAGTTTTTTATTGAACTATATTTTATTTTTTAATATGGGTCAATCCATTCGAAATCGTCCAGACCTTGCCACTCAACATTTTTGATTTTTATGATTTTTTGACCAGTTATTTTCTATCCTTTCGTGAATATAAAACATAAATAAAAAAAAATTGAGGCCAGTACTTTTAGTGTTGCAGCCGTTTAAGTCAGCTTTCACGGACCAAAAACATGTGATCGGAAAACCTTTCTAATTCCTTTAATTTTTTAGATATCAAACCAAATCAAAAAATTAACAATAAGATAAGGACATACTTTGTATTTTTGTCCCCCGCAACCTATTGCCTAAATAGTGAAGAAAGTTGTTTAAAAAATTCTCGAAAATGAATAAAAAACGAGATTTTTAACAAGATAAAAGTACATTAAGGAAAAGAGACTCACATTATTTTTACTATATAGCTTAGTCTTGGTCCTACCAGCTGTAAAAATTTCGACTGAGTGAAAAATTATGAAACTAATACAAATTACCTATCTATACGATATGTTTAAGTGTTACAAATTTGGTCCTTGAGACTAAGCTGCTTCCGGAGTAATAAAACTCGCTTAATTGTTAAAATAACCTTTTCTTTAAAAAATAATAACTCCTGTAATTTGAAATTTTTAGAACCAAAAAAAAACTAGAATGATAATGAGAGTATTTTATTTAATTTTGGTCATTACAACACATTACTTAAGTAGCCAAGAAAATGGTTTAAAAAAATCACGAAAAATTACATCAACTGAAACCTTTGGCTCGCTATGACAAGGGATGTTAGAATGATTTTCATTCTTAATTATTTTCCCTTATATAGCCTTATCATTGCTCAACTTGTTTTGGAAATTTTGATCGTGTAAGCTATATCCTTTTTTCAATATAGGTATTCAAAGCAGGATTTTTTTCTAGCTTAATATTATTTATAGTAAAATATCTCAAAAAGGACTATGTGAAAAATAATGAAACTCATACAGATTATACCTCTATATAATAAGTACGATGGAATAAAATTTAGTGGCCAAGACTCCACTGTTTCTATTGTTATTAATTTGGTTTGTCTTATAGTCAGAGATGGGGGCCACTCTGACAAGGGAAGTAATATTTGATGAAACACTGAAAGTATTGGCCCGAATTTTTTTTTTTTTTTTTTTTTTTTTTTTATCGTTTTTACATTCACGAAAGGATAGAGAATAACTGGTAAAAAATCAACGAAAATCAAAAATGTCGAACGGCAAAATTAATGAAAATTGGACGATTTCAAATGAATTGACCCATATAGGTTTTTACTTATTTTGTTTCGTGATGTACATCATTTAAATTTGAAAAAATCAGTTTTACTTCATGAATATTAAATATTTGACCGTGCGAAATAAATGAAATGAGTGACAAAAAATATTGAAAAACTATACATCGTGCAACCAACGTTTCGACTCACATTTTGGGTCTTCATCAGGGCTTATAGACTAAAGTTTGAAAGCGGACTGACCTAGTTTCTCATTTTTCTCGGAACTTTTTTGTTAAAAATATCAATAGATCGATGCCATCCTTCTATTCTCAAGAGCAATAGTGTCCCCTCTCAGAAATAAAAATCCTATTAATCCAAACTTATAAAATAAAACGTGAATCTACATATTGTGTAGATATAGTTACTATAAGTGAATTACTGTCACAAAATATAGTAAAAATTATTCTCCGCCATTTTCTCATAAAATAAATTTGAAGGTGCTACTTTTACCATTTCATCCTTTTTTTCGAAATCTTTGAGTATCTCCAAGTAAAACTCAAAGTCGATATTGGAAAAGTTTGCCAGTTAATATATAAAACACTTTATTTGAAACATTCCCGAAAAAGGTATAAAATGGTGCTGAATATACTCTTTTCCCAACAGGAATAAAACATATTTTACCTGATGGAAGAAAGGATACATTTTACCGGTGGGAAAGATAGCGTTTGTCGAGTATAAAGGAAACTATTAATATTAATATTAAAATATATTGTTTTTAGCTGATCAGTTATCCATTTATGTTTAGGAAAATTGGACTGTTTCATTCTGAATACTACAGTGCTCTTAGAACTACAATATCTCTCCAAATCGACTAATTGAAATGTTGGAGCGATACTGATTTTCTTTTATGCCCATTTTCCTTAAATATTACAACAGTAAGGACGAAATAATTTTAGTATTCCGATTATACACAGAAACATTGTGACGTTAAATGAATTTAAACTAATGTTAGTTGCCAGGCATTCCTTATGCTTATAATAAGTAGTTTTTTTCGTTCGTTGCTTACACATTTTTATTTTATGTAAAGAGGTGAAGATTTATTAAACTGCACTTTTTCTAATTTTCAGAACAGGCTGTTATTGTTGGCTGGGGTTCAACTACTGAATCCGGTTCCATATCAAATACTCTTTTAAAGACTACCATTGCAGTCGAAACAAAAGAAGAATGTATAGCAGAATACGGCGATGAGATCGAATTCGGATTGATATGTGCAAAAACTAATCCCGGTGACGCTTGTAAAGTGGGTATCTTTGTTATAAAAAACAGCCTGTGTCCACAAAATTATATAAAAGAATAATCTTTTAAGGTTTTATTTTTCAGTATTTATTCAACAATGTATCTTATATGTATTATAAAAGTATGTGCAATGTTTATTACGGGTCAAATTACAGTTTGTTAGGATTACCTATAAGTGAACTTTATAGATATAAATAGATGTTAAAATCAAAATATCAGAATGTTCTCGACTCTTAAGTGTGAAAAATCCTTAACACGATGATCATTCCCTCACATGAACATCTCTCAATCGGGCGTTGATGACCAATCTGTTGTACGCCCTAAAACCGAACATCTCTCACAGCCTTCTATGAACATTTCTCAACAAATTTATCATTAGTGCTCTCTGGAATTTACCAAGCATATGTGATCTGGTCGTTTATTCATATTTTCAAGAGGTTTGAGTTCTAGAATAGCTGCCTGCCAATCCAAAAAATTAAAATGTCAAACCACTCATTTTATTTTCTAATTTATTGCAGTTACAGAATTTGATGCCCTGCAAAATGCTTTATCTTGTAACAATTATATTTTATTCATATAATAATACAATATTGTGGAACCACTTCTAGGAGAAGAACAATATGGGTTCCGGGAAAATCGGAGCACCCAGGATCTAATATTCGCTATGAGGCAGGCTTCAGAGAAGCTCATTGACAAGGGTAAAGAGACCTATATCTGTTTTGTCGATCTGGTCAAAGCTTTAGATAGGGTTAATGTTCAGGATGTTGAAAAGGCATTAAGAGAAAAGAGGAAAAATACTTGGACTCCGGAAATCAATATTAAGATTCGAACGCATCTGTTATTGCAGAATAACAGTTCCCAAAAAATTAGGTCTTCAACAGGCATTCGGCAGGGATATCAGCCTTAGCCCGCTTCTCTTCATTTTTATGTTGGATACTGCCTTGAAGAATTCCAAGAACAAAATGAGGAGTTTCCATATAGGACATTTCCACATGCAACCGTTCTACTTAAACGCATCCGCCTTCGCTGACGATATAGTGGTATTTGGTGGAGGCCTCCCATTGAGACTCAGAACACTACAGGAATAACTATCCCACATTAATATGAAAATAAGCCCAGAAAGTCAAGGTGATGAGAATAGGTAAAACTCATGTACCTGGAAACCGAATATTCAGGCAAGAAGAGCTGGAGTCAGTGGAAATGTTCAAATACCTAGGAGGACACATACATGAGCGAGGCATCAGGGATTGCGACATAAGAGAGAGAGCCGCTGCAGAGGAAAAGCCGAAGTTACAAAAGACACAAAGAAGGCAGTATATAAGACAACTTTTTGCCTCCTCTATCTATTGTAGCGAGTCATGGACATTGACCAGCAAGCATGCGAGTCAACTCCAGGCCTTGGAGATGAGTTTCCTCCGAAAAATTAAAGGAAAAACCCGTCGAGACAGGGGGCAAAACACCACGATAAGAAATAATCTCGGCCTAAAATCCCTTGCTGATGCCAGATGGAAGAGCCGAGGACACCCTAGGAAAACCTGGGAAGAAGGCATTAGGGAAGCATTTGTGGCCAGAAATCTGGGTTGGAGCAGGAGAAGAGAGCTGGTGGCACAGGTATTTATTATTACAATTGCAGCAGTAGAAACACCGTTTTTACCGGACTTGAAATCCAGTAAATGAGAAATTTCTAGAATATCAAAAAAGGAAGTGATCATTAATTCTCTCTTTCCATGTAATAATTAAAACTAATATTAAATAAATATAAAATTACTTATTGTTTACCCATTATATAATGATTCAAAGCTGAAGTCATATTTTTTTCTCAGGACTGAATATTATTAGAGTTACTTGTAATCCAAATAAAATATATTATTAAATCATATTTGTTGTATATTTTAGGGAGATTCTGGTGGACCAATGCTTTGCAATTCGAATGAACTTTGTGGCATTATCTCATCTGGAGAAGGATGCGGTCGTGAAACCGAATCAGCATTGTACACAGACGTTTCCTATTTTGTTGACTGGATAGATGGTTTATTATACGAAGATACTATGTTAGGTTTCACAAGATCAGAAAATTATATCTACAATACTGTTTAATAAAATACGCCAGAAGTAATGTGTTGATATATGTGATCCTCAATGTATCTGGTTCCCCAATTTACTTTCCGTTCTTTTTTTAATATTTTTTAAATTATTTAAGAAAGGGCCAAAACATCACGTAAACATACATTCCGAATTTCAGCCCATGGAAGCTGCTGGACATGTCTGAATGTAGCGGAGGTACGAAGGAAACACAGTGAGTCTCAAAAGTATGCCGAATTCGTATTTCTTTTCATTCAATAAATATTTTTTACGATTATTACATTGTATACCTATTTTTAACTAATAAATCATTCAAAGAGAGCCCCATTAAGCAAATTATTAGCCAGATCAATAAAACGTATATTGTTTTTAAAAAAAAAAAAGTATAAGTACAAGAACTTTAAGTGTCAATAGTATTCGGAAATCATAATACCCTGCTGTTTACTAGTTTTAAATGTTCATCCTATTAATTCTCAGTTAAATTTCATATTCTAAACTATTCCCCAAGCAGGTAACACATACCCAACCTCCCAGAAGAAGGGTTTTTTTTTTTAAGTTATACGTAAGAATTAAAACTTAATGATAAAGCAGCGGCTTCCACTATTTTTTAAAAAGAGGAATGGGTGAAATATTAAATACCTTTCAGCAGGCAAGACAATGAGAAAGTTGGCTATATGTTAGCAACATTTATTTTTTTAAAAGAGGTTGATAAATTAAAATAATTATAAATGAGTCCCATTCTAAAATTCTTGTTAATTTTTTGTTTTTGGAAGGATTGTGATATGAAAAGTATAAATAGAAAAATCGGGATTCTATTAAATTTTTAATTTGAGCAAGACTATGAACTTGAACATATAGCTTATCTATTCAGACTCGGTTGCAGGTAAGTTTCTAAAAGTTCTCGAAAACCCTCCTCAATTATTTCTTTTAAATTTAATTAAACAATTGTTAGCCAAAGTAAAAAACAAAATCAGGAAATTCGATATTTAAAATGAAAACGTCCCGTAGAAAAAATTACTTTCTTAACATTTGACAACAAATAATTGTTGAATTACTTAAATCATTGCTTAATAGGCTAAAATGTGTAATTCTACAAAAAGGTTTAATAACTGTACATTAATTTATTGTTATTGTTTTAAAATGTCGAGGTATGATAGTTCTAATGGACAAGAAAGGGTATCACAAGGCCTCGACAATTGCGTATTCATGCAAGGAAGAGAGTTAGATGGAGATGGTGCACGCCGTAGTAGTAGCACGTACCGCAGCACCAGGTAAGAGGTTACTCTGCCAGGTAGGGGGCGAACCCGCACCTACCAATTAGCAGAGAGGAACTAGTTAATACTTACCGGCGGTAAGCCATATGGACGCCGCTAGCGCTATCTTTGAGCCTGCTTGTGTAGCATCCGCCACAAATATAACTTGGAAATGATGTATTTCTGACTATTTTTAACACTTCTTTTTACTTTCACTTGCATTAAATAGTAAAGGAAAGTATTGTGATTGTGAACATTTTCAAATTCCAGTTTTTAACGGAAATTGGCTTTTTAGAGTCCCTTGAGTCCAAATGACCAAGTCCCGCAAAAAGGTCTGTGTGTGTTTAGTAAGTCTAGCATGCAAGCGAAAAGTCTTTTGAAACAGAAATTTGTATATATATATATATATATATATATATATATATATATATATATATATATATATATATATATATATATATAAATATATAAGAAAACTATACTCCCGAGATGTTACTGCAACTACTTATACAATGCATTATGTACATTTTTACGATTTTCTCCAAAACAGCTATAACAATTTTGAATTAACTCGTTATATCTATGTATAATTAAATCGGTTTTAATATCATATAAGTTTCATTCAGATTGAAATAGTCTGACAGGGCTTAAATGTAATAATTTAAATTGTAGATCCTAGAAAAATAAGGTGATTGTTCTGGTTAGCTGGTTTTAATGAAAAAGTTGCTGTAACATATCAGGCAAGTACGGTTCTTAAATATGCAATTTCAGTACACTCACTGTTCATGTATGAGATCATAAAAAATAAAAGTAAACGACTTTTTGGACAACTACCAGGCTAATCCGGATCTGGGAATGCATTTAATTATTCAAAAATTGTTAGATTCTTTCGAGTGTTAATATATTATTTTCTCCCTATCGCAGTCACATTTCTGCTCTTGCTTGAACTCAGATTGATTACAGCTTCTACTTTTGCGAATGCGTTTAGTTCTCTGTCAATGCGAAAACCTTTGGGATTTCGGAAGTATTCATTAGGGGTACTCACTACGTTTGCTATAGCATATTTTTTGTGCTATTTTGCTAAACCCGTCTAGTTTATACAGTTATTTCCTGTAGAAACTCGATGAGTTTTGCAAAATAGCACAAAAAATATGCTATAGCAAACGTAGTGAGTACCCCTACTGAAGAAATTTCAGATTTATTGTTTTCTAGTCTCGGACAACTTAGCAACTTAGCAATCAAATGGAAAATAAATTTACTGGGACACTTAGTCATGTAAAAATAATGTCAGTATTCAACTGAATCAGTAACATTTGTCGTTTTGTCTGGCTTCGTTTAAGAACATAATTTACTAGCCAGCAAATCCTAAAGAAATATATAAATAAAATAAAAACCTTTCATTCTCTGGTGTTGTTGGGAATAAGTTATCTGTTTGATCAATTGGTCCTAAAGAAGTTTTGTTTGTTTAGATGTATGAAACAATTAAAGTCAAATTGTAATCTCATTGGTCGGAACTTAATAAGTCGGAGGTAACTTTAGGTTATCTATCTGATTAAGTTAGTAAACTGGTGATAATGTTGTCCTCAACCATTAAACTTAGCAAAGCACATTTCCTTTCCTGTAAGGAATTTGCTCATTTATACAATCCCTTAAATCTCCAAAGTATAAGGTGGAGGAGAAAACCTAGATGGTTGCCAGTAGCACAAAGTAAACTTTATAGGATTCCCGTCAAGCCGAAAATTCCTCCAGAAGAAGCATTTGAATTAAGGACATTGAATAATCATTATAACACAGAAATGAAATCATTGAGGTATACTATAATTGAAAGAAATATTAAAAAATTTTCTGATTTTTGAAGAACACGCAGCATTTAAGATTTAAGTTAGATTTGTGATTATTTTAAGCTGGTATTCTAATTGAATCTATGAGATCTAAAGTAGTTACTGTTTCTATATTATTTAATGTTTAAACTTTATTTCCTTGGTATTTACAATTTGAAATAATTCCTCATTTTTCTTGAATACTTTTAATAAACTATCATGTTGGTTCTTTAGAAACCAAATTTTACTTTAACTATAATTTGATTATAGCACACTGATGTTCCAAAAATATAGTTTTTATTATTCTTAAGGTTGTTATTATTCTTTTGATTTGGTTCAGATTTTTCTGTTAAATCCAAAGCGCCACTTTTCCCCTTATATTAATCGTAACATTCTCAGAAGTATATTTTGTTGGTTAAGTTTTTTTTTTTTTATAGTGTTACTTTCACTTACCTCTAAATGAAATATGGTGAGGTATGGATTACGACCATGAAAATTTCCTATCCGATTTTTCTACAAAAATATACATATTTCTATGGAGAAAAAAAACAAAATGACCTAAACTGGATTAGTCAGTGACAATAGATAATAAGTTTAAGTTAAATTCTGAAAAGACCAAGGCTATTGTAATAGGCTCCAGTCCTCCATACTCCAGAAAAGTCTTCCTTCCATTCCGGCATTATTTTTAATTAATAATCCGATAAAATTTCATCAATACATTAAAAACCTTGAAAACATTTTGACCAAACCCTCTCCTGGAAAAAAACATATTTCTGACATTTCTCTTCCGTCGCTCTTTTATCATTTTAAAGCGATAAAATTCACTCTATCACCTCTTTTCTCTTGAAGCCCATATACTTCTGGTCTCATCCCTTATATTTCCTCATTTTGACTATTGTTCTATGGTGTTTGGGGGTGTCTCTGGAGTTCTTGAACAAAAACTAAAAAGTTTATATAATTGCTTCATTCGATTCATCTTTGGGATATGGGATATCCAGGGACACTTCTATCACGTGATTCTACGAAAAGTTAAAGTGTTTTTATCCTTCCTACCGTCGCAAGTACTTCCTGACATTCTTCCTTTCTAAGTTATCCCATCCCGCCCCCCAACATACATCTCAGATCTCCTCATATTCAAATTCTAAATATATTCCTGCAACACTTGTATGCAGCCTTCTGATTTGTGTAACACGTCTCATTGAACCGCAGATCTTTCTTAATCTGATCATATTCCATATGATCCATGATAACTCTATTCCTTCTCATGTCTGTTATTCTAATACCCTTCCGACATTCTAATCCTGTCTATTGAATTACTTCCTGACCATTCAATTTCCCAAGGATCCTGACTGATCCAGTTTCCAATAAAATATGTAAATAAAAAAAAAATATCGAGTATAGAAAGTGTTTAGTAATTTTTCATTTTTTTTTTTTTTAATTCAATGAGGATTGTTTTTTATTTTTTTGTACATTTTTGGTTTGTTTGGTGCTACTACACGTTGACGCCTCCAGGTCTCTCATCCAGCAACCTCCAGAAGTTTCTTTCCTGTGCTGCAACCATCCAGTCCAAAATGTTATCTAACTTACTAAGTTCTAAGTTGTGGAAGGTGATAGGGAATGATGAAAGGTCCATTAACTTCAGTTTTTATTTATTTTGTATAGAATGCCTCTACCCGTAAGGGTCATTGACATATCAGGGATAACCATGAAGAAGCGTCTGCCTTTTTCGTTCCCTCCAATGCCGCAATGGGAAGGGACCCAAATTAAAGCTATTTCGTGGCCTTGTTGTGTAGAACACCATAATATGTTTATAATTTCCGCTATTACAGCGTGTTTGGACATTTGGCTCCTTATAGCGGATAAGACGCTCATCGAGTCTGTGACAACAGCAGTCTTCTTATAGATATTCACTTGGCAATATAATAATGCTTCCTTGACTGCAGTCCCTTCCCCCTTAAAAACTGAGCAGACTTTAGGTAGTTTGAAAATTAAGGATGCACTACCAGCTATTACTGAACATACTACTGGAGAATTTTCCCATTTTGACGTGTCAGAGAATATGACATTGTACCCCTCAAACTGTTCCATTTGAAGCAGAAAGATTTTTTTGTGCTTCTACTGGACTAATTGAGGTTAAGTGCAGAACCTTCACTGAGGCTATGAAGATCGTACCTCTTTGCCAAATACATATTGAAACTGGCATCAATTCAAAATCACCCATTAAATCCAAATAAAGCCGATATTTCGGAATATAGCATCGTGCAGAATATGCTTTACAAAAAACTTATAGAATTCATTGGTACCAGTGAAAAAAATATTGATGTGAATCGGATACAGGCTTACCAGAGAACTATCAAACCACCATGGCGACATTATAATGTCAAAATAAATTTGTCACCATGGAAGGTTCCCAAAACTTCAATTTTTGTATACATTACAATTTCTAATGTTATATTATTTAAACTAAAAGAAATGTTTCTATCAAAACTCATTTAATTCTCTTTTGTTTTTGTTTTTCCTACTTTAACTTTATTTAAAAGTTCTAAAATTGACTATAGCTAGGAGTTAAGTGAAGATCAAAACTTCATACAACGCATGTGTTGCTTGCATAAGATTTTTCTTTTCATTAATCTAGAAAAGAAATCTAGTTGGGGATGAAATTACTATTTGATAGTGTAGATAAGTTTTCTAAAATTATAATGGTTTATTCTTGAATTATGTGCTATGATATTCTTGGTAATTTGTAACAATTCGGGTTCCTTTTCTGTGATAAAATGGTAATGGTAGTGTTGTGCCTATTTATCATATTTATTTTTTCATTTTTCATACCAATACATTTATTCTATTTAAGAATAAAAGTACAGTATTAAGCGAAGAATTCATTCTTACTTTTCTATAATCCTACAATATGAATGATTAATTTTATTGAATTATTTACTTAATGGTGGAAACTGATTGATTCAATTTATTTCCTTTTATTAATTTTTCCTTCTGTATGTTATCCAATTTTTTTTATTTATTTTTTTTATTCTTTTAATGATCTGATAAAGTAATTTTGTTTTCAGGTCATACTTTAATCATAGATTGCAGACGATGTTGACTGGTGTTGATGTAATAGCTGAACAAAGAAAACAGCAGGAAGAAGAACTTGAGGAGTGTTTACGATTGAATGAGGAATGGAACAAAAAGGTTGCTCTCCAAAGGGAGGAAAGGTTAGCGAAAGAAAAGGAAGAACAATTAGAAAGAGTTGCTACTATTATCGAAGCACAAAGATTAAAGGCTCAAAAAAGAAGAGAGGAACTTGCAGCATTGGTTCAAAAAGAGAAAGTAAGTCAAAATTACTTATTTTGACTTAGTTATTTTGTTTCATTTTTCAAACATGCTTATTGTATAATTTTAATCTTCATATATATTTCAGCATTTGTTCTTTCATTCCTCGTGTTACCATACATTAATGTTTCAAAAATGTAACATTTTTATGTGTCCCAAGGGGATGCACTTTAGTAGGTGCAATAGCTACCAGTTGCCAGACATTGCTTGTTCTTATTGACATTCAATACGTAAACAAATATAATAAAAATTCATTATGAAATGAATGTTTGGAAGTGGTATACTAAATCCAAAGTTTATTATTTAAGTGGTGAAAATCTTATTCACCTGTAGCCTTGTGCCTTCAGGTCATGTGAGGCTCCAACCCAGTAAAATCACCTTCCTTCTGTGATTTAGCTGGTTCAACAAGTTAATCTTCTTTCATTGTAATGAACTTGGTTGTGGGGTAACTACAGCCCGTCGGCTAGTCTCAGGACTTAGTGCATATTTTTGACTTTTAGAGCCTCTGATGTAAATACTAGGATAAAGATTTCTACCTGATCATTTACTATAGGTGTTACTTTGGGTTTGAGGATGCCTCTAAGGTATATCTGAGATTCCATGGAGCTATGTAATGATTGGTTATGGGCACGGTAAAACTTGTGTAGGTCGTAATTAGAGCAAGAGAAGAGATTTCATTCAGTAATGCATTGAATTGCTTTAATTTCTAGAATTTAAAGAAGTAATTTCTTTCCATACTGTGAATATTATAAGAAAGTAGCAATATTTGTAAAATATGGAAAAGATTTCTTTAATAAAAACGATATTTTTGGGTATTAGATACATTTTGTGTTATCTAACCCCTTTTATTATTATTATTTTATATTTTAAAGTTTAGAAAAACCATGAATGTTGCGAATTTGTTTTCATATAATTGATATTCACTGTAATTACAATAATTAATTAGAAGCAATTTTACAAGGGTGAACAAGTATAAAAAATATAAACCTACAATGGGTCTGTAACTTCAGTATAGGTGCTATAGCTTTCCCGTGTTTAAAGGTGATAAGTTGGGGTATCAGGAGTGGGGGAAATAGGAGGTGGGCACATTCACTCGATCACAGTAGTAATTGTCATGAAGATGGCTGGGCAGGAAGTAATACCCCCTTCGACTACACAATGTATTATAATCAAATTTCTTGTTGCTGAAGGTGTAAAAGAGTCAAATTTTTCAGATGATTTACTGTTCACATTGAGAAGGAGACATCAGGACGTGCCAGAATGTTTGCATACAGTACGTTGAGGGTCTTGATGTTGAGATTGAGGATCATGACAGCAGACCTCACACTTGCATCACAGCAGATAAAATCAGCTGTTTTCAACAGTTTGTTAAAAGTGACGGGCTGCTAACCACCAGTACCACTGCTAGTGAGATCAGGATAAGCTATGGGAGATGTTTTTCTATACTGATAGAGGAGCTAGAATTTCGTAAGGTGTGCTGAACTGTTAGGTGTATAAACGTCTTCTTGCAAGATTTCAGGCTGAGGGACCCTCATTTCTCACTCATATTCTCACCTGTGATAAAACTATAGTGAATCGACACTAGCGAGTATGGAGTGGATACTAAAAGAAGAACCTGGAAAAGTAAAAGACAAGTCACGGCTGTCAGCTAGAAAGGATTTGGCTACCATGCTTTTTGACCAGTGGGGCTTGCTGCATCTTGATTATTTTGCAAGAACGGAGGACCATCAATGCTGCCTACTACTGGGTAATTTCGAGTGATCTCAGGCCGGCATATTGCCTCAAAATAAGGAACCTATCAATTAAAGAATCAATTCTTCTTCAGAACAATACTCATACTGAGCACCAACCCTGACGAGGGAAAAATTGTAGTAACTGGCCTGGGTGATGATAGAACATCCTCCCTAAATCTCAGACCTCATCCTGTTTCTTTCACCTGTTTAGGCCACTCAGGGAAATTTAGGAATGCAGAGATAGAGGAGCTATCTCTGAGCCAATATGCCGAGAGAACTCAGTGAGCCAATATGCCAGAGACACAACCTACTTCATTCTATGAGGAAGATACACCTATATACCTAAACACTGGAAAAAATGTGTTGCCCAATCAGGAGACTAGAAAAATGAGGGGTACAATTTTGTGTGTTAAAAGTAAAAATAAAAAAAATAAGTTTTATTTATGCTTGATTCACCCCCGTATAGAAAATTAATAATTATTATATTTACCTATAGAAGGTTCATTTTACTTACCTTAGATTCCAGTAATGGACTTTAGTACCAAAATTTAGTACTGTGTGGGTTTGGGCTTGCTCTGGTAGTTTTAGATACATTTAAAGTTGGAGAAGTTTATCCATTGTAAAGCTAAGTATTAGTGTTTATCTTATTCAAATAGCTGTACTCTCTTGAAAAAATCTATTCTTGAATTGTAATATTATTGTTGGATTATTCCTCAGATCACTAAAGTATTATGTTAATAAGGTTATGGTTCATTTTATAGATTTACCAACAAAGTAGATAATCTTAACTTTTTTTTTTTTTTTAGGAACTATCAAAAACCTATATTACATCTGCTAATATAGATGAAGCTATAGATAAAGCACTATCAGTTGAAAAGGACTATAATTTCTCAATTGATCTTGATGGTAACATTTACCATGGCACAACTACTAAGGCTATTCCTCCTAAAAACCAAGAAAATAAGAAAATCGAAGAAGCTTCTATATAATGTTTTATAAAATATTATAGGTTTTTAATAATTTTTAAGCTGTGTAGATAGAGATAAATTAAAATTTATTATACGTTTTCATAAAAAAAAAAAAAAAAATTGTCTACCCTGTGTAACAAAATGTAGAATAATTGAGCCTACTTATTTTCTTATTTATAGCCTTTATTGGTTATTATGATATGTAATTGAGACTTCTAATAAAAAAAAAATAAATAAAAATAAAATTATACATATCAGATATTTTAGAAGATCAGGAGGGAGGAAATATTTAAAAAGTTTTATGAAATAATTGTAAACATGTAAATTAACGGTTGAAATTTAGAAAAATATTAATTTCATTACAATTTGACTTAAACTTTTACCTGTCATTGTTCTAGAAATGGTACAAAACTACAATTTTTTTTTTCTATTTTATCATTATTATTATTTTCTTTTTCTTCTTCCTCTAGCTTCTGTGTGCCGCTAAGCATGGAGGTGCTGCCTCAGTCCATCGAGCCCACTGGTCTCTGTCCCTAGCTATTCTTTTCATCTCAGGGATGGTTAGTCCTCTTGCTGCACCCAACTTTCCAATGTAGTCTAAATACATGCACCTGGGTCTGACACAAGTCTGTCTTCCTTCAGGTCTGGCTTCAAAAAACCACCTGGTCTTCATTCGGCAGACATGCCCGAACCAATTCAGTTGCTGCTTTTCCAGGATGTCACGCACTGAACGTACTCCCAAATCCTCGTGAATCCTGTTGTTTCTTATATGGGCCCTCCTGGTCTTGCCAAGTATTCTTCGAAGAAATCTCATTTCAGCCGCTGTCATCCTGCTAGCATGTTTATCGAGGGTTGTCCAGCTTTCGGATCCATATAAGAGTACTGGAAGGAAAACCAATTTAAAAATCCTAATTTTAGCATCTCTGCAAACTTAATGTTTTCCTATAATAGTTTTGGATATCTGGTAATACAGTCCATTGGCTTTCATCACCTGGTTTAGAACCTCCTGGTCTATTTTACCATCATTGCTTATGACTGTCCCAAGATATGTGTAGGCATTCGTTGTTCTAGTGTATCACCACACATTATATCCTTGGCTCCAGATTTTCTCTTCCCACACATATAATTTTACTTTTGGCTGGATTTATGTTTAACCTTCTTAGCCGGAGTTCCTCGTACCATTCATTTAGTGATGTCTGGGGAGCTTCCTGGAAATCCGCAATCAGTAATATGTCGTCTGCATAGATCATAGCCTGAGTGAGCACTGGTGTTAGATTCCATTATCCCACCACAGCTCTTGGTGTTCTCCTTTTGCAAACCTTTCACACCTCATCCATGAGAAGGATGAAAAGCAAAGGACTAAGGATTATTATTTTTTTTTTTTTAATTGAAATAAAAGAGTGAAATATAATTTCAATTTTTTGTAATAAAGATTTAGTCACGTTTCCTATAAAAATGAAAAGAAAAAAAAAATGAAGTTTCTGATATTTGAGTGTGAAAAGGTAAGCTAATAAAAAAAATATTATTAATTGTTTGGACAATGACATTTACATTTAATACTGTTTTAAATGCTTATGATATATTGCTGAAAATACTGAAAATGAATAAATATGAATGATAATGAAAATAGCAAAATATACAAATAAAAAGTCTCGTGATATGCTATAATAATTTTAATTTTACTATTCCACTTGTGGAACAATGGCAGGTGCAGACTAAAATGACTTTTGTCCTACTCCAGGTTTTCTAACTTTCTTTGTTGTACAAAACTGTGATAAGAAATTCTTAGATATACTAGACTTAGATCAAAGGGAAGGCAGGACTCGGGGGTTAGAGATTTGAGAATGGTAGGAGTACAGAGGTACTCCGTATGGCCGTAATTACTAAGAAAAGGCAATTGAGAATGTCAAGGGCAGCTTCAAGCACCTTGCTGTTAATAAGTATTAATAATTAATACAATATGTATATACAATTTTTTTTTTCCATTGCTACCGACCTTGTATTTATGTTTATTTATACTTATGTTGACAATTTCATTTTCTAAAGCCATGAATTATAAACTCCTAACTCTAGAATATCAGGTCATAAATGTATTTTTCATCCTTGAATCAAGTTAGGTGAACTATAATAATTTAGCCATGCCTGGATTTATAACTTCAGGGTTTTTATACAAATTTAGGATGTAATACATTTTTAAAATTAACTTTGCCTTGAAATAATTTAATTTTAGTGTGAAGGAAGTCACTAAGGGATATTATTCTTATTTTATATATTGGATAATTTTCTACTTAATTAAAATTTAAACTGATGATTGTTTGATGATAAATTATATTTCCACAGTGATTCATTTTACATATATGTTATCAACATGTTTTTCCTGCCATAAATACAGCTGGTTTTGCTCTATCATAAAAACCATCTGTTCCTCAGAAAAAAAAAATGTCATTCTCACAATACCTAATCCAAGAATTCATATCAACCTAGGGCTTTAAAACAGTCTAAGATTTTGATTTAGATTTAGTTTTTTTAATATGATGATTTAGGGACTTTGTATTGGGTCCCCAGAAAAAATGAAATATTAAGGTTATAATAAAACCAGTATTACAGTATCTGAGTATTAATTACTCAGAATAGTCTACATTTTTGCCAACTTTTCCTTCCCATTGATAAAATTTGGAATCCTGAGAATTTATAAATTTAGAAACCCGTTTTCTAAGGCTCTTTGACCAATACAATTTGTATTTAGTAAAAAGTGATGTAGGACTTTAAAAGAAATGATAATCTGTTGGCGAGAGTAGAGCGGTTTCAAAGTCTCATAGCCAAGCGCCAACAATTTTCGTGACGTCACACTTGTTACATGAGACCGAGCTTTGTCATACTACAAATAGGCCAATTTGGTTACTATAAAATTGAGTGTTTATTGATAGTTTCGAAAGAATCCAAGGAGTTGTAGAGGATCGATTAACGAAATTAACTCCACCAAATATTAACCATCACCTTTGGAAAACGTTTTTCAGGTTCTCCTTTTTCGAGCAACTTCTTCTTTCTCCCTAAATAGTTACATTCGGCGTCAAAATCAAGAAGAAGGTTTTTCTTATCTCTTTCGATTCCAGGCCTTCTCTGTCTTCTCACTTTTCCGGAAAGAAACAACTTGTAGAATGTGCTCAGCGTTTTGTTCTCCTTCTCCACATTCGCACATAGAACTATGTCCTATTTTGAATTTCCTGAAGAGGGGGATCTGAGTCGAAAATGAGCACTTACTTCGCTCTCAATATTTTTCTTTATGACGCTTTAAATTATTGTTTTACCCTCATCCAGGAGAAGTGCAGCATGTAATTGTGGTTGTAGGATCCATCCTTAGCCAGTTCATCCGCTTTCTTATTTCCTCTAACGCCACAATATGCAAGAATCCACTGTAAAACCAATTTCCTTATGTTATCATTGAGTTTCCCTAACTTCAAGGTTAATTCGCAAAAAAACGTTTTCCACTATGCTGACAAATATCAGAGAATGGAGCTTTATACGCCAGAAACACCCTTTTAAAACAATTAGATCTGGAAGCGATGAAATTATTTTTGCGGTACTTTAGATAGCCTCCTGTTATGCCCTATAATTTTTTTGAGTGGTTGCATCTTTCAGTAGTATTTCCATCAGAATATGCAATGTACATGCCAGCTCCTCCATCCTGGAACCATTGTTATTTGGAATCAAATCATGTCTTGAATAATACGTTTTTGGTCCAGGCTTATCGCTCTCATGCCATGGTCATGTCTTTTTGTTGTTGTTTCTCAGTATACTATTAACATTAGCGGATAGTACTTTTCTTTCGGACCGATTGCTCCGACGTCTGCTGTTATGGTTATAAGATATTTTTTCATCCCAATGTCAATATTGCACAGAAATCGATTTCTGTTGTTTGGGAAAGAAGTGAAACACAAATTTCATTATAAATGATTTTTTCAGCGGTCGGTTTAATGACTAAGAAACCAAACTTTCGATGTTTTTCACCTGTTCAATAGTCTTGAGGTGGTCTTCGACGGTCAATTTGCTTAAATCGAGTTTTCCTCCAAGTTGTCGAACAGTTGCACATGGTTCCAAACGCACTTTTCGGGACATAAGTCTGTAATTCAATCTTCTAATTAAGATATATCACCCATTTTAACGTCATTTTGTTTCTTATAAATTCACTTTAAATGGTATGATTGGCAAATTTTAGTTCATTTTTATATCATGAAAATTTATATGTTTTTCTATTATTTCAGAGAAATGTCTCTGTAACTAATTATTCTTATATAAATCTTTATATATCTATCTTTCTGCATTTAACTTTGTTTATAATCATTATTAGATAAGTTTAAGGAAACTTTGGGGTTTCATATAACGACTTGGTGATTTTTAAGAATTTTCAAAAAAAGTAAAATTATTTTAAATATGTCAATACATACAAACAATAAAGTGCAAAATACTTTCAAAATTTTAGTTTTTTTTTTTCTAGTTTTTACCGACAAAATTTCAAAACCGTAAAGTGATTTCTACCTTTTTGGTAAAGCAGTACGCACTCTGGCTATTTTGGTCCTAATTATAAAATAGTGTAAATTTGGTTGTTGTTTGGAAATATATTTTTTTATCCCTTAAAGTATATATTTAATATATAAAATTTACCTATTGTAATGTATACAATTTAAAAGAAATTATAACATTTCAAATTAGATAGAATATATATAAATAATAAATAACAGAAGTTCTGTTCCGAGACGCAAAACGTTGTCGAGAACTGAATCTGGTGTTGTAATGCTACTGGTAGACCGCTGCATCTCTAGTGTTCCATGTCAGTTTCACCCAGCGATATTGTTTTGCGTCTTGGAACAGAACTTCTGTTATTTATTATTTATAGGTATATATTCTATTTAATCTGAAATGTTATAATTTCTTTTAAATTGTATAAATTACATTAGGTAAATTTTATATATTAAATTTAAGGAAAATAAATAACAAAAATACCCTACAAAACACATTTACATTACATTTCTATAGCCAGCAGCAGTGCGTTCTGCTTTACCAAAATCGTAGAAATCATTTTACGGTTTTGAAATTTTGTCGGTAAAAACTAGAAAAAAAACTAAAATTTTGAAAGTATTTTGCACTTTATTTTGTTGTGTATGTATTGACATATTTAAAATAATTTTAATTTGTTTGAAAATTCTTAAAAATTACCAAGTCGTTATTTGAAACCCAAAGTTTCCTTAAACTTATCTTATAACGATTATAAACAAAGTTAAATGCAGGAAAGATAGATATATAAAGATTTATATAAGAATAATTAGTTAAAGAGACATTTCTCTGAAATAATAGACAAAACATATAAATTTTCATGATATAAAAATGAGCTAAAATTTGCCAATCATACCATTTAAATTGAATTTACTAAGAAACAAAATGACGTTAAAATTGGTGATATATCTTAATTATAACGAGAATTACAGACTTTTGTCCCGAAAAAGTGCGTTTGGAACCACTGTGAGTTGTGCTTGGTGATTCTTCCACCAAAGCTCGCAAAACATCGTCATCAAAGGAAGAAGTCTTTACATATAACCTTCTTTGTCTACCAAGTTAAAGTCACCATCTCGAAATTTTGAGAATCGTTGAACGTTGCACTCACTACTTTAGGTTCCTGGCCGTTTGGGACCCGTTGTGTTTGTTTGTTTATTTATTTAACGTCACTTTATGCTACTATGGCTAATCGGACGATGCTACAGTGGGAGTTCTAAATTTTGCCTATCCAGGTTTTATTAGGATAGGGATCTTTAACGAGTACCTGACATCGCTCAGGCTCGGGACCACCTTTTAACGTCCCCTCCGAAGGACGGCGTAACTAAGGATTTTTTACTCCCATTAAAAAATCCTAGGACCACCTGCGGGTTTGAACCCGTGACCTTTAGCATGGGAGGCTGTTACGCTAGGGACCCGTTGTGGTGATTTTGACTTGAATAATAATAATAATAATAGGCTTAGCGAACCCGAAGGTTCGATGCCGATACCACCAAATTCCGCCTACACAGACTCGTCCAATGTTCACCATTCAAGCCCAAGCTCCCAAGATCAGCCTTAACGCAATCCTCCCATCTCCGCTTCGGCCTACCTTTCGGACGCCTACCAGTCGGATCAGCAAATACCAACTTTCTCGGAATCCGCTCGTCATTGAGCCCAACAACTGTACTCGCCCATTTGAGTCTCCGCGATGCAATCAGCTCAATTATATTCACAGGATGCAAGTTCCGCAATTCTGCGTTGTGCAACCTTCTAAACTCCCCAGTGGCCTCATCTCTCTTTGGACCTAGACCTAGACCTAACCTTTGGAACCTTAAGCCGTTGTTCATCCTTCAAAGTAAGCTAAGATTTTGACTAAGTAAGGTAAGATTTTGACTTGAAAGCGAAGGAATATCCAAGGCAACCTTGCAAATTTCAAGTTGCTAGCATTGTTGGAAGAAGACGATGCACAAACTCTACAACTAATGGTGGAGAGATTAAATATTGAGCGCCGTTTGTGATCGTCTGCATACCACAGGAAACATTCAGACAGCTGAAAAAAAAGGGAATCAATTTAACGACAGAACGATAAAAAAAAAAAAAAGAAAAGAAAGTGTGCAAAGTTTAGCTTTACTGACGTACCAGAAAGTATTTTGCATGAAATCTTGGAAGGAAACGGAACATTTCGAATACACCAAACTCAGAAAATTATGGATGGATTTAGGAAAATCATCGACATTGACGGCAAGACCTATTCATTCGCTTTTTAAAACAGGAAATGTCAGAAGGCTTCCGTGTACAACTCTGGACAAAAATTGCCAATTTTTTCACATTTGCTGGTTTTATTTATTTGCCGTAAATATTTCAAACCCTTCCCAAAATATTTAATTTTTAACTATTAAAACTAATGTTCTATTCTATTCTATTCAGTCGGAGCTACAACTCATTGTCGATTCTTGTCTCCAGTCGAAGCTTCCTGCTCCAGCCTCCACCAATTATTTCTATCTCGTGCAGCCGCCATCCAGCTCCTTAATCCCAACATGGACCTGGCATCACTAGCCACCATGCCACTCCACCGTAGCTGAGTTCTTCCTCGACGGCTTGTTCCCTGAACTACCTCTGAAACAATTTTCTTCGGAATATCGTTCTCAGCCCTTCGAGCGACGTGTCTTAGCTTCATGATATAAACCACATGTGATTCCTTAAATAAATCTTTGAGCTCCTGGTTTGTCCGACGACTACATACCTCGTCGACATTCACAGCTCCAAAGATTTTATGCAGAGTCTTCTTCTCAATGACCATTAGATTCTGCTCATCTGTTTTGAAGAAGGAACGCACATGTTTCTGACTCATAAAGGATAATGGTTTTATACAATAGGTTTTTTTGTTTTTCTGGTTAAAGCAATGCTCCTAAAATATGTACAAAGGCAATAGTAACAACGATTGGTATACAGGACTTTTCGCTTAATTTCAGCATCCACAACATTATCTTGTATAACGAGAGATCGGAGGTAAATAAATTCCGATACCTTCTCGATTGAGAATTCTCTAATGGTAATCCATTCCCAGGTCTGGGATTATCGTTTTTGACCATATACTTGTTTTTTTTGCAGCATCGACTTCAAGGCCAATTTTTCTTGCTGTTTCCGCTAGTTTCAAGAATCCATAAGAGATTGCCTGGAAAGAGCGGCCAGTGATGTCAGTATCAACAGTTTAAGCAAGAAGTTGCACTGTCCGACTGAATACTGTTCCGCCTACTTGTATACCGGAATTTCTAATGAACGTCTCCAAAGTTAAATCATAGAAGAGATATGCCAGTGCATCCCCCTGTCTTAATCGAGACTTCGAGCTCCCTCATTGCCTCATACAATCGTTATTTGTGAACATTCACTATCATACGCTTATTTAAAATCAACAAAAATATGATACGTTTTAAGCTCGAATTCGTGTGTCCTTTTACAATCAAGATGCGTAAGCAAAATACTTCCTCTATGGTTGATCGTCCCTTCTGAAAGCTACACGGGTATGGGCCTAAGATCTTTTCTGCATAGGAGAGTAGACGTTCGAAGAGGATGTTGGACATTTTGCACGCACAAGAGAGGAGATGTCTCCATAATAACTGCAGATCAGACTGTTACTCTTTTTATAGATAAAACAGATTTTCCATTTATTAAAAGATTTTGGCATTACTTCATCAGTCCAGAATCATTCATTCTTATTATAATTTCAGAATTTATGGTACATTCTGCACCAAAAGAACTCCACCCTCAATCTACCCAACTATCTGAATAGTTACTGAAAAAAGGTATCAAGGATCGAAAGTCAATAGTTTCTAGCTCTTTAAAAATATATTGTAAATTATTATAATCTGTTTAATTAATCTAACTGTACTTTTTATTTTTTTATTAATGTTTAAAAACCTCTGTAAAACAACAAAGAGAGTTTGCAGTTATTAATATCTTTATGGCTATTGATAGGAAAACACTGATAACCCTATTTTTTTATTATAGTTACAATTTTTCAATTCTTAATCTTTAGTTTCATACGATCTGGTTTTGAGAATCATTACTTTTAGAAATCATTCAGCTCTGATAAATTTATAAGAACAACTGTTTATTCAAAAAATTTCATTTACAGAATGGTCCATGGCATTTTAAGTATATCAACATTAATTTGCTGTTCTATTTTGAGTGATTTGTTATTAACTTTTAAGACATTTTTTTTTCAGTGTAAAAGGAATTGTAAGGAAAAAACCTTGATATAATAACAAGTAGGAAATTAAAAAACATTTTCGTGCTTGGTCATAAATCGCCTTTTCCATGTTAATAGTTTGCTTAAAGTCTATTGATTCATCTGTGATTTTTGTTGTCATTTTCTTGGAAGACTTTATGTGATTCACTTGAGAAATCCCACCACTATAACCTGAGGCTATATATAAATATACCTCATGAACAGTGATAATCAGTCTAGTTGCCTGCTTTAGAAGACAATGAGTCGATCACTTTTAAGTTTTGTGGCTTTCCTTGTCACAGCACAAATGGTAAGTAAATGAAATAACCATTTATAGAATCTATAAAAAGGATGACACATGGAATTTGTTGAAATATGAGGATTTGATAAAAGGACGCGGGCTGTGTCGTCTTGAGTTTAAAACTCTTGCAGTATTACATATTATAATCGTCTAGAACCACTATTATTATATTAACAAAAAGAAAAACGCAGCAAATTATTACACAATGGTTTATTATTTCCAAATAACAATATTAGGGTATAACTGTTTATAAGGCTGTTGATAGGTAATTAAGTATTTTTTGGTATTTATTCATTTATTTATGAGAAGAAACGAATTTTTTTGTAATCTTTATTCGGATTATACTCATCTTGAAACGTAAGCTCTCAAATTTTGAACAGGGGTATTTTTTTTTTTTTTTTGTCGATTACAAAGGTTGATTATTGAAAATAATAAACTAAAAGCATTTATACAGGACTGCGTTGCTATTTCCTTTTCTTTTCTTTCGATTTTCATTCAAATAATTCATATAAAATTTCCTGATTCCATAAAACCTTACATTTTTTTTTTATCATCAATAATAACCGAGTTATCAGGGAATCACATTTCTAATAAGTTTTTTTTTTTTTTTTTTTTTTTTTTTTTTTTTTTTTTGCGCTTTGTACATCGCGTTGTCTTCATCACGAATTTTTTTTCGAATTTTTCAATAAGAACCAATTTTTGGTGTAATTACATCTATTATAATATGTTACTTGATTATACACATATGAATTGTTTTTTTTGTTTACTGATTCTAATAGTCTAGGTATACACACTTTTCTTTATCTTAAAAATAATTGAGTTATAAGCGTATTTAAAAAATATCTATTTTTTTCTTTTCTTTTTTCTCTTTTATATAATTATTAATAAACAATAATGATTTTTTTTTTTTATATTCGAAAATCATGTTGTTACAAGCGTGTATATATAAGCGAGATTTATTTTTTTTTTCATTTTCCCCTTTTTTTTTCGTTTATAGCGCTTTACTGATTCTAATACTCTGTATACACTTTTCTCTTCCTTCAAAAATAACTGAGTTATAAGAGTATTTATGTAAAAAATAATAATTTTTTTCTCTTTTATATAATTATTCGCGTTTTTTTGGTTAAAAAACACTAATAAATTGTTTTTCTATCTTTAAAAATAACTGAGTTATTGAATAAAATCCTTTTAATCGGCTGTCATTTTAAAACTAACCAGCTGATGTAAACGTCTAGGTGATAGGATCATCGTTGAGATGACTAGTATTTTTGTGGCGAATTTAAAAAAAATCGGTTCAATAGTCCGCGGACGGCGGACAAACGGATTTTTTTTTATTCCGTATTCGGATTCTACGAATCTTGAAACGTAAGCTCTCAAATTTTGAGCAGGGGTAATTTTTTTTTTTTTTTTGTTCGATTACAAAGGTTCATTATTGAAAATAATAAACCAAAAACCCTTTTCAATAAAATATGTTGTTCTCGAAATAAACGAAAAATATGGCTTATAGTAGAAACTGACGATTTCGGTGATATTGAAATATCAGGGCATATTTTTGAACGAGTAGAGGACTTTAAGTACAAAGGTTTTATAAAACCAGAGAAAATGTTTTTCAAAAGTTAATGAAGTGGAGAACTAAGGCAAGGAATTAATGTCGTTTTTTCGGTGGCAAAATTACTTCGCTCCTGACTCTTATCTGATATACTCGTATATAATCTGTTATTACTTTTTCAAATACATATTTTCTAAGCGTTGTCAGCTCTGCAGAATCTAAAATTTATTATCTAATTCAATAGTACTTACTTTCACTGACAGTGTTGAGAATTTGATTCATATCGGGTGTATTTTTTAACAGAGAAAAGTTGGTTTAATTTTGTTGAGAGGAGTTCTGCGCATGCGCATGAGTATAGCAGTCATCATTCAAATCGTCTCTTGGATTTCTTGCTTTTTCAGTTGGAATTCACTTCAGTACAATCTTGAAAACCTCACCAGACTTCAAGATAACAGCAGCAGTAAATATTGGAGCAAAGAACAGTAAGTTTTGTTACAATTTACAGTGTAAAGTGAATGCTGGGTAACCTCTTCACATCAGCTGATTGCCAGTAGCTCGGCAAGGCCGGGATTGCTTTTCTTTTCTTAAGTTATTGTTTTATTTCCCACATCTAGTTATTATCTCATTATCTTCTTCACATGAAATGCGATATTTTCACCAAGTGATGTCCTCCAAAGCATCAACTAAAAGATCTAGATCTAGTGGTTCAATCACGTCTCCCATAAAACAAAGACCCCGCCGTGATACTAATAAAAAATTAAATCAGCAAGCAATCCCTTCAGGTACTAATACCGAATCTGAACCACAACCTGGCACATCGTCACAAGGGATGACTGACGAATCCTTTTCAAATCCTACATAATGATAAAGAAAACATGGAATCTGCTCCTACACCCAGTGAACCACGGCCTCCACCGATATTTGTCAAAAATATTAAAAATTTTCAGTTGTTGTGTGCTCAATTGAATAAAATTACCGACTCCACCAGTTACTACTGTACGAGTAGAATCAATGACACCAAAATATCACCGACCACCGCCGAGACGTATAGAAAAATAGTGAAATACCTAACTGATACTAAAGCGGATTTCCATACTTACCAGCTACGCCAAGAGAGATCTCTTAGAGTTGTAATCAGAAATCTACATTCTTCTACACCAGTTGAAGCTATCAAAGAAGAACTTATGGAGATGGGTTACAAAGTGCGCCAAGTCACTAATGTCATAAAAGATAGAGTTCAACTTCCTCTATTCTTCGTTGACCTGGAACCATTGTCAGGGGTAGAAACAATTTACGATCTAAAAAGAATGTACTATACAAGTGTAAAAGTCGAAAAACCTTACACCAAGAGAGAAATTGTTCAGTGTCACAATTGTCAGGCGTATGGTCATACCAAAAGTTACTGTTATCACATACCACGCTGCGTGAAATGCGGTGAACAGCACAAGTCTGTGGAATGTACAAAACCAAAGTCAACACCCGCTGTATGTGCTCATTGCCTCAAGGACCACCCGGCCAACTACAAAGGATGCCAAATCTATAAGGAACTAAGGACCAGGTATCAAAAACCCCAAGTACTGGATGAAACAGCAAGACAAACAAGAACCAGAAGAGAACCCTCTAAACTTATTGATGCCAATGTATCATTTGCCCACCTACTTGGAGGTGGGAATCAAAGTACCGAAGCCGTGGCCCTGCCGGAACTAATAAATATACCTCAATCCATTCCACATATACCTCTTTCTCAAATTGTAACCAATCCTAAGAATCCTAATCCAACACAAATCTCTCATATTCCTCCTCCTTCAAACGCCACAGACCTTACCAGTTTGATGACATCCTTTATCTCCGAAATGAAATCCCTTGTTATGCCCCTAATATCACTCCTTACGAACCTTGTATCAAATCTCATTCCTGCCTTACAAAAACCATAAATGACCTCACCTAATTCCTTATCCATTCTCCTTTGGAATGCGAATGGTGTTAGAACTCACACTGACGAACTTACAGTCTTACTGCAAGACAAAAACGTTGATGTTGCACTCATTACTGAAACTAGACTAACCACTAAACAGTACTTCAAAATACCTGAATACACGACATACCGGACAGACCATCCAGACGGCAAAGCCCATGCCGGTACTGCAGTTATTGTCCACCAATCCCTCTCCCATCACTTACACCCACTTCCCGCCCACGACTTCCTACAAGCCACCTCTGTTATAATCAAGACCTTTTCCTTTCCGCTCGTCGTATATCGATATTTACATTCGTACATGGTGTTTATGGATGTTGGAATATAGAAGGGTTTCTGTTAAATTAAATATACTAATTTGGGTAGATTTACTTGATCACAATTGATGTTTAAATGTTTAAACACTTTAATCATTATTGAGAAGTAAGGAGGTACTGAAAGTGAAGGGATTTGAAAAAAGAAACTGAAGGAATGTGAGGGATGTTTGATGAGAGAATTATCCAGAAGACAATGGACCAGGCTAAAGAGAAATGCTTATTTTCTTTTCATTCCATGAGAAAGGGCAGTCTTAGAAAGTCAGTTAAGATTTTTTCGGAAACTGTACTTTTGGCACTTGTAAAATGAATACGTTCGAAATATTTTCAAATTATTATTTAATGCTATTAGGCACTTATAAAATGTTTGTTATTTTTATAAACATTTTATTTTTCAGGCATGGTCATATTTCCCACAAGAATGGGTTGACAACTGTAAGAAGGAAAATGGATATGTGGGAGATATAGGAGATTTGAGTAATTATTTTTCTTATAATCATTTTATAAAACTTTATTGTCCTATATTATGCTTGAAGTAAACTTGAAAACATATTTTATTTTTTAATACAATTATATTATCAGTAAGTTTCTAAAATATTTATCATTAGAACACAGTACCCTTATATTTACAGTTGGGAATGTTAATTTTGATTTAATATTCTGAATTTACTTATTATTAGCTATTGAAGAACATGAGAAGGAACTCTTTGCATTAAACTAATCTTCACCACCAAACCCATTATGGGTCTTGGTTTCAATACATGGTCAGGACTGTTTTCATTTGGCCAGTTTGTATTTATTATGCTGAAAATTTATATTTGATTGATTTATGAGTAATGTACAATCTGTTTTCTAGACTACACTGATCCATCATCAGTTCCAAGAACAGCAAAGGTAAAAATAAAAAAATGTTTTTAAATGAATCCAATTACGCCTTATTATGTATTTTATTTATGAAAAATAATTTGTACTGATATTTGCTTAGTGTTATATGGCCTGCTTCATGGGAAAGCAACAAGTGGTAAGAATTATTTTACAAAGTATTTATTATTTTTTAAGGAAAGCTACTGAACAGCATAAGCTATGGATAGATAAGTAAATTGATTTATTTTATAAGAGATAGATCACTTGTTGCATTGTAACTTTTTAAAACAAGAACTTGTAGTTTGGTGTAGAATATTGTTTTTAGAGTTAAGAGGACTCATGCGTGGTTGTCCATAAACATCTTGAGACAGTTTATCCCAAGTCAGATAATCTTCCTTTTAAAGAACATCATTCTATGAGGTCTTTGTTAGTATCTCTGAAGCCTATAAGAAAACAGAACCGAAAAGCACCATAAAGAGTAAAATCTTCATTCTTTTTATGATAAACTGGCTAATGACGTGTTCCTGAAGGCCGAAATAGCTCCTGCTGTCTTCTCTCAATTGTTTTATTTTTCACAAGCAAAATATTATTTTTGAATCTAATATTTGAGCCTGGATTTTAGATCTCCCCACTACTATTATTTTTAGAGAGATAAAACATATTCCAAGGATGATATTATTTTAGAGAATTATGAGTACTTTCTATAAGTACATAGTAGCTGTTACTTTCAGACGTTGTGTGGTAGTTGAATTTAAGATATAGGTTGTCAATCCTTATAGTTCACAGCTGTCTAAAAACTGGTCTAAGTTTACTGATTAACAGTCTGAACATTTATTATGATCAATCTATAAATAATGACAACTTTGTAATTTTTTTGTTTGTTTTTGTTCACCCCTACTTCCCCTTTCTAGACTTTAGGGAGGGACTTTCTTGGACTAGGGGATGAGATTGCGGGAATAATTCCAGATTTAAAAACCCTCTGTCATTGAGTTGCGAGCTCAAAATTATTTTAGCATCTTCAAACTGTGAATTATGTGGTTGCTGGGCAACATGGCAATCACGCATTCTCGGCCATCCTGCCCCTGATATGGGGTCATAACTACAAAATAGTAAGAAATAAATTGATAAAACATTGCTCCAGTCCAAGTCCAGGCACTCATCATATCTGAAAAGAAAAGAATAGAATTAATTGTAAGTTGGTTAGTTAATTGATTTAAAATAATTTAGCGCTATTTCCTTTTTAATATGATTTTAATGTTACAATGTTTATAAGTAAGTTTTTAATTATTTTTTATAAATATGTAAACTCTATTTGTAAATCTCTGAAAGTAGTAAATTTATTTTAAATTTTGGCAGATGAAACCCGATGGAAGCATTGATTTTGAGTATGCAAAGGGGCTTTATTCTACTGTACACAAAGGAAATGAAAAGAAAATACAGATGTTCCACTGGATTGTTGATGAATGCGCCAAAGAATGTAATTTTTTTTTTTACTTATTTTTAATTTTTTTTTTATACTTATTTTTAGATAAGTTTGCCCCAGAATCGTCTCTCCACTTTTTGATCTCTCATCTGATGTTTCTAGTCTTATGGGAACAGCCCTCTTTTTGTACATTCGGCCTTCCTGTACTGAATCTATGACTACATCGACTAGACAGTTTTGGAAATGGTTTGAGTAACCACATTATATGAAAAATTTAATTCCTACAGCTGACACACTTGACAACGTGGATTCAGTAAACGACTTAAATGAGTGTATCCATAGTACAGTTTGGCATTAAACTATTCCACAGATGACATTAACTAAATATGATTCTTCAGTAGCTCTATCCACTTGTAATCCCATTAGAAAAATACATAGAATCAAGCTTTGTGGTGATTTATATATATTTTATTAATATTACTATTAGTTCATTATTTACAAATTTTCCTTTTGTTTTAGATAAAGAATATCCTGATAAATGTGAAACTGCATTTTATTATGTGAAATGCAAGAGATTAAAGGTAAGCTTTAATTTATATTAAACACCATACTTAGATAGCTTAAAACTTAAATAACAATAAATGTAAAACTTTTAAATAATTGATATTTTAAACAAACATGTACCAAAATTTCCTGATCTTTGGAAGTGTAAAACATAGGAAGCCATGAGATAAAGTGTTGTACTAATATATTCTACTAATTCTCAATAACTCATATCTTGATTATACAAATTTTTTATTTTCTGTTAGTTGGAGGAAACATCAGTCATAATTCAGTTGTCGAAAGTTAAAGTTATTAGTTTTTATTATTTTATTTAGTTTTAAAGAAAAGGAGAATATTATTTACATACAACTTGGAAATTGAGCAAAAATCATCATATTATTATCATCATATATCTATCATTATCATTACATCATATCATCATATTATTATTAAAAATCATCATTATATTTACCAAAAATAATGTTATTTTTCTAAATAATTTGCTTGTTACATCCAGATAGTAAAATAGTGGCCCTCTCTTAAGTTCTTGATTAAAAAATATTTGTTTCTTGTTTCAGTATGCTGCTTACAATTAATGAACAATCTCTGTCTTTTATATTGCCATCAGCTTTCAAATTTTTTTTATAAGTTTGAAACAATAAACTTCTTCTATGAGAATAATATATGTAAATAAAAATTGTTGGCAACCTTGATTCTTTTTTTTTCTCCTTATTTAATTTTTTCAATGCAATTAATATTCAGGGCTTTATAATATATATATATATATATATATAATATTTAATTCTTTAATAGATTTATTGCTATTTACAAATGTATAATGACAATAACATCTAGTAAATGAGATATAAGATACCAATGTCATGGATTCACATGTGGGGATACTACCCATTGGCAGCTCTCCTAATTTGTGACAAAATATGGAGCATTGAGGATTTTTCGAAGGATTTTCGATTGCAAGGATTTGAAATGGGAAGAATTTGATGGTTTAGTAGAGCCCCAAATCTCTACTCTGTAAGTCCATATCGGTCTTATGATAGTCATGTAGATGAGCCTTTTGTACTTAAGTTTGTTTGTCCAGTAAGTGTTGAAGTAGTCGAAAACGTCAGGAAGTTTCTTGTCTTTTCAGTCTTGTATGAGGGTTCGAAGTAAGACATTTGTCCAGGTGCAGTCCTAGGTATCAGATCTGTTCAACCGGGACAAGAGAAGTATTATTGAAGGATACTGTTGGGCAGGATGTCATAGGTTTATGACAAAGGGAAAAGGTTATTTGGTGGGATGTTTTGGAATTTATTTTTATTCTCCAATTCTGACACTATACCTTATGTTCTCTGATGTGGGATCGAAGGGTCTGAGAGGCAATAGTTGGATCGTTGTTGACTGATAGCACACAAGTGTCATCAGCAAAGGTAGAAAGGAAATTGCTAGGATGGGATGGGATATCAGCTGTATAAACTGTGTAAAGGATGGGTCCTTCGTCCATCCACACTTTGGCATTGCTGGATATGGGAGTGGGATGTACGGAAACCAAACTGATGATCTGGGATAAACATTTTAATTTAAATAAAATGTTTATTCATTTTCGTGGGAAATTTATGATTTAGATTAAATAATATAACAATATTAAATTGTTATGTATAGTATTTAGTAATGCCCTATTTGTCACTTTATATTACCTTTTACGACTGTGTATGTAAGATAGTATTTTTTCTAAAATCTTTAGCTTTCCAATGATACATTAGGGGTACTCACTACGTTTGCTATAGCATATTTTTTGTGCTATTTTGCTAAACTCATCCAGTTTCTACAAGAAATAACTGCATAAACTAGACGGGTTTAGCAAAATAGCACAAAAAATATGCTATAGCAAACGTTTGTGAGTACCCCTATTGTACATTTATGTTACTGTTGTTATGTCCAAAAACTAAAAACTACATAAAAAAAAAATATGTTTGCTCTTTTCTCTTTTAATCGATTATAAAATTCGTTCAACTTATATATTTAGCCCCTTTTTATCAATTCTAATAAAATGATATGGTTAATTTTTTAGAATTGACAAAATTAAAGGTACTTTAGAGGTAGAAAATTTAAAATATCGGGATTTAAGCCCTGCCAGACTATTTCAATGAGAATGAAACTCCCTACCTAAAACGTGTATTTCTGTTGAAACCTCCAATTCGAAAATTTTCACGATCGCAATACTTTCTCTTACTATATATTTCATATATAATTTAGCGAAATTAAAAACTAGTTATAATATATTAGGAATAATAATGTAGTGTAAAACTAAAAATATCAATAATTTTCGGGCATTTCATCAGCATCTGACCTATGAAAGTATATCATTTTCATTAAAATATTTAAGAGTGATAAAGCATAACAAGTCAAACCTACTTTGAATACAAAATAGTTCCAGCAATGCGAACTCACTCATTGTTATTTTTTTTATGTTATTTTTATGCTGTAACAGTTTTTTGACCCTCAGTTAGACACACTCTAGCTCAGTTGTTGTTGCTCCGATCTAAAATTTGACCATAGCTTCATTGTGAGAAATTCAGTAGAAAGTATTTATTGTTATATATTGTTGTAATGTAACATTAACTATGACCAGCCGTTAGGAAATGCATTGGTTCCAATGAAAAAACTCACGTTTCGCTACATTTTTTTTAGTGTTTTGGCGCTTTTTTGACACGCTCCATCTGCTCTGTTGGTATTGCTCAAATCAAAATTTTGACGATAGTTTCCTTGTCAGAAATTAAGTAGATGTTATATTTCGTCGCTAATACCTACCGTTAAGGAGCTATGTTGGTTAGAATGAAAAAAGTTACCAATGTGCCAATGACTAAATCTACATAGATGATGAAAAATAATTTTTGTTAGTAGATTATTCCTTTCTTTCTCTGTCTAGTGTACTTCATGAATCCGCCCTTCCGTCCGGAAAGTCAATTTCTCCAAGAATGGGAAAAACAGTTATAGGCATATATATAGTTTTTTATGAGGGAGAAATACCAAAACTAGATTTTTTGATAACTTGCGGACTATTACCGTCATGTCTTTGTCATTATTTCTTAATATAATTTAAATTTGTGCCCCCTTCATCGCTCTTGTCCATACTAAGTTGAATGAAACGTCCTATTTCAGTTATTATAGAAAATCTGAGCGGTTTAATGGTCTAAAGAAGATCTAAATAGTTCGGTACTAGACGAGTTTATCGGGCTTGTTTGTTTGTTTATTTATTTGACGTCTCTTTATGCTGCTGTGGCTAATCGGACGATGCTACAGTAGGGGTTCTAAATTTTGCCTACCCATGTTTTAATTAGGACAGGGATTTTTAACGAGTACCTGGTATCACACAGGCTCGGAGCCATCTTTTAACGTCCCCTCCGAAGGACGGCATAACTAAGGATTTTTTACTCCCATTAAAAAATCCCAGGGCCCTCTGCGGGTTTGAACCCGGGACTTATCGGACTAGTCTTCGATTTCCTAACGGCCATTTAGACTCTTCCCATTGGAAAAAAAAACAAACATAATTTTTACCTGTTCATGAATTTCTTTCTTTATTCATAATAGACAAGCACCTATGCTATTTTTAAGTAGGGTAAATGATATCTTTAGTGCCGAATGACCTCGTCCCTATTTAAATATTTATGAGAGCGTAGATTAATGCCAGCAAGTCGACAAATGAAGCAGTTCAACAGTACATCGACTGCTTATTTGCATAAATGATTTGTATTGCTGTCAATACTGGAGTCTTTTTTGGTAGGCTAACTTCAGCTTCATTACAAATTTCCAATAAAATTCAGCCCTCAATCAAAAAACGTTCTGCACTCTGATGTACATCTTTCACAGATTTATTTTCCTGACAGGAGCCCATTAGAATATTAAACATCGAACTTCGACTTACTAAGATGTTAAAACATTTCTGAATTGAGTTTTATTATTACTCTAGTTATTATGCAATTACTTCATGTACAATGTTGCAGATTACTTTGCATTATAGAATAAGAACATTTTCGTTTGAAAGTGAAGCCAGAAAATACAGCTTCTATGCAAAAGCTCACGCGAGATTTTCGTTAGGGGGGTCAAGAACGTTGAAAATGGTTAGGAGGATGGGAGCATATACTAATTTGAAATTCAATACAGATTAGGAAGCAAAAATAGTCCACGATTTCCTTATTATCCTCTCCCTTCGTCCACCTATGTTTCCAATGGTAAATAAATCAGAACTGAGGTCTAAGACTACATTATTAAATGTGTCGAAAATAACAATTTTATAGGAAATTACAGTCCATTAGAAATATGGAATACAAAATACAATAACTTTATTAATATTTTACGCATATGTTTCTTTATTTATTCATATAAAATTACTTTTTGCTGCTGTAGCTAATCGGACGATGCTACAGTGGAAGTTCCAAACTATGCTTATTCAGGTTTAATTAGGGTAGGGAGGGATCTTTAACGTGGAGCAGACTACGCACATACCCAGTACCACCATTTTACGTTCCCTCCGAAGGACGGCAAAACAAAAACATGTTCAAAAGTATTGAAATAATTTAATATATCATTCATTACATCAACTTAGTTTTAATCAAATTTTAGCTCACATTGTTTCAAAACAATGACAGTGAGTCATTGTGTTATTTGAAACATCAAATATAAAAATCGAAACGATAGTTTCATAATGATGGAGTTTTTGTTGACCGTTGAGAAATTAGATGAGGAAGATGGTTAGGGGTGCGGTCATAAATTAGAAACACACATTTAAAACAAATGCTATTTTATGATACAGTAGTTAGTTCGAAAAATCTGTTAATATCGTCTAAGCTACAATTTATTACTTCACACTCGACTGATGGTATACATTTTAAAAGTGTACTTTCCTTTCTTAAATATGAAACTTCAGTTTCATAGGACTTTTGGTTTTCGTACTAGACATATCACTCCCACACACACACAGACCTTTTCACGCGACTTAGTTATTTGGACTCAGGGGACTCTAAAACGTGTATTTCCATTGCAAAATGAATTTTGAAAATTTTCACGATTGGAATCGTTCCCTTACTATATATTTCATATAAAGGTAAGTGAAAGTTATAATTAATTTATTTAAAAATCTGGTGCGCGTAACACCCGACTTTCACTTACCTCCGGAGTTATAATCAATTTAAGAAATTTTAAATCCATTTAGAGAGGAAAATAAATTATTAAAGAATCAATTACTTAGAGTTTTCATAGAAACGTGTGTTTTATTATATTATTATCAATGAAAACCTGTTTGTTTTATCGGCTTTTCATCACTCTCCGTTAAATTTTACAATATTATGTATCAGATAATATTTTTTATCTGTTAATTAAGCTAAGTATACAAGTTGAACGAATTTATCAACTAAAGGAGAAAAGAGTAAAAAAAAAAAAAAAACTATGCAATTTTTGAGTTTTTAAACATAAAAGCAGTAATATAGATGTATAGCATACCGTTGGAAAGCTAAAGATTTTAGAGAACATTTTATCTTATAAACAAAATCGCAAAAGTTAACGGAGAGTGATGAAAAGCAGATAAAACTAACTGATTGTCATAGATAATAATATAATAAATTATTTTAATAGCACATGTTTTTATTGAAACTCAATGTAATTAATTCTTTAGCAATTTATCTTCATCTCTAAATGTATTAAAAAAATTCTAAAATTTATTTTAACAACGGAAGTAAGTGGAAGTAGTGTGTTACGCCACCAGATTTTTTTCTTTTCAAAATGAATTTACATGCTTTTTTATTTTCAAAATTATAATATTTCCTAGCGTTTTAGACAACCTAGTCCTCTAGCAACCTGATCGTTAAGATAATAAGTACAATTTAGGGGAAGGGGTGAAACAACATGGATTGTGAGAGGATTGTGTTAAGTGCTCATCTTCGAGTTTTGGCTTTGGATGGTGTTCATTAGATGGAACTGTTTAATAAAGCGGATAGTGACAACGGCACAAAAGATTTAGGTTTACTAAGCCTTATATTTATTCACATATTTAGTCTTCATTACTCGAAAAACAAAAAATATAATACCTACTTATTTAATTTATTTTAGTAAAAACCAAAATAATGTACTGCATTAGACGATTTATGCCACAAACATAACTAAATAAAGATAGCAATGACAGTTTTCAATAAAGATAGCAATAACCGGTACTTTTGTAAATCGTTTAAGCCATAAAATCAGAGTAGTATTTACAATTAAAATCAATATCATGTACTTCAGACACTTTCTAGGGGTGACTGGACAATAAATTTGTCTAAATGGCAATTAAGTTTCAAATTTACATGCTTTTTTCCCCTTTTCTGTAATTTTATTACCAGATGTGTAAATAAAGTTATTTAAACGCTTATTTAAGTGGCTGCGATGTACTTCTTCAATTACAGTAACCAGGTGAAGGCTAATTTCGTAATCCCACATTATATTTCAGTTCTAAATACTCAAGTCACCTCGTCTATTTTATGGCATAAAATAAAATATATTTAAGAACCTTAAAGATTAAAAAACTTAAAGGCGTAGAATAGCAGGAAATATTAAAGTTTTGACACATTTTCTAGGCATATACATACTCTACTCAAATTAACTCAATTAATTTTGATGCAGAGTTTATTTAACAGTATAACACATATGAAGGGATCTGTCAACACCTAAAACTGAATACTATGTATTTATTTATAATAGTTTTATGAAAATAGTGGATGTAACAATTGTTTTCTTTCTTTTCGTACGTTTCGTTTCTTGTTGTAACTAAATAAATTGTATATCAAGGATGAAAGAGGGATGATTCAAAATTGGAAATTTTAGCAATTTATATATTTGGTCAACATAATTCGGGACAATACGAGGTCGTTTTCTTCAGTTTTTAATGGACTATTAAATAGAAAAATGTGTCAAATTGGAACATTATCTTCTAAGAATTTAATATTAGTTATAATATTAATATTATTAGTTCCTAAAGACCATATGCATGGAGAGACATTATAAAATAACGTGACCTAGAGTAATGGAATTCTCCGGAAAGCGAAGGACTTCAAGATGGAACCGGTCTGAAATGGGACCTTCCCTTATTGAATAAATGTATCCATATTTCCTTATCGTCACGTGATTTGAGTTATTTTATATAAATACATCAGTTATTTATAAGAGGTCCATAGAAACCATACTGATGCAAAAGTAACGTTAGTTTCGTTTAATTGTTTTCGAACTATTCATTCTGTAAGAGAAATTATTAGTATAAATCTGAATTAATCCGATTAAAAGATTGTTACAGTTCCTGTTTATTAATTTCAATTTAAATAATAAAGACAGTCTTATTACTTCCACTTACCTATATATGTTTGTTTGTTTATTTATTTAACGTCACTTTATGCTACTATGGCTAATCGGACGATGCTACAGTGGGAGTCCTAAATTTTGCCTATCCAGGTTTTGTTAGGATAGGGATCTTTAACGAGTACCTGTCATCGCACAGGCTCGGGACCACCTTTTAACGTCCCCTCCGAAGGACGGCGTAACTAAGGATTTTTTACTCCCATTAAAAAATCCTAGGACCACCTGCGGGTTTGAACCCGTGACCTTTAGCATGGGAGGCAAAAAAGGAGGACCCCTGAGTCATATTGTCATAAAATCGATAGAGAAATGACTAAACAACAACAACCTATATATGTAAGATATAGTAAGGTAAAGTATAACGATCGTGAAAAATTTCGAATTCAAGTTTTAAACGAAAATAGACCTTTTAGGGTCCCCTGAGTCCAAATGAACAAGTCCCGCGAGAAGGCGTTGGGTGTGTGTAATAAGTCTTGCGCAAAAATGAAAAGTCGCAAGAAACTGAAATTTCATATTTGAGAAAACTGTACGCCCGATATGTTACAACAACTTTTTCACTAAAATCGGCTGGCCAGAAGTGCCACTTTATACCATGCATTTTGTACTTTTTTTTAACGATTTTCTCAAAAACGGCTATAATGATTCTGACTAAATTAGGTATATCGATGTAAAATTTAATAGGCTTCAATATAAAGTAGGTTTCATTCTGATTGAAATAGTCTGATAGAGCTTAAATGGCCATATTTTAAATTTTCTTCCTTTAAAGAACCTTTTACTTTGTAGCTTTTATGAAATTGACAATATCGTCTGAGTAGATGATATGATTGTTAATTCGTTAAACATATATATTTATTTGTTTTTTATCAATGTTAAAAAGGTGGTGTGGTTATTTTTAGAGAATCTACAAAAACAATGGTTTTTTGAAGAAAGGAAATTTAAAATATCGTCAGACTATTTCAATCAGAATGAAACTTAAAGCTAATTAAAGTCTACGTTGATATAGCGAGTTTAATCAAAATTGTTAGAGCCGTTTTTGAGAAAATCGTAAAAAGGAGCATGGTATATAGTGGCACTTTTTTTTGGTTAGCCGATTTTGATGAAAAGGTTTCTGTAACATCTTAGACAATGTCTAATAGACATATAGTTGTCTTAAATATAAAATTGCAGTTTCATAAGACTCTTCGTTTTCGCGCTGGACCTACCACACAAGGACAAACACATAGACACACACACACACCCGCAACACACACGATCTTTTTTCGGTACTTGGTTATTTGGACTTAGGGGTTTCCCGTTATTTTATATATGGTTAAGTGAAAGTAAAAATGACTCGCGAAACTACGTGTTTCCACCGTATTTATTCACAAAATTTTATCTAGTCTATATATACTCAGTGCTTAGGATTTAGATAGTTTGACCGTACAGCACCAATAAATCCCTCGAAAGTACCTATGATTTTCATCATCGTATAACAGGCCTACGATTCAATTGAATGTTGTTCTTCATTGAAAGTCCAATGTTATTTGTTGTACCCTTATTTTCTTATCTTTGACTCTGATATACTAAAAAGAAAAAAAAAAGATTAAACTAGTGTCTAATTGATGATTTTGTTATTCCAATCTGATTGAGCAAAAGTATAGACAAAAACGATGGAGCGATTAATCATGAAAAAACGATACAATCTGGAGCAGCGAAAAGTCGGACAAGCAAAAGCCGCCAGTGCGAAGACTCCCCTCCAGGACAAGGCTTCCACGTGCCTATGGTTGGCGCGGCATCGAGGGGAAGTGGCACCCACCGCGAATTGGCTGGGGCCTGCCCCCGATGGAATCCCACCCAGCGCCCTTGATCTCCTGCTGCAACCTTGTCTTCCTGTTCCACAGTTTCAACTATCAAGCATTCATTTGCCGGAAAGGGTTGGATAATCTGTAGATCAGCTAAGCCATCTATAGGAGAGGGGTTGACGTCGAAGCTGCAATCAAAAGGGCGTATTTTTGAAGTAAAACTTTATTAAGCGCGACTGCATGGTGGCTGAATGCTTTGGATGAGGTTTTGCAACGGAAAAGCTACTTCCCTTGTTTTGCACCATTCGTAGCGTGTCCACATTATCTTATCAAGATGACAGATTTCTTACATAAAATGGCACTTAAAAGGTTATGGCGTGTGCTCTTCTAGGTCTTAATACAAATGTGTCTGTATTTATACATCTTGGCCTTTACTAACAACAAATATAGGAAAAGCCAAAATAGAATAAAATGATTCTTCATGATAATGTAATGATGTCAGGATGAGCTATTAAAAATATTGTCAATATGCTTAAATAAAAGATTAAAACGGTTCTAATATTACAACCTGAACGTAGATGGATGTTAAAAAATGATATGTAAATGTGAAGTTTACTTTAGTTTCTCTTTTGTTTTTCATATCCGCTTTGGAACTTCATTTAACGAGTTAACATGATCCAAGATTATTATTAATCAAATATGTAAAATAGTTATGTACAAAGGTATATAGTGGTCTGCACCCTTGATTCATGTGTACAAATTCAAATTTAAAAAAATGAAGATATCAGTCCTTTTCTCTTCGCTGTTAAAATAACATTTTCTTTAAAAATTATTATCTCCTGTGATTTCGGGTATTTCAGAACGAAACAAAAACTAGAATGTAGATGAGAAGACTGTATACAGTTTTGGTCCTTACAGTATATTACCTAAGTAGCCAAGAAACTTGTTTGAACAATTCACGAAAATTAAATCAATTCTCATTTTCGAGAATTTTTTTACCCGCTTTCTTTACTTTTAATCTTATCTTATTGTTAGTTTTTGTTTTGACTCCATATCTGCAAAATTACCAGAATTAGAGAGATTTTCCCAACCCATGTTATTGTTGGTTTGGGTTTTGAGGCGTAAAACCCGAGGGTCATCAACGCCTTTATTTCGTTTGTTTATTTTATTTTAGTTCTATCTAAATTCAAAAAAATAAAATAAAATAAATTAATTAAATAAAAAAAAAGAAAAAGGTTAGTCCCACACGATTATTTTACTATATTTGTGTACAGAATCCCTATATTTTATTTTTATAGCAGCTGCTGGGTCTTAAGAAAGTTTAGCAACAATTTTATATTGTTTTTGTCATTGCTCAATAAGGTAGCTGTGTAAGGTCTTATTCCTAGTCTGTTTAAATATGATTGGTAAAAAGGGCATTTCTCCAATATGTGTCTGACAGTAAGAGGGTTGTTGCAGTGTTGGCACTTTGGAGGTGGATGTTTGGTGATCTGATGTATATGTATGAGGTTAGTGTGGCCTATCATCAACCTAGCTATGACAACTTCCTCTCTGCGGCTTGAGCGACTGGATGAACTCCATGGCTTTACTGTTCTTTTGATTGTGTTACGTTTGCTAGGAGGGCTTTCGTCCCTTATGAATTGCCATGCATCTGCTATTTCCTTTCGAAGTGGATGACACATATCCCGAGTTGTTAAGATGGCAACCTCTTGCTTGACCTAGAAGGGTGAGTGCTTGTTCCCAACCCATGTTTTCGGTCGCGAAGCAGACTTAAAATGGTTAAAAAACAAAAGTATTTGCCAGAGATTTTATATATATGTATGTATGTATGACTGCTTTACCCACGGCTATCTTCTCCGTCAAAACTCGGAGTCCAACCAGACTACCTCTATTCATTCATGGCTGGACTCGATTCTGTTCTACTAGGGGCTAGACTTAGACTGAGACCTATCGTAGTTAGACTCACCAATCCCTACTTCCCTGTTCTTCTCAAACATACTATCTTCTGGAAATGTACATTGAATAATGTACCCCCTGAGTACTATTGGATAATGTGACATCTACTACGGGCTGATACGGGAAGTGCCTTAGAAAAAGGGGGGAGGGAAGCGGTGGCGGTCCAGAAAATTTAGATGAAAGTAATAATTGACTTTTATGAGTATTTCTAATATCCCAAAGGCAGCGTCGAACCCTAAGAGGGTGCCACAATGCCTAATGGTTGGACATAAACTTGCGTGGCCTCGACCTGCGGTTTTCTGGAAACTGGGAGAGATAAGTCAGATATATCTACTACATTTGCTTTTGCCGACAAAGGCTTACTAATATTACCTCTAAATAAACTATTAAATTGTGAATTTTAACTACCCTCAGTATTCTCAATACTAATAGCGTATGATCCTCTAGATTTTGACAGAATTCAAAGAAAGTTTTAGTTTAAATAAACCGTAAGAACTTAATAAGATTACAGAAAGTATAGAATCTACCGTGAGTAGGAAGTATAGAAGCTCACTAGCTGGAGCCAATTGCACTAACAATCTTTAAATTTGAATATGACTTATTTTAATTATGATAAACGGCAGAAAAGTCCTTGAGGAAACGCCTTTGTAAATCGTAAATTAATGTACAACTAGTGATTATAGTATATTAATTTATTAGATATTCCACGCGATGTATTACCTGGGCACGCTATACGTCTCGGCCACTGTTCCGAAGGTACTGCAATATTTTCCGACTGCGCAAGGGTCAGTCGTGAAATACAAGGCTGTATTTTGAAATCGTGAATTATTGTACTAAACATGATTAAATGCCATAAAGATAAGATTGGAATAATGTGCATATTGTTAGCTTAGTTATGTTAGCAATATATCACAGTTTTTAGTCTGGAGATCTCTCAGGCAGCTAATTCTGAGTTTCCAAAACTATACTGATTCTGCACTTGTTAGCGTTTTTATTCCATACGGTAGTAATGAAGGTTTCTAAGAGAAAAAAAAAAGTTGAATTAAAAAGTATTTTCAAACATAATTACTCAACATTTTCGTTACCTTTTAACTGCATTTTTGGTCCTTAAAGATAACCCATTAATAGCTAATGAATCCATAAAAAAAAATATATATATATATATAAAAAATTACGAAACCATGTCAGGAAATGTTCGTTATTTTACTTTAGCAGTGAGGAAGGACCCCATTTCAAACCGGGCCCATTTTGAAGTCCTTGGTTTGCTGGCGAAGGAATTCTATTTCATGAGGTCAACTTCGCACTTTGGTATGAAAGTGAGCTTATTTACACGCTAAGAAACCAATTTGGCAAACTTCAGTTTAGGTCAGAATTTCAAAGATTTTCGATAAGATATTCTTTGAAATTATGTTTTATTATCAACTTGCTTCGCACGGATGCAATTTAAATGTGGTGTCATACATGTTTAAAAAACTTCAGTTTTACCAATTAATAGTTTAATACTTTGGGATTATGTGTTCATCTTAACGAAAAGTGCACTTAGCAAGAAAATATTATTTTTATTATATAACATCTATTAATTCTTATAACTAATCATCGGCAGAAATTAGAAACATAAATTAGTCAAAAAAACAAAATTTGGTTTTAGTTTATTTGTTCGTTATGTTTAACGGTTCCTAATTTGTTTCGTGGATTACAATTTCAAATTTCATAAGAACTTTTTCTTAGTAAAATTTAATGCATTAATGTTAATTTAGTTTACAGTGGAACTACTATTTTTGAAATTATTTAAAAGTAGAAATAATTTTAACCAGTATTAGATTATAACTACTCTTCCTTTATTTTAGCAACTTATGTACGATTTGGTAAATAATATTTTTTTCTAAAATCTAGGCTACTGTATGAATTATGTAACCTGTACGATCACCATGAATCATTATAACCTGCCTAATCCACAATATTACAAATAGCATTTGTGCATAGATTTTTGCACTTATAACATCTTTCTATTAAATTGCCCGACTTATTTTATTGCATGTTTCTAAAATCTTATGCTTTCCAACGGTATATTATGCGTCTATGTAACACGTATATTTCGGGAATATAGATAGATCATAGATATAGATATAGAAAGATATAGATCAACTATGTGGCACCAATCTAAGGTTATTCATAACCGTAATCCACAGTTAAGGGTATGAAAAAAAGGCATCAATCATATTACTATTGCTTTCCTCAGGTTAACCGGTACGGTCTGTTATAATTCCATTGTATTGTCATTAATCAACGAATTAAAGTATTCCTACAACAGAAAAAAATTGATGTTTAAGGCTTCACATAGACCAAAGTAAAACACGGAGGACCCGCATCAGACTTGAAGGCAAATAAGCGATTTGGACTATTATCCAGGTTCCTTGAAAAACGTTCTGAATTTGTAATTATGTAGCATATAACAGACTTATTGCCTATAAGCTCTGCTAAATCCGCAAACGTCCAAAATGTTTAAACATTTCTGTAAAAAAAACTTTAGCTCATAGAATGAAAATGAGGAAATGTCTAGAAAGCTCCTCAAAGAACGTATCTACACAATAAGAAGAAGAGAGCCGAGATGTAGATGGGAGAAGGGAGTTTTCTGCTGACGCTTGGAGGATTCTGATGGTGTACAGCTGGATGGTAACTGCACTGAACTGTGACGAAACTGAACTGTGGAGGCCTGGATCCAGCAATGGTTCCTAGTGATGAATTAATAATAATAAAATGATTTAGTACACCAGTCTTGACTATTTTATTGACTATACTACAGTATATAATAAAAATGTGTACATTATGATTCTGTTTCCACAAACTTAACGCCATCTTTAACTCAAACACAACCATCAGGCAATCGTCTCACCCATTTGACTTTAAAGTTGGTGGCCAAGAAATTTCTCAAGTTGAAATGGCACATTGGTCCGTATAAAACATTTTTCATTTTCATAAAGAATAATAACAATGTTATTACATAGAAAACTAAATTGGGCAAATTCAAGAAAATTTAATAGATAGGTAATTTTAAAAGTAATTTTCACATTGATAAATCTTTGAGTTACCTTTTTAAAATAACTTATTTACTTTCATGAAAATATTTCATCACGAATTTCACTTACATCTGTTGTTAAAATCAATTCATGAAGTTAAATAAAGTTAGATTTGAAAAAAGTTTAAACAATTACGTTTGATGGAAACATTTACTTTTGCATAAATAAAAGAATAACTTATTATCGACTACAATCATATAGTTCCACACGCTTTTCGTCACTCTCCATTACCTTGTACAACTTTGTACATCAGCTAACATTTTTTCTAAAATCTTTAGCTTTTTGATAAATTGAACATCTATATTATTGTATCATTCTATTATGAGAAAAAAAAAGTAACCTGAAAAATATGTCTGCTAATTTCTCCCACATTTGGTTATCAAATATTTTCAAATTACATGCTTACCCATGTTGTTTTGTTTTTTTTATTTATTTCAAAGCCCCTTGTAGTTTGGGTTAAAATTCTCCAATCTGTTGGTTTGTTGGCCATCTCTTCTACTGCACATGGTACATTTTAAGAGAGGGATGAGGAGGCGAGAAAATATGTCTTCTTCGTAGGTATGTCATTAATCTTCTTCCTGTGACGGGGTTCACCGGAGTTTTGATTCATTGATTAATCCTCAGTGAAGGCTGAGGCTCCCTACATATTGTTGTTAACTCTGTGGCCTGCCTGTTCGGGAAAGCGTCTGAAATAAAGAGTTTGTACAAAATTTTGGACTGTCAAAGAATTTAATCTGTCTCCTAGTGATGTAGTCAGTCACTGTTCGGAGTTCGAAGGTAGAGAGCAGTATGTCTGTTTTAGTCTTTTGTAGTTTCATATTTCTTACTATACGTCTCAGCACGTCGTTCTGAAACTGTTGGAGCTTCGTGGCAGGTCTTATATTAGCTAACATGGGTGCACCATGCAGCAGTGATGGCCTAATCACGCTTTTATAAATCATCAATTTGAGGCGGAGTGATAGGTTTGGAGATGTCAGAAGATGGTTCCGTCGGTATGTCTTGGACCTCACCATCTTTATTTTTTTATTGCAGTGACGAGTTAGTGTCAAGTGCCTATCGAGGGTGATGCCAAGATACAATATACTGTTCGCCGGTTTGCTAACTATGCCCGCTACCTTATAGGTTTTTGGAAGACGGCGCTTGTTTTTTGGAAGGAGGAAATAATACAGTCCGTCTTTTTGGGACTGTAATATTTAGTCCTTTCAGTCTCTTGGTGATTTCCAAACGGACCTCCTCCGCCTGCCGTAGAGCTGTCTCTGCAACTTATTGAGCTGCTATAGATAGCGATGTCGTCGGCATAAGCCGCAACAGTCGCTCGTTTATATCTTGCTCCAACAGTTTCAGCCGTTTACATAGAGATTGGAGATAGCACAGACCCTTGGGGAACTCCACAGGTGAGTGGTGAGTGCGATGTCTTCGGATACCGCTTCGCCAACTTGTACGTTGATGTACGCTTCTGTAGAAAAGACCGCAGGATGGTGTAAAGCTGTTCAGGAACTTCGTTATCTTGTAGTGTTTTGCATAGAAGACTATGTGACACGGAGTCGAACGCTTCCGTGCAGTCTATAGTGATCATGGCAGTCACATCGTTCTTTATAATAGCTTGGCACACTTCCGTCTGTAACTTCGCCAGATGGTGGTCCGGACATAGATCGGCCTGGAAATTATACCTTCCTGTGTCTTCTGTATTGTGAAACCTTCAAATCCAACCGTTTTTATTTGGCTCACTGCATCGATACTCTTCCTAGCCCCACTTATTACTATGGATGGTGGTTTCTTCACTTTCTCTTTACCGCCGCCATTGTTAACCTCATTAAGTATAGAGGTTAGTAGTACTTACGGAGAAATTCGTCTTTTCATTAAAAGTGCGGCACACCTTCTTCGGACGTTCCCATCCGTCGTCTTGGAGACTAGCTTCTGCTCTGAGTTGTTTTCCACCAGTCTTGCCTGACGATGTGGTTGGGTCGAGAATCATTTCATCGGCCATAGACGTGTCAGCTGTCGAGGATTGAGCCCACGGGATAGGTGTGGACCCCAACAGCTTTAAGGCGCTAAGCTTAACAAGCCTTATTAAAACTTATTGCTAAGCGATGAGTTTCGGTGGTTTATCCCCACACACAAAAATAGGTATTTTCACGAGTAGCAATTAATTAATAGCTATAAAACACCCATTGGTGGAGGTACGGAGTACCCCTGAGTCATGGTTGTCATACCTCTTAAACTATCAAAAGTGTTATGACTAAACTAATAACCATTTTTTTGTTCATACCCTCTGGTTTTATTTTTACACTAAATACAAATACAAATATGATATGTACATGTCACAAATATTTGCCCTTCTATTACCCGAAGGTATTCTAAGGAGGATTTCTATATGCGCTGCGTGCACTATTAACCTTTCAAGGGCTTCTATGCCTTCATTTATCAATTACAAAACCCATTTTGTTTAAACGCTAACAAGTTTAAAGATTAATTATTTCTAAGAAAACTAAAAAAAGGGAAAAGGAAGACATTTTATAATATCGGCATTTAACATCTGTCGGTCAATTTCAGTCAGAATGAAACCTACATGGTATTAAAGTCAGATCAGTTTTACAGCGGTATAGCGAGTTTAATTAAAATCATTTGAGAAAATCGTAAAAAGAAAATTTCCACTATCAAGAAACTTTCCCTTACTATATATTTCATATATAGGTAAGTGAATGAAAATATAAATTCCTCATACCTTTGTAAATACGTGTATTTCATTTTATGGTCCTCGACTTTCAAGTCAGTCATTGAGCAATTAAGCGGCACTATTTCCTTTTTAGGAATTATAAAATTCTTCTAAAATAATAGATTCCTATTATACAAATATATATGTATATGTGTGTCTGGAAATGCTACTCACGTGTACATTGCGAACAATTATGTCTCCCATTTTTAGTGTTGTGGATATCTGAAAAACGTTATAATGGTCTTAAAATTTAATGGACACCAAGAAAACTGGTTCCATACACGCCATAATTGCCTCAGCTAGTCTATTACCGTATACGGAGCTAACAAAAAGAAATTCTTATTCTTGATTGTATAGGAACTCAACTTAAATTACTCTATGCGCTGGCTGAAGTGCCTTGCCCTTTTACAATAACTTCCCTCTCAGCTAGCCTTCCAGATCAGTCTAAATAATGCAGCCCTTTTAATATTTTTCGGCAAAGTCTTGGATTTGTTAATGGTCGCAATTAAGGTATAATTTTCTCGTACGGCAATTAAGTAATAAATATGTAAGCCTGTGTAAATAATCCGCATGAATGTTTTTTTTGGTAATATTTACTAGTTACTACCAAAGTTTGAGACCAGCTATGGTTTACATCAATAAATCATGAATAACCTCTATGAAAACCTAAATATAGGTATCTTTTCATTATTTGTATTTTTAAACAAATTTGCTGATTTGGTGTAAGAAAGGTTTGTGACGATCGCAAATAACAAGATATAATTGTATTATATATAATTATTACTGAGAGTTCTGACGTCATAAAATCTTTTAGCACAAACAATGTGATTTTCGTGCCTGGAGCTTTAGTAAGCCCCTAAGGGAAATTGAGGAAATCGATTTTATTCTTAGTTTGATTTATTGATTCCTCGACTACCAAACTAATAATTTGTTTAATACTACAATGAGATTTATTCTTACAATTTTGTTTCTCGTTATGACTAGAATCTTTAAGGATTTAGAACTCCTAGGTTATTATATATTTTGAACCTGTCAGGTAGAGGGTAATGATGCCGGTAGCAATGTGCCTGCAAAATGGCTTTCAGAAGGAATGGGATTCCTGGAGCACTGATTCAATTATTGATGACTGAAATTCGTTGACCGTTGAGAGTCAAGGAAGAAATCAGCCCTAGTGGCGGTCAGTAAAATGAAACAATCAAATAGTTTTAAGTATTTATAGTCTGCCAATAAATTAGTAATATATTTGTTTGTGGAACTAATAATAATGGTTATTGTCGACATTTCTGCAGACAATAAATAGATAAAACTATTTAGTTGTTTCTTTTTAATGACTGTCCTCAGAAAAAATATTCCCGTGATTCAATGATTGTGATTATTATAAAATTTAGTGGCTAAATAGAAGATTTCCTGGTGTTTTTTTTAATAGCCATGAGTCTTCATAATAAAAATAAAAATCATTCACTTAAATTTTTTTTTAGTGGACTTTGGAGGGGAGGGGAGAGATCTATGAATGTGATCCGATCAAAGATAAAAATGCTTGGGCAGATTTTTACTTTCACTTACTATATATAGTAAGGGAAAGTATTGCAATCGTAAAAATTTTCGAATTCCAGTTTTCAACGGAAATTTTAGGGTTCGCTGAGTCCAAATAACCAAGTCCCGCAAAAAGGTCTGTGTGTGGTAACTCCCGGGCGGAAACGGTAAGTCCTATATACGCCCGAAATGTTACAAAACCTTTTTCATCAAAATGAGCTAACCAGGAGAGCCATTTATACTATGAATTTTGCACCTTTTTTCGATTTTCTCGAAAATGGTTCCGACGATTTTTATTTAGGTTTCATTCGGATTAAAATAGTCTGTCAGGGCTTAAATGCCCATATTTTAAATTTTCTTTCTCTAACCTTTAATTTTGTTGATTCTATAAAAATAATATATTATCTTGTTACCACTGATGAAAAACAGATAAATATATAAATTGAATGAATTCGATACCCAACTAAAGGAAAAAACTGAAAAAATGTATTTTTAAAGACATTTTTTGTTTTTTAACACAAGAACAGTAATATACATGTGTGATATACCGTTGAAAAGCTAAAGATTTTAGAAAAAAATATTATCTTATACTCAAGCTTTTAAAAGTTAATAGAGAGTGATGAAAAGAAGATAAAACTAACTAATTATTTAAGATAACAATATAATAGATTTTTTAATAAAACACTTGTTTCTGTATAAATTCCATTTAATTAGTTCTTTAATAGTTTCACGTATTTTTATCTCTAACTGTATTTGAAAATTCCTTCATTGATTTTAAAAATGGAGGTAAGTGAAAGTCGTGTGTTGCCCTCACCAGATTTTTAAATATATTACACTCTGATAAGCCAGTGTTACATTAAACATCATATAATATTGATAATTTAAACTCGTAATTTCTATAATTCATCATACTAAGAGCTGTATACTTCCTCCTCCGCTTTTTAATTCAGTGTAAACATGAAGCGGAAGAGGAATTCACGAGGAGAATTACTCTCCAATCTATCTTAAAATCGTAAAGATACGTTATGTTCTGGTTATCCTTAGTATTGGGTTCCGGCCTCTCCGCTACTGATATATTGTCTATTGCATTAGCATAGCAAACTGCATCCATGCAGCCATGATCCCCTTATCAAGGGCAATAGAACAGTGCAACCTGGAGTTTGTGCCGAAGCCTTGAGAATAAAAGCTTCACCAAGGTTTGGTGATGGTCATGTTCAGCTAGTGTATCTTAGAAAGGATGAAATTGTGCTATATCGATTAAGCATTAAAAGACAAAACATCTGTGTTTCCTTTATGGTGAAACGTGTAATACAAGTGTTACGGAAAGACTTTCCAGATGAAAACAAGCAAAATAGTCACTGGTAAAATCATCTTCAATAAAAGGTGAAACTTTAAAAAGTTTAATTAAATAAAACAATATTTTGATGAATGAAGAAGGTGTAAAAATAAAGCTAGGTGTTTACCAAAGTGATGGTATATTTAGTCCTGGAGATGTAGCGTGGCTTCTGGCTAGGAGACTAGTCTAGCGGATCTTCAACCCATCTTCCATTTTTTAATTTCATTTTATAATTTTCATAAGATTTTATTTTATCCTGAATGAACTTATTTGCCAATCCAATGTAAAAAAAGCATGATATACGAGTCTTAGTTAAAAAAAAAGTATAAGTACACACTCACAAATATTACACACAAACATTTACAAATACATATAAAAACCTGTACCACACTAACCTCTGAAGGGTCTTGGGCTTAGTACTTGAAGAGATTAGTGTTGTTTCAACACCAATAATCGTTCGATGAGGTAATAAGACCGAGATCACTATCAGCCCCCAGGGTTTAATCACTATTTTAGGTTACCCACTTAATAGAGGCGGGGTGTGCCTTATGAGGGTCTTATACCCAGGGTCGTCCCTTGGCTGAAATAGCAGAATAAATAATATCCTACTACTACCAGGATTCGAACCCGGGATCTGGAGAACAGTAGACTAGTGCTCTATGCACTAGGCCACCCCATCCGTTCACACAGTTTTCTTAATACAAAAAAAACTCATTTAAGATTTACGATCTTTCATCTATCTTTCATTTAACAAAATAAGTAAATTTTATTTCATAGCTTATTTTTAACTTTGCTGATTGCAATTTCAAAGGTTTAAAACATTTTAATATTTTGATGGCAAAAAAAATCATTTTTATTATTTAACAAATTTTCACAAACGTTCTACTTTGATTCTGAATATAAATTGTATAACTTACTTTAAGCAGATCACAAATCGTATCACCGTTGCGTCTATTCTGTCCTGGATCAATAATCAGTTTGACTGAATGTTATTGAACGTCGTATGGTAACTCATGCACAAACCTACGGAGTCAACTACAGTCTGAGATTTATTACATAACAGTAACATGTGCAGCATTGCGAAATAAATAAATAAATCTGGATTGTATCGTATTCTCACCTGTTTCAAGTTGACCACTTCATGCAGTGTTGCACAAGTTCCTCCAAATGTCAGAAGTAGTACCTGCGTGTTGACCTCAAGTACAAGCGGTATTTTTACAAATGAAACCCCAAACCATTCGTCTCACCTGACTCAACTTAAGTAGGAGGCCTTTCTAGACTTTACAGAAGATATATATGAATAATATAGAAAATACTTTCTTTTATTTCCTCTAATTAAATAATATGTTTATTAACAAAAATATGCATACAAAAACATAGTATACACATAAAAACAAGTAATAAATAACGACGGGCTGGGCTTGTTTACACTTACATAAAAGTAAAAATAATCATAATTTAAATTAATCTGCTAAAGTACAGTACAAGAGGGAAACCAATAAAAAAATAAAAAAACCTCTAAAAAAAAACTAAAAATAAGACAAATAATTAAATAAGGAAAAATAATAAGAAATGTAAACACAGATAATGTAAATAACAATATGTTTTAGCCTTATATATTTGTAAGTTTTATAAGTTAAATCGGCTTTAAAATAATTAACAATTTCCCTTATATGGTCATGATTACTATTTGTACATGAACTAAAAAAATCTATTGTTAATAAAAATAAAAGTTGAAATGATAGGCACATTTAAAAAATAATGTAATAGGCTGATTATCGTCCATCTAGGATAATATCTATTTTGCAAAAATGTGTTATTTTCTTTTGTTGTTTTTTTTTTTGTAATTTTTCGCGCATATGTTAAACCATACACGACAAGCTTAACATATTATAGACCTCATATAAAGATAATTTACTAACTTTGTATTAATTATATTATGCCTAGAATACTTGGATAATTTTTGCATGACCTCTAAAGCTTTATTAACATGGTTTGTGAATGTCAATCTAGAATCAAGAAGTACCCCTAAGTAGTTAACATATTTACACCACGTTATAGGGTTTCCTTCTATTGTTACATATCTGTCAATTGAAGGCCTGCATTTGGTAATAAGTATGACTTCAGTTTTATGATGATTAGGTTTAATCCTCCATTTATCAAAATACTAAAACTATTTAGAAATATTAACGGAAAGGTGGTTTCCTATACTATTCCTTTACTTTGTTCAAAATAGACACGTTTTGATGTAAAATGTCTTGTACACAAACTAAAACCATTTTGGTAAACCTCAGGATTACCAATTTTTTTATTTTACGGAACGTATATTACTTGAGGTTATTGACTAATAATATTTTATAAAAATCATTATTCATAAACTTCAATTACTAAAATATTCATTATAGTTTAGGATAAATGAGCATTATTTTAGCTTAGATTAACATAAGCAATCGATTTTGGAATACATAATTTCTACAGATGAGGAAAAAATAAATAGAATCCTAACTTTATTAACAAGACAGTGTTAGAAAACATATAATGTTAGAAAAGAATATTCTAATTTCTGAAGGAATTAGTTTTACTTTTTGAATATTGGATTTTCTATTTAATTATATTTTTAGTTAACACTACTTTATAGATTTCTTAATATTTTACGAAATAAACAATCATATAAAATACAACCCTTGCATTCCATGTATTTATTTTGTAGGCTAGGTCTGTAACTGAAGGTCTAATTTCAAGGTATGTTGAAGGTAAACTTTCAATTAGAAGTTGCACTTTTTCTAATCTATTAAGTTCATGGGCTACATTATAAGCTGAGCAAAATGGTATCCCTAAGATTTAAAAAGATAAAACATATTTTAAAAATTAGTATTAAATTTGTTTAAGAACTACAGAAGTCTTCTTAAAGAGAGATATTTGTTTATTTTGTAGATTTTTTGTTTTTTTTTTAAATGGAATTGTTCTTCATTATTTAAGGTAATATCGTCTTCAACAAATGATTTCTTTCTTTCTTTAAAATTGTAATCAGATTAATATTTATAAGTATTCCATTTAATTTGAATACCTAAATTATTTGTTGTCTTATATATTATATATATATATATATATATATATATATATATATATATATATATATATTATATATATATGTTTGATCAGTTCTCGACTGTTGATGATTTAAGTTTCTGTTTTCTCAGGTTTCAGTCAATGAATAAACAATTTTATCTATGCGACGTTTCAAGAATTTATTGTTCTCATAACCATGCCTTAACAATGGAAAAACAAAAATAACAGAACATTAATATTATCATACAATAATTAATAGATGATGTTATTGTTAGAGATATAGAAAAGAATACATTGAACAATGAATACTCATACAGTAGGTACATAGATATTTTAATTAGAATTTACATTATAGATATTATTATAAAATTACTTACAATTTTGCACAAAATAGTGTCTTAATTAGACATGTGTAGTCCACAAACTTAAAAGACACTGAAAATTAAAAAGAATATTAAGTATGGAAGATTTTCCAGTATTAATGACGCAGGAGTCTGGAGTATTCTCCTATTGTTGAGTTGTTTTCATTTTATTTTGTATTATTATTAAGACGTTTATTTTATTTTTTTTTTAAATTTTAATATGTGTTTATCAAATTTGAGTAACATGCATTAAGGTTTTGGACATCCGATTTTTTTTTATAAATGACTTGCATGGTAAATTTACTAAAATCTTGTGCTTTCCAACGGTATATTGCTTAAATTCCAATATAAGCAATCATGGAATTATATTATATTCCAACGTCTATACTGCTACTCTTATTTCAGAAAAGATTTTTTGATGCCTTGATACAGAAAATTCTATAAAAAAAACAACATTGAAGTGTTTACTTACAAGCCAACTTAATCAGAAAAGAATGCCCTAAATGACAATAAAAATCGTATCAGAATTCCGTCCAGTAGTTTAGAAGAAGTTCGCGGATAGCAAGAGTCAAGTTTTTTAAAATCATTTTACTATATATCAATCAATTCGTGATTGAATTACTATTTTTTTTATTAAATTACTCATAAATCATTTTCATAGCGATGTAATCGTATAAATTAACATCTATTGGCGTCTCCATAAAAAGGTATGGCATTTTTTTACCATTGGACATGAAGCTATTTGATCACTTGTCTTATCTTATCACTTGGCTTATCTTAAAGAAAAGTGGAGGTTGAAAGAAGTTATGTGGTGTCTGACTACCGTGTCCAACATTTTTTTTATAATACATAAACATTTCTCATTAACTTAATGGGAGTTAAATTTCCAACCAATGTCCCTCAGAAAGTACTGTTTTCGAAAGAGGATAGAGGGGTAGATGTAATTAGAGATCCGCCCAGCATCATTGTGGAGAGCCATTGGCTACTAGTTCGAACGAGAAGGCGTTTCTGAAAAAAAAGAATGGTCGAGTGCGTTGCGTAATGGCTGATGTTACCCTGACCACTAAGGTTAAGAATAAACTAATCCTACATTTCTTCATTAAGTTATACAAAAAATCTTTGTTTCCTTGTCCGAATCCAAGATGGTGTAAGATGGAAGGGGTGGTTATGTGATTGAATCCTCACAATCACCTGGCGAAAATCCATTGGTTGAGAAAATAAAGGATGAGGGTGTTTACGCAATGGTAGAATGTCCTTATTTGAAGAAAGATAGATGATGTTTTCTTTTTTTTTTACCTCAATTGTTATGCTGCTCATGGTGTATCATTAAAGGTTTAATGGATACAGAAATTCATCTTCTATATCAGTTATTCATGGATGTTATGGAGGATGTAAATCTAAGATGAGGCCCATCCTGCCTTCTGATTAGCTGAACTTCTAAAGTAGTGGGGGTAGAAAATAAAGCGTATAGGGAGTTACGCAATGGCTGACAATTCAGTGCGTGTGAGGCGACATTTTGTTATCCAGAAACTGCTTAACGCTCCATTCAATGTTATTTTGTTTTCGCATCACATTGTTTCTGTAAATAACTTAATTAAAAAATTTCTCTCCTTGTTTGCTATGGTTTCTCATTTTTTTTTTTTTTTTCATATCTTATAGGAAGAAAAAACAGTTTTCTATTTATACTGATTCTGGCATATGAGTTATATTAAATAATATGGGGAAAATACAGTTTTTTTTAACACGCCTTAAGAATATATAGTCATTCGACTTTCAAAGGTTACTTTACGTAGCCAATGAATCACTTTTAGCTTGAAGATAAAATTTTTGATATTTTCTATTATATTTGCTTGTCTTCGTAGACTATTGATAAGAATCGCTCGTATTAGCAATGTCCTTGGTTTTGACTGTTTTATTTCTTTTATAAATTTGTAACCGAAACATTCAAGTGGTCCGTGACAATTTTACATTCCAAAATATGTTTATGTAACCATTTTCTACAAGGATGTCTGGTGGCATAGTGATAAAAAAACCTCATCATCGCACAGTAACCTCAATTCTTCAGACATTTTGGTTACATAATTGTCAAATAAACTTATGAGTTTAGATATTATATAGGCACAATATTCCTCTCTCTATATATATTATATATCTATACTTTCTGTTGCAATGTGTTTATTTATTTTGTCATGAGTCGAAAACCATACATATCATAGAAGATTTCAGACAATGTCATATACATAACATATCTTGTATTATACTTTATCTCAAATGACTAGGTAAGAATTGAAAAGAAGCAGAATTGTTATTTTAATGTATTTGGTGAACTATCCTTATGGCAACACTTCTCAAAGATTCTTCTCTACTTGATTTCCTGCTAATGAACATCAAGTTTGTATTGTTGTCCTTTCTTGTAATAGTTTTGCGGTAGTGCTTCTCGTGGCATCAGTCTATATTTGTCATCATAGGTTAGCATTTGCTCCAACCAATTTTTTCAGTGCTCTTGACTATTCGAGCTGATCAGGATGAGGAATCTACATTTTTATTTCTTCTAATGCCACAATGGGTTGGTACACAGACGAAGGTAATTGATTTCCAGAACACCAAGATTGAGAAAAGTCCGTCAGCCTAAGAATATTTATTTTGGTTGATCATTGACCATCGAACCCCAGACAACCAGTCTATTTTGCTAGGGGTAGCTCTTTTCATGAGATAAGGTCTGTCAGGACCTCAACTTAAATCCAAAAGACGATTTAACATAACTCAGTATTTTAACGTATTGCCCTGAGCCATTAAGTACGATTAATTAAAGTTAAGCCTCGATACAAGTATGGACAAAAATATTTACGCTGATGAAAAAATGCTACATAATTTTATGCCAAAGATGGTTGGAGATTGAAATAGAGATCGGAGAACTCTAAATTGACATTTTAAACTATGCCCAAACTAGAAGGTCTCGATGCATCTTCTTTTCAGACGCCTCGGAGGATTGCCAGGAATGGAAGAGGAACCAAGGATTGAAACTAGTAGGTTAAAGTGGGAGTGGAGTTCGTCATGGAAGGACAGATAACACGTACGTGTCAAATCAGCAACATATGGTACATTAAGGTCTTTATGGATGAGTTTGTTGGTCACAAAGTAAGGAACATTGAGAATTTTTCGAAGGATTTTGGAATGTAAGAGAGCTGAAAAAGAGGAGGATATCGTTTGCGAACAACGTTTGACTAATTATATTAGGTTTTTTTTTTTCAAAAGCAGTTTATATGCATATTTATTTAAAAAGTTTATATTTATTTAAGTAAAAACAATGTCTTATTACACCTTTTGTTCTTGAATAATTAAATATTTGTTGTTTACAAGGAATTATTTTCAATCAGCAGTAATTTACCAGAATTCAATATCAACATATTACTTTAATAAAACGGACTTATTAAAGAGTTTTCAGAAATCCAGTTTAGTGTTTAATTATATTAACTCATGATAGTCATATTTTGCCATCGATGGAGCGGTACATGTCATAAACTGGGACTTAAGAGTTGGAAATAGACATTTTTTTTTTTTTTTTTTTGATGGCTTTAATAGATCTTGGAGATCTCAAACCAACCCTTTATGTTTCCTCCACTTCTTTCTATCACGGCAGATATCCATTCTGTTTATTAGCTGGTGTTCAGCCGAGTCCATATCTCTTCTGACAATATTTCGACCTTCCTCTTGGTCTGTTTCCTACTACCAATAGTTAAAAAAAGAGGACTGATTGGGTTGCTTCTTATACTTGTAAGTCTTTTTCGGATTGTCTTAAATGTGGAAAAACCGACTTTACATTGGAAAAAATGTAATTATACTTTGGTATTAAGAGTTTAAACAAATTCTTAGGATCTTTTTCTCAGAAAATATAAGATAATTAAATTAAAATTGTTCTTAATTCTGGGATCGTCCTCTCTGATCAAATACAAATGAACAAAAAATTGCTCATGGTCTAACTACATTTCGATGTAATGTATGAAAAATTGTATATTCATTTTCAGACACATATTTATCTCGCGCATTACAATCGTACGGAAAATTGAAATTCAAAAAGGTAATGAACAAGTTGATGTTTGAATAAAGACAAAGGGTTGGATTTTAAAAATATAGACAGGTAGCAAATATTAAATAGATGAAGAACAACCAAGAAATAATTTGTGAAAAGACGCAGTTCTATATTACGGAGTATAATTATGGATTATTTGGTTCTGGCGTCCAATGAATAGATGTCAGAACGAATGTTGAGGAGTTCAGTTACATAGAAATGTTTTCTCCTTTTTAAGGTTTGGAAGAGCAAGAAAATATTTTATTGTGAGGATCAAGCCACCTTAACTCTTTATAATAGCCAGGAATATGGTCACATCTGCGGAGTAGAAAGATAAATCTCATGAAACAATGTATAAGAGGTTTTAATTTTATTCACAATACATCCTCCCATACACCAGGCAAAGGGTGGAAATATTATGAAGTAATAGTACATTGAGTTTGGTGATTTTAGTGGAAAGGCTGACGTGATATCTTAAATATGGAATTTCGTTTGAAACGACTTTTAGTTTTGCCCTTTTTTATTTGGACTTGGTTATTTGGACTTAGGAAACTCTTAAACCTTTACTATCATTGGACTTACAGATCTTTTTTTTTTTTTTTTTTTTTTTTTTTTTTTTTTTTTTATTTTATTCGTATATATTACAATTTGTCATAATAGACAATAATAATAGTGCTACAGGATCTCATTCATACAATATTTACAATATAAACAAAAGGAAAGTCAAATTACATAAAATAAAATCAAAATAAATAAACGTATACAATAACAAAATTGACAGACAAAATAAATACAAATAAATGAAGTTAACAAATAAATAAACAAAACATGTCACATTCATACCTATGTACAATATTTACAATCAGCTCGGGAACCCCAGACGGGGCTTGTCCCCCCACTTGTGGAAGGACAAGCAGAGTCAAAAGGATCCCAGCGCCTCCCTCTCAGCCGCATCACTGGTGAAAGCCAGCGGAAGCTAAGTGAGGGTGCCACAGCCACAATCACACCGCACATGAGAGGAGAATCTGACCAGTGTCAGAACTCCAGAATAGATGTTTACAATACGTCTCTAGGCTACTGCCGTTTCAACCTTCTAGGAGGGTTGTATGGATGAGTGGAGGCTGGATAGGGATTGTGCTAGAGGATTAGGATGATGAATGAGGTTCTGGTGGAATTTGGAAAATTTAGATGGAATCAGGTCTGAAATAAATGGAACATTAAGGTCGTGGTGTAAGGTATAGTTGGAGACATAATAAGGGGCATTTACTATTGTTCGGAGGACTTTGGATTGAAAGGATTGAATGCGTTTGATGTTAGAACGTTTGGCTGTCCCCCATAGTTCAAGTCCGTAGGTCCACATTGGTTTCAGTATTGTCTTGTAAAGTAATAATTTGTTGTCAACTGTAAGCTTAGATTTTCTGTTTAGTAGTCTGTATAACTGTCCGAATCGTCTGTTGAGTTCTTTTCGTTTAAGTCTTGTATGTGGGTTCCAGGTCAATCTTTTGTCTAGTAGTAAGCCAAGATACCGGACTGTGTCTGAGGAAGGAAGCGGTATGGAATTGAAATGAACCATTGGACAGGATTTGCGTCGAAGGGTGAAGGTGACGTGGGTGCATTTGCTTTCATTAACCTTAATACGCCAAGCATTACACCAGTCCTCGATAAGACAAAGGTGTCTTTGCAGGATTAAGGATGCTATTTCAGGATCGGAATTGGATGATAGGATGGCGGTGTCATCTGCAAATGTTGCCAGAAAGGTGTCAGGATGAATAGGAATATCGGCAGTGTAAAGGATGTAGAGGACGGGTCCCAAGACGCTGCCTTGAGGAAACACCGGCCTCAATGGGATAAAACTTAGAAAATTCTACACCACAGCGAACTCGGAAGGAGCGGTTTGAGAGATAGGATCGTAGAATGAGGTATAGAGACTGGGGTAAATGCGTTTTAAGCTTGAAGAGTAATCCGGTGTGCCATACCCGGTCAAAAGCTTGCGCTATGTCCAGAAACGCACCAGAACAATACTCTTTGCATTCAAGGGCTGAGGAAATATGGTCTACAACTCGGAGTCCTTGTTGAACAGTAGAATGATGAGCACGGAAACCAAACTGATGGGAAGGAAGATTTTGTGATTCTAATATAGGCAGGATTCGTTTTAGAAGGAGTTTTTCAAAGACTTTTGAGAGGATGGGGAGTAGACTAATAGGTCTGTAGGATGAAGTGTTACTGGAAGGTTTACCTGGTTTTAGGAATAGAATGATTGTGGAATGTTTCCATAAGAGAGGAAAATAGGTGGTGCGAAGGATGCAGTTGTAGATGTATGTAAGAAAAATAATGGCTTTCTGGGGAAGTTGTCGCAGGATCTGGGGGGTAAGGAGATCGTGTCCAGGAGATTTACGAAGGGTCAGTTTTTGAAGAAGATATTTCACCTCAGATGGATTAATAGCTTTAGGAGGTAGGGAAAGAGGTATTGGTGAGAAAAGGAATTCTTCAACTGTTGTGGTATGATTTCTGTTGGATTCCGGGTGAGGAGTGAATACTTTGGAGAGGTGTGTGGCGAATTCCTCGGCTTTATCTTCATCAGACGCAGCCCAGGAGTCATCACCACGCCGGAGAGGATGGGAAACTTTGTGGTATTTTAGATCTTTTTGGTCACATTCCACAGGGAATTATCTCGAGCTGATAGAGATGAGAGGTAGGAATTAAAGGACTTAGAACGGAAGGTCGCCAACTCCGCTTTAATTGCCTACAATAAAAGTTATAGGAGCGGCGATCTGTTGGTTGTCGGGTTCTTTGCCATAATGATCTGGCTCGGCGTTTTGCATGGATGAGGTCAGCTAGGTGTTGAGGTAAATGGTTTTGCTGAGATTCTATTGGAGTGCTTAGGAGAGGAGGCAGTCCAGACAGCTTGCTGAATGGCGGTAGTAAAGGAGTAAACGGAATCATCAAGGTCATCCGGTGTTTTGAGGGTCACACTGAGGTCAATATTATCGGTAAGGATTTGGCGGAAGAGGTTCCAGTTGACAGGGCCTCGGATAAATGAAGGTGGAATGGGTTTCGGAATAGGAGTTAGGGATACTTTAAGGATCAGTGGATTATGGTCAGAGGATAGTTCATCAAGGCGAGTTACGGAATAGTTGAGGGAGCCTAATCCGCTGTGAATGAAGAAGTCAAGGATGTCAGGATTACGGTTGGGATCGGTTGGCCAGTAGGTAGGGGAATCAGGAGTCAGGAGATTGAAATGACGGGAGTTGAGTGCAGACGGCAAATTTCGTCCACGAGAATTCGTGGTTCTCGAACCCCACTGTTGATGCTTGGCATTTAAGTCTGCACCCAGAATGAAATGATTTCCTAAGGAATTTAGAAAGGATACAAATTCGGTGTTGGAAATGGAATGTTTGGGAGGGCAATATGCTGATGTAAGGGTTACCGGAAAGGAAAAAGTTTTGATTACTATGGCTGTGGTTTGTAGGAAATCATAGGTAGGAAGTGGGAGCAAGTGATGAGAGAGGGACTGGTGCACAATGACAGCAGTACCGGCATGGGCTTTGCCGTCTGGGTGATCCGTACGGTATGTTACGTATTGAGGTATTTTAAAGTACTGTTTAGTGGTTAGTCTAGTTTCAGTAATAAGTGCTACGTCAACGGTTTTGTCTTGCAATAAAGCTGTAAGTTCGTCAGTATGATTTCTAACACCATTCGCATTCCATAGGAGAATGGATAAGGAGTTAGGTGAAGTCATTTAAGGATTTTTTAAGGAAGGGATTAAGTTTGATACAAGATTAGTAAGTAGTGATATTAGCGGCATAACGAGGGATTTGATTTCAGTGATGAAGGATGTCATCAAACTTGTAAGGTCTGAGACATTTGATGGAGGAGGAATATGAGAAATTTGATGCGGATGAGGTTTTTGAGGGTTGGGTAAATTTTGAGGAATAGTTGGTTGTGGAACGGTTTGAGGATTTTGAAGTGTGCGTTGTTCCGGCAGGGCCTCGGCCTCTTTGTTCTGGTTCCCACCTCCAAGTAGATGGGCAAATGTTACAATGGAATCAATTGTTTTTGAAGGTTGTCTTCTGCTTCTGATCGGTACAGCTGTTTCATCCAGATTCTGAGGTTTTTGGTATCTGCTTTTGAGGTTATTGTAGACTTGACATCCCTTGTAGCTAGCCGGGTGGTCCTTGAGGCACAGAGCACAAACAGCGGGTGTTGATCTTGGTCTTGTACATTCTTCTGACTTATGTTGTTCACCGCATTTCACACAGCGTGGTATGTGGTGACAATAACTTCTAGTATGACCATATGCCTGACAATTATGGCACTGAACTATTTCTTTCTTAGTGTAAGGTTTCTCAACTCTTACACAACCTATTGAGGTCATAAATTTTTTCAACTCCTGCTGATGGTTCCAAGTCCACAAAGAATAGAGGCAGAGGAATTTTATCTTTTAGGACGTTGGTGACTTGTCGCACTTTATAGCCTATCTCCGTCAGTTCTTCTTGGATAGCTGCTGCTGGTGTCGAAGGGTGTAGGTTTCTAATTACAACCCTTAAAGCTCTCTCCTGGCGTAACTGATATGTATGAAAATCAGCTTTGGTCTCCGTCAGATATTTTACTATTTTTCTGTAGGTTTCGGCGGTAGTCGGGGATATTTTAGTATCACTGGTTCTACTTATACAATAATAACTGTTAGGATCGGTTAATTTGTTTAGATGCGCACACAGAAGTTGAAAGTTTTTAATATTTTTAACAAATATTGGTGGAGGTTGTGGTTCTTTTGGTATAGGAGAAGATTCCATTGTTTCTTTTTCAATTTGAAGGATCTGAAATGGGTTCGGTGTAAAAAACGGCGATTCTTCAGTTAATCCTTGTGATGATGTGCTAGGCTGTGGTTCAGATCCTAAAGAGGTAGCTGAAGCAGTCGCTGGTGGAATCATTTTTTTATTATTATCACGGCGAGGTCTCTGTTTTGTGGGAGACGAGTTTGAACCTGCAGATCTAGATCTTTTACTTGTAACTTTCGAGGACATCACTTGATGAAAATATCGCATTGATTAAAAAAAATAAATAGGAATGAATATATAATGGAATAAGAATAAGAAGGAAAAAAAAATAAATAAAAGAAAGATAAGGAAAAGAAAAGCAAGCCCGAGCTTGCCGAGCTAGCGGCAATCAGCTGATCAGTGACCCTCCTTTCACTTGTTCGTGATTGTACAAAGTAAATTATAACTTTGCTTACCGAAATTTCTCCAATATTCACTGCTGTAGTATTCCTGAGGTCTAGTGATGTTTTCCAGACTGAACTCAAGCGAATTCCTACTGAAAAAAGCAAAAATCTGAGAGACGAAGTAACGTATGACTGTTATCATCGAGCGCATCAGCTGATTTCGGACTTACAGATCAAACAATTTTTACGATCACAATAACTTTTCTGGCTTTAAGTTTCTTATATTGCCAAGTATTGGGTTGTCTGAAAAGTTCGTAGACATTTTTAAAATAAAATTTACGTTTTATTTTTTCAACTAAAAATGAATAAAAATGCTAATGTTTATTTATATGCCTTTCATCCTCATGGAATTGACAACTTTCGCACACTGGATTCGTCTTTATTAAGCCCCAGTAGTTTAGTTTATTGCAAACCAACATGAGTGACGATTTAGTTCATATTCGGCATATTATGCTGTTCTTTTAAAAATAGGAAAAACGCAGCCCAAAATGCAAGATGATCCGTGCCGTTTATGGCAGCGATTACTGTCCGTGAGATAGCTGCAGAGCTAAGAGCCTGAAAATCGACCGTTACTGATCATCTAAAGAAGTGTCTGGATAGGAATGTCGTTACGACGTTTGGGTTCCCCATGAGCTCAGTGAAAGGAATCATATTGAAAGGATTTCATGTTGTGATTTGCTGCTGAAAAAAAAAAAAAAAAATGTGGAGGATCCCTTTTTGAAATGAGTTGTTACTGGGGACAAAAAATGGATTCTCTAATAAACAGCAGCCGAAAAAAATCTTTGGAGTTGCATTGAACGACGCCACAATACCAAAGGCCGGCTTGCATCCAAGAAAGATGATGCTCACTATTCGGGATTGGAAGAGACTCATACATTTTGAGCTCCTTCCACAAAACCAAACTATAAATACGGACTTTTACTACGTCCAGTTAGATCAATTGAAGACAGCAATTGAAGAGAAACAGCCATATTTAGCAGATCGGAAAGGAGTGCTATTCCACCAAGACAACGCTAGGCCCCATGTGTCTTTAAGGACTCGGCAAAAGTTATTAAGCTTAGATGGGAGGTTTCACCTCACCTCCCGTACTGTTCTGACATTGCTCCTTCGGATTTCCTTCTTATCCGTTCTCTTGAAACTTTTCTACAAGGGAAATCCTACTCTTCAGAAGATGGCATCAAAACGGACCTTTTATTGTTCTTCAGGAGTAAAGACAATGATTATTGAAAAAATGGATAATGGACCTTCCATGCCGTTGGTAAAGGGTAATCGCTAACAGTGGTAACTATTTCGTAGATTAAATAAATAAATTTTAAGCTGTTCACCAATTTTAATTTTTGTTCAAATTTCTTTACAAATTTTCCGGACAACCCAATAGAGGCGATAATGCTCTCATCTTTAATAATTAATTGAGCAGCTAATGATCCGCTTGGTCTGATGTGTCCTTATAAAATAGACCAATAAATAAAGCCTAGGCTTGTCACGCCCAACACCTCAACCTCCTTGCCTAATGAATTAATATGGTCATGTATTTACTTTCTAGGCAATGCTTGATCTCTCCTGTCATTAAAAATGGGAATCGATAATAAATTTTCATGACAGGTTTGGTTTTCTTTCAATCTCATTAACCTCGACCTACAGTAAGATTTATGAACTAAATCAAAGTAAGATTATGGTATTTAGAAAAATAAAATGGATCACCCACCACGTCTGTCATCAATTTGAAATAATCTTTATGTCCTTGCTAAAAATTGTTTGTCGGTAACCAGTTCATTATGATTACAATCTTGCATATGACCGCTAATTAAACAAGTAGAAGTCCTGTTAATATTGGGTTGATGTCGCGTAATTAAAGAGTTAAAAAATATGGTTAAATATTACTTAAGATTTGAGGGCGTTTCTCTGAACAAACTCTTCATTCCAATGATACTTTTATAAAACTGTTTAGAATTTAAAAAAATAGCTTTTCATTTCTTTTTTTTTATTTCTTTTTTTTAATTTTTACTTTTCACTATTTAATAAATGGATGATATAAGGAAAAAACAATAAACATTTATTAAACCTCATTTGCTCTTCGTTTGTTAGGCAATTTCATTAAGCAAATAATTGCTCTTGCAGAGAAAATCACTGATGTTAAATAGACAAAATGAAAAAAATAAAATTATATTACCCTGGTGAGCTCGAAAATAATGAAAAATTACGTACTTTTTGAACTGCACAAAATAAATAAACCTTTGATATGACTTATCTAATTCCCTGCTGTTCGGAATTCGGAGAATATGAAACTAGATAAAGCAGTTAAAGGAGAAATGAAGATCAAGAAATTTACACCCGTTGATCTTCCTCAATATTTTTTTAAAGAAAAGCTTCGGAATAATAATCCATTCTATACCTAAGAGGCTCAAAGTAAAAAGCTTGTTTGATAAGATCATCAAGCGAAAGAGGTCTTACCCAGTTGTTTAAACTGCTATAATCCGAAGGGGATCCAAATCGAATTCAAACGCAAAATGGTCGGCATAGAAGTAAGGCTAAAAAATGGTAGACTATTTCCCGTTTCAATGATATCTCGATTTTAGTGCATATTAGATATTTGAATTAGCAATCGCAATCTCGGTTGACAGTCAAGGATGAAAATAAATAAAAATTAGAAATACGACAAAAATAAATCGGAATACCGAACATTACTTCTAAAAAAAAAAAAAAATGGAGTCATGTGTAATGATCAGCAAAATATATGTATGCAATATAGAATACTTGAATTTCTTAAGTCCTATCATGATAACAAACATTTCTGTTCGAACGAGACCAGAGCTTAATTGAGACGTTGATTTCCAAAAGGTACTATATCCATTCTAGGAAATTTTACAGGAAGCGCGAAAATCTCTCATTACTATATTATTAAACTAGCCAATTTCGCTCTTTTTGCCTTAAAATTTAGAATTATCTTTTTACTATAATAATAACATCATATTAAAGTTATGAAATGTTTTTTTTTTTAGAATGATTTAGAACGAAAATAAATGCGTAATTAGTACTTTTAGAAAATGACCGCATTTCTAAAGAACGTTTTTTAAGGACTTGGGAATTCATTAGATAACATCAAATTGAATATTTAGATAAAACTAAATGATGAGAATACAAATATGACAAAAAATCAATTTCGTAAAAAATGTCCTTTAGTACCTTTTGGAAATCAACGTCTCAATTATGCTTCACTATAAAAGCAAATAAAAATCATAATTTTAAGTAAACATGAGATTTTAATTTAAAAATCCTTAAAATATAAATATAATTGAGCAAAATCGATTTTAAGATGTTTTAAATTCATTCGAACTTCTCAAGACTTAAGAAGTAATTATTTTTCTTAAGTTATTCAGTAAAACTAAATCTTGTCTGATGAAGGTTGTATTAAGTTTTATAACGATGGATGAATAGTTGATCTTAGAATGAAATATATGAGCTCTTCGTAAGGGGTAATTGTTTACTTATTGTACAAAAAAATAATAATTATTTTACAATAATATTCACTGGGCCATCTTCTTATAAGTCTTCTTTTGCCCTGATAACAGGGAGAAAGAAAGTGAAAAACTAGTTGATTTAGGTGGTAATGTATCGATGAATGAAACGTGTCATATTTGTCGTGAATGTATGAATTTACTGTAGGGACGCTTAGGTCAGTGTATCGTGAGTTACGAAACACACCATGGCCCGTGAACTATGTTTCGTAGACTTTTGAATTGAGTTGTTTGTATTTTATTTGCGTGTACGTGTTTTGCGGAACCCCAAAGTTCTTCTGCGTATGTCTAGGTGTATATTAGTCTCTTGTTCCATAAATCTCATAAAAATCCTATAGATGAGAAAGTTGTTACATCTTGTTAGTTCTATTTTAGTGTCATCTTCCGATTTTGAGACCGCTATCTTTTGCATAGAAGACTATTATGCTGGTTACTGCACCTCATGTGACCCTTAGTAGATTAATATAATAAGAGGTAGAAGGATGTAACATCACAGTGGCATAACACCTTTTTATGCCAAACGTAGCGGGTTCAAACATCACTGATGGCGCTAAGATGATTTAAAGGAAGTAAAACATCTTTGATTGTTTCGCACTTAGATAGAGGTGTCAAATAATTATGCATTTAGTTTAAAAACAAATATAAATTATACGAGGATCATCTGGCTGATTTGAACCCGCGAACTTGGGCGTAGAAGGCCGCTGTGCTAGTTATGCTACCACTGCACCCCAGATGACCCATAATAGATTTACTAAAGCATTAAGGATGTAAAATGACCAAGAGTGCGGTTGGCAGATGGCCTCAGGATTTACCAAAAATTAAAACATCCTTGGTTATTTAGTCAATCGAAAAGGATGTAAAGAATGTGATTGAAAAATTATGAATATAAGTATAAAAAAAAAAAAAAAATCCGTTAGCCATCTGCCGAGTTTGAACCATCGGCATTTGACATATAACGCTGTTATGCTAGCCACTGCACTACAGATGATTAGCCGAAGTAACATAAAATAACGTTAAATAAATAGGTAACAATATAATATATTTATTTTTATAAAATCAACAAAAGGTACTTTACAGGAAAAAAATGTAAAATATCGGTATTTAAGCCCTATCAGACCATTTTAGTCACAATGAAAACTACATTATATTAAAGCCCATTAAATTTTACATCGATATAGCGAGTTTAATCAAAATCGTCGGAACCGTTTTCGATAAAATCAACTTACCATATATTGTATGTGAAAGTAAAAAATCTGGTGCGGGCAACACACGACTTTCACTTACCTCCATTTTTAAAATCAATGAAAGAATTTTCAAAAACAGTTTGAGATAAAAATACGTGAAACTATTTAGGAATTAATTAAATTGAATTTATATAGAAACATGTGTTTTATTAAAAAATCTAATATATTATTATCTAAAAAATCAGTTAGTTTTATGTTCAATTCTTCTTCTTCTTCTACTGGCTCAACAGGCGCATGAGGCCGCCCTTGGCCTGCTCAACAGTCGCCAACCATCGTTCTCGATCCTCAGCTCCTCTCAGAGAGATCCCGAGCTGTCTAAGATCCTTCCCTACACCATCCTTCCATCGACCCTTCGGCCTGCCACGGCGGCGCCGGCCATCCGGAACATTCCTGAACACTCTACTTGCAACCCTGTCACAGTTCATCCTCATCACGTGCCCAATCCATTTTAACCTCTGTATCTTAATATGAGAGGAGATACTGATATCCTGGTAGAGCTGAAACAATTTCTTATTTTTCCTCCGCCGCCATTGACCATCCTCAAATACGGCTCCCAGGATTCTCCTTAGGGTTACCCGTTCAAACCTATCAAGCAGGTCCACATTTTTGTTGTTGAGGATCCACGTTTCTCCACCGTACGTAACCACTGGTCTTACAAGGGTTTTGTATAGCATCAACTTGGTGGAGCGGCTCAAAAGCTTGCTTCTAAATAGCTTTGATAAGGAAAAATAGGCTCTATTACCAGCCGCTATACGCTTCCTTACCTCTTCTTCTTCCTTCAGGTCATCATTTATAATAGAGCCTAGATACTGAAAACTTCTTATCAGTTCTATTTTATAGGGTCCCATTTCATAATGACTCTGCCTCTGGTCCATTCGTGTGCCTAGTACCATTATCTTAGTTTTCAACTCGTTGACTTTTAGGCCGATCTTTCCTGCTTCCTTGTCCATTGCTTCAAAGCCCGCTCTTATGCTCGGCAGGGATCTACCAATAATGACCACATCATCTGCATATGCGAGAATTTGAGACATCTTCGTAAATATTGTCCCTTGTTGTTCTAATTCCGCCCTATTGATGATGACTTGCAGAGCTATATTGAACAGAAGAGGAGCTATTGGATCTCCTTGTCTCAGACCACCTTCTACTTCAAACGGCTCCGATAGCCCACATCATTTAACTTGGCAAATTGTATTTGCCATTGTGCATTTTACTAAACGAATTAGTTTATGTTCAATTCATCACTCTCTATTAACTTTTAAAAGCTTGTGTATGAGATAATATTTTTTCTAAAATCTTTAGCTTTCCAACGCTATATCATACATGCATATTACTGCTCTTATGTTAAAAAACGAAAAATTGCATTAAAAAAATATTTTTTCTGTTTTCTCCTTTAGTTGGGTATCGAATTTATTCAATTTATATACTTACCTGTTTTTCATCAGCGTTAACAAGATAATATATTTATTTTTATAGAATCAACAAAATTAAAGGTTAGAGAAAGAAAATTTAAAATATGGGCATTTAAGCCCTGACAGACTATTTTAATCCGAATGAAACCTAAATAAAAATCGTCGGAACCATTTTCGAGAAAATCGAAAAAAGGTGCAAAATTCATAGTATAAAGTGGCTCTCCTGGTTAGCTCATTTTGATTAAAAAGGTTTTGTAACATTTCGGGCGTATATAGGACTTACCGTTTCCGCCCGGGAGTTACCACACACAGACCTTTTTGCGGGGACTTGGTTATTTGGACTCAGCGAACCCTAAAATTTCCGTTGAAAACTGGAATTCGAAAATTTTTACGATTGCAATACTTTCCCTTACTATATATAGTAAGTGAAAGTAAAAATCTGCCCAAGCATTTTTATCTTTGATCGGATCACATTCATAGATCTCTCCCCTCCCCTACTTTTGGGGAAGAAAATTTAAAATATCGGCATTGAAGTCCTGTCAGACCATTTTAATCCGAATGAAACTTAAATAAAAATCGTCGGAACCGTTTTCGAGAAAATCGAAAAAAGGTGCAAAATGCGTGGTATAAAGTGCCTCTTCTGGGAAGCTCATTTTGATGAAAAAAGTATTGTTACGTCTCGGGCGTATAGTTGTCGTAAGTATGAAATTTCAGTTTCATAGGACTTACCGTTTCCGCCCGGGAGTTACTACACACACACACACACACAGACCTTTTTGCGGGACTTGGTTATTTGGACTCAGGGGATCCTAAAACGTGTATTTCCGTTGAAAACTGGAATTCGAAAATTTTCACGATCGCAATACTTTCCCTTACTATATATAGTAAGTGAAAGTAAAATGACAATTAGACTGAAAAAAGCTATACAATATTTACAATCTGCTGAAGGAATCCCGTGTAGTACTTGTCCTCACACATGTGGATACAAAAGCAGAACCTGAGGTAATCCAGCGCAGTGGAAGGTTCTATATGTATTATTTTAAACACTTTTTCAGTGGAAGGCATCATAAACAACTTTTACTTGTTTTAAGATGATAAAGCTAATTAATTATTGATGTAGATAACAACTGGTTACAGATTTTTTTTCTTAGATTTCTCGAAGATAAGGGACTCCGTTTATTTGCTACTTGCCAAGATGGCTGTCACAATAAATATAACAACGAAGATTAGGATATGGTAATAAATTTTGGTGTTCGTGCTCGTTATTGTAAAAAAAAATATTTTATTTATTCAAAAGTTACAAAATATCGATAATAACACTTTAAAAGACAATAATGACAATCTTGATAATAACAATATGGCTATACTAGATCTGACATAGATTACGTACCGTAATTACTGCGAGGACTTGAAGAGAGTGATCCCTGGGAGAAGGGACAGGGTATATAAAGGTTAATAGGACTGCTGAATAAGATTCAAGGAATATGGTGTGATCTGCAGGTGCGCTATGGCCTCATGGTGGCGTGACTCCTCCGTCCTTATGAGAGTGAAGCCCACTGAACTCTAAATTTAAGGATTTGGGACGGTTTGTCTATTCTGTAAATATTGAAACCAAGCTCTGGCTCTGCCATCAAAACATTCAGGTGGTTGAGGATGGGTACTTGGATTATCATTTGAAGGATTAGAACACAGTAATTTCAGTTTACAATACTGACGATAAAGATTATAGCATAAAAGATATAAACATATTACATAAAATATATAAGAAATAAATTGGGATACAGTTATATCATAAGGTTCTAATTCTTCTATTTCTATATTACTTAAGTCTATTTGTTGTAATTCCTCAAAAGTAAAATTTGTTGATACAATAGTTTTATTATTAACAGAATGATAGGAAATAAAAGGAATATTTACATTGTCAACATAAGAAAGTGGTACATTTATATTTACAAATTTCTCTTTTTCATTAAGATTAAGGAGGCTAGTAGATGGTAGATGATACATTTGTGTGTTTGTTACACTAGTTGTTACATTGCTAATATTAAAGGTTAAATATTGGTGTAATGTGGGTATAAGTTTGATTATAGGGTTTGTTCTTATTTCTACAGCTTTACAATCATTTAATTCTATATTCTTACATAATTCTAAAATACATTTGTCCTTAATCTCTATCATGTCTTTACAGTAATGATGATTATTGAATTTAATACAATTTCCATTGTAAAACGAATTTTTAAATCTAATGATTAGTTGTTCTTTAATCTTTAGAGTAATGACTTTATTATTCCTTGTAACTGGATATGACATAGCATAATAAGTTGTTTTTGGCAATGATTTCAAAGGGATTTTAATAAAATAATAAATTAATCCTGTATCTGATAGGGAACAAAATGTGGAGCTAAGTAACCAGTTTAATTCTACATTTTCTGTGATTGGTTCTCCGAACGGTATGTTTAATTGTTCTAGTTCTCTAGTCGTTAATATGCTTGGATGGGTAATTCCTAATTTACATTGTTCTAAGGAAAATTCTATATCATTTAATTGATTTTCTACTAAATCTAATACGGCTAATAAATCATGATACATTAACTTAGTAAGAGCTAAATCTGTAAAATTATTTATTTTTTCTATACTATCCTTATATTTATTTAAAACAATTATTTCTTTATTAAGTTTAGATGTTAATTCTTTATTTAATCCTAATCTAACATTTTCATTATGCTCTATGTGATACATATTTCTCTCGATTTTATTTAAAATATTATCATACTTTTCTTTGTCATCGGCGTCCATATTGCCGGTGAGCCAACTAATAGCATTGCCTAGTCCGTTAATTAAACCTCTTTTTGATCGGTTATTCCGATTTATATTTACAATATGATTAATTTTTTCTAATATCTTGTTATATTTTTGTTCAATAATATTATGCAAAGTTTTATATTCATTACTAATTGTTAATACGTCAATGCTAATCTTAAGGGTTTGAATTTCTCTTGTTAAATTTGTAAGATTCTTATAATGTAAAAATGTGTACCAATCTTCAATTATAAAAGATGGATTAATTTGTACGATGGATGCTCCTGGTCCGTCAGATAAATCTTGTATTAGCAGGGTCTGTATCTGAACCGTAAGCGCTGCGATCAGAAGATACTTGAAACAATTCGTCGTCGAACTCAAAGTCATCTTGGCTGACTCCTGTAACATTAGACGTTTCTATTTCTTTTATGACATTCTCAATATCTTCATCAGTTATTTCTGGGTTTTTTTGACTTGTACTAGGTTTATTATTATTATTATTTGATTTCTTTTTCTTAGTGACCTTTTTCGGTCGTTTGACTTGATCAGGGTGGAGTTTTTTCTTTCTACCTTTATTTCTATTTTGAAATCTTTTATCAACATACTTTCCTTTTTCGTATTTAGGATCTATTTTCTTTTTCTGTTGTCTCTTTATATACACATCTTCCGGGATTTCTATGTCTTCTCTATTTTCATTTAACTTGCCTATTTTTCTCTCTTTATTTTGTTCTATACCTTTCTTAGTTATTTCGAAAAGCTGCTTCATTTTCCGATGGTACTCATGAACAAGATATTCTTTTATTTCCGGGGATTCATTATAAGTTTCATTAGTGATACCGAAAGTTATTTCGTTAGGGGTCATTTTAAGATCTTGATTAAGGGAATTATTATATGCTGTCGTTGCTTGCTCTAACTTATCTTCCTCTTTATCATCTTTGTTTTCTATGTTTATAAGTCTTAAAATTTCTAATAACGAAGAGCTTGCTCGATTAAGCAATCCAAGAGAGTTAGGGTGATTGGGGGTAGTATAATGTAATTCAATATTTAAGTAGTTTAGAAAATCTTTAAACAAGTTATTGTCGAATTCTCTTCCGTTGTCACATGATATTTTTTGGGGTTTTGGAAAATATGCTAAATATTTTTTCAATACTTTCATGCTTTCTATGGCATTATAACTCGTTGCGTAATAAGAAAATATTCTTTTGGAAAAAGTATCTACTATTAAATAAATGTAATAATTACTCATGTGTAAGGTATCAATCATTAAATCTGTAAAGGGTTTCTCAGGTGTGGGAGTAATTTTAAATTTTTGTTTTATAGGTCTTCTATCGTATTTGCCTTTTCCACATGTGTCACATTTGTTTATAATTTCTGTGATATGATCTTTCATATTGGGCCAATAAAATTTGGTTTTCAAAACTAAATATGTTTCATTTATACCTCTGTGGCATGTCTTGGCGATATGATAATCAAGGATAAGTAATTTCTGGTCTTCCGTGTTCTTTACATCTGGCAATAGTTTATAATATCTTTTAATTCTATTTGTGGGAAATTTTTCTCTAATGAGTGATGCAACTTTATTAAATAATGCATTATACCAATTATTTTCACTTTCTATAGAATCTGATATGGGTGAGCAGTATATGCCGTAAGTTATATTTGGTCTTAAGATTTCTAAAAGTTTTTCTTCTATTTCAAAATCTTTTTCATGATAAGGCCAAGTAATTTCAATTGTTGTTCTTTGCTTATTATTGAATATTGTTTCGCGTTGAATTTTCGCGTGTCCCTTTTTTATTATTATTTGATTTTTCTCAACATTTACTGGTCTAGATTTATCATCAACTATTAAGATTCTGTTATAGGAGGATTCTGTGGAGTGCTGCGTTGCTAAAGAAGATATATCATCTTGAATTATTTCTTGGTGTTCACCATTATTATTTTCTTCTATGTTTTCATCATTATTAATTCCTTCTAAGTTTTCATTGTTAGCTTCTTCTTGGGTTTCTTCTATTCCCATTTCTTGTAATAAATCTACGATTTCTTGTGAATAGTTATTAGGAGAATTTTCTGTATGAAAAATATCAAATTCTGGTTCTTTTAATTTCCTTTCTTCAATAGGGTAACGGGATAAATGATCGGCGACTTTATTAGCCTTTCCTTCAATGTATTTTATGTCATATTCGAAATCTTCTAACAATAATTTCCATCTAATTAATCTGGCGTTCTGTGTTTTACACGTTCTTAAATATTCTAAAGGTTTGTGATCTGAATATATGAAAAATTTTCTACCGTATAAGTAGGGTCGAAAATGATTGCAAGCCCAAATAATGGCTAAACATTCCTTTTCCGTTGTTGAGTAATTTTGTTCTGCTTTATTAAGTGTTCTGGATGCAAAACATACAGGGAGTTCTTTTCCATCTTTCTTCTGTGCTAATACTGCACCAATGGCGAAATTACTTGCGTCAGTTGTTAAGAAAAAGTCCTGATTGAAATCTGGGATTTGCAAAATGGGGCTACTACATACAAGTTGTTTCAATTTCTCAAAAGCGTTTTCATATAACTCTGGTTTGATTTCTTTTTGATCTTTTCGAAGACATCTCGTTAATGGGGAAGCTATCTTTGCGTAATTTGGTATCATTTTCCTATAGAAACCAGTTAATCCTAAAAAGCTTTTAATTTCTTTTTCATTTTTAGGGAGTTTAAAATCTTTTACTGCTTTTATCTTTTCTGGATTAGGTTCTATGCCGCGTTCGCTGATAATATGTCCGAGGAATAACAATTCTTTCTTGCAAAATTCTGTCTTATCGAGCTGAATCTTTAAGTTATGTTTTTCTAACTTCTTAAGAGTTTCTTCTAAATGTTTCCAATGATCTTTGTAATTTTCAGAAAAAATTATAATATCGTCCATATAGACTAAAACGTTAATAGAATCTGAAAAAATGATATTCATGGCTCTTTGAAACGTTGCTGGGGCATTACTGAGTCCAAATGGCATGCGAAGGAATTCAAAGTGGCCTTGATCTGTAGAAAATGCTGTTTTTGGGATAGAACTTTCTTCGACTTTTATTTGATGGAAGCCTGAGCAAAGGTCCATTGCTGTAAATATCGTCGCTTTTCCTAATTTGCCTAAAAGGTCTTCAATATTAGGAATGGGGAATTTATCCGGGGTTGTTTCTCGATTTAATTTCCTGTAATCAATCACCATTCGTATTTTTCTTTTTCCTGATGCGTCTGGCTTTTTCGGGACAATCCAAACGGGAGAATTGTAAGGGGAATTGCTGGGTCTTATTATTTTGGATTCTAACATCTTTTTAATTTCTTCCTTAATATTTTCTTTGAATTGGTGGGGATATCTGTAATTTTTCGAATATATCGGGTCTTCGGTTTTTGTTTTAATCTTATGCTCCAATAAATCAGTGGCTGAAAGGGGATCATTTTCAGTCTTAAATACTGATGGATATTTCGATAATAATTTAATTAAATTTGATTTTTCTTGAGGAGGTATATGGTCGGTTCTGATTAGTTGGGGGATTTGTTTTATTATTTCATGGTTTCCTTTTTTTTAGAATCTGTTAATTCTACTTCTTCTTTTTGCAAATAGTATAAAGGTAAATATATGGTTTCGTTAACTTTACTGTCGATTATTATATTTTGATCATAGATGCCAGGTTTAATTTTAATCTTATCATCTTCATAGTCAATAAAATATAGATTTTTATTTTGTTCTACTTTTATCTGATTTTCGCCTTCTTTCAAAACTAATTTTAAAACTTCGTCTTCCATAATAAAATCAAACTCTGTATAGCGAGTTTTTATTTTGTTGGTTTCGAAATCGATATTAAATTTCATTTCCCTCATTGTCTCATTTCCTAGTAGTATTTCGTAATTGGGACTGAAATTAAATAGATAAAATTTTATTTTTTCGGGGTTTTTAAGAAAATTATTTCTGCAATAAACTGAAATAGATTCCGTGCCAAGTTCTTCTCCGGTTGCTGTTTTTATTGTAAAATTTTCTTTTTCTCTTTCAACATCTGGTGGTACAATGTCTGGTCTTATATAATTCTTCCAAGATCCGGTATCAATAAGCCATTTACGATTCGCGTGGTCTTTAACATAAGGCAGTTGGCTTTTATTCTCTTCTTTTATGTGTTTTGATTGTCTGGCGGGCCTTTCTCTAAAAAAGAATTATTTGGATCTAATTTTTCTAATTTCTCTCTTAATTCTCTGATTTCTTGGTCTTTCGGGTCTTCTTGCTGAATTTGGAAATTAGGCTGTTTCGGTTTATTCCCGAATGCGCTAACTGTTCTCATGGATACAGTTGGATTTTCATCTTTCTTATTATTATTATAATTTTGATTCCGGTATCGACCTGAACCGTTGAAATACCTTTGTTGTTCTTGACGGGGCCATTGTTGGTAATAATTATTATTATTATTATTCTGCCGGTAGTCTTGTGGAGGTTCTTGTTGTCGATATTGATGCTCTTGTCTTTGATTATGTGGGTTATACGGGTTATTGGGATTTTGCCAATTATTAAATCGTTTGTGATGTTTTTTATCGAACTTTTTCTTATGGTCGAAGCCTCTTTTGTAATCATGTTCTCCGGGTCTTCTCATATTTCCCGAATTTATGAGGTCATCGAAGAGTAGATGGTTCTCATTCTGAATTAAATTTCTCAAATCATCTAATGTTCTTAACTTTTCTGCTTTAGTCATAAGATATGTTCTTATGTGAAGGGGCATGTTAGTGTAAAAAAAATAAAGAATACTTTTCTCTAATGCGCTAATAATTGTTTCTCTATTTGGTGTGTTTTCTATCCGATGTTTAGAAATTATTAAAGTGCGGATCTTATCAATTCTTTGAAGGAAATCAAGAGGGTGTTCCTTATGATGTATTTTGTTATTAAATAATTCATGCGATAATTGTTCAATTGAGCGGCTGTCTCTGAAGGTTCTTTCGAGATAATTTAGTAATTCTTCAACACGACTAAATTCGCACGTTGTATTTATATAATCAGCTTCATCCGTAAGTTTTGCTAAAAGTTTACTTAATAATCTTTGTTCGTTTAGTTCCTTAAACGAGTTGTCCGGTTTACACACGATTTGGTAAACTTGTCTACAAACTGTCACGAATTTTAACAGATTGTGTGGATTTCCATTAAAATTAGGGATATGATCGTAGTCTGCCGATTTAATTTGAAAGCTTGCCATATTTGTAGTTAATATTAAATTATTTACTCGCAGGATTAAAGAATTTAAATAATCATCAGACATAAAATTACAATAGTAAAGGAAATTAACTTACAAAAATTGAGTACGCTGTCAAAATAATCTTCGACGGGGTGTGAAGATCTGTCCTTGAGCTGGATACCTGACGACAGTGAAGTCCGGCCAAGGTTGAGTGCAGATAAGAGACTTTGCCTGCGTTGCGAGATGCTCGGGGTGAGTGAACTCGTCCAGAATCTGAAGATCTCGAAGTTGGTAGTCCTCGGTAGGTAAGCCAAAATCTTGAGTCTTCACAGGTGAGGAATCCTAGGCGGTAGTCCTAATTCTGGATTTGCGGAAAAAGTTCGGATCTGCGGAAACTCGGTTCTTAAAACTGCGATAAAAATATGCAGTCCCTGTTCGGGCGCCAATTTTGGTGTTCGTGCTCGTTATTGAAAAAAAAAATATTTTATTTATTCAAAAGTTACAAAATATCGATAATAACACTTTAAAAGACAATAATGACAATCTTGATAATAACAATATGGCTATACTAGATCTGACATAGATTACGTACCGTAATTACTGCGAGGACTTGAAGAGAGTGATCCCTGGGAGAAGGGACAGGGTATATAAAGGTTAATAGGACTGCTGAATAAGATTCAAGGAATATGGTGTGATCTGCAGGTGCGCTATGGCCTCATGGTGGCGTGACTATATATGCATATTAAAATATAGTGTGAGTTGATTTGTTTTATAATTAGTTCCGTAGACTGCCATCTTTTGAATGAATCTGCAATGGAACAGGTCGATGATCTGGTCTGATGATAATTGTGATACTATCAGGAATAATAAAAAAAAAAATATAAATATATTTAGAATTGGAGGCCTTTCTTTCTCCTTTAGCTAGTTATCAAATTCATTCAACTTTTATGTTCAGCTGCTTTTTGTCAATCCTAATAAGATGATATAGGTATTTTGACTGAATCTATATAAATAAAGGTATTTTCTACAATATAACTATTAAATATACTTCAATTTGAAAATATTTTAAGTTGATTAATATTTATTTTCGTTGGAAAGATATGATTTAGATTAAATAATATAACTATATTAAATTGTTAATGAGTAATAAGTTTATTCCATATTCGTCACTTCATATTATCTTATACAACTTTGTGTGTCAGATAATATTTTTTCAGAATTTTTCTCTTTCAAACAGTAGATTATACGTCTGTATTACTGTTCATATTGTAAAAAAAATAATAATAATAAAAATAAAATAAATAAAAAATAAATAAATAAAAAAATAAAAAATTACTTTTTCTCTTTCATCCTTTAGTTAGTCATCTAAATCATGTCTAACTTATATACTTCCGTCCTTCATCAATATAATTAAGTGTATATGGTTAATCTTTTGGAATGTACATAATTAAAGGTATTTAGAGGAAAAAATATAAAATATCGGCATTTAAGCCATGTCAGACTATTTCAATCAGAATGAAACCTACATGATATTAAAACAAGTTTTACTATGTACATTTTACATCAGTATAGCAAGTTTAATTAAAATCGTTTGAGACGTTTTTGAGAAAATCGTAAAAATTTGAAAAATTCATAGTATAAAGTGGCTCTTTTGGTTAACCGATTTCAATGAAAAAGTTGCTCTAACAGTTCAGGCAAATATTTCTCTTAAATATGAAATTTCAGTTTCAAAAGACTTTTCATTTTCACGCTAGACTTACCATAAAAGCACACACAAACACACAGACCTCTTTTTCGGTACTTGGTCATTTGGACTCGAGGGATCCTCAAACGTGTATTTCCGTCGGAAACTGGAATTCGAAAATTTTCACGATCACAATACTTTACCCTACTATATATTTAATATACAAGTAAGTGAAAATAAAAACGCTACAAATTATTACACATGATCTATTATTTCCAAATAACTATATTAGGGTATAACATTTTATGTACACATAGGGTATAGCTGTTAATAGGCAATTAACTAATATGAAAAGCAATAAATATTTCTAAGCAAAATCGCATATCACCACTTCTAATTAGTAAACGCTATACCTATGCTAGTTCTGAACCAATGTCAACGATTTTATTTCCATTGAGTATGAAATTAGTATTTATTTATTTATGAATTAGGAAATACTGATTTTTAAACAAAAATCGTTATTCAGGTTTTACATATTTTGAAACGTAAGCCCTAAAATTTTGAGAGGCGAGGAGGTAGTTTTTTTTTTTTTTTGTTTTTCGTCGATAACAAAGGTTCATTATTGAAAATAATAAACCAAAAGTATTTATACTAGACTTCATAACTATTTCCTTTACTTTTCTTTCGATTTTCGTCAAATAATTTAAATACATTTCCCTTATTCCAGAACACCTTACATTTTTTCTCCATCATTATTAATAACCGAGTTAATAGAGAATCACGTCTCTTATAAATTGTGACTTGACTATATGAGTTTTTTTTTTCTCTTTGTTTATCACGATGTGTTAAACTCGAAAATCGTTTTGATCTTTCTCTATCTTCAATAATAACCGAATTGTGATGGAATTACATCTATTATTATTTATAACTTGAATATATATACATCAACTTTTTTTTTTCTGTTAATCGCGCGTTTCTGACTAAAAACTCTTTACATAATTTTCTTTATCTTCGAAATTGACTGAGTTTTGGGTGGATTTATGGGTTAAGTTTTAATTTTTTCTTTTCTATTTTCTCCTTTTTATAATTATTCGCGTTATTTTGGTTGAAAACGCAAACAATTTTTTTTCTCTAACTTCAGAAATAACTGAGTTATAGAAATAAAGCACCTTTAATCAGCCACCATTTTAAAAATAACCAGCTGATATCAACGCCTAGATGTTAGGATCGTTCCAGGCCTTAGTATTTTTATGGCGAATTCCAAAATAATTGGTCCCATAGTTTCGGAGAAATGCCGCGGACAGCGGACGGCGCATAGTGGTTCAAAAGCTTTTTACAAATTCGGAAAAAAACTCTGTACATTGCGCAATTTTGGCTTACAATTTTTGAAAACATTAAACGCTATCTTTGAATTAAATGATATTTCTGGGACACCGAACGATTTAATTGGGTAATAATCCACCTTAAATTTGAGTTAATTTTTTTTCTCATTTATTTTATGGTAATCCAACTGAGTTATATTCTAAAACATAATTTTTAAAACCAGTTATACAAAAATCTTACTCATTTTATTCTTAAAACATTTTTATTTCTAAAAAAAAATAATAATAATAAAATAATATAATATTCAAGAAAATAAAGTTCACTATACACTAACAAAATATTTTTTTTTTCAAACAACAACAATTTTTATTGAGTAAAATTACAATCTGTCCTAATTTGGACATTAATAGTAGTGCTGAAAGATATCACACATACTACATTCATACAATATTTACACGGCATAAATCCAAAATATTTAAAGTTTACAGTTGCACTCATTCCAACAAACTTGTTGCTGTATCATTAACGGAAGGCTCTTAACTTTTGGTTCTGGTCTTAATCAAGTTATAAAAGCGTTCGAATATATCATCATAATATTAAAAAATGTCTTGCTTTGTAGCTAGGCGAGATGTTTTTCTACTGTGATGGGTTCTGTAATACTTATATTATTTATTCTGGCTTTCTTGGGCCTCTTCGGAAAGAGTAGCAATGAGTGAAGTAGCTAGCTCAATTGCTTTCCATAAAAGAGGATTCGGTGCACGTTTGTCGATAAGTAGTACAAGGGGTACATGTATATAGCTAATTCCACTAAACAGTGGAATAAACATCTGATATATAACTAAAATTTATCAGGGTGAATGCCGCAGTCATTGTTCAGTACCTCCAAGATTACAGCAACCTTCTTCATATTCTTTAACTAAAATAGCTTTTACTCCATGAAAAGCAGGTATGAGCAAACGATTTTTTCGTGGTTGTTACATTATGATATGCACAAACGAGAGGTATAAGTACCAGCGCGTAGGTAAGTGTAGCTATCTTTTATATTTCCATCGATAGCTAAAACCACATCGGAAATGAACATTAAATTCGATTTACAAAGCTACAACCTTCTTTATAAAAATTTGAAGGCCTTCTACAGTTGTCTGATACTGTAAATGTTTGTCAAAAAGAAAATATAAAATTTTCATTGGAAACTAGTCCCTAAGTAGGCACTCGAGTACCAATAATTATAGGTAAAATGCTGAGTTTATTAGAGCTTCAGAAATCATTAACCTTAGTAAATCAATATTGCAAACATATTTTTGATCGAAGCTTTCGGTAGAATTATAGTTTGGGATGTTGTTTGTTAAAAACGAGTCGATATATCTTTAAAAATAAAAGTTCACATTTTCAGTTTTTTTCCATCTTTTAACTACTGTGCGGTGTATGGCGGACGGCAGGCAAACGGATTTTGTAGTATTCGTTTTTTGTTTTTTATGTGTTTAACTATGGCTAATCGGACGATGCTACGGTGGGATTCCTAAATTTTTCCAATCCAGGTTTTATTAGGATAGGGATCTTTAACGAGTACCTGACATAGCACAGGCTCGGGACCACCTTTTAACGTCCCCTCCGAAGGACGGCATAACTAAGGATTTTTTACTCCCATTAAAAAATCCTAGAGCCATCCGCGGTTTTGAGCCCGCGACCTTTCGCATAGAAAGCTGTTATGCTAGCTACTACGCTATGGGTGACCCCTTTAGTATTCGTTATTCAGGTTTCACTTATCTTGAAACGTAAGTCCTCCAATTTTTTTTTTTGGGGGGGGGGCTAATTTTTTTTGGACGATTACAATGGTTGATTATTGAAAATAATAAACCAAAACATGTTTTTATGATATGTATGTTACAATTGTTACAATATAACATAATCGTTTTTTTTTTTTTCATTCTTTTTTTTAAATGGTATTTAATGATAAAAGTAATATTTGCATATGTATTTCCGATAAAAACTCGAATTCAAGATTTCAAAAACGATCGCAATACTTCCCCATACTATATATTTCATAAATAGGTAAGTTAATGTAAAATTTCACTAATTTCTTTTTTTTTAAATTAATAAACTTTATAGTGAATAGGTAATTCCACTCAGGAGCCTCATGTCTGAATTGAATGTCATAAATAAGGGGAGGGTTTTAAAATTAAAATGGAGAATCTTATATATATATATATATATATATATATACTGTTCAGGATTCGTAACTGACATTAAATTCTACACTACTAATCTTTCTGAGGAATCATCAGAGAACGCTGGATCAAATCTCAGTTATGGGAGAGGTTCATCATCTGTACTTGCTTAGGCATTTGGCGGATTGTGTATTTAGATTATCGTTCAAAAACCTTGACAAAATAATACAGGAAACAAAGCTACGGAATTATGAATCTTTGAAGAAACAAAATTGTTGGGTGCGAAATTCAAGAAACTTACTTGAAATAAACTTTAAAAACTTAAAAATAATTTTTATATTAATTGTGCTTAGTATCTATACAAACATATATTATTATCTAAAAGTTATTAATTTTTACAATGAATGGTATTTTTACATTTATAATTTTTTTTTACTGATTTTCAAAAATTGTTTATACAATTTCTAAAACCGTCTGCCAATTCGCATGCCTGCATTAATGAATATAACGGTTCAATCCACATTTCCAAGGTTAATCGTTTAAGACTTTTTATAAATCACTGAAGAAAATTTATGAACAAATCTGTAATTCATGCATATCTATTACTTAATAAATACTGATTTAGATTTTCCTCCTCGCTGTTAACTTCCTGATTTTATCTATACCTAGCTTTTACTTAATTAATCTGCGTTAATTATCTGGATCATGAATTAAGTAAGATTAATAGTCGGGTGTGGACCATGAAGTAATTAGTGCATGTAATAAATAGCTTTTAACATTTAAACTCCATCTTGGGTATTGGTTTTTATATACTGTTTGTAAGGTACAAGTATATAAACAAGTTTTTTTCTTATCTTTTGAATTCAATGTCTATATTATAGATGTTCTCCATAAAACCTTGTGGAAACTTAATAGTCATTATCACATACAGTCGTAATCATAAAAATCACCTATGCTTTGATTTTTTATGGTAATGAATTTGATTCAATCGAATATTTTTGTTTTTCTTTAATTATTTATATCATATATTTAATGGAATAGATTAATTAAAAAAAAAAAAAAAAGGTTCTTAGTTCTTTGTTAGTATTTTTAACTACTTTTGAGATACAATCAACATTGTGAGATTACATGAAATGGAATAATTTCCACGGAAAACAGCGATTACACAATTCAGCAGTGGTCATAGTTGAAAAGTAACATTAAAATTCATATTACTAAAGAACTTAAACTTCTATATTTTTTCATTGATTTGTATATATTTTTCTATAATTTTCAATATATAATAATTTTGTTTTGTTTTGTGTAATCAGAATTTTATAAAAAGATGCGGTAATGTTTAATTTTGAAAACTGTTTTGTTATTGTGAGGTTAAATTTCTACGACCACGACTGTAGATTTTATAAATTAACTTTATATACTGAACAATGTCTTGAACAGTTTCAACAGTGTGTGTACCGTGAGAATTTATTCTATACTTGACTTTTATAGGAAACTTAAATGAGGTAGTTAATTTTTTTTCTCAATATTTTATGAATCTGAATTGTATCCGAACATTTTTCAAAAAGTTCTCTTGATGTAAGTGCTCCAGTTTGTTAAAACTGTTTCCTCACACTCACATGTCGGCTCTACAGTCAACTTATTCCACTCGGTTCGATCAACAGCAAACTTTCACCTATGCACGTCCAAAACGTTCAAGTCCGCTTCGATATCATCCAGTCAATGCATTTAAAGCCTCCTCTATTTTCGTCCCCCACTTGGCTTCCCGTAGAGCATTTTTTGGGGGGGGAGAGGATTCTACCCGGACCCATCCTCTCTACATGTTCCAGCTATCTCAACGTCCAAACTGGATGTAAGATACAATGCAGCTCCTCGATGTTTCTGGTTCGAAGCATCTCCAGCTCTCACTGCCCCAAAGATTCGACGCAAAACTTTTCTCTCCAAGACCTCTAGAACTCTCAGTTTTCTGCTGTTAGCGTCCATGATTCGCTGCTATAGTTAACAATCGGCCTTATTACCGTCTTATATATTGTCACCTCCGCCTTTCTTGATATGCTTTTGAACCTAAGTGTTTTCTGTAAGCACCATAGGCAACGGTTTCCAGCAGTGATTCTGGCTTTTACGTCTGGCTCCATCACATTATCCGTGGTTATTGGGCTGCCGAGGTACCTGAATTCATCACACATCTCTTTTTGATATTCTCCTAGATGGAGAATACCTCTTCCCTATGCCTTTTTGTGTTCTACATGTACAAAGATTTCTGCACATTTATTTTCAGCCCTGGTATCTTTGCAGCTCTCCAGAACTCTTCCAGCTCTCCCGATAAGGCTTTGCAGATATCATCACGCCATGCGCTATAGCCAGATATTGGGTAAGGTCAGTTAAAATCGTACCACCTGGACTTGTTTTTATTCCATGAATTGCGGATTCCAGTGCCAAGTTGAATAACATAACTGACAGTCAGTCACCTTGTCGCAAACTTTTCCCTATTCTGAACTCTATGGAACATCTCCCTCCTATCTTGACCTTGTATAATGTGTTTTCGAGGGTCAGGTGATAAGTTTCTTCGGGATCCCTAAAGAATGCAGGCATTTGTACTTACTCTCCTTGTCAATGGTATCATAGGCCTGCTTGAAGTCGATGAAGAGTGGCACTATACTCGTTTGCTTTCTCCAGCATTTGCCTTACTGCGTATATATGGTCTGCGGTAGACCGACCTCCTCTTAAGCCACACTGGTAGTCACTCACTATCTGCCTATTTTATTAGTTTCCTACTGACAGCTATATGCAAGACCTTGTTTACAACTCCAAGGAGGGACATTCCACGAAAATTCTTACACCTTTTTGTATGCCGGGCAGACTTATGCCTTAGACCACTCATCTGGCATTTTTTCTAAAATTCAGCGGTCTTCCAGAGATTGGCACTACATGGGTGTTGTCAGACATTCTTTCAATATCTTAACATAAAATGTATGCTAATTAATTAAGAATGCACGCACTTTTTACTCTGAATATTTCTATTCGCGTAATAATCTCGTAATTTATCACCCTAAAACAACATCCCTGCCTGAATATATCCATTTCGTTTGACTATCCCATTTTTGAAGGGTGAAACCTATTTCTATAAGGGCGTTCCTAAATACCCCACCTTCCAATTAAAGTCAACTGTTTTATAAAATTATTTTTTATATTACAGGCAACATGTTTCATATTAAATCGTATACCATAAACCCGTTTCATTTAAATAAATACAGCAGAATGATTTTTTTTTATTTTTTTTTTATACTTAAAATAATGTATTGCTTGAAATTTTCCGCCCCTTAAATTCTGCTGCTTCTGATCATAATTATCATGTGTAAGATCTTACATGTGCCTGAAGTGATGATCATCAATTGTACATCTAGCCTAAGTATTATCATATATTTTAAATAATTGCTCAGTGTTAATTTATTTTTAGGACACTGGAGAGTACAACACAGGAACTATACGACCTTAAAGACTTCATAAACCTTGTTTGTTCGTAGAACCAGTTAAAACCTGTTCACGTGATTGCACAGTGGTTCATGTAGATACTACCGTATTGAAATTAATTGACTGAAGGGTAACAAGACCATTGAAAAAAGAGAAATGGTATGAGGATACAATAGCCTAAGCTGTTTGCTTTTACATACTGATTTTTAAATTGAATTTAGTGTTGTTTTTTTGTGAAGGATTAATGTACAAACGTATTCTTTAAAAAAAACTTTAAAATAAAAAGACTAGGAAGTGTAATGTTTCTATAATTATTTTTTATACAGAAGCTCTGAAAAACATTCATAATATGCAGATATTTCAGGTAATATACTGTAAATGTAGTTAAATAAATACGGAAATCTTCATACTCACCTAACTGAGTTAAAAAAGGTTGAAGGAAAAATACAAATAAATTTAGCTTATATTGTATATAACATGTAAAGGGATCACTTGTAGCTGGGTGGTTAGCGTAACAGCCTCCCATGCTAAAGGTCACGAGTTCAAACCCGCAGGTGGTCCTAGGATTTTTTAATGGGAGTAAAAAATCCTTAGTTACGCCGTCCTTCGGAGGGGACGTTAAAAGGTGGTCCCGAGCCTGTGCGATGTCAGGTACTCGTTAAAGATCCCTTTCCTAATAAAACCTGGATAGGCAAAATTTAGGACTCCCACTGTAGCATCGTCCGATTAGCCATAGTAGCATAAAGTGACGTTAAATAAATAAATAAACAATATAACATGTAAATGTGTTTTTACTTTCACTTACTTATACATGAAATATAAATTATTGAAACATTTCAAATCCCTGACTAATATCTTTGGAAACATAAATATGAATAATAGTTTAAAAGCACCATTTAGTCCAAATGATCGAGTCTTGCAAAATGGTCCAAGTATGGATGTGATAAGCCAAACTCGAAAACGAAGCGAAATCATAGGAAGAGAAGTTTCTAGGATGTCACAGCAACTTTTTTCCAACAATCGCCTGACTAATTTTTAACTATTTCCTCCAAAACGTATGGTTAAAGTGTCTTACAAATTTATCCACATTAACAGTCCTATGAACAGTTTCTGCTCGTATAAACAACAGTTTCGTGTTGTAATAAATTGATTAAATATCAACTATGAAAAAATTCAGCAAGCAACTAAAGGAAAATGAGTCATATAATGGTAATGGTGAGAGACGAGGGGGGAGGGAGGAGGGAAGGGATGGAGCATGGCGGAGGTTGGTTCGAAGAGTATTCCAAAAGACAGTTGACTGGTCTGTTAAAATAAAAATAAAGTAGAACTTGTACATTATATTTTAAGTAGGAATGTGAATTTAAATTCTGTAATGTGCGGACCTCTATTTTTTCAAATGTTTGTATAAAAACTAATCAACAGGTTAAAAATTAATTTTTATTTACATTACTAACATTTTGGACTTGTTTGAAAAAAAATCTGTACAAGGAACTCCTACTGGATTGCCAAATCCAGTAGATTCCTTTCAAAGCCATTGGAATTGATTAGGGTTGCATTAGCCAGAGGCTGGTGGAGGTTCATGGTTGGCACGTGTAAAATTGAAATTTATGGGAGGGAAAGCCTCTGCACTCGTGGGACCGAGGACGGCTAGTTGAAAAAGAGGGCACTCCAGAACCAGTGCAGCCTATTGCAGAATCCCCGCAGATGGGATCTTGAATCCGGCCGTAGCTGACTCGCGGGGGACGATCTATAGACCTCTCACCGGGACCATATATTCTTGTCCAAACCCCGTTTTTTTTTTTGTTTTTTTTAATTAAACGGTGGACTATTGCTCGGTTTTCATATTGGAACTTAGTGATATATATTTTTTCTCTGGGCTATTTAGGACCCTAAGAAAACTCTGAGGAACTAATTTTATGGTTATCAGTGTTAGATCAAAATCCAAAAAGAAAATGAAATACAAATTTATTTTAAAAAATATAACAACTAAAAACATAATTTAAAGGGTTAAAAAAACTAATTTTTAAGAATAATCTTTTTAATAAAAATCATGAAAATTGGTAAATCAACCATATTGTATAAATAGTCTAAATTATCATGACTATCTTCGACCATGTTAAATTGTACGAACGCCGTGGTTTAGAATGACTTTTTTATTGATTCACTCCCTAATAATTGAACTAACATTGCCTCTTCGTACTTTAAATAAATTTTAAGAAAAAGAAACTAATAAATTTATTTATGATGAAAATATTTCTATCAGATTAAGATTTTCTTCATTTGCTTTGTGTGAAAAACATATTTCTAAAAATCATTTCTACATCTAGATTACTATACTTATTTCCATTAAAAAAAAAACTGTGAAAATATTTGTCATTCTTTCTCCTCAAGTTAAATGTCAAAATCTCATAATGTTCCAATACTCATAAAACTTATATTATTTACATTTAATTACATAGATATAACGAGCTTAATCAAAATTTAGAGTGACTGGCAAACGTGAAAATCTATGAAACTTCAAGCAATAATATAAAGACCATCGAATTAAACATTGGTATTTTTTTTTCATGGCGCGACAGACCGTGCATGCCCCCTGGCCGCGCAGTGTAATCTGTTGGGAGACTACACTTGCGTTTCTCGATGAATTTTATTGGGTAGGGTAATCCACTACCTACTCCTATTTATGTGAGTTTCCATTAGTTGGCTGATGGGTCTTACATACCTGTGGAGTGGCTGTGAATGAATCCCCATTTAATTAAATCTTGAAAAAGTCCCTACGAGGCGGGGATTCAGACTCACAACCTTCACAACCTGCATGAGAGATATGCGCGCTGGCCACTCAGCTATAGGCTCCCTATTGGTATATTTAGTTTCATAATATATCATTAGAGTCAATATTTTTGAAATTTAAATTAAAATGGCACCTCCAGGCAATCGATTTTGTTATATGGAATGTCCTGCATATCTGTTTAAAATTATTGTAGTGCTGTTGACGCCTGTAAATATTGAAACTATGTGTAATAGTGCCTTCCCGTATCCGGTCTTCGGGTGTCTTTCACAACACGTCACGGCTCTGTTCAAATACACTCCATCTAACGCAATGTTCATGGCATATCAGATAACGCTACTTCGGTCAGCGAGGGAATTAGATGCATGGTAGGAGTCAATAAATCTGAGAGAACTCATCATACATGAGTTTTGTTTGGGTTTTGAAGACTCCTTATTAATAAACCAAGTCACAATTTCTTATAATAATTTTAAACCTACCAATATACATGTGTGGATTTTATCCCTAAGGACATATATGTATCTAACTTATTACTAGACACATATAAGTCATATAATTTTTATCTATTGGAGCGTATCAACAAATAAATAATATAGGATGTTGTATATTATATAAATAATAATATCATAATATAATACGAATTAAAAAAAATGATTTCATGTCAGTACAGAAACACAAAAGCTATCCTTTCATTTAGTACTTCAACTTCTCGCTAGATGCCGCTCGTATTTCATATATCGTGTGTTCCTTGTAAGTTGGGAGAACTCTTGTGGGAAGTTCCTGTATGAAAAATGAAATTTTGTTTTCCTTTTTTATACCATTTCCTTATTTATAAATATTATATTAATAATATTTAATATTTAACAATAGCATTCTCCAAATACTACTTGAAACATATATAAATGAATAAAGTAACTCATTGATATGTTAAAGAGATTGTTTCAGAACCCCTTCATTTTGGTCGTTCGCTTGATAATTATTTAAATTATCAATGCTTATTATCAATATCATTTTTATTATAATGAGATTTTGTAATATGATCCCAAAGATGGATTAATCGCTGTATAAATACTATATAATATAACCTGTGAATGTTTTTCTCTACCTCTACTAAGTCATTAAATACTTTCACTTGAGAAGAACTTTTATTTTTCCAAGTACTTCATATTTTTTTTAATTATGTATTCCTGGTTGCTTTTGAGATTGTTTTAAAATCGGCCCTTAATTTGCCGAAAGGTCTTCCTTAAAATAAGGAAAATTACGAACGGGTATAATGGCTATTTTATGAGGGTACAAGGTATTAATTACCTTGAATATGTTTTGTGAAATAATGTCCTATTCAATAAACCTTTTCAAAAGCGCACCCTAAATTTCCTGCTTCTCAGTGTTTAAGCAGTGTACATGATATATTACATACTATATTACCTTAAATAATTGGCCTTAATGTATTCTCTTACCTCCTCAAATAATATATACATATATAATATAGGCAATACCAGTAATTTCCAAATAGTTTTCGGTTCAATAACAATGACAGCCAGCGAAGCTTTTACTAGCTTGGTTAATTTATTTTTTCTGCTATATTTGGGTACTTTCAGCCTTTGTATTTAGATGGCTAAATTTCGTTTTTTATATTTTACTCGCAGAACAATAATGTAACAGTGGGAAGATGGTATATTTCAGTATTACTAAATTTCGAAATTATTTAAAATCAAAGGCTTCTTTATAGTTCCTCATAATTTATTTAGATAGGTTAAAATTCGTGGGTAAAATGAGCTTGTATTTTATTTCCATTCCATTTATGTCGCGTTTTTTTTTCAATTATTATAATAAGTAGATACAACAACAAAAAACGCATTTTATAACTATTATTAGACATATTGCCTTGAGCTATGGGGATCCACTCAACCATCTAATTTCCAGCATTCCAAAATCCTACGAAAAATGTTCAATGCTGCAAAATGTGTTAATAAAAAATTATCTATATCAATATATCACCTGACTATGCCACTAGTTTCAAACTTAGCCCGAAATAGATATACCTCCTTTCATTCCAAAATACGTCAGCCCTTACGAACTAACTTGTCCTGGCGCCTGAAAAGACGGTGGCTACGAGACCTACTGATAAAATAAACTTTATGGTGTTACCTGAAATAAACATTGAAGTTCTAACAGTGGATTTTTAAAGCCAACAATTACAGTATTGGACATTTACCTGTTTTATTTTTATGTACAGTTATTAATAACAATTTTAAAAAAATAGCGAAACCTTTTTTAATAAAAATTCTTTTGGAAGAGCAGAATACAAACTTTTGAAGCATCCATCCTACAAATATAATTAATAGTATAACGACGATTAAACCGTTGCGCTCAAACACTATCCTCTCAGGCAAAAATCGGATTGAGGCGGTGGGTGATAACTGTGTTATTTATATATGTTATTTAATATTTGGCCGAACGAACGTCGCTTCACGATTCGGCGCCCTAATTCTTTGTTTGTATTCTTATGAGATAAGGCTACAAAGATGTATTTTAATGAAACCATATAAACAAATGCGATAGCGGGTCTGAATCTGTCTTGGACATCATACATTATTTCTTCTAAGGTTATTGAACCCAATAAGGATGGAATACAAGGGACTTATGCTAGGAAACTTTTGTCGGTTAGAAACGAAATGACATAAATACGTGGAGTGTATAATGTTTAACAAATGTTTTTCTCAGAGCAGATAAAGTTATGTAAAAAGATGAATAGTAAAGTGGTATAGTTTCAGGTTTTTTATTATCAGATGTTAAAGGAACTATACTCTATCCAAATCATCAAAACTGAAAATTAGACAGAAACTGCATACATATAATTATCTACTTCACTCCCATATAGACTTAAGCCTCACAGATATATGGTTTGAAAAATACTCATACACCAAAACTGCAATCGTTTCTATCAAACATTTTAACACTCATAACGCCAGCTCCTCTATACGGAAACGACTAAATTCTATATACGAAATCCTTATATGCGTTCTCAGAGCAAACTACACGGGCGCTACAATAGACTTGAAAAAAACATATCAATAGCTAAATGCCTATAGGCTAAAAAGAAGATGTAGAATTCTTCTTTAAAGTTAACAATTCACAAATATAAAGTTATGATACTCTTGATTAAAGCAAAAGATGATCACTACTGAACAGGCGGGAAAGGAAAAATCGAAGAGCAGGTTTTAACCAAAATCAGTGAGCGAAGATTTTGAAGCATAAGGCTTGGATCCAGTAAGATTTTAATGGTTTTCTGGAGTCCCAAAGCTTAGTTATAATGTATCAGAATTTATAATAACAAAATAAATCTAAGCTCTTTAGTTCGCTTAACTATTTCTTAGGATCCTCTTTTGCCGTGATCTAGTGTGGTTGTTCATTACAGATTTATAACGCATCTCTAACTGGATCAATTGTAGGTGGGTGGCTAGCATAACGGCCTCCTATGCCAAAGGTCACGGGTTCAAACCCGCAGGTGGCTCTAGGATTTTTTAATGTGAGTAAAAAATCCTTAGTTATGCCGTCCTTCGGAGGGGACGTTAAAGGGTGGTACCGAGGCTGTGCGATGTCAGGTAGTCGTTAAAGATCCCTATCCTAATTAAACCAGGGTAGGCAAAATTTAGGACTCCCACTATAATATCGTCCGATTAGCCATAGTAGCATAAAGTGACGTTAAATAAACAAACAAACGCATCTCTAACTGTCGAATGACAGTTTGGACATTTAAGTTGAAGCACAGTAAAATTAGCTGGAAAAAGGTGAGGTAAATTTTTTTTATTCTAAGGTACGATTGTATGTACTGATTCCATTTTTACAAAAAAACAAGTTTTCGCACTTGCAAGGCTTGTGGATTCTCCACCATCTTGAAAAAGCCGCTAAAAAAATACTTTTCCAGTTTCTCCACAATGACTAATGTTTTTGTTACTTCCTCAAGGTGCATTCATAAGCATTTTGTAAAAAAATTAAACTGACTGCAAGTTCTATAGATAACATATGAAGGTAATTGAAATAGCTTATGTGTTATGGGGCGTTCAAAATTAAAAAAAAAACCCGAACTAAGTCAGTTAGTCAATGCAATTTACAATCTTGTAACTTTTATTTAGAGCCTTCACAGCAACAGAGATGGTGACCAATGTCGTAGAGAATTAAATCTTCTATAAGAAACATAAACAAATGTAAATACTGCCGAAAATTGATAGGAAATTCGGAAGAAACAATTTTAGGAGATGTGGGCCGAAAACTCGTAATGCCAATTTTTGTTCAAATAATTGTCTTTGAATGAAATATTATATTTATTCCATTGTGTATGTTATATACACATTTGGATAATAAGAGTTTCATGTATTTCCTAGAAGAAAGAATTTCAGAAAAAATCCACTAATATTCAACAACTTGAAAAAAAAAAATATTTCAACAATATATATTTAAAATATTTCTTAAGTTCTATATTAATAATATAAACAAAATTTTAAGCTACAGATCCCTAAGTTTTTGTTCTTTTGACTAACAGGCTGTTGATGTATATAATTAATCCCGTCGGCTAACAGGTATTGAAATGTCTAAATTGCCTTTTATTTATTTTTACTTTCACTTACCTATATATGAAATATATAGTAAGGGAAAGTATTGCGATCGTAAAATATTTTGAATTCTAGTTTTCAACGGAAATACACGTTTTTGGGTCCCCTGAGTCCAAATGACCAAGTCTCACAAAAAGGTCTGCGTGTTAGTGTGTTTGTGTTTGTGTGTGTGTGTGTGTGTGTGTGTGTGTGTGTGTGTGTGTGGTAAGTCCAACGCGAAAACAAAAAGGCCTATGGAATTGAAATTTCATATTTAAGACAGCTATACGCCCGAGATGTAATAGCAACTTATTTTATCAAAACCAGCTAACCAGAAGAGCCACTTTATACCATGCATATTGTACCTTTTTATGATTTTCTCAAAAACGGCTCTAACGAATTTGAATAAACTCGCAATATTAAAGTAAAATTTAATGCGCTTTAATATTTTGTAGGTTTTATTCTGATTGAAATAGTTTGACAGGGCATAAATGCCGATATTTCAAAAAGTTATCCTCTGAAGTACCTTTAATTCTGTAGATACTGAAAAAATAACCCTATCGTCTTGTTATCATAAATAAAAAACAGGTAAATACATGATTGGAACGAATTCAATATTCAACTAAAAGAGAAAAGTGCATAAATATTTTTGTATTGCAATTTTTTATTTTTGAACATAAGAACAGTAAGATAGCGTTGGAAAGCTAAATATTTTAGAAAATACATTATCTTATACACAAAGTTGTAAAAGGTATGTAAAGTGACGAATATGGAATTAACTTATTGCTGGTTAACAATTTAATATAGTTCTATTATTTAATCTAAATCATGTGTCTCTAACGAAAATGAATACACGTTTTATTGAAATCAACTTTTAATATTTGTTAAAATTGAAGTATATTTAATAGTTTTTAAATTGATTTTAACAGTCGAGGTAAGTGAAAGTCATGTGTTGCCCGCACCAGATTTTTAAATAATCTTCCTGCAGGTTTCGATCCCATAATGTAGAAATGTGGTCTATGAAATATATGGTCACAAAATTTGCTCAATAGTGGCCAAAATGCTATCTCTACTGGGCTAGTGTCAATATGGTAGTACGTATGACAGTACCAGGAGCAAGGAAGGAGACTTCTCTGATCAAGGTTGGCCAATACCACTAATTCCATAGTAGTTTTCGGTTGAATAACAATGACAACGAAGATTATACTAGCTTAATAAATAATATAAATAATGATGACGGTACAATTGTATAATGGATTTGAAAGGCAAGGTGAGGGACCAAGAAGGACACTGACCTAGAGACTCGCGGAAGGGGACCCATGTCAGTAACCGAGAATGGCAAGGGGCACAAGAGAGATCCTTGGAACACGCCCCTGCCAAGCCCCTTGCCACCACCTTACCTCTCTTACAGTCTTTTTGTATTTTTACGTAAGTGCAGACGAGAATGTTCTCTTATTGCCGGCTATTAGTTCCACCGAATGTCTTTAATGAATGTGGTTAAATTATATCTTACCCATATGTTTACTTTTTTTACCTTTATTGCTGAACGGAACCTTCGATAAAAAATACTTTTATCGGAAAAAAACGTTTATATAACTGATTTTTGATTTGAGTTTACAAGATTATATTTCTTTTTGATTGCGGTAAAACTTATGTGTCAAAAAATAAATTAAATAAAAGAAAAATAAACATCTTGACTGCAGAATAAATTATAACTTTTTCCTCGTATAGAACTGGTGATTTACATTATTCCTTGTACTATCACGAACTTAAAATATATAACTTTTATACGTACAACCTTTACTGACATAATGGGATATTCCAAACAGACCTATTTAAATTATAAAATTATAATTTAGGTATGATCTCATGGAGATATCACAGTCAATTTTTAGACTAAATATCATCTTCTAAATTTTTTTTTTTGTATTAATTTCTCATTTTATTGTTGTTGTTTTATTACTTTCACTTACCTATATTTGAAATATATATATTATAATATTCCTATCTATATAAATAATTTATGATTTTTACTTTTACTTACGTATATAGGAAATATATAGTAAGCGAAATAATAGTGATCGCGAAAAATTTCCCTTGACTCCAAATAATCGAGTCGCTCGAAAAGGTGTGTCCGTGAGTGAATATGTCCGTGTAGCAAGCCTAACGCGATTACTAAAAGTTGTACGTTTCTGAAATTTCATATTTAAAATAACTATACGCCCGATATGTTACAGCTACTTTTCAATTAAAATCGGGGACCCAGAAGCACTTTATACGATGCATTTTGCACTTTTTACGAATTTCACAAAAACGGCTTTAACAATTTTGATTATATTTTCTATGGAAGTAAAATGTATTTTACCAACAACTTCTATCACATTATCGCAGTCTCCGAAGCATGGCTTAAGCCCTACATTTTTTCCTCTTCCGTTTCCCTCCTTGATTACTCTTTTATCCGCCATGAGCGGATTGGCCGGACTGGTGGAGTGGTGAGACTGTATGTTCACAATAGCCTGAAATCCTATGTTCTTTATGTCTTACTCCAATCCCCTTATTGAATTCCTTTTCGTTGAAATTTCCTACATCACCCAACCTCTCCTTCATGCTGTCTTGTATCATCCTCTTATGGTACCTTTCGATCCATCCTTTACAACTACATCCCCTTGTATAATAATATCATATGCGGTGATTTTAACACCAACCTTATTTCTGATTGACTCTAACACGACAATAGACTTGAAAACGACATTTCAATAGGAAAATGACTGAATACCACATTCCCCAATCTAAAAAACCTAGGCATCACCATCGATCAAACCCTTTCCTGGAAACCAAATCTTGCACAGATCTCTTCCAGAACAATAAGTACCCTTAAATTTTTCATCACTCCCGTTATCTACTTTTACTATCAACTGGCAAGCTCCTTGTATCCTCACTTATTTTCCTCCACTTTGGCTATGGCTGTATGGTATATTATGGCCTTTCGACTGTACTTGAGGATCATGTCAGACTGAAGCGAATCATGGGGAGCCCGTGGCTGAGTGGCTAGCGCGCTTATCTCTCATGCTACAGGTCGTGAGTTCGAATCCCAGTCCCAAAGGGAATTTTATAAGGATGTAGTTCAATGGGGATTCATTCACAGCCTCTCCCCCGGGTATATGAGACCCGTCAGCCAAATGGTGACCACTCACAAAATTAGGCGTAGGGAGTGATGACCCTACATTACAAAATGCATCACGAAACGTGATCATGAAACCTCCCAAGAGATCACACCACGAGGCCCACGCCTACACTGCCTGTCGCACCACTGGAAGAAGAAAGCGAATCATGAACATCTCTATAAGATTTGTCTTCAGTACATCTAAAAAGGTCTAATGTTACTCCTTTATACAGCGAGCTAAAGTGACTTAGTCCCGTCACTCGCAGAAAATATTTCCTAGAATCATAACTTTACCCAACCCATCCTCCCTCTATCCTTCAATTTGAATCCTCGGTCCACTCTCTTGAAACAAGATCACTTACTTCAAATCTTGCATTGTTTAATAGTTCTTAAATTGATTTTATCAACTGAGGTAAGTGGAAGTCGTGTGTTTTCCTCACCTGAATTTTAAAATGTATTTTGGCTTGTCATATTATCTGTTTCATCATAAAGAACTATTTATTCTCAAAAGACCAGGTCCAGGATTATTCCTGATCTCTGATAAAACTTTTTAAAACTGATAGATCTTTTTTTTTTCAAGATACTGTGTGGTCTGAAGAGGTTTTAGACATAAGAAATGGCTGGTAGACAAAACTGAAGAGTGACGTGAGCCACATCATGTTTGATCTAATTAAAAATAAAAGACACTAACTATGTGCATACTAGAAAATTTATTCGTTTAGTAGTGAAATCAATTTTTTTCGTGTCCTTATACATGGCAAATATATTACAGGAACTAAATTTTAAAACTATTTTTTGCTTATCTTATAATAAGACCAGTTTTAAGCCTTATAGTACCTCTTTGATATTATTCAGTAGAATTCTAAAATCTGGGCCATGGGCAAAGCTGTTTGGCGTGCATTCAGTATAGCATATTCAAGGACTACAATATGTTAAAATCATTAAAAATTCGTTGTTCATTTAAAGTAACATGTTAAAATCTCTTCAGCATTTTTAATTCCAAATAAAAATCGAACCACTCTTACTTTAAAGTGCTTAACATCAGAAATTTGGGCTGATTCTGGCATTCCCAAGCAACTTGTCTATATGAGCCAAAACCTTGGAAGTTTTTTCGTATAATTATACTTAATCCTCGTTTTAATAAAGACCGATGTTCGTAGAGTTGCATTCTGATTGTTAGAAATATTGGTTTTAGTAACATATATATTTTAATGTTTGCAAACAGTCCTGATCTATCAAGCAATGTAAAATCCGTTGTAGGCAAGTGTTTTTTTATTCGCAACGCTTTCCAACTACATGATTTTCTCGTCAAGACCTTATGGGGAACAAAAAAGTTCATATGACACATAATCTGATTGTCAACGGTAAGAGAGGAAAATCGAATATAAAATTTTGAGATGGTTTTCATTGAACAGCAAAATTCTCAAAATGTTCCTCCATAACCATTAAAAATCAGACTATAGGTCATATAATTATTTTTGTTTATCTCGTGTTCTTATATCGGCTCCCACAATATGACTGGACGTTGAAACACATATTAGTCATACATTTTCTTTTTGGTCCTTTATTTTTTTTTTAAATTCCTGCCTCCGTGCATATTTGATTGGACAATAAAGGTAGGTTTGTTTTGCACAATTTTAAAGCTATTAGTTATTAATAAATAGCTGAGAAGCAAATTATTGGCAGGTGACGAACTAATTGCTGCCTGCCTTGCGGATTCAACCTAAACATGGTATTGGCAAAACATCTTAAGGCTATGTCCTCCAATTTAATCATTTATCTTTTATTTTGGAATCATAATTACGTAAAGATCAATTCATTGCACATTTTTGTATTATTAGATTCAATGGACGAATCATGAACAAGGAAAATCTGACCGACCCTTTCAAGGAAATAAAACCGGAACAAACATTATTATTATAAGTCTAGTTAACCGATAAATTAAATAGATAGATATTACCATCTAAGTCAGTACCATTTTACAAGTACTAGTACAGCTGGTTCGATTGGTACTGTATCGGATGCTTTACGAGAATCGCTCACATGTGGCGCCGACACTTAAATCAATGGCCATAAAAAAGAGGAGATATTATCTAAAAATATTGTTATATCGTAACTTAATACCATTGTAAATATCTTAATCTATACTATTGCTTTGAGATAATGAATTAAACTGTACGAGGTATATTGACCTAGGACCAAGACACTAGTCTGGTAAAGAAACTCTCGCTATTAATAATATACACGTACATTGCGGCATCAGTACAGCATGTATTAACTCAGTAATTCAGATTGCCAGGCTGCTTTTACTAGGTATTATCAACTTAGTTCAGAGTATCTCTGCCTATGTAACTTATCTGTGGTCTATCTTTATTTTACATCATTTCGTCTTCCTTACCTTCTGTCTCCCCTCCTACGATGGAGTACACGGCCTCAAACCCACGTGCACCTATGAGGAATCCTCTTCGCTGCTGATAAACTCCTACCTCACGGGTATTTCTTTCATACCAGTCCCCTCTGCTGAGCAGTAAAAGCGGGCTCACCCCCTACCTGGCAGGTTAACCGGAACCTGTTGCTGCAGTGCGAGCTTCTACCTCGGCGGGCACCAACCTCCATCTTACTCTCTTTCTTACATGAAAACGTATTGTCGAGGAATCTTGTGACCCTACTTCAGCTATTAATAACCATACCTTGACAGAAGTATTAATCTCAGTCTCATTTCTAACAGTTATAAATACTGAAGCAACTGAAAATAGATGACCAAGGGACCTCCTACCTTAAATTAGGAATTGGGGTTTTTGGAATGGTTAGTTTCTTCACCAGGCTAGCGTGTTTTACTACTCATATCATCTACTTGTTGTGTTGTATCAATTAAGTTGTAAATTTCATTACATTAAAATAATAATAGGAAAAGCGAACCCAAGGATTCGATTTATGTTTAATTTTTTTTTAGTTTTTAATTATTTTTTTTACTTATTTATTTTATTTTTTTCAATGTACAAAATAATCATTTTAGAGTTATTATCTGGATCGGGCCCTTATAACCTAGATGTTTTAGTGCATAAAAAACAAACAAATTCATACACTCAAAGCTACTTGTTTTCAATCTTGCTTCCTTTTCTTTTTCCCTTAAGATCTTTTTATTGACTTGAGACATTCAATTTCAAACTTGTTACTGGAGTGCTCCTATGGGTGATTTCCGATTTGTATGGAATATATTTTGTGCTTTTATATCCTATAATATATTTCATGTTTTATTTTAGTGATGATTTGAAAAAGTTGGATATTTTGTTAAATTACGTATCGTTATATTGTCCTAAGGCGTATGCATAATAAATTGTATTGTAATTACCAAATCTAGTTTCATACTGTTCAAAAAAGTTCTTGATTAGATAATACGTCAATAATGTTAGGATTGAACGAAAACCGAAACATTGGAAATCAAATCTAAATTAGTCTTGGAATTTCTCCCATTTCACATACAGATAGAGTATCTATGACTTATATTCGATAGAAGAATAACTAGGTGCCCACACATTAAGAAAATACGAACGTCAATAAATATGAGACTGAAACTGATGTACTCAACATTGCAAAAACACTTAAAATTACAGACGAGACTAAAAATAACTATTTACACAAACCTACTTAAGACCTTTTTATTCGTAAATAACCTCTCTATAAATATAACAAACATTCCAATCTAAGACACTATGATTAATAACTAAGGCACTATGTACGTTGACAACCAAACTTTATCGTATGGTATATACTAAAAAAAAATTTATTTAAACGGACACCCTAACAAAATCATAGAGGAAAGGGCAACTTCTCTGAAGCCAAGAAATAAATAATAATAATAGGCTTAGCGAACCCGAAGGTTCGATGCCGATACCACCAAATTCCGCCTACACAGACTCGTCCAATGTTCACCATTCAAGCCCAAGCCCCCGAGATCAGCCTTAACGCAATCCTCCCATCTCCGCTTCGGCCTACCTTTCGGACGCCTACCAGTCGGATCAGCAAATACCAACTTTCTCGGAATCCGCTCGTCATCGAGCCCAACAACTTTACTAGCCCATTTGAGTCTCCGCGATGCAATCAGCTCAATTATATTCACAGGACGCAAGTTACGCAATTCCGCGTTGTGCAACCATCTTAACTCCCCAGTGGCCTCATCTCTCTTTGGACCAAATATTTTACGCAATACCTTATTTTCGAAAACCTTAAGCCGTTGTTCATCCTTCAAAGTAAGCGGCCACGTTTCACATCCGTAAAGAACCGTTGGAAGAATAATAGTTTTATAGATTCTAATCTTTAAGTTTTTAGATAGAAGCCGCGAACCAAGTAACTTAGCAACTGAATAATAACACGCATTTCCCACCTTTAACCGGGACTTTATTTCTTCCTGGATTTCATTTTTTCTAGTTATAATTGAACCTAAATACTTGAATTTCTCTACGTGTTCAAAAGTATGACCTGATACATCAATATCACCAAGATCGACACCGTTTCTGCTACTAATCATATACTTTGTCTTATCGGTACTTAATTCGAGTCCTATTTCTTTACCGGTTTTTATTAACACACTTGTATTTAGTTGTATGGTTTCCGTGTCTTCACCTAGCAGTACCAGATCATCGGCATACCCCAAAACCGGAATCTTGTCACCCATATTTAAGCCTTTCTCGGTACACATCACCTTTTCTATGACATATTCTAAAGCTAAATTAAATAGCACAGGTGAAAGGGAGTCACCCTGTTTCAAACCCGATCGCACCTCAAATCTCTCGGAGTAATTATGACCGATTCTAACTTTATGGAATGTTTCCGACAAACACATCTCTACTAGGTTTACTAACTTTCTAGGTATTCCCTGTTCAATCATGATATTATATAGCTTCTGACGGTCTATTGAATCATAAGCCTTTTTAAAATCGATATAAAGTTGATGGACTACACCGTTGTATTCCAACTTTTTCTCTAATATTTGACGTAAGGAAAATATTTGGTCAATAGTCGAGCGATTCCGCCTAAAACCACATTGGTAATCTCCGATAATTTCCTCAGCGTATTCCGTGATTCGACTAGTTAGAATTGACGAGAATATTTTATAGCATACTGGGAGAAGAGAGATCCCACGATAGTTGTTGCAATCCGACCTCGGTCCTTTTTTGTGAATCGGAATAAGTATTGATTCTTTCCATTCTTCTGGCATTTTTTCAGTTTCCCAGATCTTTTTAACTAGAAAATGTATTTTGGAAACGCCCGCTTCTCCACACGCCTTGATTAATTCACTCGTGATATTATCATTTCCAGCAGCCTTATAACGTTTTAATTTTCCTATCGCCATTTCGACTTCCTCTTTACTCGGTGCGTCTATCCATGGTTCAGCGCTCTGATATTCAGAGAGAGGAGATTGATTATTATTTTCCGTATTTAAGATGCCGTCAAAGTGTTGTTTAAATTTATTTAATATCTGAGAAGGATCCGCAATTATATTGTTATTTGCATCTTTAACCGCATTCAATAGAGGTTCAAATCTTTTACGCGATTGGTTTATACCTTTGTACATCTCTCTTACGTTATTTTCGTTGCTGTGTTTTTCAATTTCTATTATTTTGCCTTTAAGATACTCTCTTTTCTTATTTTTTAAGAGTTTTGAAGTTTCATTCTTTACTAACCGAAAATAAGCCACATTATTATCGCTTGGATTATTTAAGGAATTCAGTTTAGCGGTTTTTCTTTTTTCGCACATATTTTGACAATCCCTGTCGAACCAAGGTTTGTTCTTTTTATTTTCGATTATTCCAAGATATAAATTACCGACCTCTTTAATATTATCCCTGATCCCTTCCCATAATTTGTTTACATCTTCGTGTTCCTCGTCTGAAGATTCCAAAGCTTCGAACCGATTTTTTACTTCTATCGCGAACTGTTTTCTAATTTCGAGGTTGTTCAATTTAACTAAATCATTGAAGCCAAGAAATATGAGGAGGAAATTGAAAAGGTCCAGTATGAAAGATCTACTGACTTAATTATCGAAGATTCGAGGGTGGGTTGTCATTGGTTATTGCCTTCTTCTTAGCTTAGCCTCTAACTGATTGTTAGAATTTCATTAACAGGTCCGGATGATGATTTCAAAGTAAAACAAAATAACAATTTAAAATAATTTTCATGTTGTTAACTGATTTGTCCTTCATATGCGATTAGGAATGTAATTAGTTTTGTTAAGATTATTATTTAAACGACGATTCTTTCTTGTTTTACTATTTTTCCTCTCTTTTTTGTTTTTCGGAAAGGGAGAGTGTAAAATTCGTCTTGATTGCCTTGAGAGAACCCCTTATTTTAGTTTTGATCTTATTGTAGTCAGTATCTAATATCCTTTCCCTCAGTGGTCTTAGTGGTCATTGCGTTTTGTTATACTGAAGATTCAGTTGAACTACATTTAATATTCCAAAATCAACATTATGTCCATACTAGAATAATGAGATTCAAATCATAAGTAATCTATAACTTATAACTGATTTAAATATTTTAATGAGATATATTAAAATTTGTTTCAAAATGAACAATAATAATAGTGATATGAGACCACATTCATACAACATTTACAGAAAACAATGATATAACCAACCAACATAGAAATTAAAAAATAATATAAATAATATATATATATATATATATATATATATATATATATATATATATATATATATATATATATATATACAAACAAGACTACAACCTATAATTAAAATGAATACAAAGTTGACAAATTAAAGAACATCATAGACACAATCATAACTGTATACAACATATTGCATATAGCATTGACATTCCTTTAGCATATAAAGGAAGCCCGGACTGGGCTTTTTCTTCCTCTCGTACAGGGAAAAGCAGAATCCAAGAGATCCCAGCGCCTCTCTCTCAGCCGCGTCACTTGTGTGAGTCAGAAAAAGGATATGATCAGTGTCACAACTCCAGTATAAATGTTTATAATACGTCTCGGGGGCATTGCCGTTTCAACTTCGAATAGGGTTGGTGGAGCTGGATAAGGGTTGTGCAAGAAGGTTAGGATAATGAACAAGATTCTGATGGAATTGGGAAAATTTAAAATCTAAAATAAATGGAATATTAAGGTCGTGGTTTAATTTACAGTTGATAACATTATAAGGAGCATTAACTATTGTTCGGAGGACTTAGGATTGAAAGGATTGGATGCGTTTGATGTTAGTATATTTACCTGGCCCCCATAGTTCAAGTCCGTAGGTCCATTTCAGTATTGTCTTGTATACTAGTACTTGTTGTCAACTATAAGTTGAGATTTCCTGTTCAGTAGTGTGTATAACCATAACTTATAAGTAATCAAAATTGTTTTTTGTAATGTTTTAGGTTACCAGTAGGAAGAGAATCCAGGTACCGGTTTAGAAAATAACATTAAACAGTATAAAATATTGAACAATTGGCTCGTTAGACTTCACTAGGTCTCATCATACAGACAGCAATTAGCGAAAGACAAATAAATGGCGAAATGTTGGCTTGACAATAAAATGTAAAGAGAATTTCAATATTTTATATATATATTTTTTTCACGCCACTCAAACTACCTTCCTCTTTTTTAATGCTTTGGTTCACTTGTCCGTTTTAAGTTTTTTAAAAATATATAATAAAATGAGACAAATGTTCTAACTTTCATTAATCTCATCGTAATTTGATTTTAATGGCACCTAAGCCTATGTATATTTGTTGGATAATTTTTAATGAAACAAGAATAACCATATCACTTGAGACTTCATTGAAAAATGTCTATCAATTTAGGTAAACGAACGAGAGGGGTCCCTGTTAATTTCTTATCACCTAAGCTTCGAATAAACAGACATCACCTCGTAGGTGATTATCCAAAGTCGGTAGGCAATTATCCACAAAGTCACATCACTTTAAAAGACTTCAAATACTAATTTTTTGGGGAAAAAAATCAGTAAGAATAAACAAGACAGATCCTAGCGAGTCGGCTTCGGAGGCAAATAGCATCGTTAATCTACAAAAATGTATACAAAACCAGATTCCGTAAAGTCGATTTGTCGGACTTCAACCAAAGCAGAAAAAGCTGCTAGACTTACTGAACTTTACAATGGAACGCATACTTCTATAAACTTTAAAAAGTAGCACGATTGGTGTCAATTATAGAAGACTCGACTGAACTATCAAAATTCCTAACAATTTTTATGTTAGATATGAAACGTGTGATGCCGTTTACCTTAATAACACTGTCTATTTACTTGTCTCCCAGTTTACAGAAAATGAAATGAAAAAATAATTTTATCCTGGAACAAGTTTTTCTTAAAATAATTGAATTCCTGATAGTTGATGGCAGAGATAGGTATTGGCCTATAGTACCTGCTCCGGAGGCACATGGCTAGTTCGTGGTGTCACTTTCACTCCTCACCTTGACTTTGCGTTACCTCTTAGCTCGTTAAGTTGTTAAAGATCGAACGTGCCTCTTGTCCTATTGTAATCTATCGATTTAATATCGATGGCGATCTGGCCCAGTGACCTTTTTAACCCCCAGAAAGAGATCTATTTCGTGCTCAATTTTATTTATTTTTTAAATTTAGACAATTAAAGACTTCTTTTGATTTCTGACATTTACGCTGAAGAAATTATGCAATTCAGTCTGAGTTGGGCTTTTGTAATATTTAGTGCTCTTGCCACCTTAGCCACCACTCACTCTCTCTATAACAACATTTATTCCTAAAAAATAATTAATGTTCTTCTCTCATATTTAGCCTAAATGTATATTCTACTAATTGGCTATCATTTTGGAGTTTAATTACATTAATAAATCCTTGACTATGATACGTGATATCCAGTCTCATCACCTTTCTTGGAGATGAAATAAATCATCCAAGATTGGTAGTTATACCTAGTTTTATTACGTTGTCAAATATAACATGTTAGAATTTTAAAATTATTTTAGAGCTTAGGGGCTCTACTAAACTATCAAATTCTTCCCGTATCCAATCCAAAATCCTTCGTAAAATCCTTAATGCTCCTTACTTTGTAACGAATAAACTGATCCATAAAGATCTTAATGTTCCGTATGTTGCTGATTTGGCGCGAACCAGCTATCATTCCTTTTACGACAATCTCCATTCCCACTCTTATCCTCTAGTTTCGATCTTTTCTTCTACTTCAATTCCTGATAATCCCCGAGGCGTCTGAAAAGAAGATGGACTCGAGACCTTCTAGTTTAGAATATTTTTAGAGTACTGCTTCTCTAAATGCTTTGTTCATGTCTATTTTCTTTTAGCCTATTTACTAGATGTGTTGTTCAATACAGTTGTAAATATCAATGAATAATAAAATAAATTTCTCTTAATTGCAAGTTATTAAAGGAATTCTCTTAAGAAAACTACCATATTTACACCAGTTATATATTATTTAGTAATATTGTGAAATTCAGCAATGACTTACCATGGACTTATGAGTATTATTGTCAGTTACATAATAATAATAAAGCAAAATATGTCCTAGTTGACCTTAAATGGTATGCGCAGGTCGTTGATTTTTTTTTAAATTTTATTCATGAACCTTTAAGAACATTTATATGAGGGGCACCATTACTAGAATGGAGTATATTATGGTTGCATTTTAATTGGTCAGTCTTACTCAAATAGAAAGCGAAAATAATTGTTAAATATTATATTTCATATGTAATTGTTATGTGTTTGGAGTTATTAATATATTTTATTTGCCCCTGTATAAATTGTTTCAGTGTTACAGAAAAAGTTGAATTGCAGATTTAATGATCGGAAGTACCATAGTTTTCTTTCTTTCGACATAAACGATGTTGAAATGACAAAGAAAAGAAAATTTTTAATCGTGATATAATTATTAACGAATGAATACATAATTAAAGTTTTATTCAGAGTTTTACGCCAAAAAAAAAGAAAATTATAAAAAAAAAAAATGTTAACAAAATTATTAGTTGAAAAATTCTTTAGTCAGATACAATTTATCTGCATCTCATTTAAACAGAAATCAAGTAAAGGATTGTTATATTTTCAGAAACAATATGCGGTCTGTGTATTCTATTATATTTTTCTTCAATGAATCCGATGTATGAACGTTCTCTTGAAAAGCAACATTTCATTAAAATATCCCGTTTTGGTTTCTTAATAATAAACTAGGAAAATAATTGAATTCCTTCTAAAAATATGAAGTTTCATGTTTCGAAATATGTAATAATAAAAATCCGTCTGTCTGTCTGCGTTACTACGGGTTTTCTTCGAAACTATTGATCCGTTATTATATTAGAAGAGATATTGAACACATTTGGTTGTCTGGAAAATAATGTAGTATTTTGAATTTGCTTTAAAATATTCCTATATATAAAAAATGTTTGCGTTTACGGGATTATTTATATGAATTTCAATACTTATTAATCCCCACGATTTAATTCTTATAGGAGAGAAATTGATTCCGGGTGCAGTCGATAAAACACTTAAAACAGTAGAAAACTCAATTTATTGGTTACAATGTTTCTGCCTAAATTTCAGTACTTCTTTAGGGGAATGAAGAAGGGAGATCGACTTTTCCCCTATACTGGCATATGCACACAATCAACTATGATTTAACTCTAACTTTTCTGCCTAGAATCAATCATTATCAAGATGTCAACGCGTGATATTCGTATAATTTTGTTTTACGTCCATAAACTCCGCCGAAATGGGGCCCAATCTGCCAAAAACATCAATCAAGGGCGAGGGCAGCATTTATGAGTGCTTAACGGTCGGCCGAAAAAATGTCTGGAGGGAGACTTTACCCTTAAAGATGGAGGGACTTCCTCTTTTGATGACGATGCGGCTTACTGGAAGAATTTTATCATTCCAGAGCAACTGTTCGAGAAATTCCAAGAAAAGTTAACCTTAGCAAATCGACCGTCAATGATCAACTCAAGAGGATTGGAATGGTACAAAAGCTTAAAAGTTGGGTTCCACAAACAAAAAACCTAATGAAGTTTTTGCTACATTTCTTTGGCGAAATGAAAACGACCATTTTCTTTCCAGTGTTGTTACTTGTGAAGAAAAGTGGATACTTTACTACAGAAGACGTTCTGGACAGTGGCTTGACTATACAGAAGTAGCACAAAAAAAAGCCATCAGCGTATATATAAAAAAAAAAAGATAATGGTTACTGTTGTTTGGTGGGCTTCATTTGGTTTGATAGAATACGCATTCTTTAATCCTGGAGGAACCATCAATGGTAAATCGAATATAGCTAACACGTTAGCAGAAATGGATTGATAGTAATAGAGACTACTTTCATTTAAAAAAAAACCGTTGTAAACTTTTAATTTATATATATATATATATATATATATATATATATATATATATATATATATATATATATATATATATAAAGCCAATTGATATAATACCTGAGTTTTTCTTTTACCATTCCGAATTATTAAAATTCTTAGGCAATGTTTAAAAAAAATGAAAATATCTCATCTTACTAATCTCATATTCATTGGAACAGTAGTTCTAAAATAATGGAATTAATGGTTTCTTATAGCTATAATAGGAGTGTAGCCAAGAGTGTGGCAGATTGTATTATTTCTGAATTAATCAATTATTCTTAAGCTCTATAATAATCGATTTTAATTGAGTAAGAAGGATTTTCATTCGAAGGAGGTGAACCACATGCAAATATTTTAAAGAAAAGTTTCGACTTTTGTTCAGTAGAATTCATTAATATGCTCGATTTCTTTTTATAGTTAGAAATATTTATGGGGTTACTTGTAGCACGGTGGTTAGCATTACAGCCTTCTATGTCCAAGGTCCCGTGTTCAAACCTGCAGGTGGCAATAGGATTTTTAATGGGAGTAAAAATCCTTAGTTTTGCCGTCCTTCCTAGGGGACGTTAAAAAGTGCTCCTGAGCCTTTGCGATGTCAGGAACTCGTTAAAGATCTCTACTCTAATTAAACCTGGATAGACAAAATTTAGAACTCTCACAGTAGCATCGTCCGATTAGCCACAGTAGAAAAAGTGACGTTAAATGAATAAACAAAAAAAATACACAAATAACTAGAGTTGAAATTTTAGTAAAAACTGAATTATAACTAAGGAGCGAAAAGCTACAAATTTAAATTCATTGAAATATAAGTAATAAGTGCTGGCATTCATACAAAAGAATAATCCAACGAAGGAGAACAGTTTGTAATGTTGAGAGTTTTTATGTAGAAACTCAAAATCCTGAATTTGTTTTCGTTCCATGTAATTCCTGAATACTAGGAAATCAAATCATGGAAAAGTGAATAAATAAGAAATGAAGCTATTGAATCTATATTAACAATAACTTGTATAAATTATTCTTAGTTTAGCATAAATTATTAATATAAAAAATCAGTGATTATTATATTGCAGAAAATAAACCATAATGTTGTCAATAATGGTAGTAATTAAATTATTTATTTGAATGAATTTTTGTTATGAAAAATTTACTGAAGTATTATTGTGATTAGGTTTTGAGGAGCGGAAGTAAACAATTACAAAAAAAAATTAAGGGACGGGGAAAATACGTTAATTAACGTGCCGTAATTATTTTAATTTCAAAAACATGTTGAAACTTATAATTATAAACACAACCAATATGTTCATGCAGCATCCATAGGGTTATACTATGGACAGATTAAAAATGATAAAGTATAGTTTAAACTCTGTGCTTTTGAAAATTTTAGACCTGAATCCTATCCTATCATAAAAAATAATTTTTATGATAGGTTTAACGGACGTTAATCAATACCCTGTGTATCTTGATGTATATTTTTGAATGAGCTGTGTTGAATAGGAATTCAGTAAAACTTTTTGGAATGGGCGGTTTACATTGTATTACTGATGCATTTTATTCATTTTTAAAAACAGATAAACAAAATTAACAGCTCTGTGCTAAAACTATACGTACTAAATCATTGTACGTCTTCTAATTAATTTGGGTTCTAATAATCATGTTGCTCTTTTAATAAGATAAATACAATTCAGATGCATTATAATCACAGAGCCTTTAAGAAATAGCCTCATGATTTGTCTTATTTATCCACAAAATATATTTAATGAAATCGATCCAACGTACGTATGAACTCTCTTAATAAAATGTAATTCAAGTATCCTAGAAGGAAAAGAATTATAATTAATAATTAATTTCATATCTACATCAAATGCGGTTGTCCATTTGTACTACATTACAGTGCTATAAGTGGAAATGTCATGGTGAGCAGTCGGCAATTGAGGTCGAACTCAGAAGTATTTTCTTATCTCAAGTCGTTCCTTTATGAATAATTAAATAAAGTACACTGATGAACAAGTTAAAGAAATACGGTTATTTTACAGAATCCCTATGGCCCTACGTAAATATCATATTTTTTTTTTTTTTTTTTTTAGTTCTTTTATTTAAATTAACAACTGTACAATTTACATAGTACAATAAGTAAATGTGCTATTTAAAGACAATTGGCTTGAAAAAATCATGAGGAAAATATATCCAGCGTTAGCACTTGAATGTTTATTTGTTCAGCAGGTCTCGAGGCCACCGTCTTTTCAGACGCTTCGGAGGATTATCGGGAATATATGTGGACGAGAGGATACGGATAAGCGGGTTTGTATGTGCGGGTAATTTGGAATGAAAAAAGGTGTATCTATTTTGGGAGATTTCTGTAACTAGTGGGATATTCAGGTCTCTATAGATGAGTTTGTTGGTAACAAAGTAAGGAGCGTAGAGGAGGGAGGAATTAGATGGTCTTGTGGACCCCCATAGCTCAATGCCATCAGTCCAAATAGGTCTGATAATGGTTGCGTAAATGAGTTTTTTGAAGCAAAGAGGAGTTTTGATCGTTTGTCAAGTAAGTTTTTTAATAGTCAATGTCTACGCGCAGTTTCTTGTCGTTTATGTCTTGTATGAGGATTCCATGTAAGGCGTTTGTCAAGATTAAGTCCAAGGTATCGTATTTGTTCTGCAGTGATAAGTGGGGTATATCATAATTCAATTTCAATAACAGACATAATTGTGCTTTATTTTTATTTAAAAATACAAGTACCTACATATCGTTTCAAGGGCTTTAATAGATTAATACACATTACCAGAGCTTTTCAAGTATCTTTCCCTTTTGTGACTGTTTTTAAAACAATATTATTAGAAGGTAGCGATAAGATTTTCTCAAACATAAAAATAAAATAAAATAATGTATTTAAAAAATTATTTTAATGCGGAACACGGCTCGAATCTTGGTTCGATATAATTGTCCTTTATAAAAGAAAATCCAATGGATAGCTCATCTAATGCAGTCATGGAAGAAATTACTAATATCTACATACCCCAAGACCTCCTAGATCTAATCCACACTAAGCGATGTTCCAGAATCCTCTGGCAAAGAACCAGGCACCCAGACGATCGGAAATCCTACAACTATTATACCAAATTAGTTAAACAGAAATTATAATCCTTTAGATCCAACTCCTACAATTCCTACCTCTCCTCATTATCCGTAACCGACAATTCTCTCTGGAGAATAACCAAAAAGGTACTTAAACATCATACCATCACACATCCACTCCGACGAGCTGATGGTTCCTGGGCTTCGTCAGAGTAGACTAGAGCAGAAGAATTTGCCTAGTACCTCTCTATCATATTCACCCCCCATCCCAACCACAATTTCACTTATACTGATGGCGTAAAAGAATTCCTCTCTTCACCAATACCTCTCTCTCTACCTCCTAAAGCTGTTAACCCCTCTGAGGTCAAATTCCTTATAAATAAACTAAAACCTCGTAAATCTCCCGGCCATGACCTCCTCAGCTCCAAGATCATTCGCCAACTGCCTCAAAAAGCAATTATATTCCTTACTTACCTGTATAATTGTATCCTCCGCACAGCCCACTTTCCTCTGTTATGGAAACACTCCATTATTATCCTCTTTCTTAAACCTGGTAAACCTCCCAACAACGCTTCATCCTACAGACCAATCAGCCTCCTCCCTATCCTTTCAAAAATGTTTGAAAAAATCCTACTTAAACGTATCCTACATTTAATTGAAATTCCTTCCCACCAATTCGGATTCCGCTCTGGGCACTCCACTGTACAGCAAGGTCTAAGAGTGGTTGACCACTTATCCTCTACACTTGAAAACAAGCAGTACTGCACTGGTGCCTTTCTGGACATTGCTCAGGCATTCGACCGGGTCTGGCACGATGGCTTGCTTTTCAAACTAAAATCCGTATTACCCCAATCCCTATATCTAATCCTAAGATCCTATCTCTCTAACCGTTCCTTCAGAGTCCGCTGTGGTTCAGAGTTATCCACTTGTTACCCAATCAAGGCCTGCGTACCTCAAGGAAGCGTCCTAGGTCCTGTCCTCTATATCTTGTTTACAGCTGATATACCTTTAGATCCAGATACCTTCCTAGCATCTTTTGCCGATGATACTGCCATTCTATCAACCCACTCAGACCCAGAACTGGCATCTTTCCATCTCCAAAGACACCTCTCCTTGATTGAACATTGGTGCGACAATTGGCGCATCAAAGTCAATCAATCCAAAAGTAAGCACGTCACCTTCACCCTCCGACGTAAATCCGGTCCACAAGTTCATTTCAACTCTATACCACTTCCCTGCTCCGACACAGTCCGGTATTTGGGTTTCAAAAGACTGACTGGGACAAAAGACTGACCTGGAACCCACATACTCGACTTAAAAGACAAGAGCTCAACAGAAGATACGGACAGTTATATAGACTATTGAACAGAACATCACAACTTTCCGTTGGAAACAAACTATTAATTTACAAGACCATTCTCAAACCTACGTGGACCTACGGAATTGAACTATGGGGTACTACTAAATTTTCGAACATCAAACGCATCCAATCCTTTCAGTCCAAAGTCCTTAGAACAATAGTCAATGCTCCCTATTATGTTACAAACAAGACCTTACATCATGACCTCAAGATCCCTTATGTCCTTGATCTCATCCCATCCAAATTCTCAACTTTCCACCAGAAACTTGCTCACCTTCCAAATCCCCTGGCACAATCCCTATCTAGTACCAACCATCCTTACAACCCTCCTCGTAGGTTGAGGCGGCAATGGCCGAGAGATCTCTTATAGATACGCAACTGGAGTGCTGGCAATGGCCAACTTCTCCACTCATACCTGAGAGTGTGTGGCTTTAGCGCCACTGACTAGATTGGTGAAGCGGTTGACTGAGAGGCGCTGGGATCTCCTGACATTGTGCCTCGGCATCCATTTCTGGATGCAGAGGTTCGATTCGGAGTTCCCAGGGGCAGTATGTAAATATTGTATATAGGTATGAATGTGGCCAAGATTGTAATTATTTTCTTTTTTTTCATTTATTTTATTTTTATTTATTTTTTTGCTTCTTTTGTTATGGAGGCATTTTAGTTTTTATTTGTTTTACTTTGTACATATGGAATGAATGACTTCTTTTATCTCTAATACTTATTGCCCAAGATAATGGCAGATTGTATTACTTCTCAATAAAGCAATATTAAAAAAAAAAAAAAAATATCTACACGCATCAAATATCAAATATCCTTACACGCACTATATATATATATATATATATATATATATATATATATATATATATATATATATATATATATATATATATATCACTTATAGTATACACCAAGTTGAATATTTTTGCTCTTTCGAAATTTCTCTACCTTCGAAAAATCAGAAATAATATCAATGATAAATCCAGGTATGAATAACAACATATTTTGTCCGGATTCTGCAGTTATAGATACCTGAATGAGTGCAATAATGATATAATACATTTGTACCCGTTTAATACAAAAAGTAACCTTTCCCGATAAATCCCATGAATCTAATTTATCCTGTGTCGTGTAGGCAGGCATCTTATTCTTTGAACTCCACCCAAACCACATTTATATGACTCTATCTAAAGTGTTTTTACTATTAGGTAAGTAGTGCATAAGGTTTAATCGATTCGAAATCGTCTAGAGCACTAGTTTTATTAATTATGTATCGTTTAAAGTAAGTTGATAAGATAAGTGCAACTCTTCCAAGGAGGCAATGTTTAATGTAATTAGTCTCAGCCACTAAATTATTTTCTTCACTAATTATCATATAGAGGTATAATCTGCTTGAGTTTCCATAAGGGCCTTTTCACACATACACGGCTGCCGTAAAAAGGCTTATCTGCCGTGCCCGTTAATCCCTGGCTTATCGTTAATCCCCCCCTTTTCACACGTACACGGCTGCCGTCCACTTATAGTTGCGGAGATAGGAAACGTGCCGTACACGGCAGCTACACGGCTCTATACGGCAGCTACGCGGTTTATCTTATTTTTCTTCTTTCAGTTGTTTTATCTTTCAATTTTCAGTTAAATAATGGAGCACGAACAACTCCAAATAATTAAGAAAATTAAGAGACAAAAAAATAAAAGGTTATATTGGGTACACCCTTAATTAATTCAGAGATAATGGAGTATAGGGCTTATTATACTCTGTATCAATTTCCATTATGGATTAAGAACTGACTTATGACAAATGTAAGAGATGATAAACAATAATACATTGTTGTTTCATTATCAAATACAATAGTAATGTTGGATTAGTATTGTTTATTTTGAATATTTAATAGTAATAACCTTATGCGGTTTAATATTCACTTTTGTTTGTAATGAATATATAACGAATTGTATTTAGTAATTCTTTTTATTGTAATGATCAGAATTTCTTTGAAGATTCGTGTATTAATTTGAAATATATACTTATAATATAATATATTAGTAGTTTGAAACATAAAATATTTTAAAGTTAGTATTATTTTTTTTTTTTTTTTTGTTATCCGCCTCTACCCAACGGGGTCATTGGCGTAATCATATTAAATTATACTCAGTTGTAGTACCCTACAATCTTTAAATATTCAAACAGTTTGAATATATATATATATATATATATATATATATATATATATATATATATATATATAATTATAATTGATAAATCTACTAAATTTAAAATATAATAATCCTTATAATTTAATATAATAGTCTTGAATAACTATTGCATTGATATAGTAGCTCTAAAACAAATAGTAACAACAGCGAAAAGAAACGGCAGTACGGCAGTTATGTATTTAAGGTTTCTACATATTTACACAACAAAAGGAGCTCTTGACACCTTTAATTATATTTAAGTAATTATCTTTTTCTCAATCTTAGTGATAAAAAAATGGATAAATATAAACTATAAATATAAAAAAGGAATATTTCCCCGCGTTGAAACTAATCCCACAGTTTTCAGCAATCAAAGAATATGAATTCTTAACACATTTGAATTATTTATAAAAAGGGATAATAAATTTCCAGCCATAAGGAAAAGTTTACCTCACTGAATTTAGCAAATAACAAATAACTAAGTTTTATGATTATTAAATATAAATAGCATTGCAGATATTAATTAATTCATTTAGAGAATTTTCTTTTATGTACAATTTTCCTTTAAGTAGGTTTTCATCTATCGTTCTTTTATTTGTAAACATCTATTAAATTTTCTAATTCAATAAGAACTACTACTTAGATTATAATATATTAGAGTGGAGATATAAAGTTGAAAAGCATTTTTTTATAAGAATTTAAAAATTATAATTTCCTTTTGTTGTTATTATAATTAATTGCAATTACTTGTTAAAACAATTTTAAATTAAAAGGTACCATTTTAGTAAGTTATTAATTAAATAATATTTCTTAGTTTTAGTTTTGTGACGAAATAATTATTTAAATCATAGTTTTGAATACTAGAAAAAAATGTTATTAAATTAATATTAAACAAAATAAGTTATTCAACATTTATTTACGTAATTAATTAATTTATGCTAGTACAAAATGATATTAGTTGGTCTGTTTTGAAACAAAATTTAATTATTATTCAAAATAAATTACACGGCGCCGTGTGGTTTTAGTGGTAATAGCACGGCTGCTGCACGGCACTTCACGGCAGATAAGCCTTTTTACGGCAGCCGTGCATGTGTGAAAGCGCCAACTATGTTCCTATCTCAACGACCGTATAAACGGCTGTTTTTTCTATACGGTCGCTACACGGCTATAAAGAGGATTATAAACCGTCCCAACGGCAGCCGTGCATGTGTGAAAGCTCCATCTATGTCCCTCCCTCAACGACCGTTTGGCCGGTTGATAAGCTTAGGATTATAAACCGTTTGGACGGCAGTCGTGTATGTGTTGAAAAGGCCCTAAGTTTTTACTCAATTCCTTTTGCCATATTTCACTATAAATATTGCTCAGTTTGGAAATATCCCTCCTCTGAAAATATATATAAAAAAAAGGACTATGCTCACACTATCGAGTTTTCTACAAGTACTGCAATGATAAGGCTATACAAGAATACCTAGCTCTTCTAACCTAAATGTTTCAGTTAATGTCAATAATCGCAATTTTTTTAAATAATTTGTTTGACTACTTATATAATGAGTTGTAAGGAACAGAAGTGTAGATAGTACTCTCATAAGTATTCTAGTTTTTCTACGAGGTCTAGAAGCCCCAACTTGTAACACAATAAGGACAGTGAAACATATATTATTAGATTTTTCAATTTTCAGTAAGTTGAAAATTGAACTAAAAACTGATAATACTCTAGAAGACATACAGAAAGATGACGGAAACAAAGTCCATATCCTCTTCAAATATTTGAAAAGAAGTTTATACTATTATAGAGTATGAAAAGAATTTCGTAACTCGGGAACCAGATTAGTCTCAGACACTAAATTTATGCGACTTATACTTATCATATACATGTATAACCTTAATGAGTTTCATAATTGTTCTCCAAGTCCTTTTTGAGATATTAAATATGGCGAAAAATAAATGTTCGCCATTTTTAAAAATTCATAAAAAAAAAAGGACTCTGTTCTCAAGATCAGAGTTTTTACAGTAAATAGGACTATGGCTACACTATATATGAAAAAATAATCAATGGTGGGGTTCCTCTCCTTTATAAACTTCAAACTCGCCAAAAGTTTCGGTTTTTATTAATTTTTGAGATTTTTTTCAAACCAATTTCTTCACGGTTTAGGTAATGAATTGTAAGAGAAAAATCTGGTGCGGGCAACACATTTTATAGTTTTTATAGTCAATTAAAGAATTTTCAAATACAGTAATAATCACTTAGTTTTATCTGCTTTTCATCACATTTTATTATCTTTTCCAACGGTATAATACACATGTATATTACTATTCTAATGTTCAAAAACAAAAAGATGCATTAAAAAAATATTATTTCACTTTTTTTCTTTAGTTAGGTATCGAATTCATTCAATTTATATATTTAGCCGTCCTTCATCAATGTCATTAAAATGATATGATTAATCTTTTGGAATGTACAAAATTAAAGGTAGTTTAAAGGAAGAAAATATCGGCATTTAAGCCCTGTCAGACCATTTGACTCAGAATGAAACCTACATGATATTAAAGCCTATTGAATTTTACATCGATATAGCGAGTTTAATCAAAATTGTCGGAACCTTATTTGAGAAAATTATAAAAAGGTACAATATGCATGGTATAAAGTGGCTCTTCTGGTTAGCTGATTTTGATGAAAAAGTTTTTGTAACATCTGGGGCGTATAGTTGTCTTAAATATGAAATTTCAGTTTGATAGGACTTACCGTTTCCGCCCGGGAGTTACCACACACGGACACACACACAGACCTTTTTGCGAGACTTGGTTATTTGGACTAAAACGTGTATTTCCATTGAAAACTGGAATTCGAAAATTTTCGCGATCGCAATACATAGTATGTGAAAGTAAAAATGTGAAACACACATTGGTTAATTTATAGAAAAAAAAAGAAAGGATATATATTCAGGAAAAGATGGAGATTGACCTTACATAATTAAAGGTAGAATGACATGGATGGATAACAATTTCAGCTGCATTAATTCTCCAAACATTATATCTTTTTAAACGACTTATTTGTCGCAATAAAAGCTGGATAACATGTGGAAATAGTAAGCTATTCCTTCGATCATTATATTACTAAGAAGTCGTTCGTTATAAATGTCTAGATTGTCAGTATAACTAAATAGGTCGATGAACTAATATGGAGTTTCTCGTAATCCTTGAAAGTTTATTCCTCCTTGTTTCCTCAAACTGTTTAGATATTTAGCTAAATTGTTTGTTTGGTAGGCATATTTACCATGTCAAGTTCAAGGGGCCATACTATGTAAAGTTTTCCTTATGCACTGTATACGATTCCTGGTTAGAGTTGCTATCTCAGGTTTATTACTTCTTGATCTTTGGTCGAAGAAAATAATACAAAGGAATGATACGGTTCATACATGATAATTCACAAATGAAATTTAGGAATGCTATTACTTTTTCTTATTAATATTTTATATAGAAAGATATCATTGCTTCCCAATCCATCATTTTGGTCATTAAGTTATGGAACAGCTCACTCCTATATTACAATAAGAGGCTCTAAGAAAAGTGGGTCATGATTTTACAACATGGCCTTCAGTAAAACTGTATTTTAGGATAATTATGAAGCTATTTTGACTGAAAAATAATGTATGATTATTTAGCAATAAACCGACAAACAAATTACGTACCATATATGCTAATTATATATTTTTATGAATACATATAATTTTTCTTATTCTATTGGGCCATGTGCCCCGTGCATTATAAATAAATGCGCCATGTATCTATTCTACAATAGCACTGCATTTAAAGTCGACATGGAAAAGTGGACCTATTTTATTCACCTAATTGTTTTAGAAAATATTGGAAGGATCAATTGTTTACCTATTCTGAACGTCCATTAAAATATTAAAGTATCTTATAAAACTGAATAAGTTTAAGTTAAATTTAATATTGAAGAGTAGGATGATTTAGGTCAGTTTTTGTTGTGATGATTTATTTAAGCAGAGTTTTGTTGTAAGATACACATACCTAAGTTTTTTGAAGCTAATAGTTCATATTTACACACCAACTTATGTTGATTTTATAATTACTTACACGGATATACAAACATGATTATGAGAGCAGAGCCACGGCCGACATCCCTATAAAATCTTTCTTCACAAACAAATATAAATGAATCTAGTAAAGGAAGGTGTCTTGATATTCGTCCTTATTCCCATGATTTTGTTATCGTGTTCCTTACCCATTTCCTGATGATCATATAACTATTAACTATAGAGGAACAATTTAAAATTTGAAGACAAAAAACATTCAGGTTAGTGTGGTTAATTTTATGGATATGATAAAAATCCGGCTAAGTTATTTCATAGACGCCAAAACCCAGAAGCGCCTTACCATCTTTTAAATCTAAACTTTTATCTTCAATCAGACATCTTATTTTTCTACACAAGATTCCTTTATTGATGTTATTCGTGAACTTATTCCTGATCATTTACTTAAAAATTCGGTGTTTCACGGCAGATTATCTTATAGTTAGTTCTTTTTTTTTTTTATTCATTTTTTTTAGTACAATTTGTCTCAATGTGTTTATGTCAAAATATGTTTAAACCATTTTGACTTTCGAGGAAACTTAATTTCTTTCTTCCAAACTTTTATATATCTTAAGCGATTTAGTTATTTATTATAGGTCTAATATTGTTTATATTCTTGTTCAATTCAATATTTATAGAGTAGAAATCCTGTTTTACCAAAAGAAAACTATTGAGCCCTAATGATCAAACTATAAAATCTAGAGACTGTATGATGGAAACACAATACTTGATTGGTTACTCCCTGCTTGAATAATGATTATTCATAAGGAAAGATCAACAACAATAGATCTGGTGTAGGATGCTTTAATTACCATTGACACACCTACTTTCGAATACCAATGTGTTTGAGTTCTTTGGGCTGCCTTTCTGTTACCAGATTATTTGGTGGTGTGTTATCATTTAGGTACTTTTTACTTTCACTTACTATATATATTAAGGAAAAGTATTGCGATATTGAAAATTTTCGAATTCCAGTTTTCAACGGATATACACGTTTTAGGGTCCCCTGAGTCCAAATTAACAAGTCCCGCAAAAAGTTCTGTGTGTGATGTATATGTGTGTGTGTGTGTGTGTGGGGGGGGGGGGTAACTCCCGGGCGGGAACGAAAAGTCCTATGAAACTGAAATTTCATATTTAAGGCAATTATACGCCCGAGATATTACAAACACTTTTTCATCAAAATCGGCTAATCTGAAGAGCCACTTTATACCACGCATATTGTACCTTTTTATGATTTTCTCAAAAACGGTTCCGACGATTTTGACTAAACTCGCTATATTGATGTAAAATTTAAATGCCGATATTTTAAATATTCTTCCCCTAATGCACCTTTAATTTTGTAGATTCTATAAAAATAACCATATTATCTTGTTACCACTGATAAAAAAACAGGTAAATATATAAATTGAATGAATTCGATACCCAAATAAAGGAAAAAACTGAAATAATTTCTTTAATGCAATTTTTAGTTTTTGAACATAAGAACAAAATAATATACATGTGTAATATACCGTTGGAAAGCTAAAGATTTTAGAAAAAAATAATATGAATACACAAGCTTGTAAAAGTTAATAAAGAGTGATAAAAAGCCGATAAAACTAACTGATTATTTTAGATGATAAGATAATTGATTTTTTAATAAAACACATGTTTCTAAAGAAATTTAATTTAATTAATTCTTTAATAGTTTCAATAATTTAATCATTAACTGTATTTAAAATTCTTTAATCGATTTTTTTTTAACTAACTTTTATAAAAACATTATCAAGTAATATTGTCGACATTTTAGAAATATACTATAATTTTCAAAATCATTAAAATGATATTATTCTAATTTTATTCCATTGCATATTCGTGACAACTACTTGAATATAAATCTATCTGTTTCTTTTTAATCAGTACAATTATTTCGTATTGGGTATGGATTATAATTTACAGCTTAACGCACAACCAAATATTTAAAAAAATGGTTTTAAACTACTTAATTTATAAGAGTTTGGTGCTCCTAATACAATGTTCTACAACGAAACATGAAAACCTCATCTGCATACATCTCAAAACCAAAAGTCTAGGTGAACTTAAGGGTATGTAATCAATACATCGTTTGCATTATTTTAAGATGAACCTAGTAAGCATATCCACAGCACAATACTCTTTAGCTAACTGATCTGAGGTAATCTCACTGTTGTGCGGCATTGTATACATCAAGCGCCTGACATTGCAAAGTTAAAAAATGTGAAACATTCTCGAACGCACTTTACAAGATTAAATAGTAGATTAACTCCAATGAGTTTATTTTTGGTTTATTCAAGGTCTCCACTCAGAATGAAACATCATAACAACCCTGTAATATTTGGATCTTTCATTCCGATTCATGAGCATTTCGATGAGTTCATAGAGACCATTTTATTTTCTATTTCGTGCAATACATTAGGATCTGCATTCTTTGTCTTGTTTAGTGGATGTATGCGGGTGGTTCAGATTAAGAATTAGCTTTATTAGTTACAACAAACCTTTAACCTTTAATAAGATAAATTACCATTTTTTTTTCAATATGTAAATATAGTAAAAAATATATTAATATTCACATTTATATAGGAGAGAATTTTGTTGCTATTAATCATAAAATTTAAGTAGATCTGTACTTATTCTTAAGTAGATATTCCACACATTCTTTAGCGGCAAATCCTTGTTTACCTTTAATTCTATTTCGAATTTTATATCTCTGCCTTGTATTTTCCATTTATATTGAGTTGTAATGAACCATGAATTGCTTGGGCATGCCATTAGAAGGATAATGACTGTTTTTATAGACAGTTTTTTTTTTTTTTGTCTCTTTACTATTTTTATCTCTCTTGATTGTTCCGATGATGTTCTCTCCTTTATATTCCGTCAAACCAACATTTTTTTTTTTATTTGGGACCTAGTTACCTACTTGAAATCACTCACTTGTTCCAATGGGACTTTATTCTTTATCTTCAAGAACTTTATATCTATTATATTTCCAACTCTCATTTTGATTCTCATTATTATAATTTTTTTTTTAAATATTGAACTTATTGCTGTTTTTTTACTCTCCTCTATGAATTCGAAGGTTGAATTTTAAGTTTCTGTTCGAAAATCTCTGATGTCTGCATAAGCGGACAATTTGAAAAAGCTCATTTTCATCTCTGCTTACGATAGAGTGTCAAATTTAGTTATATTTTTTTAAGGGAATTTTTAATACAAGCAATACTAGCATGTATTTGTGCTACCTGAAGCCAGTGATATAAATACCTGAGACAATAAGAAATGTGGACCTTAAAATGAACCCATTTGGGCCCTATAAATAGTAAAGGTAGATGTTCTAAGGCTCCCAAAGAAAGTTACTCACAGATTATTTAGATATTTTAACTATATATTGGGACACATAGCCAAGTACAATGTTCTTGCCTTCGATGTTAATCGATAAATGGTTTGTGCCAAAAGATATTATTGTGGTCTTAGCCCTTATTTTAGAAGAAGCATTAGTACAAAACAATTATTGTTTATTTATTTATTGTAATTTACAAGTGCATTATAAAACACAATGAGTAAATATGCAGAGTGGAGAAAAGTCGTGAAAATGTAAGACGCGAGGCCTTCTTCTTTTCAATCACCTCGGAGTTATTTGGAATATCTAAGGAAGAAATATTACGGATAAGTGGGCTTGTGTGGGCAGGAAGATGAGAATGAAAAGAAGTGTATCTATCACGGGCTGTATATACAACAAATGAGAAGTTTAAGTCATTATGGAGGAGTTGATTTCTAATAAAATAAGTGGCATTCTGAGAATTTCGGATTGTAAGGATTAGATAACGGAGGAATTAGATGGTTTAGTATAGCCCCAAAGCTCGATTCTATAGGTCCAAATAGGTCTGATAATAGTAATTTATATGAGTCTTTTGTAATATACTGAAAGCTTTGAACGTTTATCTAGAATGTTTTGTAGTAATCGGTATCTTCGAGCAGTTTCTTGTCGTTTCAGTCTTGTGTAAGGATTCCGAGTAAGGCGCTTGTCAAGATGGAAGCCTAGGTATCGGATTTGTTCTACAGGAGTAGAAGTGTGATTTTATTAAGAGATACTGAGGGGCAGGAAGTCATCGGATATAAAACAATTATAAGGCCTATTCTCCTCCACGGTTTGGAAGCGACATATTCTTAATCTGGTATACAGAACTTCATTTTTTTAAGTTTAAGATAGTAAGAATTGAAAGGAAGACTGCGTAAAACCTTTGTCGCGGCAAAGTTATTGAGAAAACTAACGAACCAAGAGCTAAAATATTTATCTAAGGAACAAGGCGTGGTCCATGAGGCTTAACAAATTGAGGTGGCCAAGCACGTTACAGGATATGGAGGTTCAGGATGACCTGTTGAAGAAAAATGTGATCAGATGAAAGAAAACTTCAGCTTTAACGGAATGTGAATTAAGGCATGTTTATATTAGGTGTGAGGAACTGGAAGGCAACTAGCAATGACCATAAAGACCATAGAGGCCAGACTTCTACTTCGAGTTGGGGCGCCAAATAATTAAGACAAGACTAAAGGAAAAACTTGTCTAATTACTTTTTATATTCTTCTTCTTCTTCTGGCACTACAGACCGAAGGGGTCCTTGACCTGCCTCAACATAGTCTGCCACAGTCCTCTATCCTCCACCATACGGATGCCCGCGCGCCGCATAACCTCCAGTACCTTGTCCCTCCATCGCGCTCTTGGCCTCCCTTTTTTTCGTGTGGCTAAGATTGTTCCTTGGTAGGTCTTCTTCACCTGCCTGTCCTCACTCATCCTGTTCAAATGTCTATACTACCTTAACCTATTCATTATTCATAAGCGCAGCACACTAAATAATTCATAAATTTCTCTATTTTTTCGCATGCGCCATCTCCCATCTCCCTCACACACGCCTCCATAGATCCTTTGCAACACCTTCCTTTCAAATCTATCAAGCCTTTCAGCTGTTGCCTTGTTAAGAATATATCTTTCACTACCATAGGTTACCACTGGTCTTATAAGGGTTTGGTACATGTGAATCTTGGTGGTACGATAGAGCAGATTGCTCATTACCAGGTTCCCTGGGCAAAGTACGCTCGGTTACCTGCTAGAATCCTTCTTTTCACTTCCTCCACTTCGTTTTCGTTTTCACTTTATATATTAGTAAACGTAATTAAAGGAAATTATTTTTGTAAGAAGAGTCTTGTTTCATTTAAGAAGTGGGATAACTAAAAATTGATCATCAATAACCTAGCTAATGTTTCAAAGTAGTAAGTAAATTCCATTACTGTTTGATTATTTATTTATTTCTGTGATATTAAGATGATTTGGACAATCATTATTACCGCAAGCAAAACTATCGACTTTTTAAATGATTTATTAAAATTAAAATCATATAATAGAATATACTTAATGGTTTTGAGGACTATTGAATAAAAAAATAAGGTTCGACTATTATATAATTACTATTTAGTTTGTTTTTATATCATGGTGACATAAGAACAGAGGCCCAAATTAGACCTCCTTCACCTTGGAAATCGGAGAAGGCCTATTACCTCAGTTAGATAATAGGGCCAGTGACAGCGCAACTTAATAGCTTCCCCACAAATGAGGGGCGTTTCGAGCACATTTCCTTAGAGGAAAAGATTAGCAGAAATTCAACACTAGAGCTTAGAGCTCGGTTATTAATGACATAAGTTCAAGTTCAATGAGGAAAACAGTATGAGCGCCAATGATGTATAATCTATTAGGTTAATTTTATTTATTTGATTCATGTAATAGTTTTCTTGAAGGCTCATTTCAAGGTCTTGGCTGCGCTACGTAATGTTGTAAGACACAATACTGTGATTCCCGGTGGTAGATGTAGCATATGATCATCACTGTTTAGGTGTATTTTTGTGTGTAGCCTGTTGTTGGCTGACGGGGCTCAAAAACTTGGGAGTAAGGAGTGGTTTTGAGTGAGCTGTCTTCAAATCATATGCTTAAAAAAGTACAAATTATTAATAGTGCTAATCTAACATGTTTACAAGAAAAGCAAATATTCCCGGAGGATGTCTGGAAATATTTTGTTTATTAATCAGCTCAAATATTTTGTCCCCCATCATCAATTGATCTTATATTTGAGCCTTCCTCCAACCTCAAGACCACGAAAATGGGCAGTTTTGAATAAGTAGTGAACAAAAGATTCTTTTATCGATGAACATATTAACATTGGAAAATATTTGTCAAGAATGATACAAATGGCTTTTTTTGATTTGTGTGGTATTTTATAAACCATATATAAAGATGTATTATAGATATATCAATACTACCCGAAATTCGGGCTACTTGTCATTTATTTGAAATGTTTTTACTTATCAAACTTATAAATAAAATATTAAAAAAAAAAAAAGCTTCTACGTCTGTATTCAGTTGAGATAATGTATTTGTGGCATAGTATACCCGATGCGCCTGGGGAACTTACATTTCCTTTAGCAAAATTGAAACTTCATGAAGTCTTTCACTATGGGCATTATAAAAATATTAAGATAAAACCTGAAATCAGGTATTTAGAGACTGTTTTTACTTGCAAAGGCGTACTTAATTTTCCAAGTTATATGCATATAAACAGTGTTAGGAAAATAATAAATTATATTTTCGATTAAAATGGACTCCCTTTAACAATTTTCGACCTATTTGGGCCTCCCTCCAGAAAATGCTACCCCACCCTTGCACAGTTTTTTCTTATTACTACAAACTTATTTAAATTTTTTTTTCTTTATTTATTCATTTATTGAAATTTACAACTGTATTAGTAAATATATCAAGTATATTATCTGATGTAATATAAACTATTTAACTCCACTATGTGGTATAAACTAGAAGGTCTCGAAGTCATCTTCTTTTCAGACGCCTCGGAGGATTGTCAGGAATAGAAGAGGATTTTTTAAAATGAACTGCAATATTTTATCGGAATATTATTTTTATTTATTTGGTTTGGTTTGGTTTATAGGCGTTCCACTGTTCAGGCGGTGGTCATCAACACCTGAAAGGATGTTAAACGTTAATGCCTTCTTATCATCAATTTATGAATCAATATAGTGTAAATAATTTTTAAATTTGATAACAATGAAAATTACACAGATAATACAAACTAATAAGTTAAATATATAGTAATAGAAAAAAGTCCAATTAGTCAGTATCATATTCTACAGTACTTATATAATTATTAATAAAATTTAACAATATATAGGTAAGTGAAAATAAAAAAAATGCATCAACAGCTTGATAGTGTTTTTCTATTTATATATATATATATATATATATATATATATATATATATATATATATATATATAAATTTATATTTAGTAAACATTTAGATAAAATGAACCCAAAAATATATCTGTGTAGTTAAACCGACTGAAATATCACTCCTTACGAACCTTGTATCAAATCTCATTCCTGCCTTACAAAAACCATAAATGACCTCACCTAATTCCTTATCCATTCTCCTTTGGAACGCAAATGGTGTTAGAACTCACACTGACGAACTTACAGCCATACTGCAAGACAAAAACGTTGATGTTGCACTCATTACTGAAACTAGACTGACCACTAAACAGTACTTCAAAATACCAGAATACATAACATACCGGACAGACCATCCAGACGGCAAAGCCCATGCCGGTACTGCTGTCATTGTCCGCCGATCCCTCTCTCATCACTTACACCCACTTCCCGCCCACGATTACCTACAAGCAACTTCCATTGTAATCAAAACCTTTTCCTTTCCGCTTATCATCGCATCAGCATACTGCCCTCCTAAACATCCCATTTCCTCTGCCCAATTCGGATCCTTCCTCAACTCCTTGGGAAATCACTTCATTTTGTGTGCCGACTTAAACGCTAAGAATCAACAGTGGGGTTCTAGAACCACCAATTCTCGTGGACGGACGTTGCAGTCTGCACTCAACTCCCGATGCTTTCATCTCCTACCTCCCGATTCTCCTACCTACTGGCCGACAGATCCTAACCGTAATCCTGACATCCTCGACTTCTTCATCCACTGCGGATTAGGCTCCCTGAACTATTCCGTAACTCGCCTTGATGAACTATCCTCTGATCATAGTCCATTAATCCTAAATGTATCCATAACTTCTATACCGAAACCTTTCCCACCGTCATTCATTAGAGGCCCTGTCAACTGGAACCTCTTCCGCGAAATCCTTACCAATGATATTGACCTCAGAGTGCCTCTCAAAACCCAAACTGACCTTGATGATGCCGTATATTCCTTTACAACCACAATTCAACAAGCTGCCTGGACTGCCTCCTCTCCCAAACAATCCCAAAGAATTCCTAACAAAAGCCATTTACCACAACACCTGAAGGACCTCATCAACACCAAACGCCGAGGCAGATCATTATGGCAACGCACCCGCCACCCAGAAGATCGCCGCTCTTACAACTTTCTTTGCAGAAAATTAAAGCGGGAGTTGGCGATATTGCGTTCCCAATCCTACAATTCCTACCTCTCCTCTCTCTCGACTCGTGACAATACCCTATGGAATGTCACGAAGAGAATTCTAAAATCCCACACCATTTCCCACCCTCTCCGGCGCTGTGATAGTTCCTGGACTGCTTCCGACAAGGATAAAGCCGAGGAATTCGCACAGCACCTTTCCAAAGTTTTCACTCCTCATCCTGAGCTCAATCCAACCCATACTGCAACAGTTGAAGAGTTCCTTATGTCACCAATACCACTATCCTTACCACCTAAAGCAGTTAATCCATCTGAGGTTAAATATCTTCTTAAAAAGCTTCCTCTCTGTAAATTCCCAGGATACGCTTTCCTTACTCCTCAGATCTTAAGACAACTTCCTCCCAAAGCCATTACATTTCTTGCATATCTCTATAACTGTATCCTACGCACTACCTATTTCCCTCTCATATGGAAACATTCAAATATCATCCTTTTCCTAAAACCAGGCAAAACTTCCCACAGCACTTCATCTTACAGACCTATTAGCCTGCTCCCGATCCTCTCCAAAATCTTCGAAAAACTCCTATTAAAACGAATCCTAGCCAAATTTCACAATTTTCCTTCACATCAGTTTGGATTTCGTCCTCAACATTCCACGGTTCACCAAGGACTCCGAGTTGTAGACCACATTTCCTCCGCCCTTGAGTGCAAGGAGTATTGTTCGGGTGCCTTTCTGGACATAGCTCATGCTTTTGACCGGGTGTGGCTCAAAACCCATTTACCTCAATCCTTATACCTAATCCTCCGATTCTATTTATCAAACCGCTCCTTCCGAGTTTGCAGTGGTTCCGAATTTTCCAAATATTATACTGTTGAGGCCGGTGTTCCTCAAGGCAGCGTCTTAGGACCCGTCCTCTACATCCTCTACACCGCCGATATCCCTACCGATCCCGATACCTTTCTGGCAACATTTGCTGATGATACCGCCATTTTGTCATCCAATTCCGATCCTGAAGCAGCATCGCTAAATCTCCAAAAGCACCTTTCCCTTGTCGAAGACTGGTGCAATGCTTGGCGCATTAAGGTGAACGAAAGCAAATGCACTCACGTCACATTCACCCTTCGACGCAAATCCTGTCCAACGGTTAATTTCAATTTCATACCGCTTCCTTCCTCAGACACAGTCCGGTATCTCGGCTTTTTACTAGACAAAAGACTGACGTGGAACCCACATACAAGACTAAAAAGAAAAGAACTCAACCGCAGATTCGGCCAGTTATACAGACTACTAAACAGAAAATCTCATCTTACAGTTGACAACAAATTACTAATATACAAGACAGTACTGAAACCTATATAATAATATAATAATAATAATAATAATGTTTATTAATATAATACATTTTTTTTTTCTATAAATACAAAATAAAAACATTCTTGCTTTGGATTACTCCGTCAGCAGAGTTGCAAATAAAATAAATTGAAATAAAGAATATTTATCACATATCAAACTAATAAACAGATCAGTAAAGAAAATACCAATTATAAACGTAAATTTTAATAAACTATAGGAATTACTGATTTAAATATCGAAAGTAAATTTTTTCAACAAAATGTCTTTCTTTTTTTTTTTCTTCTTAATTATAATTAAATTCTTGAACTAAAAAAGCTCTATAACGTAACGCTTCTCTTAAAAATTTCACTAGGACAGTCCAGTTAGAGCCGTTTAAAAGATTAATGACTTCACTATCTGTTAACGTTGCACTATTCAAAAATTTGATTCTATATGGTTTTACTATAGGGCAGATGGCAATTAGGTGCTTAACATTTTCAACTTCTTTTAAATTACAAAGAGGGCATAGTTGACAAATATCAGTTCTGAACGGTTTATAATTTAAATTTAATAATTCTGCACGGCTTTTTAGTATTAATTTTGCATCATTAAATGGCATAGAATATATATAACCCCTGCTTGAATTATAATTTAGTTTAGGATATAGACCATGATGCGAACCTTGTTTTGCATTCGATTCCGCATTTAATACTACCTCCTTAGTTATATTACTAATAATATTGTCTATATTGGCTTCCCATATTGAGTTGATATTATCTTTGTTCACATTCGTATTAATATCATATTTATCACACAAATACTTCCATGATTGAAACCAGTAGAGTTTTTTATTAATTATTTGTTTTGCAACAATTTTCGGTAATCTTGAATCTGGCAGCTTTAAAACTTTCAAAACATACTTTAAATGTAATTTTAATGTGTGCAAGTAAATATTTGAAACATTAAATTCTAAATTGAAAATATAATTTGGCGTATTTTCTGGGAGCGAAAATAGTTTTTTAATAAAGAATCTCTGTAATTTTTCGACGTGCTCGAATTTTTCAAAACCCCAAACTTGTGAGCCATAACACATGACCGATCTCGATACGGCATTGAATACTTTAAACTTAACAGAGACAGGTATATTATTGTTATTAAAAACGTTATGCCAAATACTGTTAATACCCAATTTCGCAGTAAATAGTTTTTCTTTCAAATGGTAGTTAAAGGATAAAGTAGGAGTTAGGTAGACACCTAAATATTTATATTTATCTACAACTTGAATTTGTTTACCACTATACTCCCAATTACCCCCACACTTTCCACCTCTTTTCTTGCAGATCATAATTTTGGATTTATCGAGATTAACTTCTAGCCCCCAACTATCGCAATATACACTCAATTTATTAATCATGACTTGTAATTTGACGGGGTCGTCACTAATCAAAACAATATCATCAGCATACATCTGCATATTTACATCGAAATTTCCCAATTTTACACCTCCTCCTATTTCTTCGACCAAATCATTAATATAAATACTGAACAAGATTGGCGATAAAAGGCATCCTTGTTTTAAACCGCTTGGTGTGTCAAAAAACTCGGACATTCCTTCATTACCCCAAACAGCCGCACGCGTTTTGTCGTACAGGCATTTAATTATATTAACAAATTTGTTGGATATGCCACATTTATGTAACTTATAAAATAGTAGATCTCTCGGAATGGAGTCAAAAGCAGCTCTAAAGTCGATAAAAAACAAATAAATTCGGTTCACTTCTTCTAATTTTAGTTTGATTAAATTAGTTAGATTAAAAATATTATGGATTGTTGAATAACCTTTACGAAAGCCCGCCTGGAATTCAGAAAGAACATTGTTCACTTCAAGCCAGAGTTGCAGCCTGTTTAATAACAATCCGGTAAACAGTTTTGCATCGGCATTAATAAAGGATATTCCTCTATAGTTGGTCACTTGACTAGAATCCCCTTTCTTATACAAAGGAAAAATAAGTGAGTCTTTAAAATCATTAGGAACTCGAGAATTACTATATATTTCATTATAAACTCTAATTAACTCACTTATGAAACTTTTTGGGGCATTCTTATAGAATTCATAGGGAATACGATTTATACCCGGGGCTTTACTGTTTCCCGCATTTTTCAAGACTATCTCTAGCTCAGAGATTGAGAAATCTGAATCTAACAAAGCATCTTTATATATTATCCCAGTGTCTGTTATACCGCGGGTGATAATTTTACTTGATAATAAGCTTTGAAAGTATGTTTTAAATTCTTTAAGACTAATACCTTTATTTGCCAGAAATTTTTTTGCTTAAATATTTTTATAATACTCCAAAATTGTTGCGAATCTTTAATATGGCTTAATTTATCTACTTGTTTTTTAAGATAATCATTTCGTTTGGATATGCAGTGAGCCTTATAAGTTCTATTACTTTCTAAATATAATTTTCTTAAAAGAACGGAATTGTTCCTCTTACATATTCTTAACAATTTAATTGATTTTTTTCTCAGCTGTAAGCAACTCCAGTCAAACCATTCTTGTTTCTTTCGCAGGTTAACGCTATTGTTTATGTATTTTTTTGTAGTTGCTAATTTAATAGATTTATTTAATTTAGCTAAAGATATTTCAGGTTCATTCTCTAAAATTTTGAGATTCGACATTTCTCCCTCTAATTTACTCTTAAAAATTTTATTTTCATCATCTGACCAAAATAATTTTGGGAGTAAGGGCAAAACGACCTCATTTCGATTAATATGAGTGATTTTCATGGTTACAGCCACCGGCAAATGATCTGAGAAAAATTTCTGTAATAACCTCAAATTTATCAATTTTATTTATTAAATTCGAACTGACACAACAAAGGTCAATTACCGAAGAGCCCATAGTTCCAACAAAAGTTAATTCACCTAATTCATCACCTTTAGTTCTTCCGTTGAGGATTATAAGGTCATTATTTTCGCAAAAATCAATCCACAACCTCCCTTTTGAATTAATGTACAAGTCTTTAGATTGTCGATTTGACTTAATATTGGCATCATATATTAAATTTGTTTTAAATTTTTGGGCGTTAGAAATTCTGGCATTTATGTCTCCTATTATTACCATATTATGTAAATTACCTTGCTGTACAAAGTCCGTTATTGAATCGAAATCCTTTTTCCAAGTATTTACATTGAGGTATACTGGAATAATATTAATATTGTTTTTATTTTCAGAGAATTTTAGAATAACGTTATCGCGTATATTAATAAATGAACATTGTCTCGAAGTAAATTTTGTTTTTTTGTAACCATATATTGCCCCACCCGAAGCCCTGCCATACTTAAAACGTCTTACAGCTGGAATTACAAAAATACTAAAATCATTCAGTAGATTCTGACACAATTCAACATCTTTTTTCTCTATGAACGTTTCAAATAATAAAATAATATCATATCTTTTTACAAAATCAAAAAAACTTAATAAACTTTGTTTATTTTTTAAACCTGCAATGTTATAGGCCATGATGGAGATACCTGGTTTATTGCCGTTTTGTTTACCATTTTCATCACATTTGATCTTCTCTTTCTGATTTCTCGAGGCGACGAAAAGAAGAGCGGGGGCGTGGCGACCTTTCGGTTTTCCTCTTCTTCGATGGATTCCTTTTCTTAATAAGTTTGCCTTCCTTCAGCCAGCGCCTAAGGGTACCGTCCGAAAAATTTTCTGTGCCTGTAGCTTGCGATGAATCATCCCCTTCGCTATCTTCTGAGAGATTATCTTCGGTTCGAAACCCAGCCTGCAGCTCGTCTAAGCTCCATAATTTACCGTCTATATATAATTTTTCGTATTTCATATAGGTTTTTTTTTTCTCTTCCCTAGCCGTCTTCCAATAGGGATAGAGCTGCTTTCTTATTGCTCTTATATGCGGCGGAAAATCTTCAGATAAAGATAAGCCCGTTCCTTTAAGATTCCTAGCTGATCTCAGTATCGCCATTTTTGTTCTGTAAGCCAAAAACCTTATTAGTACAGGACGTTTAAAACCCTTTTTAGGTCCCATTCTTTTAACAAAATCAAGAGCCGTTAAATCGTACTGCGATTTAAAAACATCTTTTAATAATAAACCAATATTTTCTTCTAAGTCCCAAACCTTTTCTTCTGGGTTTTCTGGAAAATTGAATAAAATTAGGTTGTTCTTCCTGAAATTATTATCATGTTCCGTGAATGATTTCTTTAAGTTTTTTACGTCATTTTTTAAGGTGGTAAATTCTTTTTCGAATTTAGAGCTTAAACTTTCTAGCTTCGTATCTAAATGATCTAGCTTTTCTAGTTTTTTTATGATGGTATCTAATTTTTCATCATAGGCCATTTTAGCTAAGATTGTTGTTAGTGAGTGAAATAAAATAAATAAATTTATTACGAGTTATTGGGCTCTACCAAAATAAATATTAATGAGATGGCGCTGTTGCTGACGAGATGGTGGGGGAGGTCCAGTTCGAGCCCACACAAGATTAGGCCGATGAATAACGAAAACTATTAATAAAGTTTTTAGTTACCATAGGACTATCCGTCGTCTAATCGTCACCAAATTTCACATAAATACTCCTTGAGTATATAACTCTCACTACGCGCACTTTCACTTTAATAGTTTTTGGCAAACCAATCTTATTAACTGTAATCACGGACACGATGTTACTCAGCTCTACGTCCTAAAGCAACTCTACTGACTAATAAACAGGAAATCTCATGTTACAGTTGATAACAAATTACTAATATACAAGACAGTATTGAAACCTATATGGACCTACGAACTTGAACTGTGGGGGACAGCTAAACATTCTAACATCAAACGCATCCAATCCTTCCAATCCAAAGTCCTCCGAACATTAGATAATGCTCCTTATTACGTTACCAACTGTACCCTACACCATGACCTTAATATTCCGTTTGTTTTAGACCTGGTACCATCCAAATTTTCCAAATTTTATCAGAACCTTAGTCATCAACCTAACCCTCTAGCGCAATCCCTATCCAGCACCACCCATCCCTACAATCCTCCTCGAAGATTGAAACGGCAGTGGCCACGAGACCTATTGTAAACATTTAAACTGGAGTTCTGACACTGGTCAGATCCTCCACTCATGTACGGTATGTTTGTGGCTACAGCGCCCTAACTCAGCCTCCACTGGCTCAGACCAGTGATGCGGCTGAGATAGAGGCGCTGGAATCTCTTGGATTCCGCTTTTTCCTCCACAAGTGGAGGGAAAAGCGCTTCTGGGGTCCCTTTAGCAATTGTATACATTGTATATAGTTAAGATTGTGTGTAAGATGTTTATTTATTTGCCAACTTTTTATTTATCTCAATAATAGGTTTTTGTTTCGATTTATTTTGTTTATTATATATTATTATTATTTTATTGTATATATATGAATTTATTTATGTTCTATTTTATGTAATTTGACCATTATTATTATTTTCTGTATATATAGTATGAATGTGGTCTCTTATCAATATTATTATTGTTCATTTTGTAACAAATTGTAATATATCTCAATAAAAAAAAAAAAAAAAAAAAAAAAGATTCTTGTTCTGTTACATGATGTAATTTAATTCATGTATTTAACATCTTCGCTTTCATTCATTGTCTGCTTCAAACATTTTCACTTTCCACAATAAAAACAGGATATACCTTAGAAGCCTAGCAGAAATGCGAATTAGCTAATCTTTGTCGCACCGCCCTAAAAGATCCTTAGCGTAGATCCCTTGTGTGTTCTCCGACAAGTTAAAATGAAAATTCTTTTTGGAATTCAGACCCTGACGACTGTTTTTTCTGCCTTTAGTCTGTTTGCGGTCAATAAAAATAACAGTCATTAACCATATAATGAGAACAGCAAAAGAAGTATTTGACCTTGCGGCCAACTAGGAAGGAACTGGAAGCACGAAAAAGTACCGAAATATATTATTTAGATTTAGACTTAGGATTTTTTTTCTTACCTTCTTTCTTGTATATAATAATATTTATGATTCAGAATAGTATACTCTCTGAAATGGGAAAATAATAAATTATAAAAATTAAATTAGATTGATTCAAATTAATAAAAACTAGGATCGTTAAAGGGGAAATTTGCTAATTTATAGCTGATCCATGAAAATCACTATCGATAGTAATCTTTTTATTTTAATGGTTTAAAGATTTTTAAACTTCTGCTATTTTAATAATTTGATATATTAATAGTCATAGCCCTGTCTTCATTGAGAATTGAAGGCTGGCTTTCCTGGCTTTCTTCGGATATCCTATCACCTCCAGTCGCTTCTGATCCTCGACCACGTATTCTAACCCCTTCGACCTGGGTCAGCCATTCTCTTTCCACCAAGCCTACCATTTATCCTCTTCTTTGTTTACGTCCTTTAGTAGACTATGTGATTAGCAACACTATCTTCCTGCGATTAGCGAAATAGTAAGTTCGCTAGAGAGTTGCTCGAACCCGCTGATATTTCTGTTCAACAACACACTATGCTCGTTAATCAAAATGAAGATCATTCATGAACCAGCCTCATTGCCATGCTCTTTCGATTCCAAATACATAATTCACTTCCATACGATACCATGAGTCTGATTATAGCAATCGTTTTTATAGTCTTTAGCTTTTTGTTACAAATATAGGCTCTTTACCTGTAATATCCTGCACCTTTCAAAAATGTTACACTTATTCCAGCCAAAAATATCCGCTATCTAGTACTCTTTGACAAGCTTCTAACAAAACTATAACGACAAGAAACTAGCCGTCGATACTGATTAATACAACAATCAATCGACTAACTATCCGAACTTCCATTGAACTACAAATCACTTATATGACCGTCGTTATTCCTATTTGGACATCTGATAGTATTGAGAGCATGGATCAAATATAAAAGTGCTAACTTTAGACAATTCCTTCACAAAATATTATATTAGTTATTGTTAGTCAAGATATTGGGGACATATATGCAGCAGAATGAGTATTTGAGAATGGCCAACAGTGGTTTCGGTAGTTATCTGCATTTCTCCAAATCAATCTATTAAAAATGTATAAATTTTCTGGGTTTTGTACTTTTGACAAATGGAGAAGGGAGTTGCGCAAAACAAAAAGTTATCACTTTCGTTCCATTTTTTTGAGTGGTGATTTGAATATAATCTTTAGCTCATAAGAAGCCACTCATAGATAGATTTTTTTTAATGATGAAATCAAGCTCGAAATAAATACAGATCGAAATGTTTCGACCATTAACAGTAGCACTGTTATTGGAGCATTTTTTAAATACTTTTGCCATGAAACAACGAGTGAAGCAGGGAGAGTGCTTGAGTCTGTTGCTTTTCATGAAGCTCATAAACGAAGTGCATAAAATATGCAAAAGGAGAACGGCCAGAGGAATAGTCGAGTTATGGAATATGATATATATTCAAACCCGAACTCTGCTGTTTAGAGATGACATATTCTTAGTGGCTGACCTGCAGTAAAAGCTACAGCAAGCAATGTTAGAATGATGAGAGGAATTAGGAAGAAAAGGGCTCTCCATAAATACCAACTAATGTAAAGTACTTCATGTCGAGAGGGAGCCTCAGGCCATCAACATAATATGTAATGGTCAGCCATTTAGCCTCAGGCCATCAACATAATATGTAATGGTCAGCCATTTAGCCTCAGGCCATCAACATAATATGTAATGGTCAGCCATTTAAAAAAAAAGGATGATTAAACATACTATGGTGTTATATTTGGTAGGAATGGTATGAAGAGGTCAAAAACAGAATCAAGAAAACAAAAAAATATTTACTTCTAAATCTGTAACTACATTGTGGGTAACAGAGAAGTTGGAAGGGATGTTAAATTAAGAAAATACTGAGCAGTGTTCTTTCCAAGATTGATGAACGGTGTTGAAAGCGAGGTGACATTAGACAGGCATAAAAATTGCATAACCACCGCTGAAATGAAGTATCTCCGAAGAGCGCCAGGAACAATAAGAAAAAACTGTATAAGAAACGACAGAATTAGAAAAAAATTAATTGTCGAGCCACTGGAAAGAATACTAGACAGATTAAGACAGATTTGGTCATGTCCGCAGAATGTAGGAATAGAGTCAACCCAGAAGCTTCTACGAAGCCAGACGAACAAAAAGGCCCAATGTTTGACCTTGAGCTAGGGTGACTCGAGTAAAGATGATAGGATGGTTGAAGGTACGTTCTCGCGAGATACCGGGATGTCTGGTTGCGATGGCTGCATATATGGCCACGCTGAAAGGTAAGGAGAAGAAGAAATCATAAGTTTATGTCTTTTATTTAAATTGTGATAAACCTGTTATCTCCGCTCTTCTTCGAATGGAAGAATAATAATTATACAATATATTTTACACATCACATTCGACTTAGGCTATCTCTTTTATTTTTATATTTTTTTTTGTATTAAATATTGATTCTTAACACAATAAAAAATAATTGTGTTTAATTTCATTGATATTGATACCAATTTCATGTCACTTCATGAATGATCTCATTAATATACACCTACATGAGAACATACTGTAATCCCAAGTTTGGTTGTACCTAAACTGGAACTGGGTTGTCAACATGCTATCATTCATTATCAAGATGAATGTGAATATATAGGGATACTTTATCTTATATCTCACCTCGACATCTAATGTATAATGATTAGATGTCGAGGTGAGATATTAATTAACCAATAAATACAATTTATCTTGCACTTGTGACTAACGCATTTCTAATTTTTAAGAATGCTAATGAGAAACTAAGAGAATAATGTCACAATTCAAAAAGCTTCAGATCCAAGACAGCAAAAAAGACCTTTTTAACATAAAGGTTTTTGCTAAAAAGTTTAATAATAAATCTCAGTGTCGAATATTTTTTATAATCCATACGGAAGTTAGTTCAGATGACCATCAAGAAACAAATCTTCCTTTTGGTGTTCTTCTTCTTCTTCGTTCTTCCCCATCGTTCCCCGCAGGAAGTGAGAATATAAATTTAGCGGTCCTCCAGACTTCCGAAGAGCTTGGTCCCAAGGTCTGTTGGTTGGGGCCATATCTGCCTCCGTATGTACTCCACCAATTGGTAGCTTTGTAGAATGTGCTCTTTGGTTTCTTCATTTTGACCACATCCGCAGAGGGGGCTGGATCCTATCTTAAATTTTTTAAAAATGTGCGACTTCATGCGGTTATGTTCAGTTCTGAGGCGAATTATTATAACCGGTTCACTTCTCGTTAGTTTATAATATTCGTCATGGGGTTGATGATTCGGGTGATTTGCTTCCCACCGCTGGCTTATGGCCCTTTTATTAATTGTTTTGCACTCCTCCAACCTATGCAATTTCATTCCCCGCAAGTCCACACTGCCCTGGAATCCACTGAAGGACGACCTCTTAAAGCTGCTGTTAGGTCTTCCAGCTCCTCAGCTAATGTGCCTAGCACACATTTCCATTTATTTTTGAGGCATTCCAGGATGGATGCTGCATCTCTTAGGAGCACTGTGCGTGAGAGCGAGACCTCTCAAGACCCCTCAGAATCTTGGCTGCCGTTAGCATAGAGCCGTGCTCAGCTTTGTAGTTCGTTGAGATGAGTCCCGTGGGGAAGGCTTTTTGGAGAACGTGTCCGACGGGGAATTCTATATGGACGCCTCTTCCTCCGTTTCTGGTGTTCTCTACATGCAAATATTGAAATACATTATGTTTTACAATCCAACATGAAAATTTAAAATACAAAAGTAACTTGATATTTTATTAACCACGAGTAAAAACAGCAGATCCACTATTTTCCATCTCTGATTTAAACTGGTTCTGTAACCTATAAGTGACATATTTCAGTAAAATAAAATGTATATTCGTCAGAAATATCCATAAATATAAATAATAAATCTATATTATCTTTTAATTTTTTTAAAAATTATATATTATATAATGACTCGACCCTCATTATTATCTTTCCGAGATATCTGAATAAAGACCCTTGATTATTTCCCTATTGCTTGTATTATGGGTATCCTATCACTTGGAAAATCGGCAGGCAAGCATTAGCATGATTAGAATTTAATAATTAACTTTAAGAGCGTTAATTAATTCGAAATAATAAGCCAGACGGAGTGCACTCTTATTATCTTAATCATACCAACATTGCCTTCAGTAATGACCAGCCTCAATTAATGCAGATTATGAGAAAATATAAAACAAATAACCTTAATACTTAATACTAAAATAATAATATTTTTTATGCTAAGAGAAACGCATAAATCTATAGTTAAATTTGTGTGTAAATGCTATAAAAACACGTCTAAATCATATCTTCACGTTTCTAAGCACTCCTTTTACTCCATAATAGGCTTTTTTTTTCTTGCTTTTTTTTCGCCCTACCTCGCCTTTGAAGGCTATGCGGAGGTTCCTCGGGCCCGGGGGTGAGGGTGGGGGATAAATGCTGAGATAAATCTCCTCACACTCCGAGACTCGAACATGTGATTATTTTGTTCCAAGTTTTGATAGCAACGCGCGCTAACCTACTCGGCTACCCCCCCCCCCCTAATAGGAATAGCACTATAAAGAATAAATGTAAAAAATATCTCCATTTGTTTTATTCATTACCTTCAATACCACCATACTTCCCGTGTTTTATCGGCATTCCTAGACGTTGAATTCCAAAAGGTACTATATCCATCCTGAGGAATTTTATAAGAAGCCCAAAAATCTTTCATTACTGTATTATTAAACCAACTTATTTGATTCTTTTCGCATTAAAATCTAGAATTATTTCTTTACTATATTAATAAAACCATATTGAAGTTATGAAATGAAATGTTCTTGTGTGATTTGGAATGAAAATAAATGTGTAATTAGTATTTTAAGAAAATAACAGCATTTCTAAATCACGTTATTAAAGGACATGAGTATTCATTTGATACTATCAAATTTAAGATTTAAATACAACTAAATGAGGAGAATATAAATATGTAAAAATCTCAATTTCGTACAAAATGTTCTTTAGTATCTTTTGGAAATCAACGTCTCAATTTATTAAATACGCTTAATATATTCGCAGGCGACACTCCCGTTCCAAGCATAACTACCATATACATGCAAGCGAAGGGGATAAGCTCAAAAAAAATATATATATACTTTCTTTACAGCCTCAGTAATAATAATAATGCTTTCATGTTACAGATTAATACAATGCATTTAAGCAAGGTCGAATGACCGTCAACTGGAAACTCCAATATTCATACATTTTTTTTTCTTTGTCGTTTAACAATGAGTTGGATATTTTAAAAGGGCATACGCTCTCAATTATTAGTTTATATGAATTGATAATTGAGAGTCTTCTAGATAGAGCAATTCTGAAATTATCAAAATATGGGTCTTAAGCCCCTTTATAGACTGCCTCGCAGTCCTCGACTGGGTCTCTTTCAAATTTCACATAATTAAAAATGTCATATATTGCTTATCAGATGGTCACTGCTTACTATATATATATATATATATATATATATATATATATATATATATATATATATATATGTGTGTGTGTGTGTGTTTGTATGTGTGTATGGGTGTGTGTGCGGGTATAGAATTTTAAAGAAAATAGATGGGTACTACACTACAGAACTGGTGCATCTTTCATAAAGCCTCGCGAGAAAACTTCTTGTATGTAAACATCATGCGTTATATTTAAGCATTGTAGCAATGCAACACGAATATTAGATTACTGAAATCTTACCTTATAGCTGTATCAAAGTATGGAATAGAATAGCTGTGTGGGTTGGACCTTGGGCTTTTTATCATCTCGATTCGGAAGAAGTCCGCCTCGGTAATATTATTATTTATTCTGTTCATGCAGACATGAATCAAACCTAAAATAGGAAAACTGTCTTACTCGCTTAGCCTTTATAGATGTAGTTCCGATTATGCGATTATGAGTATCATATTGGAAAACAGTGCTCAATCGTATTCAATGCATCATGATTTCATTAACAATATAATATTTTACTAATAACGATTTAATCTGGTATGAACGATGGAAAGCAATAAAAAAATACACCTTGACATGAAGTATCATAAAAATTTATTGATTTTAGGCATCCGAAAAAAAAAAAAAACTATGATAGTTTCAATATTATACCCTCATAGATACTACCAAATAAACAGTAAGATTTGTTCAGTAAGAAATTCATTAGGTTGGATTGATTTTCATTCTCATCTAAGAATGTGCTTCACGTACAATCAAAGCACGTGAAGACGGTACTATTTATAACCTCCTGATTACGTAAGTGCTTACTCTCGTATTATTAATAGCAAAACCAAGGGCGGTCGGTACTTGGAAGAACACTTCAGGAAATCAAAGGAGAGAAAGAAGTGTGGTCGGCTCATTAAGGAAGGAAGGCTTTGTACATGTGCACTTCAAGGTCACAGATGTGCGGAGGAGGACAGCAGGAGACTTTGTACGGATACCAAGTTAAAATTAAAGACGAAAAACAGCAACAGGTAAGTACATGTCTCTCTGTTTAACGAGCCCTACAGTCCAAGGACCGATGGATGATCATATGCGTCATAAAACCTAGGATTTCATGGATAATTGGGGATGATGAAAAAAATAACACTCACGATATATCAATTTTCATTGAAAATATAATCGGGAACAATTATTTATGCTTTTTTTTTCAATCTGCAAAAAAAAATAGTATCTTTTGATTTGACATTAGCTAGTTACTGTCTAAGGTGTTAATCATCGAATGAATCGGCACTAATTAAATGCAACATAATTGTTCTATTTTTAGTACATTATTTTCAATAATGTACATCTATATTTGACCAGAAAAATAAAATATTTATGATATTTATACGGAATGTGTATACATATACATACATACGTATGCCTCCAACTCGATAATTGATAAAGGAAGAAAAAAAAAAAAAAAAGTTTTTTGGGATCAAGACACCGGTGAGAATAAAGATTACAAAAAACAATTTTATAGGCTAGCACGTAAAGGAAAAATGATAACAATGTTTTCTTTACACAATTAGTATTTATATGCAGGACATAACTTGTTGTATGTGTGCTTGATAAGCCCCTACTCAGCCATCTCATTACTCTCTGTCGAACGTGAAATGAAGTCGTTTGACAATTTGATGTTCTTGTTGTACAAGGGATAGATAACCTTTATCCTTCTTCCCCTAAACCCTTGAGAATCTTTTGTGAAATGTTTTCAGTTAAATGTTTCGCTTTTAAACTTTAGGAGAAAATAGAGCAATGTTTTTGAGCCTATTCCTCCTCCACAAATGTAAGACTCTTGCCCACTTGGATCTGCACGAAGGTACCTTGGCAGCCTGTTTGGATCGAGGGTCCTTGAATGAGGAATTGCACAATTACAGCTTCACTGGCGGTTAAAAAAAGACAAACTAAGATAATAATTTACTTCACGCCGATCATAATTTCAAATTTTCTGTCCATTTATTTCCTTTAGTAGCAAAAGGTAGAAGAATTGTCATTTTGAAACAAAAGCAATTCAGCTTCTGAAAACTCAACTTCCTTCTCTTCTTAAGCGCAAAGGAATAATTCCTAAAGGTTTTGCTGATAAAATAAAGGAATAAAAAATGTTTAGCACAAACCTTCAGTTATTTGTAATGATGGAGGTTTTGTTGACCGTTGAGAAATTAGATGAGGAAGATGGTTGGGGGTGCGGTCATAAAATAGAAACTCGCATTTAAAACGAGTGCTATTTTAATTATGTGCCGACGTTTCGGTTTTCCTTGTGGGCCTTCATCAGGGTTGACTCTGAGACGGTGTCTGAAGAAGTCCTTCTTTTTTCACTTCTTTAGACACCGTCCCAGAGTCAACCCTGATGAAGGCCCACAATGTAGGCCGAAACGTCGGCACATAATTAAAATAGCACTTGTTTTAAATGTGTGTTTCTATTTTATGACCGCGCACCCAACCATCTTTCTCATTCAGTTATTTGTAATTAAATATATAGTTTTAAAAACACCTTTTTCTTGAAGTAAAGAGTAGAACACTAAAATCCTTAATTCGAATGACTGATCAACTTCGCGTAGATGCTATGATCATACAGTTCACCGAAAAGCTTATTGTTGTGGTATATGTAGTGTTTTCCACCTGCGATTTTGAAACCAGGCGCTGAGGTTATGTATCTTATTAATCCGAGTTCTTAAGATCAATATAAATATCAACTGTTGGTCTTTCAGATTCAGATTCAGGAGGAAATTAGTCCTGAGGCATTCAGTGAAAGATATTTTACCTTTTTATTGCTTTTCCTATGTTTCGACCCATAGTGTGGAGTCATCTTGGGGTCTTTTTAAAAGTGGCAGTATGGCGATGACAACTGGGGTTGTATAAGAAATAATTTGTTGAGATTTTGAGAGTTATGAGTTAATTCTGCTTGCGATTTTGATGCCTGGCGCTGCGACGGGTAGTATATAGTAGTAAAACTAGATTAATTAATATATTTGAAGGCAATACTTTTTTTAACCATTGGAATTCTTTTCCAAAGGTGTCGTGTTAACCAATATTAATAGGTGGCATGCAGAGGAAGATCAAATTAAACAGGTTTCGATTAGAGCAATTATCATTAAAGATAACTAATACATAGATTCTAAACTTAAACTCTGTTTATATAATGCCTAGAACTATGAATGAGAATTCTGAGGAAATCGTCACTACTACCTTTGCCATACAATATTACAAAAAGCTACCTTAGGACACTTCATTCAGGTAGCGAAGATGGAATTTGACTCAGGCATCCCTTCTCGTCCCCAGTAACTATCCGGCCCTCGACGGACTTCTCTCGGATCACTGACGGCCTCCGTAGAAGGTCTTTCACTCTTCTGTCTCAGGAATACGACTAACCTCTTCTGCTTCTCGATTCTCATCCTCATCCTCGTCACCTCTATCCCCTCTTCATTTCAAAAATACTGTATTTCGGAAGTTTCCGATCTCTTCCAAAGGAAGGCGAAGCTGATATGGGAAGTGCCCGAAATCGGTAGTCCAGCTTCTGTCTACCCTTAATACTCTTATCGGCTAATAGCTAAGATCTAGGAAGTTCCTGGGGTATCGCGGCTAAGGAGCAGACCATGGGGATACCTAGGGGAATAGGAAACGCTTTTTGTACTTTTGCCGCCAAAATTTATTATTATTTAATTGTTAGTATTAAAATAATCTAATAATGAATTTATTTATCCAGTATCCTCAATACACACTACTACAAATTTTAAAAAGCACTGATTATGACCCATAATGTGGGTCAAAACGTTGAGAAAACAATAAATTGTTTGAGCTATTTCATTACTTTTCTTTCACTGACGAGCAGCCCGACTAATTTTCTCCTGAACCTCTCTACGGTCAACTTATATTTCCATTATGAACCAAAAAAACACGAGGTCAGATACATTACCTCCAATTATCCGCTGCAGCGACTGGTTTAAAAATCGCAGGCAGATTACTATTGTACTTACACATCAACGACTGCATGCAGCTTCATCTCAAGAAAATAAATAAAATTAAGGCTTCCTATATGGCAAAGTAAAAGCCTTATAACTGTTATAATTTAGTGTATTTTTTATAATTATATTATTTGCATATATTACTCACTGGACTACTATTTTCCCAGTCTCATGTTCGAATCAGGCAAGATACTTGATATCATCCTAATCACCTTCTACAACGGGTATGACCTAGAAACAATACGGATTTATTATGTACTGAACGATGGACCTTTCACGGTTTGGAGTGTTTTTTTCCCTTTCAATCAGACATAACAATGGAGTCTATTTCCTAAAAATTACTACAATTTATCCTTAAGCTCAACCAGGTGATATTGCTTCTTCGGTTTAATCTGTTTTTAATTCGTATCCTCTACTTCATATCAGCTGTTTAATATAAAAGCTATAACAAGTTTTCAAGTGAGCGTGTTCATGGTCTTGTTGAAATACATGAATCAGTAGACAGAATTATCTTGATGGATAGCAACATTAATAATGTTTAAGGTCTGTCCTGGATATTAATAAACAAACCGGTAGTGGTAAACCTACTTTTCCTATGTCCTGAGCTGCAATATTCAATAATACCCCTTCTATATAAAATATATTACCCATCTACTCTAGACTTTCAACCGAAGTGGAATCTTCATGTAATAACAAACTTATTTATGCAATTATTTTCGGAATTACAATTTAAGTTGAAAATTTTGAAAGTTTATTCAAAGTCACTATTCAAGTTTACGTCAAGTAACTATCATTTCATATTAGTTGGATAGCATTATCATTATAGATTATCATATTAAAAAGTTTATAAATAAATTTCAAGGCTAAAGATATATTCAGGAATAACAGTTTGATGTGTTAACACGTCCAGCTGAGAACAGAAAAATATGACAAAGGTTTATCAATGAAATATGTGAAGTAAACAACTAAGAATATTTACATATCAACTACAGTTTGCATTAAAAATCTAAAGATACCAGTCATGCACTTCTATACCATTTTATTTATTTTTTTAGCACCATTTTTTATTTTGGAATGAAAATAAAATGTTTCATAAATTAAATTAACTAAAAACATTTATTTCCAAACGTTTGGAAGTTACTCTTCTCTAGCCAAATATTTTTGCAAGTATAATTTTATTATTGTTAATAATTTTAAAATTTAGTTAAGAACTACATCAGTATCTCAAAGAATCTTGAAAACATTAAAACACACACACACACACACACACACATATATATATATATATTATATATATTATATATATATATATATATATATATATATATATATATAACAAGTTAAGACGAGATCCTGTGTAAAGAAACTAACCTTTGGCAGAACTCCATTTTGAATACATAAAGCTATTGCCTCATATGTATTTTTGTTTTATCATCTTCAATAATAAACCTTTGTAATCAAGCAAAAAACATTACCTCCTCTCAACATTTGAGGCTTGCGTTTCGAGAGATGTAGAACCCTAATAACGAATACGAAAAAAATCCGTTGGTCAGCCGTCCTCTGTACGTCTTGGGAGGCTTTTCTTCGTAACTACTGGACCAATTTTTTTAATTTGGCATAAAGATACCAGGGTATCCAACGATGATCCTAACACCTATATGTTGATATCAGCCTATTAGTCTTAAACAGGTGGCCTAGAGAAAAAATGTATTAGGGTTTTTTTAACCAAGGAGCCACGAATAATTATATAAAAAAAGAAAGCAAAAAAAAAAGAAAAGAAATTGAAATTTTAACCATAAATACACCCTTAACTCAGATTTTTCAAAGATAGAGAAAAATATGTACAGAGTTTTAGAATCGGTAAAGGCCGATAAGAAAACAAAAAAAATAATAAGAAATATATATAATCGTATATAAATGCAAAATTAAAATATTTATATATACGATTTTATTTTCAAAAATAAAGAAAAAAAAGAATAGGGAATTTCCTACAAAACGAAAAAAGAATCATTAAAATCGGTTAAGAAATAGTAGAGATTTAGCATTTTTCATATAATTATTTATTGTTCTTCATATTAGTTAACTGTATAACTGTATAAATAGCTTTATAATTTTTTTTATTTTTTATTTTATTTTTTTTTTATCTTTAATACTAAAAAGTTTAAGAGTTGATGTTTTCTATATGAATTCTTCCTTTAATGCAGATAATTAAAATTTCACTATTTTGAAGTATTTAATTAATTTTCTTCAAGATTTGACTCTAAAACAAGAGAACATTTTTCTCCAGATACCCCAAGAGCATCCAAGGAGGCATGAAAGTCAAATGGGACCATGAAAGTCAGATGGGACAATGATAAACTTCCTTACTCCTCTTGGAGCAGGTAACTTTCTTAAAAGATCCCATTTCTGAGTATAAGAGTTGTGGTGAGTACTGAAATGAATGTAAGGTAAATCTAGAAAATTTATTGTCGCGTTAAAGGGAACAGGAGTGTCGGAATGCATTGCAGGTAGTGGCATTTTGGTTCCATTCTCCTTCAACCTTCAACTCTGAAAAATGAGAAATAAGATTAAAACGGCGAAACCTACATGAGCGTAATTATTTTAGCACGTAAAATGTAAATTTTTGTATACATCATTAATCAAATACATAATATATAAATATTACTTGGAATGTCGTGTATGATCACGTGATAAAATTCTTATTCATGTGTATTATTAATGTTTTTTATTACTTTATGACACCCCAGTAAGACTTAATATGATACTATTATTAATATTGAATTCACACTATATATTCTTAGGTTCTTATATATTATTTTTTTTTTTTTATTTATAGCTTTTTTTCTTCTTATTTAACCATTCTCAGATAGTCAGTTCTTATCACTTTGTTTATTTTATATTTGCAACACATCAGGCTTCTTATTTTGCTCATTTTGAAGCCTTTTTAAACTGTTCTAAAAACCTAAAATGTTTTATATTAAATATTATTCAGTTAGCCATGACACAATACTAAAAGTAATTAAACGAAAATGATATTATATTTTAACTTTAACTGATAATTACGAATATGAATAATGATTCCTATTTTTTAAACTTAACTTCTTCATAAAATAAGAAATATTTATCCATAAGAAATATAAGACAATCAGCAAATAAGATGTATTAAACTTCAACAGGACTAGATCGGCATGGGGAAGGAATGTGCTCAACAGCATCCCTTTCTACACTTTAATTTAGCAGAGGTCTCTCATCCAGCTTTTTTTTTTTTTTTTTAGCCTTCTTCTAACAGACATTTCAGCTCGTGGCATTTATAATTCTATTATCATTTTCGTCAAGTTTACTTTAATTCGTTTGTGTAGCATGTTGTAAGTCAGGATGTATGGTAGTTGACATATCAAAGAATTTTGATTCTGGCCACAAATCAGTGAGGCGTATGTCCGTATGAATTTAAGTAGGTATCTATAATATATGTTTTCATTTTTTATTTAATTTTCAGTTTGGACGATTTGGAGAAAAGAGAGTGAAGTACATTCAGTCATTCGTTAGGAGTATTTTTTCTTTCATCTTGACATGTGGAATCCGTCATCCTTCAGTCGAGTGTCAAGAGTGTGTAGGAAGATCTTTGTAATGACCGAGGATCATTGGTGGGTAAGTAATTCGTAACATTCTCAAGTTCCTGTTAGAGTATTTAGATAAAAATTAGTTATTAATTGAAAATCCATTTTCGATGCGTTACTGATGGAATCGTTATTACAAAAGTTTAAAAATGTGTATAATTTGTCTTGTTTTTTTTTAATTTGAGCAACAATTTCTTCCAACATCTTATTTATTTTACTTTTAGTTTAACTATTAATTTATTAAATAAGAAAACCTTGCCTACCAAGCAAAAAATAATCTAACTGTGGTGGAAAAGCAAATAATTTATTCCTAAAGATACTTACACTAGTTGTTATTACAATTGACTGAACACTACTTGCGTTATTAATACTGTTTAAAAACTGAAATACTTCCTATTGATAACCCCCTCGCTTCAATTGGAGTCAACACCGGAAATATCTCTTGCTGCTCAATTACCGAGCGCGGATGAGGATACGTTTTAAAGTACTGCTATGTATTTATTATTTGTTCGTAAAAAATAATCATAAACAAATTATGTCAACCATTAATAAAATATTCAATCATTTTCTTCTTCTTTATCTCTTTGATACTTTTTTACTTGGTGTTATGCGTGGGAATAGGAGTATCCATCTTCTTCATTTTAATTATTATTCCTGTAAATTATTTTTAACATAAAATGTTCACAAATAAAGCGCAATTAAACGTGTATATTTTTTCCCTTATCAATGGGTTTCAAATCTAACTAATTTATCCGGTTATAGTAAGTATTATTAACTTAAATACTATTTTTTAAATATCTAATATGCGACTTTCACTAACCTCCGTTGTTAAAATCAATTTAAGAATTTTAAAATTCACTTAGAGATGAAAATAAATTGTTAAATAATTAATTACATTCTTCTTACCACCTAAAGCAGTTAATTCCTCTGAGGTCAAATATCTTCTTAAAAAGCTTGTTCCCGTACGTCCACCCTGGATACGATCCTCTTACTCCTCAGATCTAAAGACAACTTGCACCCAAAGCCATTACATTCCTCACTTATCTCTATAACTGTTTCCTACGCATTACCTATTTCCCTCTCTTATGAAAACACTCAACTATTGTCCTTTACCTAAAACAAGGCAAACCTCCCAACAGCACGTCATTATACAGACCTATTAGCCTACTTCCGATACTGTCCGACTGCTACTGTCCGATTCACCCTTTTGATGCAAATCCTGTCCAACAGTTCAATTCGATTCCATACCGCTTCCTTCCTCAGACACAGTCTGGTGTCTTGGATTTTTACTCGACAAAACAATGAGGTGGAACCCACATATAAGACTTAAAAGAAAATAACTCAACCGCAGATTCGGCCAGTTATACAGACTAATAAACAGGAAATCTCATGTTACAGTTGATAACAAATTACTAATATACAAGACAGTATTGAAACTTATATGAACCTACGGACTTGAACTGTGGGGGACAGCTAAACTTTCTAACATCAAACGCATCCAATCCTTCCAATCCAAAGTCCTCCGAACAATAGTTAATGCTCCTTATTACGTTACCTACTGTAGCCTACACCACGACCTAAATATTCCATTTATCATAGACCTGATACCGTCCAAATTTTCTAAATTTCATTAGAACCTTACTCATTATCCTAACAATCATTATCCAGCTTCACTCATCCCTATAATCCTCCTCGAAGATTGAAACGGCAGTGGTCGCGAGATGCTTTGTGAACATTTACACTGGAGTTCAGACATTAGTCAGATCTTTCACTCATGTTCTGTATGTTTGTGGATATTGTGCTCTCTTTGTGGCTCACACCAGTGACGCGGCTGAGAGAAAGGTGCTGGTTTCTTGGGTTCCGCTTTTCCCACTACAAGTGGGGAAAGGCTCGGTCTGGGGTTCCTTTAACAGATTGCAAATACTGTATATTGTTATGATTGTGTGTATGATTTTAATTTATTTCTCACTTTATATTTATCTCAATTATAGTTTTTTTTTTTATATATATATATATATATTTATTATATTGTATGTAATTTGAGTTTGTCATTATTTTGTGTTTATATTGTATGCATGTGGTCTCATATTACTATTACTACTGTTTAGTAGTTGTAGTATTTAGAAACAAAAATTTAATATATCCCAATAAATATTAAAAAAGAATGGGAGTAAGTGAAGGTTGAGGGGGAAAGAGGGTGCACAACAAGGTTTTTTAAACTGCTATAGCAATAATAATAATAATAATAGGCTTAGCGAACCCGAAGGTTCGATGCCGATACCACCAAATTCCGCCTACACAGAATCGTCCAATGTTCACCGTTCAAGCCCAAGCCCTCGAGATCAGCCTTAACGCAATCCTCCCATCGACGCTTCGGCCTGCCTTTCGGACGCCTACCAGTCGGTTCAGCGAATACCAACTTTCTCGGAATCCGCTCTTCATCGAGCCCAACAACTTTACTCGCCCATTTGAGTCTCCGAGATGCTATCAAATCAATTATATTCACAGGATACAATTCCCGCAATTCCGCGTTGTGCAACCTTCTAAACTCCCCAGTGGCCTCATCTCTCTTCGGACCAAATATTTTACGTACCTTTAATTAGCTTATTTTCGAACACCTTAAGCCGTTGTTCATCCTTCAAAGTAAGCGGCCACGTTTCACATCCGTAAAGAACCGTCAGAAGAATAGTAGTTTTATAAATTCTAACCTTTAAGTTTTTAGATAGACGCCGCGAACTAAGTAACTTAGCAACTGAATAATAACACGCATTTTCCACCTTTAACCGGGACTTTATTTCTTCCTGGATTTCATTTTTTCTTGTTATCATTGAACCTAAATACTTGAATTTCTCAACGTGTTCAAAAGTATGCCCTAAGCTTCTATAACAAAGATAACATTAAGCAATTTTTTGCAAAGTCTTGTGGAAAAACTACCCAAAAATAACGCTTTGGTGTCAGTTCTATGTTAGGTAGTAAAGTGACCATCTTTTTTTATGTCGTTTAATACGGTCAATGAATAATAAAAAGCAAGTCTCGAAACTGTAATTTTGATTTGGAGTCATCAGTTTATGGTGAAAGCATATGTATAACATCTTGATTAAGACAATGTAAATACGATTTTTGGAATAATAATTTCCCTTTTTTGATCACTTTTTGTAACTTCTTAAAAATCATCAATCCGTAGCAATATTTTCCATCTCATAAACAATTCATAGGGTATAAATCATGCTAGGCTATAGGATAGGGTGCCCCCCCAGAACGGCGCGTTGATGAGGATGTTAGAACATTAATGACAATTTATTAAATCTATTAGGAAGGCCACACCGACATCCGACGACGGATCATGATCAGGGCTCAGTACTGATAACGGAGGGGGCGCACTCTTATCTTCACTTCTTCACGGATTATCACTTGTGAGCTCTTCATAATAATTTCTCATAATAAGTAACTTTTTTTGTTTAATATATTCTTACATTATAGGAAATTTATCATTTAATATACATATCTTTATACTGTAGTACTTTTTAGAACCGGTTATAATAGATTCATTTACCATTATCAGTTAATTTTATTTTCCTATTTGAATGTGTTTTCATTATTAAATAAAAATACATGGTATACCGTTCATAATACTTTATTCCTTTAAGAGTTCCGATCATTTCTTTTAGTTTAATTTTCTGTTCTAATTCATGTATTTTTATTGCTAAAAAAACGAAGTACATAAAAAACAAAAATAACAACCCAGAGGTAGTTCTGTTGAACGTTATTATAAGGTATTAAAAAAAGTTAGCAAACTTAAATTTGACCCATTTAAAATTGTCTAGTTGTAACTAATTTTTCCGTGTATCATTTTTGATTTTTGTGATTCTTTTACCAGTTGTACTTATCACTTCTATTTTTCTGATTAATACTTTTAGTTTTGCTATAATTTTAAGTCAGCGTCGCGGCTGAAAACAAGTGTCGGGAAAAAACTCGGCTAATTTGGAAGATAATAAATCGAAACCAAAACTAACGATATTATATTGGATGTCTTTTACATTCTTTGTCCTTCTTTTAAATTCAACTACTAAATTTTTACTTTTAGTACTTATCAGATAGAGATGTAATATGCATTAATTAGATCTTTTTCGGGGACTGACTTTTAGAGATATTCAGTTTTAAATATTGTTAGGAATGGTAATTACCAAATTTAAAAAATTCATATTTAAAAAAAAATAATGTTCATCAGATCAAAATTTCTTCGAAGAAAACAAAATTACCAGTGTGACTCTTTTCTATATAACTCGTTAAAAGTTTTGGTTGATGTAATATTTTGTGAATTATTTGTTTATTATTTTCAATAATGAACCTTTATAATAGACCCAAAAAAAAAAAAAAAAAATTACTACCCCTCTCCCTTCAAAATTTGAGGGTTTATATTCCTAGCTATGTAGAATTCGTGATCTCTTAAATACCGTGAAAACTAAATTTTTGCCATGTTTGAAAATTTATATTAACACAATGACGATTCTCAATACCGAAATTTTACAGTAGTTAAGGTTATGACAATTTTTTTTAAATTAATTATTTATTGAAATTTACAGCTGCACTTCATAATACAAGTAAATATACTAAAATCAATATGATATGAAACAAACTCGTAGAGGAGCTACCCATTAGGAGCACTTCACTAACTATTTTAAACTAAAAGGTCTCGAAGCCATCATCTTTTCACACGCCTTGGAGCATTATCAGGAATCGAAGGGGTGCAAGGTTTGAAACTAGAGGGTTACAGTGGGAATGGAGTTTGTCATGGAAGGAGTGATATCTGGTTCGGGCCAAATCAGCAACGTTTGGAATATTTAGATCTTTATGGATGAGTTTTTTTTTTTTTTGTGACAAAGGAGTGTTGAGGAGTTTACGAAGGATTTTAGATTGTAAGAATTGCATACGGGAGAAATTCGATGGTTTAGTAGAGCCAGAAAGGTCAACTCCATAAGTCCATATAGACCTTATGATGGTCTTGTAGATGAGCCTTTTGTAGTTAAGTGGAAGGTTAGATCTTCTGTGTAGTAAGTATTCAAGTAACCGAAAGCAGCGAGCAGTTTCTTGTCGTTTCAGTCTAGTGTGCGGATGCCATGTGAGACGTTTGCCAAGCAGTCATAGATTCGACGTTCGACCGGAACAAGTGGAATATTATTATAGAATACTGTAGGCCTATGCTGTGTAACTAAACTTAATAAGAAAAAAATAAACAAAGGCGGTTCTCTTTTCCTTAACAAATGTTTACCTCACTAAAAGTCACGTTTTTTTTTGTTAATCTCCGAAACCACTTTCGCTGTTTGGGAAAGTTTTTGTGATGACCAAAATGTAAACCATAACCTTATCATATTGTTAGTTTTTGTTTTGATTTGCTATCTGCAAAATTACCAGAGTTGAGAGATTTTACCGACACACGTTTTCAAATATAAGCTGTCTTAAAATAGTTAGCATTAAAATAGCAAAACTAAAAGTATTAACTAGAAAAACTGTGTTTACGGTTTTAAACTTAAAAAACCAAAAAGAAAAAAACTTGGATAAAAAAAAAAAATTAATTAAGATTGGACTACCTTTTCAATTGGATTAACCCTAATTTAAAAAAAATCACATTGATCTATCCGATTTTCATCTAATGTAGTTCTGTAGTTAAGCATCTTCTTTTTGAACATTGGTTCAAAGACCTGCTGATTTAATACAGTGTTAGGTCTATATTGTCCTTTATTCCCTTTTGGAAAAGTTTCTTAACTCTTTCTCATCATTTTTCGGACTTTCTCATAGCAATTTGCGAATGAACTGTTTTATATGAAGAGTCCACAGAAGAAAGAGGGAGAGTCAATTTTTTTTCCGCATTGTAGTTTTATATATATATATATAATAGTTCGTCTAGTTGAGGAGAATATGTTGGTGAAAAGATACGCAAAACAAAAAGAAAAAGGACATTAAATTTTTTTTTTAAACAAATGATAAAACATACATAAATAATTAAAGATCCAAACCTAAAAACTGATTTTCCCGATAAGCACTCCTAATTGACATCCGCCTTTCTTCCGTGGACTCTTCGTATATCTTATACTTGTATTGTAGTGAAATTATTGAATTTAGTTTGCAGTATCAGAGTATTACCAGAGCTGTAGGCCGTAGCCTGTTCCCGGTCCGCTTAATACTTTGGAAATAAAATATGAATGTTAATGGCATGTGTTATAAAGAATGAAACGTGTCATTTATGCTATGGTTTAGTAACTGGATAGTTCACATAACCAGGATGCATCATTTTCATATCAATTTGAATGGTATTTGGAATACTTAAGATAATCTCGAAAAATATGTTTCTTATATATCTGTGGCGGTCCTGAATAAGTGGTTAAGTCAAAATCTTTCATTTAACAGGTGAGCGATTTAAAGTTCTACGAAATACCAAAATAGAGTTATTAATTACAGGAGGGTCTGAGGAAGCGATACGTGAAGTTAACTAATTTTTGATATATCTCGAGTTATCTAGTTTTCACGACCGCCACATATATAATCTTTAATTGTTTTAAGTAAAATATATATGGTTCATACTTCTTCGATAATCTGAGGTAGAATCAGCATTTTTATAAATAAAAATCTTTTAAGGTTCAATTTAATTTCTATGGCTAATAATTTACTGAAAACAGCACTTGTTTTTAAATTTACTCTTTCTATATTATAATTGAGGAAAATCAGAACTCTAAAGATCAACAGTGAAGAACCCAAACGTCTAACACTCGTGGTATAGGATTCTTTCCCAGGTGTTTTTTTTTCTATTTATTTTTTATTTTAATTTTTTTTGTTCTCCCCTAATTTGCCTTTGAAGGTTACACGGGGTATCACGAGGCAGAGGGTGAAGAAACCAGCATAAAATATCCAATAGCTATTCCATTCTGTCAGTCCCAAACAATAATTATTGGTCTACATATCTTTAAAAAAATATTAACCATATCACACACAAAGCTCATTTTCTTCTCACCTGAATTTCTCTAAAATGCTCTTTAAAAGATACGTTTAAATAAGAGTCATAATATAAACAACGTTAAGCCTGTGTGGTAGTTAAAAACGCTGAACAATGAAGTTATGATATTAACAGTATAATAGTAATTACACAAAGTAAAACTTCTTTAAAAGTAGACTGTTTGTCACTTCTAAAACTAGCAGCTGAGGTAATAAGGGTTTTTTCTCCCTTCTTTCTCTTCTTCTTACTTAATGCATGTAAACATTTCAATTATTTTTATTAAAATTAAAATCCCTTAAGGTTTTCTCTTAATTTATTTTGCAATTTTCCTGGAATTTCGAAAAATATTTCTATTACTAATTATTACGACTAAATGCCTGTTTAGTTCTCATTAAATTATGAATTAAAAGTAGGATCGTGTTGACGCAACGGATACTGCCTACGTAACTTTATTGACGGGATTGATCAAGGATTGGGATTTATTAGATATTTATTCTCAACTAATTGTAGGATCAACATGCAAGTGAAATTCATCACAGGAGTAAAATTAGTTCCTCAATAAATCAGATGCATTGCTTATACCTATGCTAATAACAGTAAAATTAATAGGAAAGTTTATATTTATATGCTTCTCCATTTATAATTATATTTTATGCTTCAACATCATGACTGTTGAACTTTTTTTAGAAATCGACATATCTTCATGGTTGTAATTTTAAGCAGTAAGTATTAACATGATTTAGTGTTTGTCAGGTTACGATTTTTCTTCATTTTATTGTTACCAGAAAAAAAAAAATTGTTTTTATAGTAGCGTCCTTGTTTTTATTATATTTTACTTTCACTTACCTATATATGAAATATACAGAAGGAAAAGTAATGCGATCGTGAAAATTTTCGAATTCCAGTTTTCAACAGAAATACACGTTTTAGGATCGACTGAGTCCAAATAATCAAGTCTGTGTGTGTGTGTGTGTGTGTGTGTGTGTGTGTGTGTGTGTGTATGTGTGAGTGTGGTAACTCCAGCGCATAAACGAAAAGCCCTATGAAACTGAAAAATTGATATTTAGGAAACTATATGTCCGAGATGTTGCAAAAACTTTTTCATCAAAATCAGCTGTTTCGGGTTCCCGAAAACGGAAATTGATGTTGACCGTGCTGCCTCCTGGCGGTCTGTCAAAGAAGCAGTGCCCCCCTAGTGGCAAAAAAAAAAAGAAACTGAGTAGTGGCAGGTCTTTACTGGATGTGCCACATTTTGCTCTATTTTCTATGTCTTGTCCCTTCCAGCAGCCATGGAGTAGAAGAATTAAGAAGGCCAGAGGGGAGAAAAAGGAGAAGAGGAGAAAAAGTGCAATATCACCATTAAGACCATCACCAGACAGCATCTTCACCATCCCAGATTTTTACAACTTAGGTCAATTTATCCAGTTATATTATTGTCTCTCTCCCTTTTGCCCATCATGGGTAAGATCCTAGAAAAACTCATTTTGAAACGCCTTTACCCGATCCTAGAAATGAACCACATAATTCCTGACCATCAGTTTGGATTTCGGACATCCCACTCTACAATTCAGCAATGCCACCGTGTGGTAGATGTTATATCCTCCACATTGGAGCGCGAAATGTATTGCACGGGTGCTTTTCTCGACGTGGAACAAGCGTTCGACCGAGTCTGGCACCCAGGACTCCTTTATAAACTCCGTCAATTCCTTCCCGCAACATACTACTTGATAATCCGTTCCTACCTCATTAATAGAACCTTCAAAGTAAATCATAACCTTTCCTACTCTTCCGTATTTTCTCAGTCTGCAGGTGTACCTCAGGGTAGTATCTTAGGTCCCATCCTTTATACGGTATATACAGCTGATATTCCACTCCATCCATCCACTGTCCTCACAACTTATGCGGATGACACTTGTGTGTTATCTGTCCATAATGATCCATCCGCTGCATCCCGAACCCTTCAGTCTCACATCACAGCCATTGAGGAATGGTGTCAGAACTGGAGGATTAAAATAAATCCTATCAAATCCCACCAAATTACCTTTACCCTTCGTCGCAAACCGATGACTTCCTGCCCCACTGTATCCTTTAATAATACCCCACTCATACCTGTTGAACAAATCCGTTACCTAGGACTCCATCTTGACAAACGTCTTACATGGAATCCCCATACTCGACTTAAACGACAAGAAACCGCCCGTAGATACCGACTACTACAACACTTACTAGACAAACGTTCAAAACTTCCAATTTATTACAAAAAGCTCATTTATGTTACCATCATCAGACCCATCTGGACATATGGAATCGAGCTTTGGGGCTCAACTAAACCATCTAATTCCTCTCGCATTCAATCGTTACAATCCAAAATCCTTCGCAAAATCCTAAATGCTCCTTATTTCGTTACGAATAAAATCATCCATAAAGACCTAAATATCCCATTTGTCGCAGAACTAGCCCGAAACAGATATGCTTCTTTTCATTCCAAACTCCCAACCCACACGAATCCTCTTGTACGCAACTTATCATTCCCATCTATTCCTGACAACCCTCCGAGGCGATTGAAAAGACGATGGCCTCGAGACCTACTGTAATTAAATTGACATTGAAGTGCTACCACTGGGTAGTTTCTTCACTAGACATTATCACGCCCATAAGTATTGATTAGCCCATTTACTTGTTGTATATATTATATGTACAGTTGTAAATATCAATAAAATGTTAAAAAAAAAAAAAAAAAATATTATTGTCAACAATAGTTTCAACTTTACTAACCTAAGAATCCAATATATTAACACCTGGCCACCAAGTTTAAATGTAGCATTTTCTTTTGTAATATTATTTTTTTTTTTTACCATACAGTATTTCATTCGATCTATGTCCAGCCTTCAATTGCTAAAGTTTTTATATTTTCATGCAGTCCACTATTCAAAAAGGAGTGATCATCTTGACATTGAGTTGGAGGTGATTACCCCAAATACTAACTGAATGTTGTAGATAAAAATTATTTAATAAAACACATGGTTCTATTGAAATTCAATTTAATTATTTCATTATCAATTTATTTTTATCTGTACATTATTCAAAAACTCTTAAATTGATTTTAACAAAGGAGGCAAGTAAAAGTGCGCGCATCAGATTATTTATTTTCACTTGCCTACATTTATTTTTACTTTAACTTAATTATATACGAAATGTATAGTACGGGAAAGTATTGCAATCGTGAAAAATTTCGATTTCGATTTTCCACTGGAAATAAACTTTTTAGGGTGATCCTTTGAGGCCAAATAAGGACCGTGAAAAGGTCTGTGCATGTGTATGGGAAGTCTACTTCGAAAACCATAAGTTGTTGAAAACTGAAATTTCATATTTTGGAAGCACAAAGGTCTGAGATGTCACAACTTTTTTTTTTTAATCTGCTAATCAGAAGAGCGACTATACGCTTTGCATTTTTCATCTTTTTAGAATTTTCTCGTAAATGGATCAGATGATTTTAATTAAGTTGATGATTTTAAGCCAAAATGATGTAATATTTAATGGGCTTTAATATCATGTAGGTTTCATTCTGATTTAAATAGTCTCGCAGGTCTTAAATGACCATATTTATTCCTCTTAAGTACCTTTAATTTTGTAGATTCAAAAAAATAAGCATATCATTTTATTAGCATTGATAAAAAATGATCAATACCTAAATAATTGAACGAATTTAACAACCAACTGAAGGAGAAAAGAGAATTTTTTTTTCCCCGAATATATTAATATTAATATAGACATATAGTAATTTTTTTGCGTGAAAAAAAATGCATATTATAAGCTTAAATGGTTATTGTACATTACGCTGTTATAATATTTAATCTTAAACATATATTTCCAGCGTATATAACTGAACATAATTCATTAATCTTTTTTGAACTCTCTGGCTTTATTTTAATGTTCTTATATTGATTTTAACAACCGAGGTATGTGAAAGTTGTGTGTCACCTCCACCAGATTTTTATTTTACGGTTGTTACTTTGTTGCAGCCATATGTAACATTATTATAAGACCCAGAATTATTAAAAATTAAAAGAACTTGGCCAAGTCATTGATCCCTTATATCAAAGTTAATAACATCGTTTTATAGTATTTTAAAAATCTTATATTTGGTCCATGAAATTGTTAGACAATGATGGTCAGAATGAATTTATATTAGCGAATGAATTTTCTACGTAATCATTAACTTGGTAGGGATTATATATCTTATACAAAAGGATTATACCTTCTCATGCAGATCAATACGTAAAATCAGTGTGTTACACCCGGGTCTAGATTTGAATCTCACCTGTCTGCTTAAAACGGGAGCAAGTTCAAGGCGCAGACGCCGACGGACAGCCTTCCTGGTGTTCAATGATCAGCATAAAACTGGCCAAGGTCTTGCCGGTTCTGAAGTACTTCAAATCTGTCGGCAATAAAATACTGCACCTTAATCATCATGATGTATAACATTGAATTGCTTAATTTTTACTTCAAATCAGGCTTTAAAAAAAATTTGGGAAATGGCAAGACAATCGATTTCAGTTTTTTTTTTACCTTCGTATGGTTGAATGCCTTCAAGAATTATTTGAAAAGGAATATAAAGAGAATAAAATAATGTAATAACCTAAAAACCTAATAATAATTGAAAGTGATGGCAATTGTGTATTTATTTATACAAAATGTAAAAAATACACAAAGCCTTGAGGGCCTATATATATATATATAAATGCTTTATTAGGTCTTAATAGAAAAAGATCTAGATCCCAAAGCTAATACGAGATTCGTATTTTTTTTATATGGCGCGACAGGCCGTGTAGACCCTTGGTCGCGTGGTGTAATATCCTGGGAGAATATACTTACCACGTTTCTCGATGAAATTTTGTAGGGAAGGGTCATCACTCCCTACGCCTATTTACTGTTTGGCCACCAGTAGGCTGAAGGGTCTCACAAACCTGGGAGAGAGGCTGTGAGTGAATCACCATTTAATTATACATATCCTTACAAAAGTCCCTAGGGAACAGGGATTCGAAACTCACAGCCTTTAGCGTGAGAGACTAGCGCGCTAGCCACTCAGCCACGGACTCCCTTAGGTTTGGTATTTATTTAAATAAAATATTGTCCATCAGCTTATGCGTACTTACTTCTGCCCATGCTCATTTCATCGAAATGTTAAAAAATTACCAATTTTATGGTTGTGATTGTGCAGTAATAGTCACTTGTCAATGATCTCGTGCAGTTATGAGCATATGCGATTCTTATTACAAGCAAAGGCTTCGAAAATATTTTTGATTTTATTAAATTAAATGATTTCACTGTGAGACCTCGCGGACCTTGAGCACTATTACTGACCCACAGACTCACCGGGGGTCCACAGCTACTAGTTGAGATCCATTGCATTAGAAGATAAAGGCATATTTTTACAAAAGGTATATAAATAAATAAATGCTTACGATGATCAAACAATTCTTCATCAACATTCATGTCAGTGCAAAATCTAAGAGAAGCTATAAAGAATTCACAGATTTTATTTAGATTTCGATTTTTTTTTCCTTTGTGTCTTTTTCCTTTCTCCTTTACATAATGTTTTCCTATTTATTTTTGTTGTACTTTACTCTCGCTGTTCATATCGGCCCTGATTACTGATATAATTTTGTATTTTATGGGTTATGATTTTTTTCATTTTATTGTTACTGGTTTAGAAAAAAAAAGAAGCTTTTTATATGAGCATCCTATGTTTTTACTTTTGCTTACCGACATTTATATTATTCTACGTTGTTATTAAACTTTCAAGGTCTAATGATTGATTTATTTGATTTTTAAATATATTAATTGTAAGTTAATCTTAGAACTAAAATATGAAAATGCCTGGCTAAGAAAAAAATCTAGCCAACATTATATTTCACTTACACGTCCAATGTTTTTTTAGAATTATAATGCTATTACCCAGAAAAGGTTCATTTCCATTAAAATTGTATTGGAAATAAGAGCCCTAGAAGTCTAGAGTATTCAGATCGCAGAAACAGCAACTTTATAACAAGGTCCTTAAAAACCTTATTTGGGGACTAAGAAAGAGGGGCCTAAATGTCGAGGGGTAAAACTCTTCCAAGCTCTTTTATAATTGAAGGATGTCTCATTTTTTTTTTTTTTTTTTTTTTTTTTTATATTTCTTGGAATTTTAATTTCCTTTAGAACGGAACGTTTTCATTAGATGTATTAGAAGCAATGAATTTCAATGCACTATGGGTGATTTGATTGAAATTCAATCGGTTATTCAATTTTGGCTACATTTCCATTCTATTTATTCTTTTCACTTACTATATATAATAAGGGAAAGTATTGCGATCGTGAACATTTTCGAATTCCAGTTTTCAGCGGAAATATAAGCTTTAGGGTACCCTGAGTCCTAATAGCCAAGCCTCACAAATAGGTCTGTGTGTGTGAGTGTGTGGTAACTCCCAGGCGAAAACGAAAAGTCCTGTGAAACTGAAATTTTATATTTAAGATAACTATACGCCTTAAAGTTTACCTTTAATTCTATAGATTCTATAAAAATAACTATATTATCTTGTTACCAATGATAATTAACAGCACGTTGAGGGAATTTGATAAACAGCTAAAGGAGAAAATTGAATAAATATTTTTCTATGCATTTTTTGTGTTTCTGAACACAACAATAGTAATATAGATGTATAATATGCCGTTGGATAGCTAAAGAATTTAGAAAAAATATTATCTGATTCACGGAATTGTAAAGCTTAATGAAGAGTGATAAAGAGCCGATAAAACTAACTGTTTGTTGGGTTTCCGAAAAGGAAAATTCATGTTGACCGTGCTGCAACCTTGCGGCTTGTCAATGAAGCAAAGCGCGCCAAGTTTGTTTTTAACATAATAACAGTAATATAGACGTATAATATACCGTTTGAAAGAAAAATACTTTAGAAAATATATTATATTATACACAAGCATGTGAAATTGATTAAAGAGTGATAAAAAGCCGAAGTGATTATTTTAGAAAATAATATAATAGAGTTTTTAATAAAACACATGTTTCTATATTAATTCAATTTAATTAATTCTTTAATGGTTTTACTCATTTTTATCTTTAACTGAATTTGGAAATTCTTTAATGGATTTTAAAAACGGAGGTAAGTGAAAGTCGTGTGTTGCCCGCACCAGATTTTTTTTTAAATATGGACTGAATGATTTCTTATACTTTTGATACTTATTTCTCCTTATATATTAGGTTGTTTAATTTTATTTTTTCAATACATTATAACATTTTTAATCTACGAATTGAATAATGACTAGGCTGGATTGTGATATACAGACAAAAGTCAATTACTGGGGTAATAATACTCTCAAAGGGATTATTATGATGTAATGATGAGAATTATATTGTATAAATGATTGGGCTAGTAATGATTCACAAACAACTAGGTTGCGTGTTTTGAACTACCAGGCTTAGTCCTAAAAAGGCCGAAGTTAATATTTTCATGACAAGTGATATGGACCGGAAGACAGATGTATCATAGCAACTTTCATGGCTGTATTTAATAGTGACATCAACAGTTTTAAAATAAACTACAGAACAGTATTTGAAGTTATTATTACAAATAAGTCTGTTTGATTCCGATGAAATAGGATATGCTCGTTTTATTGCTTCTGCCAACGGCTATAATCAATTGCTGTGGTGCTTCAGAAAGATCATTATTACCGGGAAGTTAGAGAGGGTCGTGCTGTTTATTTCATCTTACTTGCTTTACTGCCTCACGAAACAGGTAAAACCAGTATAAAATAATAATATATATTCAGCTATGAATAATAAATATCTGTTATCCATCCAATCACATTTCTTGAGCTTAACGTGTGATTGTATCATTATTTTAAATCTATGATTTCATCATTAAAATATTTTTACTTATTTTATGAGCGGTAAGTAGAGCTTGTCTTTTTCCATATAGAATCACATTTCAATAAAATTTAAATAAATTAATTCTGTTCCATATTTCACATATCCTTTCTTCCCTCTCCCTTTTCCACTTTAGCGTATGATAAAACGTACTTTAGTGCAAAACTAAATCAATTTCGAGAAAAATACGACTAAGAAATTACATATTTAAAAATATAAATATATTTCTTCAAGTTTTCTGATTAAAACCGAATGAAATTTTAACTACAGCTGATAGAAACCTCTTCAAGTTCTGAAAATATAATATGATCGAAAAAAGCCAGCTGCAGATGTTCCCAGACACTTAAAAAAGGGCGCTGATTACCTTAGATGTCGACTGTCCATAATCTTAATAACCTAACTTATTCCCAAACTTTATACTAGCATCAGGTTTAAGCAACGATCTCGGATTATATGAAACTAGCTGTATCCCACCGTTTTCTCACGAATATTTTATTTTGTGCCGATTTACATACGATTTGCGTTAATGGTAAAAGTAACTATAATACATATAAAGTTTTATTTGGTCAATTAGTTACCCTTTCTACCATGCATAACGAATAAAGTTATTATTAAGGGCTAGATCATAATTTTGTTCTCGGAAATTTACTATATCACACCTGTAGAACTAGGATACTGACTTTCTTTTATAAATATATATTAAACAGATTATTTTTCGTCTGTTTTCATATTTTTAAGAAGATTGAAAAAGAAGAAGAAAGACGACCCCTTTCCACATGATATGAAGATGAAAAAGCTACCAAAATCTTTCTCGCATTACCGTACTCAATATACTTGGCCAACAATTATTTTATCGTCGCTATTAAGCTAATAAGATCATATCTTATTTTTTCCATAATTGTGCACTACTTAGTAAAAATATTAAGATTTACTTTAAATAAAATCTTTAAAAGAAAGTTTGTTTATTTTGTTTTAAGTAGTAAAAATACTAAATTTATTTATTTTTTAACAATTAAAAAATTTAAACTTTAGTTTGATGACCTTACATAAATATTCCATAAGGAATAATTAATTTATTATGCCCATTGGCAACACTCCATTAGATTATCTACACTAGAAGGTCTCCATTTTCTTTTCAGACGTGTCGGAGGATTGTCAGGAAAGGAAGAGGAAACAAGGATTCAAACTAGTGGGTTAAAGTGGAGTTTGTGATGGAAGGAATGATACCTCGTACGAGCCAAATCAGCAACATATGGGACATTAAGGTCTTTACGGATGAGTTTGTTGGTGACAAAGTAAGGAGCATTGAGGATTTTTCGAAGGATTTTGGATTGTAAGGATTTGAATACGGGAAGAATTTGATGGTTTAGTAGAGCCCCAAAGCTCAACTCCGTACGTTCAGATAGGCCTTATGATGGTAATATAGATGAGCCTTTTGTAGTTAAGTGGTAGGTTAGAGCTTCTGTCCAGTAACTGTTGAAGTAAGCGAAAGCGGCGAGCAGTTTCTTGTGGTTTCAGTCTTGTGTGCGGATTCCAAGTTCTTTATGTATTTTTCTAGTACATTTAAGTTATTCTTAAATGTAGAGCGACATTGAGCAAATATCGCAATAAAAACTGTATTGTAATATCAACTGGTACAACTGGAACCCATTTTAGCATAGAAGAATAAATGTTAAGCTAATATAATAAAGAAAAAAATATATAGAACCAAGTGTGCATACATTAATACAGGAAGGGCGGACGGATTAAGAATACGGAAATGAATTAAAGGAAAACCTTAAGTCAGCATTCATGTTTTAAAATAATATTCACTTTGTTGATAAATAATAATTTATGATACTTATTTTAGTTTTTTACATTGAAATTCCATGGCAATATATGTCAGGCGGTCACTTTTTTCTACTACTTTATCCTGGACACGATTTGTAATCCGATAACTTTTTTTTTTTTAATTTTAGAAAACTTCCTTATAAAGAACTCGTCAATTACTCTTGTCGTATGACATAAATTTTTTAACAAAATTAAAGCTCTATGCACATTGAATATTCATTAATTATAAGTCAGAAACTTAATAACAAAATATTAAGCAATATATACAGTTATTTAACTTCAGTTATATATATATTGATATTATCAATATTTGATATTGATATTTTTGTTAAAAATTTATATTAATTTGAATATTTTGACATCCAACTTGAGAATGTAAGATAAATATCCTGATGATAGGGGATTATTCCGAAGAGGAGAAATTTAGAGATAATGAATTTGATAATGAGACGATCCTTTATCAAAAATGTTCCTAATATTTTACAAAATAATCAACAAAATTGATTTATGCTTCATGGGTCACTAAGTGGAGCCAGACAAAAGAAAAATATGGGAAAAATTAAAGAGGCTCCTGAGATCTGGAAAACTTCATAAAGAACAAATCGTCGCGAAGAAGTGGTCTGGCAAGACTAAGAAGCGGACACACGGCAATGACCCACAGCTACCTTCAGAAGGAACTCTAACCATCGACCTGCAGGATTTGCGATGCACCTTTGACCGTGGAGCATATCCTGCACGGCGAGGCCCTCAACGGTCCAAGAATAGAATTCGACATTGGCAACAAGCTAGAATTAGTTCTTAGTGATTGTGAAATATGCGTGCAAAAGTTACTAAGGTTTACGAAAAAATGTAAACTCTACAATTTGGTCTAGTTCGTTACATCACAAGACTAAATGTTCATAATCCAACTTTATTTGATATATTGTTAAATATTATGAGCTAAAAAATAAGAATGTATCATGCTAATAATCCTATAAGGGTAGATGCATTTGTGTAAATAAATCAACAAAATAGTTTACATTTTTTTCTTAAAAAGTGTCAACATTTTTTCTGAAAATCGTAGCAGATATAATGTGTATGGAAAATCAATTAGTTGGCATTTTTACATCTATATGAATCAAAATCGTTAGAGGTGTTTTTGAGAAGATCGCAAAAAGGTGCACAAATGTCTTTTCCGCTTTACCAATTTTTTTAAGATATAAAATTTTAGTTTACAAAACTTACACACAGAATTGGTATTTTGGACTTAGAGATCCCTAAAATGTGTATTTTCAGTGAAAATTTAAATTCGAAAATTTTCACGATCGCTATAAATTCCCATATCATATATAGGTACGTGGAAGTAAAAACATTAATTAATTACCAACTCGATCATTTTAGTGTATAGCTCAAAAACGACCTTTATGGTATACGGCCAAGAGTGCGAATAAGTAAAACATTTTGAACTCTGTCAGTCGCACTTATTGTCGCGATAATTATTGCCTTACTATCACGCCGGATTATACCTCAAGGCGATCAAGGAGCCCTGTGAAGGACTGAAGGGCCGAAGTAAGCTTCTAAGTAGGGGTACTAAAATGATTATATACAAAACAACCATCCGACCTGTACTGACCTATGCCAGTGCGACATGGCCCCTAAGCAAAAGCCTGGCTGTAATGATCGACATATTTAAAAGAGAAGTGTTGAGGCGTATCATATGGTCAGTTAGAGAGAATGGTACCGTCTTGATCTACATCAAGAGATCTACGACCTTTTTGACGATCTCCGAGTTTCTCATTTTGTGCTCCGAGTTTCTCATTAAGGACACGTTATCAGAGTGTATGGAGGTGGAGACGCAAGGAAATTATATTATGGAACCCCAGAAGGAGTAAGACCACGAGAGGATGGTAGGAGTATCCAGCAGACATGCTGCTGACTGTAATGATTGGGAAAGGGCAGTTGAGAGGGGCCAAGGGCAGCTGTCGAGTCGATAAATAAAATCGCTGCATAGTATGCGGGGATAAGTTCATAAGAGAACATGTAGCTTTCCCCTTTAAGATGCTCTTAAAATGGGTTATAGACGCTCTCTTAAAGTCGTTGTTCCCTTAAAGACTTTTGTTTTAAACCCTCCATCTAGGCGCCTTCCTGAGCTATACTATACGTGACATCACAGTGTATAAATTGTAAACAATAAAGGAGAATCAATAGAAGCAGGAAGATCAGGGAGAGGAAAAGCCAAGAATAGAGCCACTGGCAGGTTTAAGGCCGGCAGGTTATCAGGAAGCAGCTACAGCTGATTATGAATCAAATCGGCAAGTCAACTGGTTACATAATCTATAGGCTCGTTAAACCAGTTATTTCAAATAACCCATTTCCTACAAATGACCTCTGATATAACCTGGAAGGGTGATCTTCAAACTCAGACGCATTAGTTTGTGTAGGGTTAATGTACTACTGGGAGTTTGTTTTCCTCATGTCTCATCACGTATCAATTTATCATTCGGCCTATACCTGTCTGCAATAATTATACAACTTTATTTATTACATTTTACATTATTTTTATTGATATGAAAAACTGTACTTTAATGGGCTTGATGTAAGTCTTGTGAAGAAGACTTTACGGTAGCCGTAACGGTGACGGTAGCACTTTACATGGAAAAATATGAACCAAAATTACGGTATATTCTAAATAGCCACGATGAGTTATTGTTGTTTATTTGTTTGTTTGTTTTTTTCCTTACCTCCAACATGTATAATTATAGATTTTTTCTTTTCATTTATGAATTATTCTTTTTTTTCTGTAACCTCTATTCATTTTAAGGAATAGAACAGAACTTAAAATTTTTCATTTTTATCTTTTTAGCGATAAAAAATAATAGATAAAAAACGAATATATATATATATATATATATATATATATATGTAAATTATAATCATAATTTAGTTGTAGATAGTGTTGCCATTTATCATAGTGAGAAAGTGTGATCACATGTGTTTTTAAACATTGGGTAGGTTACATATGATCTCTGACGGTTAGCATCTAGATAGAGTAGAAAGGGACTTTTTATTCAATTCTACTATTTTAGGTAAGTTGTTTATATGTTCATTCTGTTTGTATGTATCTACTTTTGTATATTGTAATTAATAATAAACTACTATTTTAGAATCGTCTAAAGTCTACTTTCTTTAAGAATTACAAATTGAATAAAAGTCTACTCAACTATGGCTTCAAGTAAGAAACTTCATGTCCATATTGTCAAGAGAGGAGAAGCAAAGTATGAGTTAACTGCTCTGTCTGTGGACAAGGTTGTATGGTACAGTTTACCAGAGCAGTTAAAGGATTTGGACTTGCACAAAGAACTATTAGCAAGTAAAACAATTGAGTATGAAAAATTCTATCACTAAATTAGGAGGTTATAGAAAAGTTGCTATTGCTTTTAAACAGGAATTGAAAAATAAATATTTAGATGAAGATGATAACTTCAGAATTAGTGATCACTATTTAGAAGAATATAATGTAGATGAAGCTAGTGCTATGGATATTGCATTAGGAGAAACAAAAACAGCCAACGAGGTTTTTTTGATCAAACGTATTAAGGAATTAGAGGACCGTATTTCAACTACTTATGCAGTAACTTTAAGTGAAATAGAACACAAATTTCTTTTAAGCAAGTTTAATGGAACGGAAGAAGCTTTAAATTGGATAACCTCTTTTGAGAAGGAATGTATCAGATTTAAGATATTTGATGGTTCCACCAGGGTAGAAGCTTTAAAGTTGTTTATGGATGGTAATGCAAAAGAATGGTACGGTTCAAGTTTAATTAAATTACCAATAGCTGATTGGGAAGTTTGGAAAAATTCATTTTTATTAGTTTATGGCAGAAAGGGTTGGACGGCGATTCGCACATTATTCAATTACAAGTATATGTTCGGTTCGCTGATCGATTATGTTCTCAAGAAAGAACGTTTGCTTTTGGAAGCTGACAAAGATATGCCCGAAATGTATAGAGTATATCAAATAGTGTATAATTTACCCCTAGATGTTCAGGATAGGCTTAATAGGGGTAATATAGAGAGAGTAAATGATATTTTGAGAGAAATGAAAAATTTTAATGATTCTTACGTGATGAAGAAAATATTGGAAAAAAAACAAAATGTAGAGACGAAGAAGACTGACATGGTGAAAAGAAAAACGGAAAAAGTAAATGCTATGGAGAGAAGACCATGCACCATATGCGAGGAACTTGGTTTTAAAAATCGTTTTCATCCAACGTCAGTATGCAGAAATAAACCGTATCAAAATAAAAATGTAGTTAATATGACGGAACTGGATGACGGCTTGAAAACTGATCTTTCGGGAATTGAAATTCAAAATGAAGAGAGTTCAAAAAACTAAATTGCCCGGAAAAGCTCACACCATGTACATTAATCAAGATTAACGTAGAAGTGGACAGAAATAAAGTAGTAACAGCTGTTTATGATAACGGTTCTACTTGTTCATTGGTTAATGAAAAGCTTGTTCGCTTATTGAAATCGAAATTGCTCTCTAATAGAAGTATTTTGAAAACTATCAGTGGTGTGAATTTTTGCAAAAGCCGGGCTAGCCTTCGTTTAAAAATAGGGGATATAGAAGATACACTTAACCTATATGTTGTTAAAAATAGTAACTTCAATTACGATTTATTACTTGGTTTAGATGCTATAAAGAAGTTTAAACTTATACAAGATGAAAATCTAAGAATTAAACAGAAAACAAAGGACAGCATAATCGAAGTGAAAAGCGCGAGAATTGACAAGGATTCTTCGAAAGTTGTAACCAGAGAAGATAAATCTATATTGAAATCGTTCGGAAATGATAATAATTCCTTAGAAGTAAATTTAGAATATTTGGATGAAAATAAAAAGCATGACATTATGAAGATGTTAAATAAATACGAAAGGTGTTTTGCCAATAATAAGTTTGACGTGGGTATAGTTGGAGATAGCGAAGCTCACCAACCAGAAGCAGGAGAGAACCATCTAAACTTGTAAATTCTAACGTGTCATTTGCCCACTTGCTTGGAGGTGGAAACCAGAATCATGAAGTCGAGGCACTGCCGGAACAACGTTTTCTTCAACAATCTCAATCTATTGTACAACAATCTACTTCTCAAAGTTTACCTAATCTTCAAAAAACTCCTCAACATCAAATTCCTCATATCCCTTCACCATCAAACGTCACAGATCTTACCAGTCTAATGACATCGTTCATCTCCGAAATGAAATCTCTTGTTATGCCGCTTATATCACTCCTTACAAATCTAGTATCAAATTTAATCCCTGCCTTGAAAAATCCTTAAATGAATTCACCTAACTCCTTATCCATTCTCCTTTGGAATGCGAATGGTGTTAGAAATCATACTGACGAACTGACAGCGTTGTTGCAAGACAAAACAATCGATGTTGCACTTATAACTGAAACAAGACTAACCACTAAACATTACTTCAAAATACCGCAGTATATGACATACCGTACTGACCACCCAGACGGCAAAGCCCATGCCGGTTCTGCTATCATTGTCCACCAATCCCTCTCTCATCATTTACTCCCACTTCCCACCTATGATTTCCTACAAGCCACAGCAATAGTAATCAAGACTTTTTCCTTTCCGGTAACCCTCACATCTGCATATTGCCCTCCTAAACATTCCATTTCCAATTCCGAATTTGTATCCATCCTGGATTCCTTAGGAAATTGCTTCATTCTGGGTGCAGACTTAAACGCCAAGCATCAGCAGTGGGGTTCCAGAACCACGAATTCTCGGGGACGAAATTTGCTGTCTGCACTCAACTCCCGAAATTTTAATATCCTGCCTCCTGACTCCCCTACCTACTGGCCAACCGATCCTAACCGCAATCCTGACATCCTCGACTTCTTTATCCACAGCGGATTAGGCTCCCTCAACTTGTCTGTAACTCGCCTTGATGAACTATCCTCAGACCATAGTCCACTGATCCTAAAAGTATCTCTCACTCCAATTCCAAAACCCATTCCACCATCATTCATCCGAGGCCCTGTCAACTGGAACCTTTTCCGCCAAATCCTAACCGATAATATTGACCTCAGAGTAACCCTCGAAACCCCAGATGACCTAGATAATTCCGTCTATTCCTTTACCACCGCCATCCAACAAGCTGTCTGGACTGCCTCCTCTCCTAAACACTCCAATATAAATCCTCACCAAAATCATTTTCCACAACATATTATAGACCTCATCCATACCAAACGCCGAGCAAGATCATTATGGCAGCGCACCCGACACCCAACAGATCGCCGCTCCTATAACTTCTATTGTAGACAATTGAAGAGGGAGTTGGCGACCTTCCGTTCCCAGTCCTTTAATTCCTACCTCTCCTCTCTATCAGCTCGTGATAATTCCCTGTGGAATATCACGAAAAAGATCCTAAAATACCATCAAGTTTCCCATCCTCTCCGACGTTGTGATGACTCCTGGGCTGCGTCTGATGAAGATAAAGCCGAGGAATTCGCCACACACCTCTCCAAAGTTTTCACTCCTCACCCGGAATCCCACGCCAATCACACCGCAACAGTGCAAGACTTTCTTATGTCACCAATTCCACTTTCCCTACCTCCTAAAGCTATTAATCCCTCTGAGGTCAAATATCTTCTCCAAAAACTGACCCTCCGTAAATCTCCTGGACACGATCTCCTTACTCCCCAGATCCTCCGACAACTTCCGCAGAAAGCTGTTATATTCCTTACTTATATTTACAACTGCATCCTACGCACCACCTATTTTCCTCTGTTATGGAAACATTCCACTATCATTCTTTTTCTAAAACCAGGCAAACCTTCCAACAACACTTCATCCTACAGGCCTATTAGTCTACTCCCCATCCTCTCAAAAATCTTCGAAAGGCTTCTTCTTAAACGTATCCTACCCATATTAGAATCTCAAAATCTTCCTTCCCATCAGTTTGGATTCCGTCCTCAGCATTCCACAGTTCAACAGGGGCTCCGAGTTGTAGACCATATTTCCTCAGCTCTTGAATGCAAAGAGTATTGTTCTGGTGCGTTTCTGGACATTGCGCAAGCTTTTGACCGGGTATGGCACACTGGATTACTCTTCAAGCTGAAAACCCATTTACCCCAGTCTCTATACCTCATTCTCCGATCCTATCTCTCAAACCGTTCCTTCCGCGTTCGCTGTGGTGTAGAATTTTCTAACCTTTATCCCGTTGAGGCCGGTGTTCCTCAAGGCAGCGTCTTGGGACCCGTCCTCTACATCCTTTACACTGCTGATATTCCTACACATCCTGATACCTTTCTGGCAACTTTTGCAGACGACACCGCCATCCTATCATCCAGTTCCAATCCTGAAACAGCATCCTTAAACCTGCAAAGACACCTTTCTCTTATCGAAGACTGGTGTAATGCTTGGCGCATTAAGGTGAACGAAGCCAAATGCAAACACGTAACCTTCACTCTTCGACGAAACTCCTGTCCGCCAGTTTACTTCAATTCCATTCCAATTCCTCCTTCAGATACAGTCCGGTATCTTGGCTTACTATTAGACAAAAGATTGACTTGGAACCCACATACAAGACTTAAAAGACAAGAACTCAACCGACGATTCGGACAGTTATACCGACTACTCAACAGAAAATCTGAACTTACAGCTGACAACAAATTATTAATCTACAAGACAATACTGAAGCCCATTTGGACCTACGGACTTGAACTGTGGGGGACAGCTAAACGTACTAACATCAAACGCATTCAATCCTTTCAATCCAAAGTCCTCCGTACAATAGTAAATGCTCCTTATTATGTCTCCAACTATACCTTGCACCACGACCTTAATGTTCCATTTATTTCAGACCTAATTCCATCCAAATTTTCCAAATTCCACCAGAACCTATTTCATCATCCTAATCCTCTAGCTCAATCCCTATCCAGCTCCACTCATCCATACAACCCACCTAGAAGGTTGAAACGGCAGTGGCCCCGCGACCTGTTGTAAATACATTGGAGTTCTAGCACTGGCTAGATTCTCCACTCAATGTGATGTACGTATGAGTGTGTGTATGTGTATATAGGTATAAGTGAATTCTTGACTATTGTATTGATTCATTATTGTGTATATATTTTATTGTAATTTTATTCCGTGTAAATATTGTATGAATGTAGTATGTATGATATCTTTCAGCACTACTATTAATGTCCAAATTGGGACAGATTGTAATTTTACTGAATAAAAATTGTTGTTGTTGTTGTTGTTGAATAAGTTTGACGTGGGTATAGTTGGAGATAGCGAAGCTCACATTAAATTGAAAGAGGACAGATATATTTCACGGAAACCATATAGATGTTCTTACCCTGATCAAGAGGAAATAGACTCACAAATTTCCAAATTATTAGAAAATGATTTGATTGAAGAATCGAGTTCACCTTTTGCATCACCTGTAACATTAGCATTCAAGAAAGAAGATGGGAAAAGAACGCGGCTATGTGTTGATTTTCGCGAACTAAACAAGTTAGTAGTGCCTGAGCCCCAACCATTTCCCAGAATCGATGATCTAGTAGTGAATGTCGGTGACTGCAGCTGGTTTACTGCTTTAGATATCAACTCGGCTTTTTGGTCTATACCTCTTCGAATGAAAGATCGGAAAAAGACAGCATTTATAACGCAAAAAGGTCATTGGCAATGGAAAGTCCTACCGTTTGGTTTTAAAAATTCACCAGCTATCTTTCAACGAATTTTGGCAGGTATTTTACGTAAACACAGTTTAAGTAGTTTTTGTGTAAATTACATTGATGACATTTTGATTTTTTCACAATCTTATGAAGAACATCTGAAACATTTGGGCTTAGTCTTTGAAGCAGTTAAGAAAGAAGGGCTTAAATTAAAGCTAGTGAAATGTGGTTTCGCTATGCGTTCAGTGAAATACTTAGGCCACGTAATAGAATATGGCAAGGTTCGTCCGATCAATGATAATTTGATTGCAATAAAAGAATTTCAACGTCCTACGACAAGAAAAATGGTTCGTCAACTTCTGGGGAAAATTAATTTTTATCGAAAATTCATCGATCATTGTACAGAGAGATTAGCCCCATTACATAATCTGTTGAAGAAAGACGAAAAATTTATATGGTCTGATAAATGTGAATCGTGTTTTCAAGAATTAAAGTTATATCTATGTACAGCACCAGTCTTAGCAATCTATGACCATGAAAAAGATATAGTTATCGAAGTTGATGCAAGCCGTACGGGTCTGGGTGCAGTTCTGAAGCAGCCACAAGCAGATGGTATCCTACATCCGGTTGGTTATTTTTCTAAGAAATTGACCCCTGGTCAAATGAAGAAAGAGATAATGTATTTGGAATGTCTAGCAATAAAAGAAGCAATTGTTTATTGGCAACATTATCTCATTGGTAAGGCTTTTACTGTGACATCGGATCATAAACCGCTTATAAATTTGAAATGTAAATCCCGAACAGATGAGGCGTTGGGTGATTTGATGTTGTATCTGTCTCAGTACAACTTCAAAGTCATTTATAAAGAAGGCAAGGACAATATAGAAGCTGATGCGTTATCCAGAAACCCAGTTCTAGAAAGCTTTGAAGATGAAAATGACTGTTTGAAGGTGATTAACATGATTCAAATCGATGACATCATAAATGATCAAGAAACAATTAAAGATGAAATTGCAGCTTCAAAGAAGGTTTTTAAAGATGACAAAATTAGCTTTAAGATGCTAAACAATAGGAAACGAATATATGTGTCAATGGGATTAGGACTCAACTTAATTGACAAAATTCACAAATTTTACGAGCATATTGGCACCAGCCAAATAGCTGAAAAATTGAGACCCTTCTATTATTTTAAAGACATGGATAAACTTATAAATCAGTTTTGTAGAGCTTGTGAGATCTGTGCTAAAAATAAATCTAGATCGGGAAGACCAATCGGACTCCTTTCTCAGTTAGGTCCAGCAGAATATCCCTATCATATCATGTCCATCGACACAATAGGTGGTTTTGCTAGAAATAACTCAACAAAGAAATACCTTCACTTACTGGTAGATCATTTTTCTAGGTATGCCTGGATCCGTACTTCCAGTGGGCAAAGTGTTACTGATTTCATCAAACTGATCAACCCAGTGGCAGAAGGAAACAAAATAAAAATGTTGCTAGTTGATCAATATGGGGCGTTCAATGCAAGGAAGTTCAGAACATACCTACAAAACAAGAGAATTGATCTGCTCTATACAGCAGTAGACAACCCACAATCCAATGGACTGAATGAACGGTTAAATCAAACATTGGTAAACAGAATCCGTTGTCGAATAAATGAGACTGATGATGAGGTGTCTTGGACCACTGTGGCTGAGTCTTGTGTCAAGGAGTACAACAACACACCTCACGGAACGACTAAATTTTCACCCGCTTATCTGTTATATGGAATGACATCCGAAATAGTTCCTGAAGAATTGAAACGTGAAACTGATTTGAGTGCAGATCGTCAGAAAGCATTTGAAAATTCAAGAATAAGTTTTGAAAGAAATAAGAAGCGGGTAGATCAAACGAGGAAGGAACATGAATTTCAGGAAGGAGATTTGGTGTACGTTTCGAATGGCAATAGATTGAATAGAGATAAGTTGGATGAAGTTAGGAAAGGACCTTTTACCATAAAACGTAGGGTTTCATCATCTATTTATGAAGTTGACTGCAATACGAGACATAGGGCAGCCAATTTCTTCCATAGCTCTAAGCTGGTACCATACTCTTTTCCTGCGGAAAAAGAGTCTTCGACCAACGGAGGTGTAAATTATAATCATAATTTAGTTGTAGATAGTGTTGCCATTTATCATAGTGACAAAGTGTGATCACATGTGTTTTTAAACATTGGGTAGGTTACATATGATCTCTGACGGTTAGCATCTAGATAGAGTAGAAAGGGACTTTTTATTCAATTCTACTATTTTAGGTAAGTTGTTTATATGTTCATTCTGTTTGTATGTATCTACTTTTGTATATTGTTATTAATAATAAACTACTATTTTAGAATCGTCTAAAGTCTACTTTCTTTAAGAATTACATATATATATATAAGTTGAACTAATTCAATATCCAACTAAAGGCGAAAAGAACAAACATATTTTTTTATCTGATTTTTAGTTTTTTGGATATAAGAATTTTTTGGAAGACGTATAATATATCGTTGGAAAGCTAAAGATTTTAGAAAAAAATGTTATCATATATGCAATGTTATAAAGGGTAACGGATAGTAATGAAAATGGAACAAAACTAACTGATAGTTGCAGATAATAATATAATAGTATATTTCATACGTAGCTGGGTGATTAGCATAACAGCCTTCTATGCCAAAGGTCACCCTTTCTAACCCTGTCTAACCCGCAGGCGGTCCTAGGATTTTTTAATGGGAGTAAAAAATCCTTAGTTATACCGTCCTTCGGAGGGGACGTTAAGAGGTGGTCCCGAGCCTGTGAGATGTCATGTACTCGTTAAAGATCCATATCCTAATAAAACCTCGAGGGGCAAAATTTAGGACTCCCACTTTAGCACCGTCCGATTAGCCATAGTAGCAAGTAGGTCTATGACTGATCTATTAAGGAATCAATAATGAAAGGCGAATCTCTTTCCCTGTATATACTTTTATTTCGTAAAACGTCTGATATTTTATTAATTTTTGAGAATTTTTAAACCACATTCTTCTTTAGGTATGCGAGGGACCAAAAATAAAAAGCATTTCCTTGCCATATTGGTAGTTTTTTGTTTTGATTAGGAATCTACAAAATTACAAGACTTTGGAAGAATTTCCCCACACGTGATTTTAGCCGTGAAGCTGACTTAAAACGCTGCAACACTAAACGTATTGGCCAGAAAAATATGTTATTTCTAGTGTCATATTCATAAAAAGATAGATAATAACTGATACAAAAATCATAAATATCAAAATTGTTAAGAGGCAAAAGTAATGAAAATTGGAAGACTAACTGGACTGACCGATATATATTTGTTATATTTAACATTTTTTTACTTTCACTTTCCACATATGAATTATATAGTAAGGGAAAATATTGCTATCGTAAACATTTTCGAATTCCAGTTTTCAACGAAAATACACGTTTTACAATAGAATTCCCTGAGTCTAAATGACCAAGTCCCGCAAAAAGGTCTGTGTGTGTGGTAACTCCCGAGGGAAAACTAAAAGTGCTATGAAACTGAAATTTCATATTTAAGACAACTATACGCCCGAGATGTTACAGAATCTTTTTCATCAAAATCAGCTGACCAGACGAGCCACTTCATACCATGCATTTTGCACCTTTTTGCGATTTTAATCTAATGAACTTTAATATGATCTAAGTTTAATTCTGATTGAAATAGTCTGACAGGGTTTCAATGCCAATATTTTAAATTTTCTTCCTCTAAAGTACCTTTAATTTTGTAGAAAAAAAAAGAAATGTTTCATTATCTTATTAGCATTGATAAATAACAAACGGTAAATATGCAAGTTGAGGGAATTTGATAAACAACTAAAGGAGAAAAGTGCAAACATATTTTTTTATACAATGTTTGTGTCTTGGAACATAGTATACCGTTGGATAGCTGAAGGTTTTAGAAAAAATATTGTCTAATTCACGGAATTTTAAAGGTTAATGGAGACTGATGAAAATAATTATTTGTTGTAGATAAAAATATAATAGATTATTTAATGAAACACATGTTTCAAAATATTGTTTTTTCTATTTTCCACGAATGGATGGCATTGGCATATACTATTCAGCCATTTTATATATTATATCTTATTAGTGAAACCACATTATCAAACATGTTTCAATTGAAATTCAAAATAATTAATTCTTTAACTATTTATTTATATCTTTAAATGTATTAAAAAATTCTGAAATTGATTTTAACAACAGAGGTAAGTGAAAGTCGTGTGTTGCGCACACCAGAATTTTTCATTAATTAATTCCGCTTAGATTGGCCTATCCCTCTTTAGTGCAACACATATTAAGGAGAAATATTTAATTGAATCCAGGTCATCTTCCAATCAATATTGAACCTATATCTTGAATTAAGAAAATAGATGTATCCTTACAAGGGTAAAACAGGCTTAGTAGGGCGCAAAGTAGAGTGTTCGGCCGTGATGAAGTAATTGGCAGTTTGCTTTCTGTAGAGGCAGTGGTTCATGATCGGAAAACTTTTCTTTATCAGCGGATACCTTGTCCAAGGCCTCATCCAAACTAGACGAAAGATAGGAGAGTGCAACCTTTTAAAGGCTTGTACAACCGGGATAGCAAGTCATTGCTATTGGAATCATCGATGGTGATCAAATGCATCTCCAACTTTACTAAATCTTCAATTTTAAATAATTAATTTTTTACTTTTACTTACCAATATATGAAATTAGAGTAAGGGAAAATATTGCGATCGTGAAAATTTTTCAATTTAAATGCATGTTTTATGGTCCACTGACTCTAAATAAGCAAGTAGCGAAATGCTCTATAGTGTGTGTGATAACTCTAGGACAAAAAATAAGTGTTTTACGAAACTGAAATTTCAGATTTAGGACAACTAGGAGACCGAGATATTACAACAATGTTTCCATCAAAATCAGCCTACCGAAAGAGCCCCTTATACTATGCATTTTGTATCTTTTTTCGATATTCTCAAAAACGTCTATAACTATTTTTATTAAGCCCACTATATCGAAATAAAACTTGATGGGTTTTAATATCGTGTAGGTTTCATTCTGAAATAGTTTGACAGGGTGTGCCTTACAATGCACCCTTAAAATGCCGATATTTTAATTTTTCTTCCTCGAAAGTACCTTCAATTTTGTAGATTCTAAAAAAATAACCACATCTTACCACCATGACACTGATAAAAAACGGCTACACATACAAGTTGAACGAATCTGATAACCAACTAGAGGAGAAATGATGGAAAATATTTGTCTAGGTAAACTTATTTTTTCTGAACATAAGAATAGTGATTAAGACTATAATTTAGACGCCTACCTATTATACCTTTAGAAATATGAAGACTTTAGAAAAAAATGTTGTCTTTTATTCATTAATAGTTTTTAAATAGATTTTAACCACTGGGGGAGGTGAAAGTCGTGAGTAGCCCGCATCAGAGTTTTAACAATAAAATTTGATTATTTTGCAAACCTAGGCAATAAATAGACTGTTATCCATACTTTATGTAACATAAATTGCACAAAGTCAGTCCTTTTTTTCATTTTCTGTTTATTAAGGAGAAAACCATAACAGTGCTCACCTAAATTAGCAGGACCCCACCACGACCGTATGCTGAGGGTATCTAAAAACTTTAAGGAATATGTTTCCCTTCCAAATTATTATCCCCATTTTAACCTTATTTACACACACATTGATCGAGTAATACTTTCCTTTCCTATATGATTTATTAAAAAATTATCATATCTCATTAAAAACTAAATAAAAAGATTTAAGGACAATCAAAAAGCTCATAAGTCAACTATGAATATTATAATAATTAATTCATAATAATGAAAGAAATAAAGTTAATTAATTCAAATTCAGTTGCAACTCATCTAAAATGGCAAAAGTTACAATAAAGTAGGATTCGCTAAATAGTAATTAACTCGAATTCGTCAAGCGCTCTCCAACGTATTAAGAACTCCTATTCAGGAAAACCACTTATCGGTGAAAAATACGGTCTTATGCACACTAATATCTTGGCCCTGAAAGGTTTGCTGTGTGTAAAACTAAGTCGGATTGGTGGGATGGGAAATAAGATAGCTGATAGAGCACCGGCAGAATCACAATCGTTGAACAATGAGAGCGCATGATATTTTTCCCTCTTCGGAAATCTCAAGAACTACTATAGTAGACTTTATGGGTCGTATAGAGCTGAAAAAAAAGTGGAGAATTCTGACATTGATTTTTTTTCTCGATATTTTGATACTAAAACGTAAAATGTTGAGGCTTTTTCGTTTTCCCATTGAGCTTCAGAAGTAAATCTTGAAAATTCCAGTATCCAGTTTATCTAACTGGGTCAATTTACTTTTTTTAATTGGCTTCATATATCGCCTTCATAACTAGTCGGTATCTTAGAACCATTGAATAAAACTGGATTTCATTCCAAGTAATTTATTTCATATTAGAGTAAATAAATTCACTGACCGTGCTCAATTATTGAGAATTAGGAGAGATTTATTTACATGATATTTATAAAGTGAGATTTAGGTGGCAGAAATGATAGCTATATCATCTTCTTCAGACAAAAACAAAAATCATTCCAGGGAATTATTATACTTTAGTTTAAGGAGCTATTCTTCCAATATATACAAAAATTAAATACTACTAAAATGATAAAATAATTTCCAAAATTAATTAATTAACATTAATTTTTATTTCTGTGTTATTAGCCACTGTTTCGCGTTGACTAGGCCGTCATAAATCTCCTTGCAACCCAAAATATAGTTGAGTGTCTCAAGAAATTCGTAGTTGGAATAATTCTTATAATTAAGACTTTCTTATGTCTTCTATGGCAGAGTATACATAATTGTTATGAGGCGTGATCTCTCCTCTATGACATAAGGGGCATATTGGGCTTTCTACTACTTCAATTATATGTTCAAATAAATTAAAAAAAACTTTATCAAATAAAAATCAAACTAGCAGTCATCCACTAATCCAAATATACTGTTTACAAATAACTTTGTTAGCTCCAGAAAGAAACGGTGGATAGCAAATAGGAAAAAAAAAAATTAGAATTGTTAGCCCGCGGGCTCATATATAAAAGCCTAAAGCAACAGACTAATCTATTAAAATAAAAAATTATTGCAATAGGTGTGTACATTTCTATCAAAAGTTTTCCTAATGACATCGTCTTGATACTGATAAGAGAGTTAAATGAACATGACCTACTTTTATGACATATTTTAGAACATTATCTAACAAGTAAACAATGATAGCACTTATATTTATTTATTTTATATTCGTAATAGACACCTGTCTCGAATAGTAACGACAGCTATCCAAGCGGACCAGTCATATCCAGCAGACTTATCGTTGTTTTTAAAAGTGAGTTTTTTTATAGAGCTGTGTATCTAAATGGGTTGGAATAAGTATGTATATGATTTAGTTTCCGTATAAGTTTCAGCTATAAAAATTTGGAAAAAAAAGAGATAAAATAATTTCTGTGTTACTTTGCTTTTTGCTCAGATTCTTCGGTGCCATTTTGAGATTGCCCCAAGTTCATCATTGGAAGGTAAGCTACCTACCCTACTACAGTAGTTCCCAACAAAAAAAGTTCGCGGACCCCTTCTTTCAGTTATTTCTTTCCAAATTCTAAAAATATGTTAGATATATATATATATATATATATATTTAGATTTTGAGTGGGATGCACAATATTAAGTACATTTTATACGAAACACCACTGCTACCGAAACTCTGTATATCAGAAATGGCCAAGCAGAGAAAATGAAAAATAAGAAAACGAATGAGACTCAAAGATATTATTCCAATCCAAAAGACATCGAATTACTATCATTTAAAAATAATACAAGTATGTATGTAATCAAATAATGATAAAGAAATGAAATATCGTTCATTATCTTATGTTAAGTTAAATCTGTCATTCTAACTTTTTATTTTCAATTTTTTTTTTTAAATATATTTTTATTGAAATTTTCAACTGTATATTATTATACAAGTAAATATGCTGATTAATGATAAAACAAATGAAAAAATCTGGTGCGGGCAACACACGACTTTCACTTACCTCCTTTTTAAAACCGATTAAAGAATTTTCAAATACAGTAAGAGATAGTAAAATAAAACTATAAAAGAATTAATTAAATTGAATTTCTATAGAAACTATATATAATATATATATATATATATATATATATATATATATATATATATATATATATATATATATATGTTAATTACTGTTCTTATGTTCAAAAAAAAAAATTACTTTAAAAAATGTTTTTTTAGTTTTCTCTTTTAGTTTAATATCGGATTCGTTCAACAAATATATTTACCAGTTTTTTTATCGGTGGTTACAATATGACATGGTTATTTTTAAAGCATCTACAAAACTAAAGTTAATTTAGAGGAAGAAAATTTTAATAGTGGCATTTAAGCTCTGTCAGACTATTTCAATCACAATAAACCTACATCATATTAAACCCCATTAAATTTCACATCAATATGTCGAGTTTAAATAAAATCGTTGGTGCCATTTTAAAAAAAATCGTAAAAAGGTGCAAAATGCATATAATAAAGTGGGTCATCTGATCAGCTGATTTTTATGAAAAAGTTTCTGTAACGTTTCGGGCGTATAGTTGTCTTAAATATGAAATTTCAGGTTCATTGGACTTTTCGTTTATGCGCTTGAATCACCACACACACACACAACCCTTTTTGCGGGACTTGGTTATTTGGAAAACTGGAATTCGAAAATTTTCATGATCGCAATACTTCTCCTTACTATATTTCATATATAGGTAAGTGAAAGTAAAAAACATGAAGAGAAACTGCATATTGGCAGCACTCTTTGGTAGTGAGTCTAAACAAGAAGATCTCGAGGCCATCTTCTTTTCAGATGCCTCGGTAGATTATCAGGAATTGAAGACGAAACAACGATTGAAACTAATGTATTAGAGTGGGAGAGGAGTTTAAAATGACCAATTTTAAGGTTGTGATTGTGCAAAAGCAGCCACTACTCCACGATAACTAGCAAATAACACTTAGAACATTGAATTTGTCTGCGATGATTAAAGCCAATGCTTCACGATCAAAATCCGATGCTCCACAAATATTTCACACTTAATTAATTTTAAATATTTACCCAATGACATCTGGCCAACCACCGACTGGAACTACTAACTAGTATATGCTACAGCCAGGCTCTAAAAACCGACCACAGTCCGCGAAACATCGTTCTCAGTGAACTGATCAGTTAGTCACTACGCGCAATTGAGTGTTGTGAAACGCCTGAGTAATTTATGTTAATAAAAATCCAATGCTTCACAAATATTTTTTGTTAAGGTAATTTAATAGTTATAATTTGCTGAAAACATCTCCGAACCCTCTGAACATAGTGTGCGGACCACTTGTTGGGAACCACTGCTCTACTATATGAAATTCTGAAGAATTTCTCTGTGGGTGTTATAACATGGTGAATAGGTGTCTTTTCGTAGTGTATATGTTATGTTTTGTACTTTGTACTCGACATAGACTATTATATATGCAATTTTTTTCGTTTTACTGAGGACTCAGAACATGAAACAGATATTTAAAAATATATTCTATTTCGAACATTTACACAAATCAAGCAACTTATGCATGAAAAAGTGTTGCCAACAGGACCCGTTCTCTTCTTATTATCTATTATCACATTTAATGTTTTTTATAGTGTAAGAACATGACCTGTTCTTCTGTGGTATTCTACTAATTTCGATGGAATATCCTGCCCTTATAATTATAGATATATTCCAGCTGTAAATAAAACCCAGAAATTCCCGTATCTCATTTCTTTTATCTGAATCAATCTGTTACATTTTCATTTTTTTTTTTTAATCCCTTGTTTTCCTTACCACTTTATACCCAAAAAAAACGTATACCACTGGACTACAGAGGAGTAGTTTTTGAATACAGTGAAATAAATATTTTTTTTTTGATAATACTTATCCCTATTTATCGAATTGGACGAGATAGTTTTTCGATTCCAACAGTTGAATTCCTTGTTTTTACTTTCACTTACCTCTATATGAAATAAGTAGTAAGGAAAAGTATTGTGATCATGAAAATTTCATTTTTTTTTTTATTCATATTTCATTAAATTTTACAAATGTATTAACATAAATACAATAAGTAAAACTGTTGAATTATAATAAAGGGCGTGAAAGGCTTGCGAAGAAACTACCCAGCGGTAGAACTTCGATTTTATATTTAAGACAGCTATACGCTGCAGCAACTTGTTAGATGTTACAGCAAATTTTTCATCTAAATCGGCTAACCAGTAGTGCCACTTTATACCATGCATTTGGCACTTTTTTACGATTTTCTGAAAAACGGCTCAAACGTTTTTGATTAAATTCGCTATATTGATGTAAAATTTAATGGTTGTAATATTTTTCTTCATAATGCAATTTTTAAATATAGCTATGATAAATCATCTTTTCATTAACATATAATGCATGCATCTACTGGTTGTCATATGAATTTATGTTGTTGTTTTTGCATTAACTATTTAAGTATAGAAAACATAGTGGGTTAAAAGAGATAATAAATTCAAATTTTCCTGAGAAATATGCATTTTTAATTTTACCATTAATAACTTAACATTGTATAAACAAGCAACAAATCAAACAAAATTTGCCAGGAAATCCCTGTAACTTCAAACATTCTAGAATTTTATTTCTTCTACGTGAGTAAAATTCCTTTTATATTAGGTTTTAAAAAAATAAAATAAAATATACTGATTTTTATTAAAATATCAATTTAAATATAATTAAATTTGAAACGAATTGACAATGAAAATTTAAAATGTCTAAATATGTGAATAGCACTTTCGCCGGAACACAGAGTGCTATTGCTTTTAAACACTTTTGGGGCTTATCGGTACATTTAGTACTTTCTTTAAAAAAAACTATTAACATAAAAAAAATATATATATAAAATTGGGATTGATAATAATATTTTCAGCTTTCATAGATTAGTCACCGAAGTATTTAAATTCGGTAGACAGATCTAATGTTAGTAGTCAGTTATGAGGGTTCAGCTTAGCCGTCAGTCTGTAGGAGATGCAACTAAATAATATCGTGTCATACAGTAGCAAATAATTAGTCATCTTGAATTGATTAATAAAAACCCTGCAAATTACTACAAAATGGTTTATTATTTCCAAATAACAATATTAGGGTATAACTGTTTATAAGGCTGTTGGTAGGCAATTAAGTATTTTTGGTATTTATTCATTTATTTATCAGAAGAAACGGATTTTTTTTTTATTCGTTAATCGGATTCTAAGCATCTTGAAACGTAAGCTCTCAAATTTTGAGCAGGGGGAAATTTTTTTTTTTTTTTTTTGTCGATTAAAAAGGTACAATAAACCAAAAGCATTTATACAGGACTGATTCTAGAAAACCTTACATTTTATCTTTATCATCAATAATAGCCGAGTTATCAGTAAATCACATCTCTAATAAGTTGTGGCTTGACCATATAAGATGTGTTTTTAATTTTTTTTTTTTTTTTTTTTTTTGTACTTTGTTCATCGCGTTGTCTTCAACACGATTTTTTTTTCTCGATTTTTCTCTATCTTCAATAATAACCGATTTTTGGTGTAATTAATTACATCTCTTATAATGTGTTACTTGATTATACATATGATTTTTTTTTTTTTTGATTTACTGATTCTAAAACTCTATACAGACTTCTAACACTCTATCTTCAAAAATAACTGAGTTGTAAGCGTATTTATGTGAAAAATATCAATTTTTTTCTTTTCTTTTTTCTCTTGTATATAATTATTAAAAAACAATAATGATTTTTTTTTCATCTTCGGAAATAACTTATTTACAAGCGTAAATATAAGCGAGATTTCAATTTTTTCACTTTTTTTTTTTTTTTTTTTTGTTTATCGCGCTTCACTGATTCTAAAACTCTATACACACTTTTCTCCATCTTAAAAAATAACTGAGTTGTAAGCGTATTTATGTGAAAAATATCAATTTTTTTCTTTTCTTTTTTATATAATTATTAAAAAACAATGATGATTTTTTTTTTATCTTCGGAAATAACGTAGTTACAAGCGTATATATAAGCAAGATTTCAATTTTTTTACTTCTTTTTTTTTTTTTTATATATCGCGCTTTACTGATTCTAAAACTCTATGCACACTTTTCCCCATCTTAAAAAATAACTGAATTATAAGCATATTTATGTGAAAAATATCAATTTTTTTCTTTTCTTTTTTCTCTTTTATATAATTATTCGCGCTATTTTGGTTAAAAAACGATAATGAATTTTTTTTCTATCTTCGAAAATAACGTAGTTACAAGCGTATATATGAGCGAGATTAAAATTTTCAAATTTTTTTTTCTCTTCTTTTTTCTCTTTTATATAATTATTCGCGGTTTTCGGTTAAAAAACAATAATGAATTTTGTTTCTATCTTCGAAAATAACTGAGTTATTGAATAAAACCCTTTTAATCGGCCGCCATTTTAAAACTAACCAGCTGATATCAACCTCTAGGTGCTAGGATCATCGTTGAATGGACTAGTATTTTTGTGTTACCATTCCACAATTACCTGAGATAAGAAACATCAATTTACAAACCAAATAAATACAAACATAACAGTAAATATAAATATTAGCGCTTTCCTTAGTATCTGGTTACATATGCACTCTAACGGGAATGTTTACAGAATACCATTCACGGTGAATGTCATTCTAAATATGGAGAAGTATGATCAATAAATTCAACTAAGTTATTAGTGATAATGGTGAATGATCAGGATGGTGATTTTTTTTTTATAATTTAGAAGGAATATTTTTTATGAAAAGTTACTATTACATAAACATTTTTGTAGGTAGAGTTTTTTTCTCAACGCTTCATTCGCTCGTCCGTAACTTTGTGGGTATGGTAACCCGAATGACTGTTTATCATTTAATTATTTATGGAATCTATATGTCATTAGGATGAATCATCAGTTAATTTCTTGTTGTCTGATGGTTATAAAACATAAAGAGATAGTATCAATCATATTCGAAGTTGTTTATATGTAAAAATTGAGCCCACACCACTTTATCTAAGATAAAGTCATGTACCAGTAAGAAACTTCAATAAATCCTTTATGAGTGGAATACTCCTTATACGCTGTTTTATGTCGGAGAAAATAAAATTATATGTCAACTTCAGAAATAGTTACAGAGGAATTTTTTTTGTTCTCGTCTTATCTAAAAGTAACCAAGTTGTCTTTTCTTGATGTAAATCATCCCACCAGATTGTTAGCCTGAAAAAATATTATTGTGAAATCAAGGTAATTTAAAATGACATTTCTTCACCTTCTTGAGTGACAGCATAATTAAATTAATGCTTTAATCAGGAATGAATCCATCTTATAAGGAGAAAAAAAACTTGATAAATAAAAAAAAAAATATATATATATATATATATTCAAGAGCTCCAAACGTTTATTTACACGGTTTGAAAGATTGAGATTCATTTGAATATTCAAGCCATTCTGTTGGAAGACTGAACATGTTTAAATGATGAACCTTTTAAGGTAATCTAATAAGGTTTTTTCAACGAAAAAAAAAAAAGTGAATGCAGTTCCATGGATTGGAATAATTTAATATTTGGCTTTTGCATCAATATGTCAATGCATATTTTGTGAGCATGGTTTTCTTTCGAAAACATGAGGTATCTTCACGAAACAAGAAGTTGAAAATCTTATGAAGCATTTCTCTAAAATTTTAATATTGATTATATTTTAGTCATACATATTTAAAATTGTAGGCGTAAACAACAACCCAATTAATATTATGCATATTGTTTAGTATTAATATTTTTCCTTCAATAATCAAGGTATAAATGAACTTTCCTGACATATAAAGAAAGTATTTGGTCTAATTATGATCATAATTTCAATTAATGTTTATAGGCTTTGGATAACGGAGAGAATTTTTTTTTGGACGATTATTATATTTAAAAACATTAGTTGTCCACGCTAAATGCAAAGGAGTAGAACTCAACAAGGAACATTGATGTTTGAAGAGCAATCAAAATTATTGAGGAAAGCACCACATTGAAATAAACTTATTCTGAAATACCATGTTTGTAAATTATAATACATATGGAAAAATTGAAAGGTACTGTTAATAAGCAGGTTTAAAGCCCTTTTGTACTACAATTATGCAAAAAAGAACTTGTTATCCTGTAGGTAAACAACCCAATCTAACCAAAGCAGGGTGTTCGAAATTTACTATGTGGAATTAGCAGGATAAAATGTCTGATTCCTACCGGCGCCGTATGACTCCAAGGTTGCTAATTCCGAGATTTTTTTTTTTTTTTTTTTTTTTTTTTTTTTTTTTTTTTTTTTTTTTTTTAAACGAAGTTTGTAATTGTCTATTTTTCACTAGGAAACATTTACGATCATAATATTAGCACAGTTTTGCAGAGATATGCCCTATTATTTTCAATAATGAACATTTGTAATCGACAAAAAAAAAAATTACCCTCCTTCAAAATTTGAGAGCTTATGTTCCAAGATGCGTAGAACCAGATTAAAGAAAAAAAAATCTATTAGTCCGCCGTACGCCGTACGCGTTTTTTAAATTCGCCACAATAATACTAGGGCATGCATCGATGATCCTAACACCTAGACGTTGATATTAGCTGGTTATTTTTTAATTGGCGGCCGATTAAAAGTGATATAATTCAATAACTCAGTTATTTATGAAGATAGAGAAAAAGAAAAAAAAAATATTAGTATTTTTAAACAAACAACGACAAAAAAAAACCGTTTCTCCTAATAAAAAATAAATACTTAAAAATTGTTAAAGTGTTATTTTATACAGAATTAAATTGTATACAAAATGAAAAAATAATCATTCAAATTGGTTGAGAACTAGCTGAGATAAACCGCTTTGAAATTAGCTGTGGTGTTACACCATTTCCTTTGAATTATTTATTGCTTTCCATATTACTTAATTGCCTATATACAGCTTTATAAACAGTTATATCCTAATATTGTTTTTTGAAAATAATAAAACCATTGTGTAATAATTTGCAGCGTTTTTTTGAAGTGTAAGTGTAAAACGTGACCTCTGTGATCTACGAATCAATGATATTCTAATGAACACATAATTTAAAAATATATGCATATTTATAATATTTTTAAATACTAATACAATACTTATTAACGGTTTTGATTGGAAATGATAGCATATTCCTTTTATATTTATACGGCATCTATAAAAGACGTATTTAATTTTTCTTAGTATACTTTTTCTATAACTTAGCGAGTATGAACGCACTCAGCTCTTTGTTCTCGATAACTGACATTCGAGAAAAGGTCACCGTGTTAGATTGAACGCTGAATACCTTTTTGAATCAAGAGAGCAATGTATAAATAAAATAAAAATTTTCCACCCTACTTCTGAGTAATTTCCGGATTAAAATTGGTGTATTAATCTGTCTTGCTCCTGACAGTGATTGATATGTTCCTTTCAGACAGTAATTCTTTTGATGCAGGTTGTTGGACTTGTATTGCACTTAAGTAGACGTTTCTGTGTGATTATTCCGAACGGATTCTATGCTGAATATGAACCTGACGTTCCAATGGCCTTGATGCTATAAATAAGCTATTGGTAAATTATTTAAGGAGAAGGCTGTAATGGGGTTTAAGTACTTCACAGATGTTAGCCGAAAGGTGCAAATAGTCCCTAGTCATCTTGTATGATGATCAAGGGAAACGACATCACGCCCTACTTCCTACAATGTCTATCATAGGGAAGAAAGAAGAAGAAGTACTTGATAAATACTAATTTCGATTGTTCGTTTATTTATTTAACGTCCTTGGGCTGCTGTGGCCAATCGGACGATGCTATATTGGGAGTCCTATATTTTGCCTATCCAGTTTTAATTAGGATAGGGATCTTTAACGAGTAACTGAAATCACAGATTCGGGACCACCTTTTAACGTTCCCTCCCAAGGACGGCATAACTAAGGATTTTTTACTTTTATTAAAAAATCCTTAAGCCACCCGGGGACCTTTGGCATAGGATGCTTTATGCTAGCCACCATGCTACAGGTAACCCCATATTAATTACGTATTTTTAAACAAAACTAGTCTCCTTGGATGCGTTTTCCATTGGTAGCTGCCCTCAACTTTTTAGCTCTCCATATATGCAAAGAAATTCGCGAATCTTGCCTTATGGCTTTCAAAGATAGCATTTATATTATTTTGGTTGACCTAATTAGTAATTAATGAAATGTGATATAATTGTCTTAACTGTTTGTAATAAAATTTAAGTCCTAACATACCGTACATTGTTAGTATGAGCCATAATCTTGAAACTTTTGATTGCTCGTCCAGCAAGTGTTACTTCAGGACTCACTGTCTTTTTCTAATTCAGTTATCTTTTTGTTTGTTTTTTTCGCTGCTGAAATTCCGTTGGTGAAGAGTAGCTATCTGGAGAAATAAGGTCCATCTGCTTGTTTTAAATCGGGGGCGCACTATCTGCATTATTCAGTTTTCTAGTTCCCAGAAAAAGGCTTTTTTTCTTGTACCTTCTTGGAAAAATTATAATTTATACGCAGTTATTTTTGAAGATAGAAAAAATGTATATAGCGTTTTAAAATCAGTAGAGTCTATAAACAAAAAGGAAAACAGATAAAAATTGAAATCTCGCCTATATATATATATGCCCATAACTCAGTTATTTTTGAAGATACAGAAAATATGTATAGAGTTTTAGAATCAATAAAGCTATAAAATAAAAAAATAATAAAAAAAAAAAACTGATCGGTATATTCAAGTTACAAATTATAGTAGATGTAATTTCACCAAAACTCGTTTATTATTGAAGGTAGAGAAAAATCGAAAAGATTTACGAGATCAAGACAACGCGATGAAACAAAAAAATCTTATATGGTCATGCCACAACTAATAAGAGCGTGACTCCCTGATAACTCAAAAAAAATGTAAGGTGTTTTGGAATCAGGAGATTTTATTTGAACAAAAATCAAAAGGAAATAGTAACACAGTCTAGTATAAATGCTTTTAGTATAATATATTCAATAATTAACATTTGTAATTAACAAAGAAACAAATCTCCCCCTCATCATTATTCGAGAGATTACATTTCAAGATGCCTAGAGCCCCAAATAACGAATTAAAAATATCAGTTTCTTCTGATAAACAAATAATGCCAACAATTTCGCTCTTAGTGCTGTTTCATAGGGAATTTTCTATCAAATAAACAAATCATTGAAATTGGTTCAGAAATTAGAAAGATATACCGTTTCGAAATCAGCAGTGATGGTTATATGCCTTTTCCTTTGAATTATTTATACCTTTTCATATTTCTTATAAATAGCTATCGATATAATATCCTAATATTATTATTTTAAAATAATATACCATTGAAATGAAAAAAACATTTTATTCTGGGATCAAGTCCCCTTAGAATAATGAACAATGAACAGAAAGGAATCCTTATAGTCTGGTTACTTAAAGAAAATATGTATAAAATAAAGAAAAAATTGTACTACTGTGTAATAATTTGCAGCGTTTTCAACTATTTTTTTTTTAATACACTAAGATATGCAATATTGCAATATGAAATACAGTACTGTATTTCGATAGATGTAAAATTCAGCTATGAGAGAGTGATTCTTCCAGAACTAACCTATGCAACCAAAACAATTGTAATTGGCGGTCATTCCAAAATTAAGAAAATAAAAAAACAGAAACGAAAAAATGTCCATGAGATTTTATGGTCAAGATCCGAACGGTATTACGATGGAGACAAAAATATTTAGTTTTCAACAAATAATATTTTATATAAAATAGAAACGCTCCAAATTATTACACAATAGTTTATTGTTTCCAAATAACAATCTTCGTAAAGCTGTTGTAAGGCAATTAAGTAATTTGAAAAGCAATAAATAATACAAAGGAAAACGGCATATCACCAATGCTAATTTCAAAACGGTATATCTCTGCTAGTTATCAACCCATTTCAACGATAATTCTCAATGAAATATCACTAAGTTTAGGGGTGTTATTTATTTATTAATTATGAGAAATTTTTTTAATTGTCATTCGTGTTGTACATATTTTGAAACATGAGACCTCAAATGTTGAAAGGTTTTTTTTTTTTTCGGTATATTACATAGGTTCATTATTGAAAATAATAAAGCAGAAGTAGACTTTTCGTTTGACGATTTTCATTCAAATAAAATTTGGCGATACATGTAGGATGCTATAAGGGTGATGTAGCTGTAAGAAATCATCATCTCATTAGCATATAATGGATTGTCATGTGAACTTATAGTTTTTTGTATCAATTAAATAAATATATAAAAGACAGCAGGGGTAATTTTTTTTTTTTTTTGTCGATTAGAAACGTTGATTATTTAAAATAATAAAACAAAAGTAATTAAATTGAAATTTATCTGTTAAATACACTTTGTGAAATTATCAACAATATTGTATAAACCATCTTCAAATCCAACCAAATTTTTCCTGGCAATCTCACAACTATAAAGATTCTAGAATTTTATTTCTTTTACATATGTAAAATCTGTTTTATGTTAGATCTAAAAAAAGAAAGAAAAAACATGCTTAATTTTTATGGTAAATGGTAAAAGCTGGAAAAATTTTATTCGGGTTAAAATATACGATTTTCAACGGATGTATGTTTTTTAAGTCGTGGTGCCGGTAGGTGGAAAGGGGTCAATGATCTCTTTTGCCAATACTCATCACTTATTATTATATATAATTTAGCTGGAATAGAACCAATCCTGTTTGGGTTGATTGGGGTTACGGCAAACTACATCAGGCTTCTACCTTCTCATTCCAAAAAAAAGTCATCCCTTTCCCACTTGGCCTGCTCCTAGACTCGGTGCCACTCAACTCGCAATATCCGTTTAAACATAGTTCTGAAAATAACAGTAAAAGTTTCATCGTATTAATGAATGGGAATTTCCGAAAATTGTGTAAAATTATAAATTATCAATTAAATAATAACTTATATTTAATTGCCACTTCCTTGATTTACACGAATCTCTATACCTTCTCTCACAATATTATCATTATTATATATTTATTAACTCATGCTTAAATACAATTTACATACACGGACTTATTGTTAAACCATAAAAAAAAAATACAAACATATATAATAAAAATATGTCTGATACATGGCTTCAGAAATTGAGTAAACATAGATTCAGTATGGAATCAGTGAATGCCCATCTGCTGGTGAGGGGGACCATCATTGATGGTAATTAATTTTACAATAATAATAATATGTTAGTTATAAGATAATAAATACAAAAACAAATTACACTAGAAATATTTATATTTAATATTATTCACATACATACCTATACGAGTATATGTATGTATACACACGTCTATGTCAAAACTAATTTAAACATTTCCACAAGATCCTATAAAAACAAAGCTACTAATAGTTTTTTTAATATTTCCAATGCTACCAATATTTCAGAATATTATAAAACATTAATATTTTAAAGTTCGCCCAAAGATTAAGAGTTAAAAGTCTTAATAGGACTAAATCTGAGCAGCAAAGATGTAGCAGACACATGTGTTGATCTTGTGCGGGGAGTCAACTGAGTGCACACGCTATTATATATTTTTTAAATAACTTTCTAAATTAGAAATTTTTTAATTCATTACCATAAAAAAATGATCACAAGAGTTGATAAATCACTCTACAAGACACATGCGTCACGGTAAACGTGAACTATGTTCCTTCCTAAAGTTGAGACATTACATCTGGAAATTTCATGGATGTAATCTTTTTTGGAATGCTTCCAACCAGAAATGAGGTAGACAAAAATGACGTTCATGGTGCGTAATATTCACTACACAGAAAAATCTCTAAAACTACTTTCGCAGGGAAAGAATATCAGGAAATAGCTCAGTAAGGATGAGACTGTTTAATAAATCCTATCGGAATCCTGCCTGGAGGGTTTCCCGACCGGTCAAAGGAATTACCGGAAACAAGAAACCGGATCGACTTACTCTGACGTGCTCGGTCACATTCGAACATTCAAGGCTATGCCGTGTGTCCTGGGCGAAGATCATGACGTCAGTTGTTTTCTGTTTTTTGACAATTCTAAGAATCTATCTAACAATTGGTAAAGTTCCTATTAGAGGTCACCTGTGTTGTATTGGTTAGCATAACAGCTTTCTATGCTCAAGGTCACGGGTTCAAATCTTGCAGATGACGCTGAGATTTTTTAATGGGAGTAAAAACTCCTTAGTTATGCCGTCTTTCGGAGGGGTCGTAAAACGGTATTCCCGACCCGATTCGATATCAGGTACTCTTTAAGATACCTTTCCCCCATCGTCCGATTAGCTATTGTATGATAATGTGACGTTAAATGAATAAAATAAACAAAGCTCCTGTTATAATAAGGTACTAGTTTGCATGTATTGGAGATATGATTAAAAACATGAAATATACTGGCTATATTTATATTTGTGGTTTTATTACTGTAGGCAAGTATTGTTAAACAAGAAAAGATAATAAACAACAATCAAAATTAAAGGTCCGATATTTCAGCATGTCAGAACCCAAAATAATAAAATGAAAAAGAATCTACTGTTTTTCATATAGACGACTGGACTAATTATTGTAATATTGGTTTCACTTACTTACCTATATATGAAATATAGAATAAGGAAAGGTATTACGATCATGAAAATTGTTGAACTCGAGTTTCCATTAGTAATATAGGTTTTAGGATCACTGACAAGGAGAGGATCCCAAACGTGTCCCACCGATATTGATGATTTTTTTAAAGGTAAAACTAGACATGCAAAATATTAAGAACCAACGCTCCCCGGGAGTTTGTCGGACTTAGCGCGGTAAAACAAATTTTATTTCATATCTCTGGTTCTAGTGAAGGTAGAAAATAAGTTTATCGGCAACATTGCCCTGTTTCAAAGCATAATCATTTAAAAAAATAATTCTATAAAATACTTTATGTTTTATACTCAGTGATAACCCTAAAAATATAAATAATCTCGTTAAAACAGTACTTAAATAAGGTTTTTTAAAAACGCGTTCTTCACTTCTAAAAAGGAATCTTTATCTGAGCAATGTTTTTAAGAAATCTTATCATAAGTACTGCTTTTACGAGATTATTTATATTTTTAACCTACACCCCAACTATATGCTTGTTCTCACGCACTTATAATTTGTTAATCAATTCAGTTCTGTTCGGTAACCGTCATTTTATTTATGAGTGCCATTGCTTATTAATGGAAATCGGTATACATTATTTAATTTTTTCTAGAGAAAAATCTAAAATGAAAATTATTTGATTTCAATTGAAGAACTGTTTATTTTTTTCCAAGTTTGCAACCTTTGAAGAACTGAGCCTTAGTAAAATTGAGCGAATAGTGCCTAAAATATATCTTAAATATAAGGAGTTGAAAAAATGTATTCTTTCTAAAATTTTGGTTGAGAATACAAAAAAATTGACAAATTCACCATCATATTTAAAATAAAATATAGCTGGTAGAATGATATTTTCGTTTTAATGTAATTCACGCAATTAAAGCACTGAAACACTATTAAAATTATCTTTTATACTTTCAACTTTTTTACTTCAACCTTTGTACTTTTTCTATACTAAGGTCTAGTAAGATTACCACATTTTTTTCCTCAATTTTCGGCTTTAAATATTAGTTTATAGAGTCCAGGTGTGTTTCTCTACCTAGGTTCGCTATCCTGCTGGAATAGCAAAACAATTACCTCGCCACAGCTCTATCCACTAAAACGCCGCACAGCGGGGCCGAATAGCCAAAAAGCAGAAAAAATTCATATCTCGAAAACGGATTAGCATAAAAACCTGGGGCTGGTCACATTCGGCTCAGAATAAAAAAATACATCAAGTGCAATGGTTTTATTGAAATTTTAAATAAAATTAAATAACTAATGAGAAAATTAAAGCCTATTGGCAAGAAAATAAATTCAGAAATTTTCGAAATAGGTTGCACTTATGAAAACCAGTTCAAACAAGTATTTTGAGTGTATATTAAAATTAAATAATACTTACGAATAAAAATTCTAGGAAGTTCAAAAAATTGGGAAATTTCGTAAATAATTAAACTAGAGAAAAAAGAAACTTACGATTTGAAATTCAAGGAAATTATGCTCACAGTAGCTTAGCTGTATCACTGATTTCCAGATGCTTTTTCTTTGGTTCGGGTCTCATGTTCATGATAAAAGGATCTAAAGTCTCCAGTCTGGTATGTGGAAAACATATTCATTTTCCATCCATTCGCTGAATATTTTTCTGAACCTAGCCCGATCCCGATTTACACTGTTTTTTTTTTTTTTGTTGGTTTTTAATTAAAATGAGGCAAGAAACTCTTACATAGAGCTGTCATCATTGTAGAAATGTTTTTCTCGTCATGTTCAGGGTGATTTCAGCGTCGAAGAAATACGTCGAAGTTTGTACCACCCACAAGCACTCACACAAATCGCTGTATTTAATTTTGATAGAGCTCATGGCTAGACAACATTAGCAACTAGACTGAACTGGAATTAAAAGTGTTTTGCCGTGGGGACATTATTATCTGAGCCAATTAGGTAAACAAATAGTGCAACAAACAAAGGTCTATCCTTTCTTTTCTTTGCGGTGCTATGATCGGATAGGCAGATAAAGGCAGATGATTTTTGTTCTAATCTTTTTTTAACACATCTATTTTGAGAAAATACCTTCCCCATCCCGGAGGAAGCCGGGGCTTTTTTTGTTGCACTACCTTTTAAAAATGTTTACGGTAGTTCGTAACTTTGGACTGGTTACGTGACCAAAAATATTTTTTTGACCAATTCGTCTTATGTGTGGCATATTTAAACATCCTAGAAAGGGATAAAAACATTAGAATTATTTCAATATTTTTCCCAGTTATAAAGCAAACTCTGAAAGTTGGGTGTAATTTAAGCAAAACTTCCACCATCTTGATTTTAAGCCTCAATAAATAGGACTATACATTAGCCTGGAAGAAATTTGTGCTATATATCACTGCATGACTAATGTAGAACAGAAACACGAGCCAGATGATCAAAATGAAAAAATTCGAAAAATTTAATTTTTTCCGCACTTGCCCCAATTATTGCTCCTCTTACCAATAATTTACATAATAAAGTTAGAATTTTAGAAGTGAAGATTCAATAACTAACAGCACAATAGTTCAGTTGTATAAAATAAATATAATCTCATACCAATATTCCTAATAGACAATATCTGGATTCATCTTTATCATATTAGGTAAGGTTTTGCCACAGTGCCCAAGAGCCACCCATCCAAAACTTATCACCTTCCTTCCTCAAATTTTGATAAATCATTTTATTTTTTTCCCTGTGAAATTAATGTGCATTACATCAAAAGTTTTATAAAATAGTATTGTTTTGGAATGATATAGAGGTAAAATTAAAATTAAGAAACAAATAATAACGATTTATTTGGAGAAAAAAGGAAAACCGAGGAAAATAACGAAAATGTATATTAAAAAAAAAAAATGTTTTTCTCTGTAGAATTCCACTTTCAATAACGGGTATTGCTTCTTCTTGCTTGAATTACTAATCACCGACGAGCAAGTGGCCAGTGCCGTTTAGTCAAAAATGTCTATTTCGAAAATTTCTAGTCAGAGAAACGCTGCTCAGGCATTAAGATTACCTGAAACCACTGTGCGTAAAGTGATCCAACGTTTCCGTTACACTGGAATCAACAGACGTAGGTTCAGGTCGCCCAAGAACGAACCTGCCACGAGATGATCGGTTTATTTTAATACATTCGCTTTTCTACTGCTTAAAGGCTTCGGGTGGTTCGTGATGTTTCAATTAGTGCTGAAACTGTCAAAAGAATACTTGCTGAAATGAGCTTACATCCCAGGAGGGTAGCCACAGGTCCACAGTTCACTGCAAATCATCTAAAAGCCCGTTTAAAGTTTGCTTTAGAGCACATATATTGAAATGAAAATGAATGGAGGACTCTATTTATTGCGAAGAGTCACGATTTTCACTTTACTCTCCAGATGAGCGTGCTTGAGTTTACCGAAGGTGAGGTGAGTGTTATTCTGAATGTAACATTACTAGAAGAGTGCTATTTGGAGGTGGTTCGGTGATGGTGTGGGAAGGAATATCTTTGGAAGCAAAAATTGATCTCCATGTTTTCAACAGACCTTCCCTAAATGCAGATTTGTACATAACAGAGATCCTTGAACAATATGTTTTAGCTTTTGCTCCATTTATTGGAGAAAAGTATATTTTTATGCATGACAATGCATACTGTGTTCAGCAATTTCTTAATGATACACGAATTCAGCTCGTAGCCCTAACTTAAATCCTGTTGAACATCTCTGGGATGAACTTTAAAGAGGTGTGAGAAGAAGATTTAACCCTCCTGAAAACTTACAGCAGCTAAGAACTTGTTTAGTGGAAGCATGGGAGGAAATCCCGCAAGATGTAGCAAACCTTATAAGAAGTGTGCCTAAAAGGCTCCAGGCAGTAATTCATGCAAGACGAATCAATACCTGTTATTGAAAGTTGATTTCAACAGAGAAAAACATTTTTTTTTAACAAACATTCTTAATCTTAATTTTACCTCTAAATCACCCGAAAAGAATATTATTTTATAAACCTTTGATGTAATGCACATTAATTTCACAGGAGAAAAAAAATGATTTTTCAAAGTGCGCCCGTCACTTTTTTTTTGTGGAGCAGTGTAGTTTGAGCTTGTTTAATTTTTTTTTTCATAAATGTGAAGCCAATTAATTTTTTTTTTATATTGAAGAAGGTCAGTGCAGCTTAGTACTTGGTATTGATATTGTCAAAGTGACACTAATGTACTCGGTATATATTCTAGGATTACCATGACCCCCTTCCAAGCTCCTGTTCCCACTTCACAAGTGGACTAGGAACACCAAGAAATATTATTTATAATAAGTCTTGCCCTCCCTGGCATTGACTATCCCCTGCGTACACGCCAAGCCACTCTACCTACCTAACTAACCAGTCCCGACTGTAATCGGTTCGGTAAAGCCCATGACGTGGACTGGTACCGGAAACCTGAATCATCAATATCGCTCTAGAAAGGTACTTGTTTTCAAAAACAATGAATTATTTTAAAAATAGAATATATATTTTCACTATATGGTCTTCTACACAACTCATTGCGAGATTAAATCGAAACCAGATGCAAACATGAAGATAGTTACACTCTCATAGTGTTCGTCAATTACAACACCACTCCCTGTAGTAATCCTTCGTCCATGCCATAAATAGTTCGAGATAGTTAAAAAGTGGTAATATTTTTAGAGAGTAAGATTAATACCCTTATTAAAAATATGTAGCAATACCCTTTTATACAAAAAACAAAAAATATAAAAAAATACAAAATTTTTATATACAAAATATTAAGGCAACAGAGGTAAAGCAGAAAAATAAAGTTATGCTAGCAATAAATTAAATAACCGTAATCTATTAAAGAAAATAATAAATGAGTCTTGGTTTAACTAGTTATATTCCTTCTATTAAATTTAAATCTTGAGCTTTATATTCCAATCGTTTTCGATATCCTAATTCTATAAAATACATTAGAACCTAACTCATCAAAGCAATCCCTTTCCTGTCCCTCTCATCATGTTATCTTATATTTTTCTGTAAGTATAAAACGACAGTGACCCCGAAACCTTTTAGTAATGGCCAGTTTCTACACATAAGCGCGGAAGGTCTATATCCCTAAGAACATTTACTCAGGTTCCACTGGCTATTACACCAGCGACTGAGAGAAAACTGCAGGAATATCATGGTTTAAACATTTCTCTCCAAAAGGGAAGAGACGAGTTTGGTTTGGAGTTCCCCTGGCTCTTTGTAAGCATTGCCCATAGGTATGTGTGCCAAATGCTATGCAACTTGAAAGTATTTAAAATGTGTATCAAAATGTGTAACAAACATATTAAAGTATTTATGAATATATATATAGTTTACCGTTCGGAGACTTAGGAGGAAATAGTCCGGATAGCTGTAAAAGAAGGAAAAACAATAAAATAGCCTAAACTATTCATTGTTCTGCTAACGATTCGACTCACATTGTTGGCCATATCAGGGCTCCTAAGGACACCTCAGAAGATACTTAAGGAACATATAATGTGGCTTGGAGTGTAAATCAATATAGAAAAAGTTTAGACTACTTCATTGCTTTCTTTCTTTGACCGCCAAATGAGAAAATTTAACATTCATTCAATGTAATTTTCCATCTACAATAACAGTTGTAACTGAATTTTAATTTTGGTAAAACCTTACCTTTTACTTAACTATGTAAAAAATATAGTATAAAAAATAAAAAAATTAAAAAAAACCTTGTACTACTACAACTCATGAAGGGTCCTGGGCCCAGTAATAATAATAATAGGCTTACCGAACCCGAAGGTTCGATGCCGATACCACCAAACTCCGCCTGCACAGACTCGTCAAATGTTCAAGCTCAAGCTCCCGAGATCAGCCTTAATGCAATCCTCCCATCGACGCTTCGACCTACCTTTCGGACGCCTACCAGTCGGTTCAGCGAATACCAACTTTCTCGGTATCCGTTCCTCACCGAGCCCAACAACTTTACGCGCCCATTTGAGTCTCCGCGATGCTATCAACTCAATTATGTTCACAGGATACAAGTTCCGCAATTCCGCGTTGTGCAACCTTCTAAACTCCCCAGTGGCCTCATCTCTCTTCGGACCAAATATTTTACGCAGTACCTTATTTTTGAAAACCTTAAGCCGTAGTTTATCCTTCAAAGTAAGCGGCCACCATCCGTAAAGAATTGTCGGAAGAATAATAGTTTAATAAATTCTAACCTTTAAGTTTTTAGACAGAAGCCGCGAGCTAAGTAATTTAGCAACTGAATAATAACATTTCCCACCTTTAACCGGGACTTTATTTCTTCCTGGATTTCATTTTTTCTTGTTATCATTGAACCTAAATACTTTAATTTCTATACGTGTTCAAAAGTATGCCCTGATATATTAATATCATTAAGATCGCCACCATTTCTGCTACTAATATATTTCGTCTTATGGGTATTTCGTTCGAGTCCTATTTCTTTTATAGGTTTTTATTAACGCACTTGTATTTAGTTGTATGGTATTCTTGTATTCTTGGGCCCAGTACATATAAAAATTCGTATTGTTTCTTGGCCAACGGCCTTGCAATGAGATGACTAGGCGGAGGGCATACTCAACCGCCAGGATTTTAGTATTTTGAGTCTGCCCTAGGAGGGATCCTCAATATATTATGATAAATATTACAATAATTTATATCATATTATAAATAGTTCTAATTCAAATTTTCAATGGCAACGCATATTTTTGCTTTATTATTTTCGATTAACAACCTTTGTAATCGAACAAAAAAAAAAAAGTATCCCTGCTCAAAATTTGAGAACGTACGTTTCAAGATGCGAAGGACCCGAATAACGAATAAAAAAATCCGTTTGTCCGCCGTCTGCCGCACAGTGGTTAAAAGATGGAAAAAAATCTCAAAATGTGAACTTCTTTTTTTAAATACATCTCGACTCATTTTTAACAGACAACAACCCAAACTATCATTCTGCAAAATCTTTCATCAAAAATATTGTTAGAAGTTGACAATATTAATTCACAAAGTTAAGTGATTTCTACACCTCCATTAAGCCCCGCATTTTACCTATACTGATTACCTCTCGATTGCCTAGTTAGGGAATAGTTTCAAATACGAATTTTATATTGTCTTTTTCGCAAACCTCTTCAGAAACTGTAAAAGACCTTCAAAATTGTATAAAGGTTATAGCTTTGTAGATCTAAATTTCCGATGTGTTTGTAGCTATCGATGGAAATATAAAAGGTAGCTACACTTACCTACACGATAGTACTTATATATCTCGATAGTATATATCATAATGTAACTATCACAAAAAAATCATTCTCTCATACCAGCTTTTCGTGGAGTAAAAGCTATTTTAGTTAAAGAATATGAAGAAGGTTGAGTGTAATCTTGGAGGTACTGCACAGTGACTGCGGCATTAAGCCGGATAAATTTGACTTAGATAACAGACAAAGAGTGGAATTAGATATATACATGTACTCCTTTTACTACTTATCGACATCTGTGAACCGAATCCTCTTTCATGGAAAGCAATTTAGCTTGCAACTTCACTCATTGCCACTCTTTCCGAAGAGGCCCAAGAAAGTCGGAATAAAGAATATAAGTATTACAGGAAACACCACAGTAAAAAAACATCTTACCTAGCCAAGACATTTTTAATATTATGATGATCCTCGGATCTTTATATATCAAGCATAAGATCAGAACCAAATGTTAAGAGCCTTCCGCTTAGTGATACAGCAAAAGATTTGTTGAGATAAGTGCAACTTATAACTTTAAACTTTAAATGATTTTTTTAGTTAAAAATTAAGGTAATATTATTGTTGAAATATATATATATATATATATATATATATATATATATATATATATATATATATATATATATATAATTTTTTTTATTTTTATTTTTTTTTTTTTTTAGAAATGAAAATGTTTTAAGTATGTTTTAAATGAGTAAAATGTTTGTGTAAATGATTTTAAAAATTATTTTTTAGAAAATAAATCAGTTGGATTAACCATTAAATATATAACAAAAAAAAAAATTATAAAAATCCAATTAAATCATTCGATGACCCACAAATATAATTTGATCCAAAGGTACGTTCAATTTTTTCAAAATTGTTTAGCCAAAATTGCGCTAACTACAGAGTTTTTCCAAATTACTAAGCTTTTGAATCACTGTGTGCCGTACGCATACGCCTTCTACGGCATTTCTCTGAAACTACTTGACCATTCTTTCTGAAATTCGCCTCAAAAATACTAGTCCATGCAACGGTGATCTTAACACCTAGAAGTTGATATCAGCTGGTTAGTTCTGAAATGGCGTCCGATTAAACGTGATTTAATTCAATAACTCTGTTATTTTTTAAGATAAAGGAAAAATGTATCAGCGTTTTTTAACCAAAAAAACCGCGATTAATTATAAAAAAGTTGAAATTTTACACATAAATACGCTCATAACTCAGTTATTTTTGACGATAGAGAAAAGTATGTATCGAATTATTGAATCAGTAGAGCGCGCTAAATTAGTTTCGAAGATGGAGAAAAACTAAAAAATTAGTGGAGAATTAAGTTTTTGACAAAATGAAAAAAGAATCATTGATATTGTGTAACGAATAGCTGAGATGTTGAGTTTTGAAATCAGCGGTAGTGATATGATATTATCCTTTGAATTATTGCTTTTCATATTACTTAATCAATACCTATATAAACAGTTATACCCTAATATTGTTATTTGGAAATAATAAACCATTGTGTAATAATTTACAGCATTCTCTTAATTAGGCACAAATTCATTCCCGATATTCTGCTCACAATTAAAACAATATATGCGAAATATATTAAAATTGTATAGAACCAAGACTAAAATTGATAGCCTTGTATTTTTTTCTTTTTCTTAAAATTTTTTTTAAACTAATGATCTAAAAAAGGTTAATATTTTTGTCTACCGAATTTTTATTTTTATTATTTTTTTAAAATTATATCCTTACTAAAAGAAACATGCTGCTAATGAGCTGTGCATAAATAACATTAAAGACCGAAATTAAATGTTGCTTTTATGGGCTAGAGAGAGTGTTTAGCTCACTTATAACACTAATTTGACACTTTAATTATTTCTTCTTCTTTTTATCCTCTTCCCGCTTATTATTAAATTAACAGCATCCAAAGTACACAGGTACGTAGACATGTGGGTAATTACAAGAAGTCGGAACAAGCCTGAATGAGCATTCAGTCCTTGTTTTTTATTTTTATTTTTGCTTCTGTTTCCCCTAGGAAGTTTCTCATCTCTTACTTCCTTACTCATCGTGCCGCGATATTTATGTTCATAATGAAGGCACACGTTTCGGTCAAGTTTCTTTACTTACAACTGCCTGCATGCAGTTTTGATGTATTTATTTATTTCTCTGAAACATAGGAAAAAGAAAAATACAGAGTTAGGAAACATCCTTTTTTTCTAACCTTAAGGACATTTATTTTTATAATTATTTATTTATTTTTTTTTTTACTAATTCCAAACTATAATTTATTCGATATACAAGACGTTTTTGTCCTGATTGTAGTCGGACTTTCAATAATTCTGAAACTTAATGAAAAAAATACTGATTGCGGTGTTCACATAAACCGGCAATAGTATGAAAACGACTAAAAGAAATCCCAATATATATATTTTTATTTTTGTTTTATTTTTTACATTTATAAATATAAGACCCACTCAGATTTACGAAGAGGTAATTAATAAATCTTTACATCTATTAGAATCCTAATTATACAAGAAGAGATAAATTTTAGGTCTCCCATTGTAATATCGTCCGATAGGTCACATTAGCGTAAATGTGACTTAAAGTGGATAAACAAAAATGTATTCGAATTTGGAGCTATATACTAGCAAATACTGGTGCTCGTATTATGCAATCTTTACATACACTAATACATTAATTCCATGCGTTTTGATCACTTCACATTATCTATGATATCTTTATATTGTTTCCGAAAATATTTCATTTTCCAACTCAAACACATACACGCGCTATTTTAAAATTAACAGCTTACTTTAAAATTTGCTATCCCGGACAACACGCCTCCTTCTAGTCTAGTTCCCTGCTTTGCTTTTCTGAAGGTTATGGATTTATTTCAGACAGTTATCAAAATTATCGTCAACAAAGACTAGAAATTTTACAGGCCACGGAAAAAGAGAGGTTACTTAATTTATTGTAACAAAAAACGATGTTGCTTTTTGTAGATAAACCTTGAGGTGTTCCGTTGCCAAAAGAATAGATTAAATAAATTAAAGATTTCTAGGATCCTAAACCGTAATTTTCAATAATAAGTTGTTTGGTAGGACCATAAGACTCCCAAAGCCTGATTTGTGATTTGTCACCAGTTAACTGACGAGCCTTACATACCCCGGGGAGAGGCTGTGAGTTAAAACCCATTTCCTTATGTGCTTGAAAATGTCATCCTGGGCCTGGGATTCGAACTCATTCTTTGGAAAGGTAAACTAGCGTGCTAGCCACATAGCCACGGACCTCCCCGAGAAACACACGATAGTGTTCTGAAGAGATTATATAGGTACAAATTTCGTCCAATACACCAGTGTGCCATGTCTGATCAAAAATCATTAATAAATATCTCATGCCTTTTCCGGCGTTTTAATTCGCACTTGGTACTTTTCCCAGCTTCTGTCGTGCTTTTCCATTATGACAGAGCCAATATTAGTTAATTATTGGGATCACTTGTAGCTGGGTGGCTAGCATAACAGCCTCCCATGCTAAAGGTCACGGGTTCAAACCCGCAGGTGGTCCTACGATTTTTTAATGGGAGTAAAAAATCCTTAGTTACGCCGTCCTTCGGAGGGGACGTTAAAAGGTGGTCCCGAGCCTGTGCGATGTCAGGTACTCGTTAAAGATCCCTATCCTAATAAAACCTGGATAGGCAAAACTCCCACTGTAGCATCGTCCGATTAGCCATAGTAGCATAAAGTGACGTTAAATAAATAAACAAACAAACAAGTTAATTATTTATTTGTAATATTTATTGGTGGAAGACACTAGACATTATATATTTATAAAACATTTAATAAATGAAAGCTTCAATAGTTTAAATAATTGATATTTCTGATGTCATATCCGTGTAGGGAATATAAAGTATTTGTGATAGTCAAAAGTTAATTAGCTGAACTAACAAAAGAGGTATAGCAATTAAATGCATGCAATATGATTAATCATAAGATGTACTTCTAGGGAATAAATCAGAAGACTATCAGAATAGAAAGTAAACAGAACAAAATAAAATGGAGATGAAAAAATAAATGGGTACTTCCATCATATACTGATAATCCATAAAACATAATGCAAAGGTATTTTACTGTCATTTTCAAATGAGAACTAAATCATTTTCATTACTTTAAATAGTCACTTTTAGGCATTTTTAATTAACATGTAGGAAAACTACTTTAATTAGAGAAATTACTTGACATTTGGTTGTTTGTTTGAGAACTAGTTGAGGTAGGAAACTAATGGGTAAGCTGTCACAGCTAATGTTCTGCTTGTAATGGACTCTTGCTTAACGATCCTTCCTCAGCTTCATAAATAAATTAATTCCTTCGTCACTCCCGATCTCACACTAAGTAACTAATAGTTCCTCAGGTGGAATCTACTAAGAAAAACATGATAAAATTATAATTGCACACAGTAGACTAACCACAGTAATTTTTTTCATAAAATTATCTTTTTAGGAAATAAAAAAAAAAAAAAACGCTTTTATACTTCTTTTTCTCTCTTATATTTCTTTGTTTGGTTTGACATTCAGTCATTTTTAGATGTGAGAAGTTCCAATGATCTGATCCAATTAAAAATTTATTTAACGAGACCAATCCTGTTCAATTTTTGTGTTTTCAATCCTTGATATTGTTTGCTTTTAGGAATTATCATTTCGGTACCTTTTAAATATAATTTTGGATTTTATGCACGCTTGTCTTAGTCGCTGATATTTTTAATCGTTCTCGTAATCCCATATAAATTGCTTCTAACATTATTAAAATCTGTGGATTTAGTACACGTAGTCAGTACTATATGGTAAGAAATATAATGACTAGAAGTCGTTAGTCTTTTATCGTCTTTAATAGTTTTTGTTGTTCGTTTGTTAATTTAACGTCACTTCACGCTAATCGGACGATGCTACAGTAGGACTCCTAAAGTATACATACCCAGGTTTAATTAGGGTAGAGATCTTTGGCAAGTACCTGACATCACATAGACCCGGGACTATCTTTTTACGTCAACTCCGAAGGACGGGTTAAATAATGAGTTTTTACTCTCATTAAAAAAATCCTTGTGCCACCTGTCAAGTTGAACCTGCAACCTTGGGCAAAGAAGGTTGTTATGTTAGCCACTAGACCACAGGTGATCCGAGACATTAGTCGTTATACTAAATCCTAAAATGCTATCAAAACCCTTAATGACCGATGTGGATAGTTTTCTTTTTAGATGTGACTCCTAGATTTTGGTGTTGCAAAATCTAAATTTAAAGGGTAAATCATTTAATCTCTTTTGGGAAACCTTGTTCATTTTCAACGTAGTTTTAGGATAAGCTATTAATTTTCAATTCGAATATGTATATGTTATAAAGAACTTATTATTCTCCAATATTATATATTTTTTTTATTTATAATAATTTACAACTGTATATAATTTTTAAATCACAAAATGGTAAGATTATATTTTGACTAGATTGAGACCTGAGCAAAAAATTGAGATTGCAATGAAGGAAATTCTTAAAAACGTCGGAAACAATATTAAAGTTCTCTTTAAATATTTAAAAAGAAGCCAATACCAGTACTTTTTTTTATTGGGTTGATGCAAAATTAATGCAGGTTTCCTCTATTGCAATATTTAATTCCAATTGTGTAAACAAAGCTAATCCTAACATTGATCATTATTATACCAAAACAAACCTTATCTAATACCCTCTCTTTCACCATGAATTTGTTTAGTAAAATCGTTTTGTTCAGTGTGTTCAAAGGTCTTGAATCGAAAATGTCAAAGTGCGATTTTCGTCAAATTTATTTTTACGAATTTAAATTAGGGCGCAGCGCTGCGCAAACGGCTCGATATATTAATGAAGTGTGGGGTCAGGGGGCTATTAATGAGTGCAGCGTTGGTTCCAGAAGTTTCGCAGAGGAGATTTCGACCTCGAAGACAAGGAAGGTCGGGGCCGTCATCTTGCTCTGGACAACGACCAGCTGAGGTCAAAAGTGGAAGAAGACCCAACCAAAACCACACGAGAAATGGCGGCGGAACTCGGAACTCAAAAATTGCAACGTCTTTGCCCAGCATTGATGAATCGGAAGGGGCCGATCCTGCTCCACGATAACGCCAGACCACACGTTGCACAACCAACGCTTCGACGACTGCACGAGTTGGGCTACGAAGTTCTCCAACATCCGCCTTATTCACCTGACCTCTCTCCTACAGACTTCCACTTTTTCAGGCATCTGGACAACTTTTTGAGGGAGAAAAATTTTCAAAACCAGGACGACATTGAAAATTCTTTTCGTGATTTCATTGAGTCCAGGGATTCGGATTTTTTTTCTGGTGGAATAAGAAAGCTTGTTGAACGTTGGCAAAAGTGCATTGATTCAGATGGAAATTATTTTGATTAAATATATATGGTTAAAGTAAAGATATGGCGTATTTACAATACCTACTAAAAACCTGCATTAATTTTGCATCAACCCAATATAATCCAATTATAGTCATAGTATTATTGACTTAATTCGAAAGGTAGCCGCTCAAAGCTGTTTGAATTTGTTCTCGATATCCTTCTAAAGATTTGTACAACTTAATGAGACATGGGTATAGAGAATAAACCATTAAAAAATTAATAAGTTTTTTAATCGGTTTAAAACCACTACACACCTTGGGTAAGCCTCAGAAGAGACTTAGTCCACAGGATCGTTCCACGGCTGTTGTACCATAGTAAATGGTAATGAACCATAACTCGGTGTCTGTACATTCAAGTGGGTGTCATACTGTCATCATACGATCATAATGTCCCACTCTGCTCAAAAAAACCTGCCCCTTCTCAATAGAAACGGTATCTTCTTGGTGCTGGAGATGAGAAATTGCTAGTACATACTGCCTTGACGTCCTTATTCGTGCACATCTTAGCCTAATTATTAGAATTACTTTTAAATTGAAAAGCTTTTTAGGCATGAAAACTTGGGGCTTTCAAGAGTGAAGTGCATTCTTCAACGGTGAGTGGTCAATACTCGAAAGAGAAGTGTTTGCCATCACTGAGCACTCTAGTCCTTAAGCCTTAGCAATAACTCTCCAACTGCCCTCGGATCGGTTTACAATTAAGATCCTTTTAATGTTTTCCAATGCGGAATCTTCCTCAACTTATTAGCTATAGAATCGGTTAACAATAATTTGTTATAAAATTATTCTTGACATATTTGTTCATTATTTTTAAAAAAATAACATTTCGATATTGGTATGTACATATTAAAATGATAACTAAGGTTTAATACGTGAAAATAAATACTGACAAAGAATTAATTTGTCACTATTTATTATTTGTTTAACACCTTCACGCCTGATTTTCAATGTTTGCTCTGTGGGGCGGCACTCACTTTTTTTTATGCCGCATTTCATCGATAATTGCCTGTTCAGACCTGTATAAGAGTTGTACGTTTACTAACAGTCCAGTGAGTGCTTATTTTAAAATTTGTGTAATCCGTGCAATTTTTCATCCAGACCTCAGATTTCTGCTAGTAAGCATGACTCGAAAAACAGTTAAGTTTTTTTTTTTTTAATTTTTCCCTCCTAATTAATAGATAACATGGATATTAAATTAAATAACGATGTTATGCTCCGCCCAAAGAGACATACTAGCGCGGGCGGTGGCTGGTACCGATGGGTGGTACGCGCTGCACAGTGAGACTTACTAGTGCGGGCCACCGGTGGCCCGCGACTCCGTAAACGAGTTAATATTATACAATGCTTTCAATTTACTTATTTATTTTATTTTTCGTACTTAAAATATAGGTTTTTTCCGAGTGAGGGTAGGCTCAGTTTTCTCGACTAAAAAATAAATAAAAGCAGGAGTACCTCAAGGCAGCGTAATAGGTCCTACACAGTTCAATATATATTTCTGTGACATCTCACAGAACTCAGAAACAAATGCAACTACTTTTGCTGACGATTCAGCAATTCTGACATCCAACAAAGATACTTTTCAACCATTGCAAGAACATCCGGATGACATAACTTACTAGGCCAAAAAATGAATGTAACTGAGAGCCTGTTTGTCACATTCATTCTAAAATATGACTCGTGCTCTCAGGTCGTTTGTTTTCGTGACTCTGGCATCTCCAACGCTCCAGCGACATATTGCCGATTGGACCCTCTTACGGGGGTTTCTTGGGCCCGTGGAGTGAAAGCGGGTATAGATGCTGAAATAAAAGCTCCCCACGGGCCAAGACTCGAACTTGTGATTATTTTGTTCCAAGTTCTCTGTTGCTAGGAAACGCGTATTGAAAGAAACGCGCTCTAACCTACTCAGATACCCCGCTTCCTGTCTAGTCATTCACTTTCTGACCATACAGTACTGCCTCCAAGTACTAAATTCTCGGATTTTAATAATAGTAAATGTTTGAAGCAATTTATAAGATAAAAAATGGGGATACGAGAATGATTGAAAATAGAGACTCTCTTCATGCTGTTTAAATCTGGCGTCCACCATGGGACAGTTCGAGCTCTTATTTTCCGATGCTGGAGGAAATTTCTGCTGTGTCGCGAATAAGATTTACTATTCTAGACACTGATGTCCAGATCTTCTCTCAACATATTCTTCTTCCTAATCTTCAATCGACAATTTTTCCCTCCAGCGTCAATCGGAAAGCATTCCAGTTGCTTAACCGTTTTCAACACCGTGGGAACGCTCTTCATCTTGAAATATGTCAAATACTAGAGCTTTGTGGTCTGAACTCGTTTCAGACCTGAGGGTCCAATCGGCAATATGTCGCTGGAGCGTTGGAGATGCCAGAGTCACGAAAACAAACGACCTGAGAGCACGAGTCATATTTTAGAATGAATGTGACAAACAGGCTCTCAGTTACATTCAAAGGTAGAAGGAAGGCGAGGTAGAACAAACAAAGAAATAAAAATAAAGTAAAAAATAAAATTGTTTGATTAGACTTCTTACTAGACATTAGTAGTTTTTATTTAACACCACTTCACGCTGTTGTGGCTTATCGGACGATGCCACATTAGGAGTCCTGAATTTCGCCTATCCAGGTTTAATAAGGATAGAGATCTTTAACAAATACCTAACATCGCACAGGCTCAGGACCATCTTTTTGCCACCATTCCTAAAATCCAAAAAATCCTAGGGTGGCCTGCCAGGTTTTTTACCGCGAACTAGCAAAACGAGCCACTACATTATAAGTGACGCCTTTTTAGTTGTTTGTATTTCTCTTTGTTAACATATTTGCTGATTTCTTATGCAGATGGCAAATTTCTTCCCTGTTAAAACTTTCCTATAAATAAATAACTTTTATTTTAATTGAGGCAACGCCTGTGAGACACTCTAAAAATTAGTTCGTCTTCTAACACAACTCCTCCCAGTTACAGAAGAAGCTTCATAAATAAGCATTTTAGAATCCGTTTTCTGTTTGTTTTTTTTTTTTTCAAATTTATTAAGTTGAGTAAACAATGATTCATCTTTCAAATGAGGATCTAACATGTTCAAGAAGCTGTCTAGTTTTCGAGCTACCATGTAACTAAAAAAAGGTTGATTATGTCAGCGTGTACTGATGAATAATTTATCAAACACGATTACAAAACAACCAGTTGTCCGTAATTATCTTCTTGAACGGCCGTTGGCTTACAAGCCGTACGAATCTTTTTATTTACAAAACCCAAGTGGATTTAAGAGGTGCGGGTTAAAGAATAAACATTAAATAAATAAATGCAGTAAAGTAGAGAATGGTCTATAATACTTTGGAGCGCTAATACAGGGCGGAGCCGCCTTTCTCTTCGAATGTGCATTGCTAAATCCCCCTGGAGTAGACACGTGCCGATGCATTTCCAGTGATTCAAATCTTCTTGACCGTTCCAGTTCCAGATCGGCTCGACCCTGGCCTGGACCCACCTCAAAGGAGGGAAGGCCTATGTATCCATTCATCATTCTCCTTCACACAAAAAATGTCGCACATTTTGTATTCGTACTCTTTAGAGACTACTCTGTAAATCAATGTTTGCTCAGGGCTCGTATGATTTTATCTTTCTTCAATGCAAGAGAAAAGAATATTATAGCAGTATAGGTACATCCTCTCATCCCAAGATCCTGTTTTACTTAGGCTGAATATGACTAATTTAAGCTTAATTCATCCGTTCAGTCTTGTTTTCGGAGCTTAGTTATAATACAATACTAAGTGTTACAAAATGCGATAAGTAATAAAAAGTTGAGTGCAATATTTTAGGTTTGAAATAAATGTTACTGTTTCAAATAATATTGAAAATTGGCATTTATATCAGATTTAACAACTAGCTGAACATAAAAAAGAAAATATTTTTTTTAAATCTTTATAAAAAACTGAAGATCAAAAATATTGGTTTGTTTTTTTAACAGAATGGGATCACCTGTAGCAGCGTGGCTAGCATAACAGCCTTTTGTGCCAAAGGTGACGGTTCGAAACCAGCTGGTGGTCCTAGGATTTTTTAATAGAATTAAAAAATCCTTAGTTATGCCATCCTTAGGAGGGGAGGACACAAAGGTGGTCCTGAGCCTGTGCGATGTCAGGTACTCGTTAAAGATCCCTATCCTAATTAAACTTGGATAGGCAAAATTTAGGACTCACCCAGTATCATCGTCCCATTAGCCACAATGATATAATGGACAAACAAACAGTAATATAGATGTATAATATACCGTTGGAAGGTTAAAGATTTGAGAATTTTTTTATGTATTATTTAATCTAGAACATATGTTTCCAACAAAACTGAATAATCTTTTGATTCAAATAAACTTTAAACTGTTTTTTAACTTTGTTCTTTTAATATTTCTTAAATAGTTTTTTTTAATAGTTCTTAACTAGTTTTTTTTAATAGTTCTTAAATTGATTTTAACAGGAAAAGAAAGTGAAAGTGCGCTGCCAGTAACAGATTTTTGTAATACAAAACACAGTTAAATAATTTGGATATTGTCCATACAAAAATATTGAAATCGTGATTAAAAAATGCGAGGGTAGGGAAAGGAGGGTAAAAATTTAAGGTTATATGCATTTTTTTATGACAAATCAAAAAAAATTTTCGTTAAAAAAATGTCTGTATACTGACGCCCGAATTACCTTGTCGTAAGAAATATACTTTAGGACCGATTCTCATACCTAAACAAATATACATAAAAATCGAGCCGTTCTGGAGGAGTACGACAACAAACACCGTAACACCATCTATCATTGCGGCTTCAAATGTTTTCAAAAGATACATATGATTTAAAAATATTTCAAGCATAACAATAAAACAATGTTAACAATTTAGCTAAAATAAGCAGCCAGAGTACTTAAGGTTACAACTTAAAACCAAAACGAATTTGTCGTTTTTCGATATTTTCTATTGTAATCCCAATATCTTTATTTACACAATATTTTACATTTTGTCTTGTAGTTTCTTAACTAATGAATCTCGAAGTGTATGTAAAATTTACAATTAATCAAGTATTTTAGACGGTGTTAAGAAAGAAAAAAAAATGTTGACGCAAGTTCTTTACGTCATAATTTTGTATGCTATAAGTTCCACCTTGCATCTCAAGGTAGCACTAATTTTAGATATTAAAAAAATGCACCTTATTATTTTTAATTAGCTGTAGGTACCAAAAACATATCCTACTTTATTCTTTATAAGACTCTAAATCAACCTGCACTCTCTCCGGGAAGAACACTGTCGATCAACCACCAATTATGATCAATTTGTTTTTTTTTTAATTGCGTCCCAAAATATAAAACATTTGCATCACCATTTTTTAAGATACACAGAAGAAAAAATAACGGTTTATTAGCCAAATTGCTATAACACTTGGTCATACAAAGATAAATAAAAAAATATTTTATAATTCATTAGTACAAGACGTCCTTTTTTAGTGAAAGTAAAAACATTACAGCCATTGTGTCTCTAGTACTTTGAAATTAGTTCAATATGAAAAATCACCAAGTAAAATTTTGTAAAAATTATTTTTTATCCGATTCCGATTCAATTACTCTGACTATCAACCTTTGAATAAAAGCCAATTATAATGCACTGAGCCAAATTTAATACGTTGCAAACTGTTTTCTCCGTCATTTTCATTCATATATCAATATTAATCAATACCAGTATCAGAAAACTAACTCAATAAAATTACAAAGAATAAAAAACTTTAGTGTAAATTAAAACCAAAATAGTTACATAGAAACTACGAAATTAATTGGCTGATGGGAGGAAAGCTCTTTGAGTCTGATACCACACTAATTAGTACTCATCGATGGTTCTTTTATCAGCACCTTCGACATTGTTCATTTTGATAACACTAAAGTATTTATTATGATGCAATAATTTAAGAGCTAGTTACAATTACTTATAATTTTGTTTGCCCTTAAGATATTAAGATGGATAAGCCTTTTCGTAAACACAATATATTTATAGTAATAAATCGAATTCAAAGATAATCCATCGACCACATTCTAACAAAACACTTACCCAAAATTACTTGAATTTCAACGTTCCCATAATGGGTTGTGAACTTTTTTTTTAAGCAATATTAGATTGAAGTTACAAAGGATAGCTTTTGGCACTTACCTAGATTTGATAAAAACTTTTGTCTTAATGAAGTATAATTCATACTCATTATACGAAAATTTTATGCACTAACTAAAAGTTTATGCAAGTGCTTAAACTTGAGAAAAAAAAGTTTTTTATACACCAAAAATCAAATTAATTCTTGTTGCTGACATATAAATGATTAAAAAAAGGAACTTATAACCAAAGGCATGAAATAGAAGATACAATATTTTCCCCGACCTTTTTTATAATTGTTATATCTACAAATATTATTCAGTCGAAGACAACAATTGAAAATTTATGACAGCACTGATAAATATGACTTCTTTTTCTTCAACTCTTTTATATTTTGGGACGCAAATAAACAAAAAAAAATCTGGTGCGGGCAACACACGACTTTCACTTACCTCGTTTTTTAAAATCTATGAAAGAATTTTCAAATACAGTTAGAGAAAAAAATACGTGAAACTATTAAGGAATTAATCAAATTGAATTTATATAGAAACATGTGTTTTATTAAAAAATCTATTATATTATTATCTAAAATAATCAGTTAGTTTTATCTTCTTCTCATCACTCTCTATTAACTTTTAAAAGCTTGTGTATGAGATGATATTTTTTCTAAAATCTTTAGCTTTCCAACGGTATATCATACATGTATATTACTGCTCTTATGTTCAAAAACGAAAAATTGCATTAAAAAAATATTTTTTCTGTTTTCTCCTTTAGTTGGGTATCGAATTTATTCAATTTATATATTTACCTGTTTTCCATAAGCGTTAACAAGATAATCTAGTTATTATTATTGAATCTACAAAATTAAAGGTACTTTAGGGGAAGAAAATTTAAAATATCGGCATTTAAGCCCTGTCAGACCATTTTTATCCAGATAAAACTTACATAATATTAAAGCCCATTAAATTTTACATCGATATAGCGAGTATAATCAAAATCGTCGGAAAAAAGTTTTGTCACGTCTCGGGCGTATAGTTGTCTTAAATATGAAATTTCAGTTTCATAGGACTTACCGTTTCCGCCCGGGAGTTACCACACACACACCTTTTTGCGGGACTTGGTTATTTGGACTCAGGGGACCCTAAAACGCGTATTTCCGTTGAAAACTGGAATTCGAAAATTTTCACGATCGCAATACTTCCTCTTACTATATATAGTAAGTGAAAGTAAAAAAAATTGGTCATAACCGGTGGTTCATTGACTGTGAGTACTCTTTCCAATGGGAGGGCAGGTTAATTTAGATTCCATGAGCGGCGGGAGTTGAGAACCTGAAAATTCTCTGCATCTCAAGAAGTAATGATTTACGATTTCCACAGTACAAGTTATAAACAGTGATTAAGAAAAGTATTGAAGATATTTAGGCCTGATATGGAAACTTATGTTTAGGGTGGAAAATTATGGGTTCGGTTGAGCAAGATATTTTAATAGAAAATCGAGTATGAATTTTCCCTTAAAAGCTGCTTCACTCAAAAAATTGAAAATAATCTGGGCTACATCTGTGCTGACGGAGAGGTGCTCCTAATTCAACATGATCACTAATTATAAACCAAAGAATGTCGCATCGGGAAGAACCTTACTTTTACTTGCGGCCAATTAAGGCCTCTATCAAGTAGTACTCAAATTGAGGAAGGACGACCAGCGTTTGTTCAAGCCCAGTGTTAAATACTAGAACAAGTATCTCCAGGAGGCCATCGAGTTCATGATTATAATCAGGATATTGCGAGTTACCAACGGACAGCTTGAAACAAAAAGTAAAAGGAGAGAAAAAATGGCATTACATAATTATTGATTTACTTAATCATTGCATCAAGGATTTTTATGACGTGTCTTTAGTAAATACGGAAAGCGGAGGTAGACAAAAATAACTTGAATCGCATTACTTTAACCCACCTTATACTTCTGGTTGTATCCCTCAGTTTCGTAAATAAAATATAGAAATAAATCATACATTTATAATGCCATCATTATCATTAAAACATGAGAGTCCTCGTGTTATAGACCGCTATTATTAGAATGTCATACGTTATAATTTTTAATTCGGTTGGCGCGATAGGCTGTGGAGGCGTCTAAGTCTATTTTTGTAAGTGGCCATCAGTTGACTGACGGGTCTGACATACCCGTGGAAGGAAAGGAGGGAAGGGAGGTTGTTAGTTAGGTAATGTGTTGTTAGAACCTAAATTATATAAAATATTCTCATCGTTTTTGTTTTTCTCTTAAATATGCAAAATTACCGGGGGTTATAATTTTTAAAGAAAACGAATATTATAACTCCGGAACCAGCTTAGTCTCAATAAGCAAATTTATATCACCATAAACTCATAACACATGTTATCGTGCAAATATCGCGAAAAACGAATTTTTGCCAATTTTGAAAATTCATATACTATTGGGTTGTTTCACATGAAATCTCCGTTTTTATAGTTTCTGAAATACATAAAGGATTTTGCAGGTCTCTTTTTTTTTTCTGAATGTTTACATATTTAAAGTAAACAGTTACTAATCCTCTACCTTTGTATTATAAACATTAGCTTCCCAATCAATTACCCACTTTTTAGTATACCTCCAAATATGAACGTGGAAACACGCAATTTTCAAGTAATATTTTTGTACGAGTTTAAACTCGGCCATTCAGCAGCCGAGGCCGCTAGAAATATTTGCAAGGCGTTTGAGGAAGGGAGTGTTAATGAACGGACCATTCGCCGTTGGTTTGCTAAGTTTTCAGCTGGGGATACCGACTTGAAAAACTTACCCCGAGGAAGACCTCCGTCCGTAATAGACAACGATGTCCTCAAACATACAGTAGAAGGAAACCCCTACCAAACAGTTAAATGACTCTCAGCACAACTAAATGCAAGTGCGTCTACCCTTTCCAGACATTTAAAGTGTATTGGAAAAGTAAAAAAGCTCGATACATAGGTACCTATCATGATCTCACTGAGCGGCGTTTCAAAACATACCGTACAAAAATTGAAAGAACTGGGCTACGAAGTTCTTCCGCACCACCATATTCTCCCGACTTGTCTCCAACAGATTACCACCTCTTCAGGAATTTAGACAACTTCGTCAAAGGAAAACTTTTTGAAAATGACGATCAAGTGAAAAGTGCGTTTTCAGATTTTGTTTTTAATAAATCCTTTACCTTGAAAACAGACATTTCATGTGACACAACCCAATAAAAGGACAATGATCTCAAAATCGAAATTTTTACAGCAAGTAGGTCTATGACTGATCTATAAAGGAATCAATAATGAAAGGCGAATCTCTTTTCCTGTATATACTTTTATTTCGTAAATGTCTGATATTTTATTAATTTTCGATAATTTTTAAACCACATTCTTCTTTAGTTATGCGAGGGACCAAAAATAAAAAGCATTTCCTTGCTATATTGGTAGCTTTTTGTTTTGATTAAGAATCTACAAAATTACAAGACTTTGGAAGAATTTCCCCACACATGATTTTAGCCGTGAAGCTGACTTAAAACGGCTGCAACACTAAACGTATTGGCCAGAAAAATATGTTATTTCTAGTGTCATATTCATAAAAAGATAGATAATAACTCATACAAATATCAGAAATATCAAAATTGTTAAGAGGCAAAAGTAATGAAAATTGGAAGACTAATTGGACTGACCGATATATATTTCTTATATTTAACATTTTTTTACTTTCACTTACCTATATATGAAATATATAGTAAGGGAAAATATTGTGATCGTGAAAATTTTCGAATTCCAGTTTTCAACGGAAATATACGTTTTACAATAGAATCCCCTGAGTCTAAATGACCAAGTCCCGCAAAAAGGTCTGTGTGTGTGGTAACTCCCGAGCGAAAATTAAAAGTGCTATGAAACTGAAATTTCATATTTAAGACAACTATACGCCCGAGATGTTACTGAATCTTTTTCATCAAAATCAGTGGACCAGACGAGCCACTTTATACCATGCATTTTGAACCTTTTTGCGATTTTAATCCAAAGGACTTTAATATGATGTAAGTTTAATTCTGATTGAAATAGTCTGACAGGGTTTCAATGCCGATATTTTCATATTCTTCCTCTAAACCACCTTTAATTTTATATATTTCGAAAAAGGGCTTAGCCGGATAAGCATGTGAAATCTGCCCCCGCGTGTATTAGAACCAAATTCATACCATTGAGTCACACCTATGAGAAACAACCTTACGCAAATTTTTAGCCCCTTAATCCTAACGGGAGGGAAGTTATGGAGGGGGGAAGAAAAAACAAAAAAAATTGTTTTCTCCTGAACAGCATAACCGATTTTCACGAAAAAAATATATGTTATGGACTTTACAAATAGGTTTCAAAAAATATTTTTTTAACTTTTTTTCCACTAAAATGCTGGTCAAAAATTTTTTTTGTATTTTTCAAAAAAATATTTTCTGGTTATGATGGTTTGGTACACCTCCAATTTTTTGTTACTTTGTTTCATTGGAGGGTCCTCCATAACATATATTTTTTTTCAATTTTATTGCAAGTGTACCCCATGGTGAAAAATAAAAAAAACAATTTTTTCTCCTGAACGGATCGACCGAATTTCACGAAAAATATATATGTTAATGGTTTTCTAAAAGAGTTTCAAAAAACATTTTTTTTAATTTTTTATTTCGAAAACGTGAGTCAAAATTTTAATTTTTTATTTTTTTTTTAAATTATTGTGGATTGGTACACCAACAATTTTTTGCTAATTTAATTCATTAGAGGGTCCTGCACAATATATATATATTTTCGAGTTGATCTAAAATGTACCAAATAGTGAAAAATAAAAAAAAAAAGCAGCATTTTTTCAGCTCTCTGAGTAGTAGCAGGTCACGCATGAAGAGTGGGGATAGAGCTGTAGGATCGTAATGTCATTAGATATTACTTACACACTATGCACATACATACTATTTATTATACCTATTATTATAAATATGGTCTCATATCACTATTACTGTTGTTCATTTTGTAACAGATTGTAATATAGTATTTCAGACTTGAATTTAGACGCTCATAAATTTTTCGAGAAAAAAACCACTATCTTCGTTAACGAATGAAATTATTCCGTTTTGTACGAACATTAAAATTATTTATTCTTTAATTATTGTCTATCTATCTAATTAACCTGAAGTAGCAAAAAACATTGGTATTTTTATTTATTTTTTGAACGATCATTCCATACATCAGTATAAATAATAGGTATAATAAATAGTATGTATGTGCATAGTGTGTAAGTAATATCTAATGACATTACGATCCTACAGCTCTATCCCTACTCTTCATGCGTGACCAGCTACTACTCAGAGAGCTGAAAAAATGCTGCTTTTTTTTTTATTTTTCACTAATTAAAATTTTGACTCACGTTTTCGAAATAAAAAATTTTAAAAAAATGTTTTTTGAAACTCTTTTAGAAAACCATTAACATATATATTTTTCGTGAAATTCGGTTGATCCATTCAGGAGAAAAAATTGTTTTTTTTTTATTTTTCACCATGGGGTACACTTGCAATAAAATTGAAAAAAATATATGTTATGGAGGACCCTCCAATGAAACAAAGTAACAAAAATTGGAGGTGTACCAAACCATCATAACCAGAAAATATTTTTTTGAAAAATTCAAAAAAATTTTTTGACCAGCATTTTAGTGGAAAAGAATTTAAAAAAATATTTTTTGAAACCTATTTGTAAAGTCCATAACGTATATTTTTTTCGTGAAAATCGGTTATGCTGTTCAGGAGAAAACAATTTTTTTTGTTTTTTCTTCCCCCCTCCATAACTTCCCTCCCGTTAGGATTAAGGGCTAAAAATTTGCGTAAGGTTGTTTCTCATAGGTGTGACTCAATGGTATGAATTTGGTTCTAATACACGCGGGGGCAGATTTCACATGCTTATCCGGCTAGGCCCTTTGGAACTTCATCTTATTAACATTGATAAATAACGGATATATGCAAGTTGAGCAAATTTGATTAAAAAAAAACTAAAGGAGAAAAGTGTAAACATATTTTTTTATCCAATTTTTGTGTTTTTGAACACAGGAATAGTAATATTGATGTATAATATACCGTTGGATAGCTAAATATTTCAGAAAAAATATTATCTAATAAACGTAATTTTGAAGGTTAATGGAGAGTGATGAAAAGCCGATAAAAGTAATTGATTGTTGTGAGAAAAATATAATAGATTATTTAATAAAACACATGTTTCGAATTTTCAGGGGAGGTAATTTTTTTTATTTGTTTGTTCGTTTAAAACTAATAAACCATTATTAATAAACCAGTTTATTGAAAATAATAAACCAAAATATAAAATAAAAATGCAACGTATTTTGTTTATGAAATAAAGCATGAGCAGCAGAGCTTTGTCACTATCATTGTATTTTCACTAAACTACAAAATTGAAGGTTTTATCGGTGGGAGAAATAAGTCACTTCTTCATTAACTCAATCAACATACAAATTTTCAATCCTCTAATTCAATTCGGAGGACCTCTAGGGAGGACCCTAAAACCAATTTAAAGGGAGCGAAACGAATTTAAGTCCCTCGAATACTGAGCAGAAACCAGTTTCAACCACAATTCAGATACAAATTTTCACTCTATTTGGATGAAGTCCAACTATCACAAATAACTTCACATTACATTATTATTACATATTCATATGTTACATATAATTTTGTGGATTATGAAACAATAAACCTTTAATAAGGGAACATTTTTATAATTATTAAGGAAAATACGCCCAACAAATTTAAGATACCAAAAAATATCACAAACCATGTACGCCCAATAAATTTAAGATACCAAAAAATATTACAAACCAGGTATCTTACCTCTTAATAATATCTTAGGAAATATAAATCATTTCCAAATGACGTATTTTCTCTAACAATTATAAACATTTTCGGAGTAAAATAAATTTAATATAACCTACAAGACATAAAAGATCATGAAATAATTTCCTTACTTCTTAATACCATCTAAGAAAATATAAAATATTTCTCAATTGTTAATAATTATCGACTAGAACAAGTATCATAAAAAAAAAAAACATAGATTTAAGTTTAATCTTTATGCTATCAATTAAATCTAATATCCTCATACGAAATTTTCTGAAACATTTCTGAAAAGGGCCTTTTGAAGTTCTTAACATTTTTATTTTAATAAATGTATTGTATAATCATAAAACATAAATTCATAATAAATATATCATAATAATATATCATATAAATATATCATAATAAATATATAATAAATACTATAATAAATATATCATAATAATATATCATAAAAATATATCATAATAAATAAATTCATAACTTCATTGATATATTAGAGTTAATGTATTTCAAGAAGATTAGAATTTTGAAATTATTTCCTTTCTGAAGGAATATCCTTGCTACGTGCCTCTATATAATTTTATGGTTTTAATAGAAACCTAAAAATAGAACTTATTCACTGAACTTTCGAAAACATTATATCCAATTTGGTTTATTTTTGGAGAAAATAAGAATAATAATGCATGAGTTTTTATTTTAATTTTATTTTTTGAGAAGAAATGATTGATAAAAAAGAGAGACAGAAAAAAAAATAAGACAAAAACACCAATTATTTAAAATTAAATCGAAATATTTTATCTTCTACCAAATGTCTAACATACACTTAACATATACAATAATATAACAACTAAAAGAAAACATAAATATTTTAAAAGAAACTCTTATTTTCATAATAACGATATTTACATACAGTCTAGAGGTTCTGCTAAATTTTTCAAATTGGTAAATAATTAGGCAAAAAAACCGATCATATCCATTGAAAATAACTAATAATATAAATAATTCAAATATTTAATTTTACCACAGAATTTAAAACTTTTTATCTCTTCATCTTCGATTCAGTAGGAGAATAGGATACATAAAACCAGGAAACGATTTGAAAATTGACTTATGTAGAAATTAATAAATGTTTTATATTAACCATCCACGTTTTATGAAATGATTGATTTAAGAATTTAAACCTTAAATGGTGGTTAAGTGGAACTTTAAAAGTTTACATTCCTTCCATGGTATATCGTTTAGATCATTCATTTAATCCTTTTACGAAAACCAAATTGGATTTTGAGGTAAAGGTTTTTTCTTCTTTTTGGGTCACACCCAGCCTCTAGAATGGTACCCGAAATCGGGGAAAAACCTGGGCAACCTAGCGCGATTTAGACATAATCACCTATTTGCACGGATGTTAACTGTGAAACAGTACGAATCTCTATACCCTTCCTGGACTGTAGAGATACAGGTTATTTTATTTTATATTTCGTCATTATATATAGATTCGTACTGTTTCACGGTCAACGACTATGCAAGTAGGTGATAATTTTGGGCACCCACTTTATAGAGGCTGGGTATGCCCCAGGAGGGTTTCCATACCCCAGGTTCGCTCCGCGACTGAAATAACAGAATAAATAATGCTCCCTCAGCCGGGGCTCGAATCATAGACCCGAAGAACTAATGTATTTCTCGAAAACATGTTCTTAATATGAGAAAGTATCAAAAATATTTGTTTGATTAACTTGAGTAACATGAATATCTTATTAGAGATTATATTCCGACTGTTGGATACGCAAAATGGACTCAGACATGTTCATATGCAACTAGACATTAGCCAACGTAATGAACCGTTATTTTTTTTATTTTTGTATATATATTATTTTTTTTTTTTTTTTTTTTTTTTTTTTTTTTTTTTTTTAGTTAGTCACTTTAAAAGGCAGAGGCAGAGATGAAGTTCAAAGTATTCCTTCTTTTTTAAAAAATTCTTACTCCTCCTTTTTCTCCTCTCTTTATTTTACAATAATAGAAGTTTAGAAAAACACGAAGATTTTTTCTTGTAATCTTCCTACAGTAGTGCTCACGTAGAACAGATTCGTTGGTAGGCTACTGATTAAACATTGATTTTTTTCTTTTTAAGATTTATGTGTTTTCTAAAAATGTCTTTTAGATCAAGAAATCATTTGCTCCATAACATGATTGAGAGAATAACAATTATTTTAGAAGGAAGTTGGGGACCAAACCTATTAGTGAACTAAAAAAATAAATTGTTACCGAATCATGTAATAAAGGAAAAAAAGTCCAAATAAAATCAATATGGAAACCGCAAGATTGCAGGTATTCAAGGCTAGTAAATGTTTAAGCATTGAATACGCGCACGGGAAGTGAAATATAATATGTCAATTTCGCTGCATGTATGTTATTACATCCGAAACCTGAGTGCTAACTGTTATAGTAAATGATCTTTATCTTTAGCTCATTTACGGATCAGTAATTATAGCTGTGTCAATTAATTTTCAATATCTGTAATATCACTATGTCAACCTAGGATAGTGGATATGGGTATCATTTGCGTTATATAACAATACAGTTTTAAGAAATACAATATTTCATTTTAACACATTATAAAGGAAAAAATCTGGAACCTGTAGCACACGATTTTCACTCAACTCCGTTGTTTAACCAATTTTAGTACTTTTAATCTATTTATTTAATATATCGAGTTTCGACAGAAAAATGTCATCGGATTATCTATTATATCATTATTCACAACAATCACTTATTTGTATCCGTTTTTTTAGTTTTTTTTTTTTAAAGGTAAAGGAAAGTAAAATTATATTCAAAAGGCATATAAAATAAGTGATAACGATGGTCATTTATTATTTATAATTAATTTATACTTGAATTATAAATTTAATTTACTTAATAAAAAAAAATGTGAAATAATGTTTGGTTTTAACTACCTTACTATATATAATAAGATATATTGACAGTCTAATAATGAAAGAACATTAACTTTAGCCATATAAAAAAACAAAATGAAAATCAGTAAACCAATATTGAAATTTACTGAAAACATAATTAATGAATTTTTTTCTTTTAATCCTTCAAATTAATTAAACAACACACTACATAGGAATGTGTAAACAAGCGATAAAATCTTATTTAACTTATTTAATTATCTGTTTAATAAATCAGTTCTCTATTGTAGGCTAATTTTTATATTTTTATTTAATAAAACAGAAATTTGAATCGAGTGAGAATTGGTTTTTACAGGATTTCTGATGCAGGATTAAAATATGTAAAAGTTTAAATTCTGACGTTTTGGTTCGGTATAGAACAAAACGAAGAAGGTTGAATTTGTCACATTTTAAATTATGGTATTTTTATGTTCTCTAGTGACGAAGAGGTTTTTAGTTTAAAGCTTCAACTACAACTCGAAGTTAATTGAGACTTTTGAATGGCATTACACTACCGGAATCGTTCAACTACTCACTATCCACTCACTCCATATTTCTTTTCTTTCTTTTTTTAATCTTACTCAAAGACCGTAAATCTCACATAATTTTATTTTGTATTTATTCTAAAGGGACTTGTCCCAGAATAAATAAAGAAATTATTATAAAATTAATCAATTTTAAAACTAAGTTTCAGTTCTGTAATAAACCTGGTCTCATTTTTTTTCTCCAGAGTAATTTTCTTCTTCCTCACCCACCCATAAATTAATAATTTTTCTTTCGATTATCAGACAAACCAGTTTCCTACGCCTCCAAACCACCGTACATCTAAAGATAAAATTAATGTAACTGTTAAGAAACGCCCATGAAAGTCATTATTTAAAACAATGTTTCAGTTCTGAAATAAGCCTGGTCTCCTTTTTTGGTATCTCCTTTTTTTTTTTCAGCTTAATTTTCTTCTCCCTCACCCACCCATAAATTAATAATTTTTCTTTCGATTTTCAGAAAATCCAGTATCCCATGCCTCCAAACACCGTACTTATAAAGATAAAATTAATGTAATTATTAAAACACACCCATAAAAGTCATTATTTGGAGTATTTGAATGGTGTTTATTACATTACTAAATCAAACTCCTATAAAAGAAGTCCGCCATTTAAGAACACGCAACCTATTCGTTAAAGATTTATAACTGGCACCGCGGTCACAACAATTAAAATTAATTGATTAATTCATCTGCCGAATGGATTTGTACAGGCAACTGTAAAATTATCTAAATATTTAGCAAATAGTCGCTTTAGCGATGCAGCTTAGGAAGTATGGAATGAACAGTATTTTATTAAGCTATGACAATAAGCTCAGTAAAATTCAGCATAACAAAATCTCGCTGAAAATTATTAGTAAAATTGACCCTTTCCCATGATATGAGATAAAGTTTCTAGACTAAACAAACTACTCTATGAAACGTTCTACCTACCTACATAAAAGCTGAAGTTAGTATACAATTGGCACCAGTCTCTCTAGTACAGTCTAAAATTCACGGTTAGTTGCTTTGAATTCTACAAACTTTGTCAGAATTTTCCAAAGTTATGGCTACTTTAAACCATGCGTGAATGCGAATTTAGAAATATTATTAATTATTTATTTTTAACGAAACAAAATTGAGCTCAATTATATTTATCTAAAATATGGTCCTTGGTCTGCTCGATTTTTTGCCCCAGACAGTCCTGTCTGCAGGATGCGCTTATTCCTGCTTTTCTCAGGTCTGAAGGGACGTTATATTTCTATCATGATCATAACCCGCCTCTAGGTCTTATCTTGTCTGGAGTGATCCTGTATACTTTTAGAGGGTTCCTACTTTCAATTCTGAGTACATGTCTGGTCCATTTTATGCTCTGCAACCTGACGAAGTTTGAAATACTCAAATCTCGGTATTCAGTCTACAATTCCACATTCCTGCGTAGACATCCCGGTTCATTTTCCTGGACAGGTCCGAGAATGCGCCTGAGGATCTTTCTTTTGAAACAGTCAACTATTTCTGCAACAGACTTATTGATGGTCCACGTTTCACACGCATGCGTCACTTACAAGGCATTTGTATATTCTTATTTTTGTAGCACGGATGACCTCTAATTAGATTAGCAGTCTACTTCTGAAAAGCTTGTATAAGGAGATACATGCTTTATTGGCTGCTGCCAGTCTACTTCTAATCTCAGTCTCCTCTTCCATTTTTCAATGATTGTTGGTCCGAGATATTGGAAGCGAGGGACTATCTCAAAAGTTTAGATAGTTTATCATAGTTTCCCAATCTGACTTTTCGTGGAGCTGACTCATTCCTTTTTATGCACATCATCTTAGTTTTATTTGTTTTGATTTTAAGTCCTGTGGTTTTTACTTCTTTTTCTATTTTGCAGAAGGTTTCCTCCACAGTATTTCGAGATCGTTAAACATCAGCCGTATATCCAATTATTTTAGGGCCTAAAATATGTATAATATTGAAATTCGATACTTTTCATTGACATAAATCCCAAAACATCAATTATTTTTAATGTATAATTTCCTAATTAATATCAAACCGAAGATAAGCGGCATAACATCCTTTAATTATCTTCTTAATCCCATTCTCGGCCCTTTAATTTTTACTATATCTGGCGGTTTATAGTTTCATAAAATAATTAGTTTCCCATCCGTCGACTAGAAATTTAGTTAGTCGCTTAACTTTTCACTCCTCCCCTTCCGTTATTGTCATTAGTTCATAACTGCCAATAATAATTATTACAAGACACCAGTATTGTATTGGATTGTGTCACAAGAAATGTCCGTTTTCAAGGTAAAGGATTTCTATTAAAAATACCATATGAAAACAAGATAATTTTATCGAAGTACTACACATTTTTCCCAACGGGACACCAACTTTCTTACCCCGAACTGAAAAACTCTGAGCTTGGAAGTGAAACGCACTTTTCACTTGATCATCATTTTCGAAAAGTTTTCCTTTGACGAAGTTGTCTAAATTCCTGAACAGGTGGTAATCTATTGGAGACAAGTCGGGAGATTATGGTGGGTGCGGAAGAACTTCGTTGCCCAGTTCTTTCAATTTTGCACGGTATGTTTTGAAACATGGGGTCTTGGTGCCGCTTCAATGAGATCATCAATGAGGTACCCATGTATCGAGCTTATCAACTTTCTTAATACACTTTAAATGTCTGGAAACGGTAGATGCACTTGCATTTAGTTCTGCTGAGAGTCCTTTAACTGTTGGGTAGGGGGTTTCCTTCTACTGTATGTTTGAGAATATCGTTGTCTATTACGGACGGAATTCTTCCTCGGGGCAAGTTTTCCAAGTCGTATCCCCAGCTGCAAAACTTAGCAAACCAACGGCGAATGGTCCCTTCATTAACACTCCCTTCCCCAAACGCCTTGTAAATATTTCTAGCGGCCTCAGCTGCTGAATGGCCGAGTTTAAACTCGTACAAAAATATTACTCGAAAATCGCGTGTTTCCATGTTCATATTTGGAGGTATACTAAAATGTGGGTAATTGATTGGGAAGCTAATGTTTATAATACAAAGGTAGAGGATTAGTAACTGTTCACTTTAAATATGTAAACATTCGGAAGAAAACAAACAGAGGCCTGCAAAATCCTTTATGTATTTCAGAAACTACAAAAACGGACATTTCATGTGAAACAACCCAATATTTATAATTATGAATAAATTATTATTTATTAATTAATAATATTATAGGTGGAATAATCAGGAATCAGTCATTTTTTTAATTTTTTTTTTAATTTTGCCAACGTTTCGGCTCAAGCTTCTCTTTTATTTCAAATGTTATCATTGTCACTAAATTTAAAAAAAATTTCATTATCATATTTATATGTATCTCTTTTGTTCTGATGTTTGTAGCCCTGATGATGGCTCACAAGCTTGAGCCGAAACGTTGGCAGAATTAAAAAAAAAAATTACTGATTCCTGACTATGCCACCTATAATAGTTTCTACAGTCGACTATATATCCTCAATATTAATTAATAGATTTCCTACTCTCTAACCTATATCTTTCTCAAATGAACATTCAATTTCGATGCAAATGGAAGGAAATATGAAGAAAGAAATTGCTATTTGTGTATGTAAATAATAAATGATTATACCAGATTACACGACAATAACGAAGAAGCTAAAGGATTAACAACTTTCCAACAATTAAAATATTCACACTCCCAAACCAACGACTTATTCCTTTGTAAAATACAAATAGTCTCGAAATTCCCATCAATTGAACAATAGACCATTATTATAAACAAACCTTAAGATTATGTAAACACAAGTGCAACGGACCGAAAAATAAATGATTCATCATCAATAATTTCTTATGACTAATAATTATGGTGCACATGTTAACATATTTTTACATTTATTTATCACTCTTTTCTTTAGGTCATTTAGGGTTTTTGGATTTTATTCTTTTACTCTTGATCATAACTTGTTGATTATAAGATTCCATATCACTTATTGGAATTATTTTCAATATTTCTCGCAAAAATAAGACACACAATCGTTAACCTAATGTAATCTTCACGGGTTCTCGGTGAGTTTGCAAGGCACATATATAATATAATATTTGATATTCTTTTAATTAAAAGGGAAATATTACAGTTAATCCCGAGAAGACCGACTGTATTATTTTTTCTTTCCAGAAGAATAAGCGCCGTCTACCGAAGACCTACGAGGTAGCGGGAATCAAAAACAAGCCGGCCAATAGGATCGTTTACCTGGGCATCACCCTTGACAGGCACCTCAAATTGTCTAATCACTGCCTCAAAAAGATTAGCTCGGCTAGGACCAAGTCCTATCGACTAAATCATTTACTAACGTCACCGAATCTTTCCCTCCGCCTGAAAATATTAATATATAAATCATTAATCAGACCGGCCCTCCTATACGGAGCACCGATGCTTACTAATATATCACCAACCATAGCAAAAAAGCTCCAGCAGTTTCAAAATGGAGTGCTGAGTCGAATAGTGAGGCATACTTCTCTACAGAGGACGAAGACAGACCAAATACACGACACCTTCGAACTTCCGACCGTGACAGAGTTCATCTCCCGGAGACATATCAAATTCTTTGATAGTCTCCGGTACTGCACGAACCCACTGTTTAACAAAGAATAAAGTCAGCCATGATTAATGATGAATTGAAAATCCCAATAATCCATAAATTCATTACAGATATGAATACAAAGTTTTTCGAATAAGTAAAACTTATAATGAACCCCATATTTTGTCAGTTTGCACCTCCTGGAGTACCCCAGCGTTGGCAAAAAATTGTTTGACAAATAAAATTTTTGTTTTAATTTTAGTAGTAAGGCCAAATCAAACTAAAAGGTGAGCCCCATCACCGGATCTATTACATAAAAATGTAAATCTTTAAAAAATTAACATGCAGAGAGATGACTCCTTAAATTGCAAATATGCTGAAAAAGGAGAAACCTCAAGCTACCGTAAGGTGAGGTATTGGAAGCATAGTAAGGGGATAGGAAAAAAAAAATTAAAAGTATTAAGAGATCTTATATTCCTTCCTCTATTTCCGATTTCCAACTCCAACTCCCATGGGGCTTAGAAAAAAAAAAATTAAAAGTATAGCTCAAAGAATGGTTCCTCCCCATCTGAATCTGAAACTCAAATTACCCCTAAGCCAAAAACGCATACAGCTCTTATGGACCTTATAATGCGTTCAGGCAAGAAAAGGTACAATGTATCTGCGATAGTAGTATTTGCGATTTTGGACTCAGAGGAGGAAAAAAAAAATATAAAAGTATATAAATAAAGTCACTCTGTATTCCGTACGGAAAAAAAAAAAAAATCCGAACGAAATTTACAGAATAATTAATTTAAAAGATGTTTATACAAATTTTAACAAATGATAATGAATACATTTGTATAGCTCAATTATATCTAATTAGTAAAATCAAATCTGATTGTTTGTTATTTTTTATAGTAACTTTACAACTGTATTAAATAACACAATAAGTAAATATGTAGAATGAAAAATAGTCAGGAAAATATCAAATTCTTTTTTTTTTTTTTAATATATTTTTATTGAAATTTACAACTGTACAAAAAATACATCAAGTAAATATGCTGAAATGTTATAACACATGAAATAAACATGAAGAGGAACTGCCCATTGGCAGTCAAATTCTAAATTAAAATTTTAATTGTGATTTTCTGAAGGCGTGAATTTTTCAAATAATTGCTGTAATTAGGATTTATTACATTAAATGTATTTAAATTAGCAGAACCAGAATAATATCGAAAATTTGTTGTAGCCGCTGTACAAATTATCTGTGTATGTGTCTGAAATATTTTGACTTTATGCTTTATTACTTTATGTTTGGTATTTATTTATTATTATTCTGTCGATTTTTGTTGGGTTTAACTACTCTTGACTGTATTTTACCAAAACATAATGATAAATAAAGAAATAAACAATTACGCCGTATTTATATACAAGGAGATTTTAAAAAACCTTTCAAACATTAATAAATTCAGATGTATTTATTTAAAACAGCTTTGGCTTAAACTCATTAATTTAATGGTGTCACCGAAAAATGCAACTGGACAAACAGGAGGTTGGCACAAGTCAAACGAGGTCTGACATTTTTACTGAATAAATTCCATTTTTAATTTTTTACCACCAATCGTTCTAAAGTAATCATTAAATAAGCATAAATTACTATTTTTATGGAAGTTGTTAAAAGTCAATACATAGGGGGTGTCCTAAGCTAACATTTTTCAGCTATTGGGCAGGAGTTTCACAATATTTCTCACCACTATATTTCATTTTTCCTATTTTATGTGGTTATTAATAATTTTTTTTTATACATTTTATTGATATTTACAACTGTACATATAATATATACAACAAGTAAATGGGCTAATTAACACAGATATTAATAATAAATTAATATTTTGTTGGGATATATACATGCTACATTATTTTTCCACATGATATTCTAATATTTGCTTCTTACTTTCACTTACCTATATATGAAATAATGAAATAGTAAGGGAAAGTATTGCGATCGTGAAAATTTTCGAATTCTAGTTTTCAACGGAAATACACAATTTAGGGTCCACTAAGTCCATATGACTAAGTCCCGCAAAAAGTTGTGTGTGTGTGTGTGTTAGTGATAAGTCCAGCACGAAAACGAAAAAGTGTACGAAAATAAGATTTCATAATTGTGACTTACAGGAAGTGCCACTTTATACCATGCATTTTTCACCTTTTTACGATTTTCTCAAAAAAGGGTATAACTATTTTGATTAAACTCGTTATGTAGATGTACAATTTAATAGGCTTTAATATGATGTAGGTTTCATTCCGATTGCAATAGTCTGACAGAGATTAAATGCCGACATGTCCTTCCTCTGAACTACCTTTAATTTTGTACATTCAAAAATTTTAACCATATTATCTTCATGACATTGATGAAGGACGCCTCAATATACAAGTTGGACGAATTTGATGACCAACGAAAGGATAAAAGAGCAAATTTTTGTTTTTGTGATAAGTAGAACAGTAATATATACCGTTGGAAAGATAAAGATTTCAAGAAAATATTATATTATAGTGACGGATAAGGTATAAACGTATTACTGATTAACAATTTAACATAGTTATATATTTATCTAATCACATTTTATCCAACAAAAATGAAATCACGTTTTATTAAAATCAACTTAAATTTTTTTTTTAATTTAAGCACATTTAATAGTTCTTAAATTAATTTTAACAGTCGTGGTATGTAAAATTCGTGTGTTTCTAGCACCAGATTTTTATAATAAATGTTAAACCTTTTCCTGTTCTCTTTTTTTTTCTATTATTAGTTTCATTTTTTTTAACTTACGATCTTTGTCAATTTCTCTTTCATTACTTACAATATATAACTTCTCTTTATAGTACTTAATTACTTTAGACCTTAATTTGTTCCTTCTAGTTTGTTATAAAAAAACTGTTTTTATATTTTGTTTTTCATAGCACTGAAGATCCAGTTTCGGCATAAAAGTCAGGCCGAAACGTTGGCACAGATAAATTAAGTTCAGTTAATTGAAGAGTTTCTATAAATGCAACCAACTTCTTCTTTCTATTTATGCTTTTTGTATCAAAACATATTTATCGCTAATTTCTAACCTTAAAAAGCCAATACTAATAGATTGTAGTATAGATAAATAGATTTTCTCTGAGAATTGTCACACAATGGAAACAGTCGGCATTCAAAAACTTGTTACCTCCTTTTTATCTAATAAATTATATTTCATAAAGAGAACTGTAGACTTAATGAGGTCAAGTATTGAGTCAATACCTAATTCGTGATAGGGTCCATCACCTGACCTTGTTCTATAGGTTAAGTATGTACCTTCTACAAGAGCTGTATATATCGATACTGTATCTATGCTCTTATTTCATCCATATTCATAATTCTTTGTAATTTAAAAAAAAAAATATTTTAAAGAAATTTACAATTTACTCAATAAAATACATTAATTTAATGTGTTAATTAATCATATGGGCTTGATACGGACATATGAAGAAACTGCCCAGAGGTAGCACTTCAGTGTTTATTTAATGTAGTATGTGGCGAGGCCATCGTCTTTTCAGCCCCTCGGGGGATTATCAGGAATGTATGGTGATGACAGGTTGCGGACGATTGTGTTGGAGTGGACGGTTAATTTGGAATTAAAGAAGGTATATCTAGTTCGGGCTAAATCTACAACTAATGGGCTATTTAGGTCTTTATGGATTAATTTATTGGTGACAAAGTAAGAGGCACTAGGATTTCGGATTGGAAGCGGGAAGAATTGGATGGTTTGGTGGATCCCCATAACTCAATGCCATATGTTCAAAAAGGCCTAATGATGGTAATATAAATTAATTTTTTTTTGGCATATAGAAAGTTTTGAGCGTTTGTCTTGACAAATACTTCTTATTTATAGTCTTAATTGTAAATATTTTAATAATAAACTGTATCTACGAGCTACTTCTTGCCGTTTCAGTCTAGTGTGAGGATTCCAAGTAAGACGTTTGCCTAGATGGAGTCCTAGGTACCGGATCTGTTCAACTGATGAGAGTGGAATATGCAATGGAACTTAAGGGATATGTATAAACATTAGAGTTTAACCGACATCGACCTATAAATAAAATATTAGTCCCTCAACTAATCTATTGTCACTTCTAATTTTTTTTTTCTTATTAGCCTGTTACTTCAGAAGAATCATTGTATTTCGTTATATATTTTGGATGGTTATATGCTTATTCGTTATATGTTATCCTGTATTATGGATTATTAATTCAAATTTTAATTTCTCAAATCGTCTAGCTTTTGCCTTATGTTACTAATATGTTATTATTAAGGTATACGGTCAAGTATTCGATTCTACACTTAAGTTGTTATTTTCCCTACTTCTGAAATCGTATATTTGGACTAACGATTAGTAACGAAGTTTAGAAACTTTAACTATTTACTACTAACACCGTCATTATTTTATGTAGACCAAAAGATTTTTTTATTAGTTGCATTTTTATGATACTACGTTTCACACTTGAAACTAATAAAACTACTGATTTACTTCTATTCATTTAATTTAACTGTTTAATTTATGGTCTGAGAATTCCCGAGCGATTGTTTCCATGACCTTTCTCACCTGATGTTAGAATTTTCTGATTATGACGCAGATTGTATGAGGAAATTGCATTTCATGTTATTTTTTTATTTGGTATATTTAACTTTTTTTAACTATTATATATATATATATATATATATACACACATCAATGTTCATGGAAAATAATAATAGCAACGTTTTTACAAGTTTTAAAATACACTGCCGTATAATATGCATATTTGAGTTGCATATCTTGAAAACCCCCGCAAGTTATCTCAAAATCCTCCTGACATAAAAGGGTGCCTTCCCACATTGGTAATTTAATAATGTGTGAATCATGTTAATTTCTATTCTGCAAATGGATTAACGGAGCTACCTGGATAACAAAACAATAAATTAATATAAGAGAATCCCTCCGTTCCTCAGGGATGGGAAAATCAAATTTTAATATTCCCTTCAAATAAGTTTAATGTATAATTGATATTTCAATTAATAGACAGCAGTTCGAAATAGAAAAATAAAAATTATCAACTTAAATTTTATTGTTGCTCTTGAATTCAAAGAAAGTTAAGACACATTAACATAATAACATATAGTTACATAAAGTTAAGACAATGAATATTTCTTGTAGAGTCCATGGTTGTGTGAGCTAGCACACGCTATTTTACCATACCGAAGGTTAAGAGTTCGAATCCCAGTCTCGGAAACACTTTTTCAAGCATAAATAAATGTGGAATCACTCACGGTTTATCTTCCGGGTATGTGAGACCCTTTTACCAGCAGGTAGCAACTCACAAAAATAGGCTAGGGAATGGTGACCGTACCCTGTAACTTATTATCGAGAACTGCGGTGTGGGACCTAAAAAACTACAACTAGAGCGGCCTCTCAGAGCCTGTCGCGCCATCCGAAATAAAAATTATATATATATATATATATATATATATATATATATATATATATATATATATATTGAATATAACTTTATTTCACATCTAATTTATATTTTATGCTTTGAGCCACAAATGTTCACACTTTAATCAATACTCATGTTCCCTTTAGAAAAACGGCTACAAACTGCGATCTTATAATGGGTTTATAATTTGGTAAACATATACGGTCAATTGCGATATTTAATTTTTCTTTTCCTATTTTAACTTTACGGATAACCGAACGAAAATGATCCGAATACAGCATAAACGTCGGTATTCGATAATAATCGGTTTTATTATTTAACTGTCTTTAAATTAATAAAATGAAATATAAACTAAATATAATAGAATAAATTGCAAAATATTACTGAGCTTTTTGTTATTTTTACAGAATTTTGAAAAGGATAAGAATAAAAATAAAATCTGGTATAACTTAAAATACAGAAGTATCATTTTTAGTGGATAATAATAGTTTATATAATAGTATTATGTTAGTAATTATTGTAGAACTAAAATTAAAAATTTTAATATATAAATATACCTTGCCTTCAAAACAAAAATAGATTATACACTTATAAAAATCAGCTAGTTAACGATAAAAATATTATGCTTTGACTCAATTTTACCAATGCTTATGATTGTATCACTTATCAAACAATAATATTGTCAGGTGGGCACATTAAATGGGATTTTCCCAAGTGATAAATGTAACAGAACCCTTATCACTTGGAGAAACCACAAGAACAAGAGCAATACACAATGGAAGGGTGCATAACTGAATCAAACATGAGATTCACGGGTGCGCAGCTGGTGCACTTCGTGTAATCGAATCAAAGGTTTTGGAGGGAGGAAATTTGGTTGAAACAGCTGTGCAAAAGGGCAATGGATATAAGACCAGACATGTGACATGAGCTCCAATGATTATTTCTATTGACAGGAACAGAAAGGAGCGATAAAACCTTTCTGGAGAATTCAGGAATGGCTGGATTCCCCGGAGCTGCAAAAATGTTCATTAATTTTAACTTTTATAGATCAGCCAGCCTGTTATTATATATTTCTCACTTAGAAGTACCATTTGCTATATCTTCTAATGATATTCATCGATGAACGATGCGTAAGCATTGTAAGTGCTGTAAAGAGATTTATAAAAATAGTAATATGTACGAATCGGAAAGTTGATGAACTGTAATAAAAAGAAACGAAATTAATTATTTAGGCAAACTCGTAAATCGACGTCTTAAGATATGAATAAAGGAGATTTAATAGGAAAGTAGCACGTCACTTGGTACAATTTAATAAATGGTTAGACATCTTACGTCTTGATTGTTAATTTTCTTCATTTAGTTTATATATGAACTTTGTGCCCGATTAATAATAATATATAATTATTTTGGCTTTAAGGCTCAGTCGATTAAAATACAACCATAATTTGCCGTCACTCTAAATGTTTTATTTTATTCATATTCACTACTGACAATAAGTAACAAATTACTTATAAACATTCAATTAATTTACAGTATATTTTCGTCACGTGTTCATGTCACTTTTATGCTACTGTGGCTAATCGGACGATCCTATAGTGGGAGTCCTAAATTTTGCCTATCCAGGTTTTATTAGGATAGGGATCTTTAACGAGTACCTGACATAGTACAGGATCGGAACCACAATTTTACGTCCCCTCCGAAGGTAACCGTAACCAAGATTTTTTTACTCCCATTAAGAAATCCTAGGGTCACTTGCCAGGTTTGAACCCGCGACCTTGGGTAGAAGGCTGTTATGCTAACCACCACACCACAAGATGCGTTAATTTTATTGTGTATATATATATATATATATATATATATATATATATATATATATATATATATATTATATATATATATATATATTTATTTTTATATATATATTTTTTTTTACGATGTAGTTTTCATTGCCAGGTTTACAGATGAGGACAATAAAATTTCGAAACGTCACAAATCAATCATACGTATATAATGTACATTAATAAGTCAAGCGGATTATGAATATGTTTATAAGATTTATCTTCGGTACCTTCAGGAGGTCGCCAGTAACCCACTTATACAGCGAATTGAAGTGGCTCCTACCTTCCATACGTAGACAATATTTCCTAGGGACATACCTCTACCAAGTCATTAAATCTCAACATCCTAAATATATTCACAGTATCCTTTAATTCAAATCCTCAATTCACTTACTTGAAACCAGATCACGCAATTTTGACCTTTACATCCCTACCCATAGGACCAAATCTTTCGATAATTCCTTTTATATCCGCTCTGCATCTCTCTAGAATTCCCTACCTAATCATATTCGCCATGCTTCCTCCCTTCTCTCATTCAAATCCCATCTTTTCCAACACCTTCTAAGGTCCCAAAAAGACGCAAACTAAATGTAAAATTGTTAATCCACTATCCTACTTTCAATGTAAGACAATCTTTTTTCATTTTATTAAAAGCCTAGAGTTATGGATTAATTCATTTATTGCATTTATTTGGAAATCGTTCAGCTCTATTATTTTAAAGCATATTTTTTTCTTTTGTTTATATTCTATATATTTTGTATATATCTATATAAATAGGTTTTATTTTTATTTTTTTGCACATTTGTTAATATAAATTTATTTCATTTGTCTCTCGGCCAGACATGTATATATTGAAGTGTATATTTACTGCACGACATTGTTATTCTTAAGGGACATAGTACCAGAATAAAGTTATTTTATTATTATTAGTATTAATACCCTCAAAACACACACGCACAACACAAATATTGAACACACACTTTATATATTTATATATACTGCAACCTTTGCATCCTTAATAGCTCAAGTTGTCGAAAAGCTAACCATTCTATACCATTCTATTTGCTTGTTTTGAAATGTTAGTAATTCAGGGGCAATGGCAAATAAATTCACGATTTATTTTTTATATAGGAGTGAAAAATATCCTGATCAAAAATATAAACTCTATTTTAGTTTGATGTGCTCAGAACAATATTGTTATTAATAGTTAATTAACTTTGGAAACTGGAGGTAAATAAATAAAGTTTTGAAACAGTTTACATTAAACGATGGAATTAAGTTATTCAATTAGTCGGACTAAGTAGGATGAGTAAATTCCAAGTACTGTGTGCCAGTTAAGCCCCCTAATCACAAACTTGGCTAGCTTAAACTTGTATTGTTAAATCACTAAGCTCCTTCCAATGGATCTAAGAGTAACCAATAAAGCTGTAATTAGGAAACTGGGAAAGCTTAAATATAGGACTTCGAATCCAAGAAGCAGTAAACAAAAAAAAAAATTAAGGATTGATTTCTAATCTTTGAATTTTGAAGACTTTTTCCTTTCCGGTAACCCTCACATCTGCATATTGCCCTCCTAAACATTCCATTTCCAATTCTGAATTTGTATCCTTCCTGGATTCCTTAGGAAATCGTTTCATTCTGGGTGCAGACTTAAACGCCAAGCATCAGCAGTGGGGTTCCAGAACCACGAATTCTCGGGGACGAAATTTGCTGTCTGCACTCAACTCCCGAAATTTTAATATCCTGCCTCCTGACTCCCCTTCCTACTGGCCAACCGATCCTAACCGCAATCCTGACATCCTCGACTTCTTTATCCACAGCGGATTAGGCTCTCTCAACTTGTCTTTAACTCGCCTTGATGAACTATCCTCAGACCATAGTCCACTGATCCTAAAAGTATCTCTCACTCCAATTCCAAAACCCATTTCACCATCATTCATCCGAGGCCCTGTCAACTGGAACCTTTTCCGCCAAATCCTGACCGATAATATTGACCTCAGAGTAACCCTCAAAACCCAAGATGACCTAGATAATTCCGTCTATTCCTTTACCACCGCCATCCAACAAGCTGTCTGGACTGCTTCCTCTCCTAAACACTCCAATATAAATCCAGACCAAAATCATTTTCCACAACCTATTATAGACCTTATCCACACCAAACGCCGAGCAAGATCATTATGGCAGCGCACCCGACACCCAACAGATCGCCGCTCCTATAACTTCTATTGTAGACAATTGAAGAGGGAGTTGGCGAACTTCCGTTCCCAGTCCTTTAATTCCTACCTCTCCTCTCTATCAGCTCGTGATAATTCCCTGTGGAATGTCACGAAAAAGATCCTAAAATACCATCATGTTTCCCATCCTCTCCGACGTGGTGATGACTCCTGGGCTGCGTCTGATGAAGATAAAGCCGAGGAATTCGCCACACACCTCTCCAAAGTATTCACTCCTCACCCGGAATCCCACATCAATCACACCGCAAAAGTGCAAGACTTTCTTATGTCACCGATTCCACTTTCCCTACCTCCTAAAGCTATTAATCCCTCTGAGGTCAAATATCTTCTCCAAAAACTGACTCTCCGTAAATCTCCTGGACACGATCTCCTTACTCCCCAGATCCTCCGACAACTTCCCCAGAAAGCCATTATTTTTCTTACTTATATTTATAACTGCATCCTCCGCACCACCTATTTTCCTCTGATATGGAAACATTCCACCATCATCCTTTTTTTAAAACCAGGTAAACCTTCCAACAACACTTCATCCTACAGGCCTATTAGTCTACTCCCCATCCTCTCAAAAATCTTCGAAAGGCTTCTTCTTAAACGTATCCTACCCATATTAGAATCTCAAAATCTTCCTTCCCATCAGTTTGGATTCCGTCTTCAGCATTCCACAGTTCAACAGGGGCTCCGAGTTGTAGACCATATTTCCTCAGCTCTTGAATGCAAAGAGTATTGTTCTGGTGCGTTTCTGGACATTGCGCAAGCTTTTGACCGGGTATGGCACACTGGATTACTCTTCAAGCTGAAAACCCATTTACCCCAGTCCCTATACCTCATTCTCCGATCCTATCTCTCGAACCGTTCCTTCTGAGTTCGCTGTGGTGAAGAATTTTCTAACCTTTATCCCGTTGAGGCCGGTGTTCCTCAAGGCAGCGTCTTGGGACCCATCCTCTACATCCTTTACACTGCTGATATTCCTACACATCCTGATACCTTTCTGGCAACTTTTGCAGACGACACCGCCATCCTATCATCCAGTTCCAATCCTGAAACAGCATCCTTAAACCTTCAGAGACACCTTTTCCTTATCGAACACTGGTGTAATAACTGGCGTGTAAAGGTGAACGAAGCCAAATGTAAACACATAACCTTTACTCTTAGACGAAAATCCTGTCCGCCAGTTTATTTCAACTCATTACCGATTCCTCTCTCAGATACAGTCCGGTATCTTGGCTTACTGTTAGACAAAAGATTGACTTGGAACCCACATACAAGACTTAAAAGACAAGAACTCAACCGACGATTCGGACAGTTATACCGACTACTCAACAGAAAATCTGAACTTACAGTTGAAAACAAATTATTAATCTACAAGACAATACTGAAGCCCATCTGGACCTACGGACTTGAACTGTGGGGGACAGCTAAACGTTCTAACATCAAACGCATTCAATCCTTTTAATCCAAAGTCCTCCGTACAATAGTAAATGCTCCTTATTATGTCTCCAATTATACCTTGCACCACGACCTTAATGTTCCATTTATTTCAGACCTAATTCCATCCAAATTTTCCAAATTCCACCAGAACCTCATTCATCATCCTAATCCTTTAGCTCAATCCCTATCCAGCTCCACTCATCCATACAACCCACCTAGAAGGTTGAAACGGCAGTGGCCCCGCGACCTTTTGTAAATATATTGGAGTTCTAGCACTGGCTAGATTCTCCACTCAATGTGATGTATGTATGAGTGTGTGTATGTGTATATAGGTATAAGTGAATTATTGACTTTTGTATTGATTCATTATTGTGTATATATTTTATTGTAATTTTATGTTGTGTAAATATTGTATGAATGTAGTATGTTTGATATCATTCAGCAATACTATTAATGTCCAAATTGGGACAGATTGTAAAATTTTCTCAATAAAAATTGTTATTACTGAATTTTGAAGAAAAGTGCAAAATAAAAATTAAACTTCCTGCTTTATTTTTTTGTCTTTTCTTAATCAAATAAAATGATATTCTAGAATTATGTATAAAAACAATCTTACAAATGCAGATAAATTTATACATAGAATTACTCAAAGTATGTATTAATTCAATATGTAATAGAGTAGTAATATTTCATTGTTTGTTTTTTCTTTATTCATTGTAACAATTAGAAGTTTTACCAACTCGTTTAACAAAGCTTTTTATGAAGGCAATGATAAATAAAACAACAGAGTATTACTCTCGTAAGGTTATTTAACTTTGCCATTCATGGACAGTATGCAGATTAAATAATTGTTTTTATTATTTGTTTGAAGTATAAACGCATGCTATAAAGGAGTAAACGCGATTAGGGCAACGCATTTTACAATTTTAATTATAGGACAATAAAAAATTTGGTTTGTGGCCAAATCATTATAGGCCTAAACAAACAAGCAGGAATTCTGTCTTTAGGTTTAATGACAAAGATACAGTCATTTATTTTCTTTATGTAATCAATTTTTTACGCACCCCTTTTTCATGGTTTCTGTACAAATAAATATAATCCAACGTACCCAGACACTTTATTGGGTTGTGTGGCATATTAGGATGTTGTTTTAAAAAGAGAAAAGGAAGATTTACAATTGCTTTATTCCACCAAAGTAGTCTCCACTACGATCAATACATTTTTCTCAACGTTTTGGCAACATTTCCACTTCCTCATAACAGAACTTCCCATCTTTAAAATAGATTTTTTTTCTCTTCATAAATTTTTATTCGCACCTGTCTGAAGGTATCTGACAATATTTTAAAATAATTGCATTTAAGCCCTGTCAGACTATTTCAATCAGAATGAAACCTACTTCGTATGAAAGCCTATTAAACTTTACGTATATATATCGAGTTCAATCAAGATTGTTTGAAACGTTTTTTAGAAAATCGTAAAAAGGTACTGAATGAATGGTATAAAGTGGTTTTATATTTGAAGAATTAATTAAATTGAATAACAATAGAAACATATGTTTTGTTCAATAATCTATTATATTTTTATCTATAGCAATCAGTTTTATCAGCTTTTCATCATACTCCATCAAACTTTACAATTCCGTGCATTAGATAATATTTTTCTAAAATCTTTAGCTCTCCAACGGTTTATCATGTATCTATATTATCATTCGCGTCTTCAAAACCGCAAAAATTGCATAGAAAAATATTTTTGCACATTCTCCTTTAGTTGATTATCAAATTCGCTTAGCTTGCATATTTAGCCGTTATTTATCAATTCTAATAAGATTATGTGCCTGATTTTCAGTTTTTAAACATACACAATGAAAGACACTTTAGAGGAAGAAAATTTAAAAAATCGGCTTTTAATCCCTGTCAGACTATTTAATTAGAATGAAACCTACATCATATTAAAGCACATTAAATTGTACGTCTATATAGCGAGTTCAATCAATATCGTTGGAGCCGTTTTTGAGAACATCGGAAAAAAATGTACAAAATGAATGGTATAAAGTGGTTCATCTGGTTAGCTGATTTGATAAAAAAAAGTTGCTGTTACATCTTGGGCGTATAGTTGTCTTAAATATGAAATTTCAGTTTCCTACGACTTCTAGTTTTTTTGCTAGACTTCCCACGTACGGACGCACACACACACACACCTTTTCAAAATTTTCAAGATCGCAATACTTTCCCTTACTATATATTTCATATATAGGTAGGTGATAAAATAGATAAACAGACTCCTAAAATGCGTTTTTAATTCTCCTTGTCCATTAATTTTGTTGCTAGATTAATATGGGTATTAATATAGTAGTAATATGGGTGTCTAAAAAAAATTATTATCCAGGCGATTTGTCCGGAGAGTAGGGCGGGTGTGACAGAGTTACATATCCAAGCTCCAGCAGTTTTTGTGAGGTCACACGTGAGAAATGTGCAAGAGCGTTGTATGCAACAAACTGGGTCCCTTCCGATTGACTAAAGATGGCTTTATTATTGCCTATTTTAGATGCATTGCATTCATTTGGTGACGATTTCTACTGTTATCGTAAAGTGCCCACTTTTCATCACAAAAACAATTCAGGAAACAAAAAGGTCCTTTTTGTGAGTGTGTATGTGTTTTTTCGGCACAAGTGTAGCACAAACTTCATTGAAGTTTAGAAAACTTAATGCATTGCATGAAATGATTGGAATTTAGATTTTAAAACAAAACAACAATAATAATTTTCATTTAGAATTTCTAAACCTTTCTAATAGACGAAAAAAAAATTAGATTTTTTTGTTTGCCTCTACCCTGAACTGTTATTGCCAACCGGGGCTTATTAGATTCTGTTATAATAGTTAATATATTTTAAATAGTTTAACAGTTTTTCTACACTACACTCAAATGAGATATTTGTATATAAGTAAAGTAAAGGAATATTCAAGTAATTAATGTTAAGAATTATTGAATGAAATATTATTGTAAAAATAAATTATTCCTCCTGGGATCGGTAGTAGGCCTTTCCTGTTTGAGGGGGCAATCTTCTACCTTCCCGCGACGCCTAACACGGGTTCTGCTAATGTTTGCTTTGCAAGTCCTCCATATTAACATAAACACAACGGACCACACATTGAATAACTTGAATAAAGTAATTTAATTAAGTGATTGCTCTCTGCTACAAACGAGGTATATCCGCTTATTCTATGGAACAATGATAGTTTTATGCTCTTAAATAAAAATCTAGATGGATTAGTAATTAGAAAATCAAATTTTATGCAAACAGCTATTTTTTATTAAATAATAAAACGATAGAAAAGATCTGTTTTCTCAGATCTTCAGAATTTCCAAAAATTAATATCTTATATAACATTTTCTTATATTTATTGCTACTGTGGTTAATTAGGCCATTATACAGTAGAAGTTTTAAACTTTGCTATCCAGGTTTAATTAGGATAGTAGTCATTAATGAGTACAGGCTCGGGAGAACCAATTTAGGTCCCCTCCAAAAGATGGCAAAAAAAAAGGGCCATAACATCTGCGGGGTTTGAACTAGCTACCGTTGGCTTGCAGTTATGCTATCCACTACACCACAGATGATCCCAAGTTAAATTATTGTATATTTTTTTATTCATATATTTCTGTTAATCATACAGATAGGAGATGGTTAATCATTTCGGATAAACAGAGTTAAAGGTACTTTATAGGACAATGTGGCATTTAGCACTTAATAGAAGGATGAGGACAAAAGATTTTGGATAATAGTGTTATTTTATATGACATTACCTGTGAAGCACAAATAGAGATTCGTACAGTTTCTTTGCCAACGGCCGAAAAAAAAAAATTAAGCAGGCCAAGACCACGCACAGATGCCAAGTTTGGCCCCAACTTCAAGTACACACTTTACAAAAGAGTTTTTTTCTACCCTAGGATTACCAAACGGAAGAAATAACATCATAAGTAATTACGAGTATAGGATATTTCATAAGTGTGTAAAAATGAGATAAACATAGGACGGATTTCTCCACAATGAAGTTGTAAGAATAAATTGTGAATAATGAAAAATTGGAAAACTGTCAATGGTAATTTCAGAATTTCCCTTCAACTGGTCATAAAGGATATTAATGAACACTTAAAAGAGCACACATTGACTTCCATTTGTCACTCAATTACTATATTTCAATAAGCTTTCATATCTGTCAACGTTTCGGGGCTGTTTCCCCATTTTCAAGACTTATTATATTTTTTTTTTATATTATATAAATGCTTTTTCATATATAATCCATCACTTTATTTCATAGCACACTGCTATTTGTCCTCATGGGTGTTCATTGGCTTACTAACTTCCAAAGTAAATGATTTGAAATCTTGGCCTATATGGTTTATTTGGAGCATAATGTTCCCAATAATACCAACTGATAATAAAATATTAAAATAATTAATGATACAGTTCACTATGGTTATTTTTATCATGAGTACTTTTGATTTTTTTGTATCGCAGAAGCGCAATCATTAAAACTATATCAGTAAAACCTCTTTTAAGAGTTCATATCATATCTAAAGTTTTGTCACCTATATATACAAAATACAACACAAATACCTTTTTCTTAAAAATGCCTTAAGAAAGACAAGGTATAATGTATTTTTACTTTCACTTACTATATATAGTAAGGGAACGTATTGCGATCGTGAAAATTTTCGAATTCCATTTTTCAAAGGAAATACACGTTTTAGGGTCCCCTGTGTTCAAATGACCAAGTCCTGCAAAGGTGTGTGTGTGTGTGTATGGTAACTCTCGGGCGGAAACGAAAAGTCCTATGAAACTAAAATTTCATATTTAAAACCAATAGAGGCCCGAGACGAGACAAAACCTTTTTCATCAAAACTTCGATTTTCTCAGAAACGGTTCCGACGATTTTGATTAAACTCGCTGTATCAAGGTAAAATTTAATGGATTTTAATATCATGTAGGTTTTATTCTGATTAAAATGGTCTGACAAGATTTAAATGCCGATATTTTAAATTTTCTTCCTCTAAAGTACCTTCAACTTTGTTGATTCTATAAAAATAACTTTGTGGCTATGGCGCCCTCACTTAGCTTCCGCTGGCTCTCTCCAGTGATGCGGCTGAGAGGGAGGCGCTGGGATCCTTTGGACTCTGCTTGTCCTTCCACAAGTGGGGGGACAAGCCCCGTCCGGGGTTCCCGAGCTGATTTTAAATATTATACATAGGTATGAATGTGACATGTTTTGTTTATTTATTTGTTAACTTCATTTATTTTGTCTACTTAATTTTGTTATTGTATACGTTTACTTATTTTGATTTTATTTTATGTAATTTTTTTTTTTTTTTTTTTTTTTTTTCTTACCCTCTGGTTTTATTTTCGAACAAAATACAAATACAAATATAATATGTATAGCTGTCAGATTTGTCCTTCTGTTACCCGGAGGTATTCTAAAGAGGATTGCTATATGCGCTGGATGCACTAGTAATCTTTCAAGGGCTTCTTCTAAGCCTTTATTTATCCATTGCAAAATGGGAGGGACCATTCTTCAGGGTTTTGGCAATAAATTGAGTTCAGACATAGTCCGAACTCCTTCCCTCGGCGACAACGTCAACGAGAGGTAGTGATCCTTGCCACCTCCCAGGCTTGGGTGGTGGGGTGATATCAGAAAATAATGGATTAGCACAGGCCTTCAGCCCATCAAAAAATTTAATGTGCCTCCGGCTGATATATTCAGGCACTGTTGGCAATACTAATTCCTGATGAAGGATATGGTTTCTGGCCCTCTGTAAGTTGGTACCTCTGACAATCCGCCGAAGGATGGAGTTCTGGAACGTCTGTAATTGTTTGAGAGTGGACTTAAACAGATGCCGCATCAAGGGCGCACCATAGAGCATAGTCGGACGTATTATAGCCTTGAAGATCTGTAGTTTCAGCCTCAGTGAGAGCTGTATAGAACTATCGGACGATTTATGTAATTTGGCTTTCCTTTTGTTTATATTGTAAATATTGTATGAATGAGATCCTGTAGCACTATTATTATTGTCTATTATGACAAATTGTAATATATACGAATAAAAAAAAAAAAAAAAATAACATTATAATATTATATTGTTACCACTGATGAAAAACAATTAAATATATAAATTGAATAAATTCTATACCCAACGCAAGGAGAAAACAGAAAAAATATTTTTTTAATTAATTTTCGTTTTTGAACATAAGAACAGTAATATCATGTATAATAAACCGTTGGAAAGCTAAAGATTTTAGAAAAAATATTACCTCATATACAAGATTTTAAAAGTTAATAGAGAGTGATGAAAAGCCGATAAAACTAAGTGATTATATTAGATAATAATATAATAGATTTTTTAATAAAACACATGTTTCTGTAGAAATTCCATTTAATTAATTCTCTAATAGTTTCAAACATTTTTATCTTTTACTGAATTTGTAAATTCTTTAATCGATTCTAAAATTAAGGTAAGTGAAAGTCGTGTGTTGCCCGCACCAGATTTTTATTTTAAAGTCCCTAAAACAATATATTATCTTATTTGGCATTTAAAAATAAAATAATAATACCTATAATACGTATTGTGTATTTCTTTTCTTTCTTAAGGCATTTTTTAGAACATCTTTACAATTTAAATTTTGTAATGCGTTCTATAAAGATGTGTTTAGATATAAAATCACTTCATACATTTTTTTACATCACGACTAACTGTTAATTTTTCGAAAGATACATTAATATATTAAAAATTCCGATGATTTTTACGGTTTCACTTGTGACTTTGGTTCCGATAATTTCGGATAAAAGCAGCGGAAAACGGAACGATTTTTTCTAATTCAAGATTATAATTTATAACATTGAATTTTTGAAATGTTAAATTTTAAGGGATGAGGATTTTTTATTTTATTTTTTTTTTGTTCTTGGTCAATTAGAGAGTTTACTAATAAAAATAAATTGGTAATAATTAGATTACAAATAATAAACCAAAATCATGACTTTGGTTTTTATTATTCAGAAGGGGGTCATAAGTTTTAAACTTTGCAGATATTTAAACTTTAGGCTGTAGGATAAAACAGCTTATAATTAATTGCAATCAATGTCTAAATTCCGAGAGATTGAGCAATTTAAGATATAGTTACCTTCTTCTCAGGTTCTTTACTAGATTATTTTGCCGATCGCAGAAAATATACTATTATAACTTTTTTGTTTACTCGCAATTGTAGCTGATAATTATGAAATGTTATATTGGTTTAAAATTTCAGAACATGTTAGTACACAGTGAAGAAAAAATTCAGCAGTACCCTTGCCTGCTCTCGATTTACTCCTTTCATTCTGGAAAGGAAATCTTTTAAACATCTCCTTTCAGCCGGCTCCTAATGGACATCTCAGCTTTATCTATGTATTCTTTTAGTCGGTTGTTGTACATCATACATCACAGTACACTTTTAAACAATATGTGTGTTTTGATCAATTGCTGGTTGTTTTAATTAGGCATGTTGTATGGTTTTGCTGTTAACGTACCGTGATGAAGTTGTAATGAGTCTTGACATTTTTTTAAAAACATTTTGTTAGTGCATCTTTTCCCTAAACCGGAAATATATGAGGTCTATGAAGTCCATGTGGGTCCAAGTAGTTTGGAAAAAAAGAGTATAGTACTTTCAGATTGAAGTTCTTGTCCTATGTAATGTATCGTCTCGGTTCGACAATTTTAGTTGTTGCTGTTAAAACCTAATAGTAAAAAGTATTATTTTTTTATGATTTAAGAAATATGTTTCCGGAAGATTTGGATCCTCTTTGATAATTCGAAGATACACATTACTCTTACCTTAGAAGAGGGGAAGCATTTCATCTTCTCTTCCAGAGTATATAATAATTGAATCCTGAATTGCTGAAACCCCACATGTCCTACTCTCTGTATAGACAAGGACCTGTGGGGTTTCTGAAATTCAAGCTTCAATGGAGTCGATGTTCAAGTGGAATCCACTTTCTATTATGAATTGAACAGTGTAGAGCTTTACTTCAATTAATATACGAATATCTAAAATATATCTGTAAATTCATTTATGAATATTAAGAACTTATTTCACGGCTCAAGAATTTAACTTCAGAACCTTATCAATTCGGTATTTATCAGCTACTCTTAAAATATTGAAACTCGAAAAATCTTTTATATTGAAATGTCAGGTAAGAAAGTTGAAGATGTCGACTTGATCACCCCAAAGCTGAACAAATGGAGTGCTTGGAGGAGAGGCGACTGTTCCAATCTATTACTTCTACGGGAAGTATCTTTTGTTGCCAGTCAACAAGAAGATGAACAGTAATGTTTAAATAGAATTAATTAAAGCAAAGGAGCATCCATGGCTAAATGGAGTTTTTCCCATTGAGGATTACTTTTTTTTGCAAGATAAGGCCCCCTGTCCCACGTCCCGTATTACAAAAGCTCGTTTTCGGGAAATGAATTTTAATGATTTACTGAACTTAAATCCAATTGGAAATTACTGGCAACATCTTTCCAAATAAGTTTACCGGATATGAGCTTTTCATAGTAACGATGAACTCTGGAATAAAATTTTAATGTCAGCGGAAAAATAAAAACTGAAAAACCAGAATTAATAAGAAATCTTTCTTTATCAATGAACAGACGGTTGTTATTGGTAGTTAAGAATTAAGGAGACACCACACACTATTGATCTAGAGAGTTTAATTAATTATTATTAAGTTTTTAACTACCATTTAATAAGTTTGCACTATTATTTGACCACTTATATTTCATTTTTTAAAATATGTATAAATGTTGGCACCATTAAACAAAAATTCAATTCTATTTTTAAAAACCTACGGTTTTTTTATTCGTATTTCCTCAGATTCAGAGCATATTTAGTCATAAAATCACATAAATCGGGTGTGCGCTTTATTTTGTCCAGTAGTGTATGACGTTGAAACTGAGACGTTGATTTCCAAAAGGTACTACCACTTTTGACAATTTTACAGGAAACTCAAAAATCTGTCATTTATTTATAATTGGACCAATTTACTTGATTCTTTTTTTTTTATTAAAATCTAAAGTTGATTTTTAAGCGTGTTACCAAGTTATTTTCCCCAATTATTGCACTTTTCCGATGACTTTTAAACAATATAATATGGATATAGTACTTTTTGGAAAGAATCAAAAGGGATATAGAACTTTTTGGAAGAATATAATGTGCGATAAGCTGGTAACAGTCACTATAACCTTTATGATACATTGCCGATAATTAACGTAATTTTTTTGTTAATTACTAAGTTATGTATATTCCCTTATTCTCCCTCTGAGAAATATCTTTCTTTGTTGGTTAATTACATTTATTATCAATTATTTATAAGGAAAGTAAATATTCAAAGGACAATTTATCTATTTATGGCACTATTATAAGAAAGTATGTAATTATGAAGTTTGTTTTGAACTTGTATTTACTATTTGTGTGAATTTAACAAATTTATCTATATTATTAACTACGTGTAAACGATATTTAGCTATAGAGACTGATAAATAAATAACTTTTGAGCTTATATTTTATATAAAAAAATAAAATAAATCTATATCAGTTAGATCAGGCACAGATGCTACTTTTAACAATATGCTGGACCAAACACCATTATTCTATTAAAATGTGAGTTTCTGAAATTTTTTAAACTAAATTTAAGTTGCTGCAAGAAGAAATACTATTAAAAAATTTTAATTTAATTGACAATCTACGAGAACCGAAGCGACGCAATTAAGTTCTTTAAAACAGCCTAAAAACTTATTATTAGGTATAACCATCGATCAAAATAATAGCGGTGATTCAAGGCGGGGCTAAATTAGCCAATAAAAATAAAGAAAACAATAAATTATTGGTAATATATGACGAGGTTAGGTGCTTCGGCTGTATATTAGGAAATGTTTTTAGTGCATTTTTGAATGAAATTAATTGTAGATTTAGTACCTTTTGGAAGGAAATGCAATTTTTAAATACGTTTTTAGGGATTTTTATGTTTTTAGATAAAATCTGATGACGGATCTCGACAAAACTAAACCATTAAAATACATATATGTCAAAATATCAATTTCGAAAAAAATGTATTTTAGTACCTTTTGGAAATCAACGTCTCGATTTCTGATGTATTATGAAAAGAACGACCGGAGTTTTGTCCTGAAAAATTGAGTTTGAACTACTTAGCGGTTGTTCCATCTTCGATTGGCCGTGTAGCGTTTTGAGTAAAGCGGATTTCAAGGGCCCCCTTCAAGTCATCCCTCTGATGTCACTGGAAAATATTTGGTAGGAAAAGCCCAAGTCTTAATTGGTGAGGGGTTAGATCGTGGAGGGGGAGCTGGCGAGGAGGCTATATAGGGCAGCCCGGACGGCGGCCCCGCCAGTCCAAGCACAGCATCCCGTTGCACAGATGGAAGCCGTCACAGCTAACTTTATCTATCATGACGTGGTAATTCATCTTCAATATTATTAAATATACATTATAGCTTTAGGAAATATTTAGCTCCTTAAAACTTTTTTTAGACACCCCTCTTCAATCATTCATTATCAATAATTATAGTAGCAACAAGGAAAGTTCTTTCGATCTTACTAATAACATAATTTCAGGCGATTATATACATTATCTGAAAAGCTCAGGCATTATCGATACTTTTTTACAAAAATAATTGTACGTACCCGTCTTGAAAAATGCAAGATAAATACACCATCGAAAACAAGCATTTTATTAATTTTTATTACTCTATTAGAAAATCATACACAAATACAGTCTATTTCTAATTAAATATTATATTTTTCTTTCCTTTACACAATAATAATATTTCACGAAAACCATAATTTCAAACTTGTGATATAGTTAAAACTACATTTAATGTTTAATAATAATTAGACCAAGTCTTGTTTTAATACAGCTACATAATTTAGGGGTGATATTAAAGTTTAATCACTTTAATATATAAATTTCATGATAAACTTAGCTTATATTACCACACTAAAAATAATAGAAGGCTATAAAAAACAATGAATACCAAACTGAAAATATTAAAGGCAACTTACTGTCATATTTTTTTTTTTTTTAATTATAATGATTATCCTTAGTTTTACATATGTACTCATTCCTCACTGTGATTTAAAAAAAAAAAATATTTATATAGTTTTAAAAATATTACAAAATATTTTTATCGAGGTTGTTAGTATCAAAAACCGCATAGGTTTTGATAGAATTACAAGTAGTGATTATTACTTATTGTAAGACATATTTTTCCGAAATTTACATATAGTAAAAACTATATAAAATTTCACTAATATTTAGGGAAAAGGGAGTTAAATAAATAAAGTCTTGGGATGCAAAGTTTACAAGACGATTTTCCAATGTTTTGAAAAATCATTTTAAATCCTGCCTAAGTATTTATTTATTTCGGTTTCATTATTTTATCTCATCGACTTTATCACTATTATTTACACTAAAATACAAACTTTAACAAAATGTTATTTATTTAAAATTCCTCGAACTGAAAAATTACCATTTTCATAAAAAATTATTACTTAAGTCCTTTTGCCCTAATACCAGTGATTTAATATATTAAATAACAAAAATTATTATTTTATATTTATTATGAATTTAAGGTAAACATATTTATAATTAATTTGACATTTTGTTAATATAACAGCGCTATTAATTGTTTGGATGATTTTTCTATTTAATGATATACTTAAGATGAAAATGATTTATTTTAAGCTTTTCTTAATATGTTAACTTATCTCTAATATGTAATTAACTTTTTAACACATTGGAACTAATAATGTGATCAATTTGAAAATTGTGTACTCCTTGTGCAAAAACGTATAGAATGGGACAGTCACGTAAATTATATTTGTGAAGTAATACCAGTGTATTATATTTGATGCATATTTATGCATTATATCTTTTAATATCCAGACTAATTCCGCAGCCTTTCTAGCTTCAAAAACAATCAATAAATATTATTTACTAATTTATGTTTAGTTGAAAAATAAATAAAAAATACGAACTGTAAATATTTATATCAGAAAATTAAATAAAATAGTAAATTTTATGTATCATTAAATTAACTATAAAATACTGTTATTTAACCATAAATCGTCTATCTACATCAATGAATAAATTAATAAATTTTCAATTAAGATCTCAATATGAATTTAATCATTTTTATTTTATTAGAATAATTTTCAAAGCATTATTTATGCATCCTTATTTTCCATTTTTAATATATTTCAACACACACACCCAAATCATATATATATATATATATATATATATATATATATATATATATATATATATATTATATAATTATATTGTGTCTTTACAAATGAAAATAAATTCTATAATTCTATAACCGTTACCAGGAAATTAATTTTCGTTCAGTAGAAATCCAAAATGTAGTTATACCACCATAAACTAGCATAATCACGTTTTTGTTTAATTCTTAGTACTAATGCATGGAATGCTCATTGAACCTGTGCTTTAGTTATAGCCTTTTGATTAAAATTACATTTATTGTTAAATAATACATCTTTAATGTTTAATAATAATTATACGTCGTGCATCTTTCTTTTTCAATATCTATCATTCCAAAACAAAGGCTTGTTGATTATAAATATTAAACTAGATTTTTGATTGAAAGTACTCCATCAATATAATGACAGAATCTCTTCCTTTTTTGCTCAAAATTAGTTGTTTATAACTTTTCGTTGATATTTTTTCTCCCTCCTTTACCTATGTAAATAATCAAGTTTATAAACAATTAATACTATTTAAGTATATACTGAAGGCCTAAGTTCCAGAATAAAATAATTTTCTATTCTATTCTAATAATTTCTTATTAAAAGCCTTGGCTTCACAAACACTTTTTATTTAGGTAATTTAAATAGTTTTTCAATGACATCTCCCGGACCCCTTGGACATCGCTTGAGGAGCACTTTTTGGCAACCACTAATCTACAGGCATAAAAATAATAAGAAAATTTTATTTTCAGAGGATTTCATTCAAAGAAAAACAATATAGTTATGAAAAATAGTAGGCGGCAAATTTTTAACATTATTCACATATCTCCAAAAATTTAGTCTTGTTCCTAAATCCTACTTTATTTATTTATTTTTTAGATTGTATTAATATGCTATTACAGCCCTACCATTATTGTCCACTGAGACGAATTGTAATATTTTGAATAAATGAATAAAAAAACAAACTTTTTTTTATAACTATCTGGCTTTGAACTCACTTATTTTATTTTTTTTTTTATTCCAAACTATAAATAATTGCAATAAAGGAAGCCCAACAATAAAAGCTATTCGCTTTTCCCTTTGGTTAAGCAATTAACCACCGTCATTTGCAGGGCCTTCCCAAGCCAGGGGTTGAATAGCCCGCGGCAACTTTCTGATAGAAACTTGAGCACTTACTCCTCCGGCCGGATCATCTGGGGCTTCCCAGGGGACATTCCTCCCGCTTGATTCAGATAATATGATAAATTTAAATTTTTTTTATCTTAACCGGTCAGTAAACTACTTTTTACTTTCGCTTACCTATATATGAAATATTAAGTGAGGGGAAGTATTGCGATCGTGAAAATTTTCGAATTCCAGTTTTCACCGAAATAGACTCAGAATGACCTAGTCCCGCAGAAAGGTCTGTGTGTTTGTTTGCTCAGTCTAGCTCTTGAGAAATATATCTGCCTGAGATGCTACAGCAACTTTTTCAACATTATCGGCAAACAGGAGAGCCACTTTATTTTGTACTATTTTGCGACTTTCTCCAAAACAGCTCCAACGATTTAGATTAAACTTGCTATATAAGCGTAACATTTAGTAGAATTTTTTTTTTTATTCCAATATGCCTTTAGCTAGGCGCCATTTGCCAAAATTTAAAATAATATTTACAAGTATCATTATTGGTTACAATAAAAATAATTCGAAATTATGATTTGATTCTATGATTATCGATAATAAGCTTTATTTTATAATTTAATACCTGCAGAGTTTATAAACTAGGCTAACGCTTCAAGTACAAGGTTGGGATTAGTTATGAGGTCAATATACGATAGATTATTTTTATTTAATATACTTTCAATTTTATTGATAAAAAATTAGCGTTCGACAGAAGATTTAATGCATGCATTACTATTTGTTTTGGGTCGTCCTTAACTTCGCACAATTCACAATATTCATTATCTTTTCTATTAATCATATGTAAGTAGGCACCTGAGATGGCATGATTAATTCTTATCCTACACATTGCTCTTATCCATGACCTAGGCGCATTACTGTTATTACACCATGGTTCCACTGACACTACCGGGCAGTGAGATTTATAAAACACCCTCTTTTCTTCTTTTTCATGAATTCCCTGCCACTCCATCTTAATGGAAACTTTCAACTCTTCATAAATATCTGAAAACGGTACTCGAGATCTATCCATCTGACCTTTCTTCGCTTCCTTGGCAAAATTAGTAGGATTTTTCTATGTGGGTGTTTTCATGATGGAAGTCGTCTGAAAGGGCTTAAATGCCATTATTTTTAATTTTCTTACTCTGAAGTATCTTTATTATACCGTTGAAAACCGGTACAAAAATATCGATATTTAGAATACACTTTTCCAGTATTTAATTTAATTAAAATCAGTTGCAAATGAATGAGTAAAGACATGTTAGTTAAACTATGTCTTAAAACATACCTCTTACCGTATTAAAGTTAATATCATGAATATCTTAATTCTCATGACTCTAAAATATCGATATTTGTAAATATTATTAAAACATTACTTTGCATGAAAACATTTAAACATACGATGCAAAATCATGATTAACTTACTGTCAATATTTAAATCGTAGTAAAGATAAATCGAAAAGAATATCTTGATCATATGAGAATTTAAATATGAAACTTGAAGATTAAATTCATTTTAATAATATAGATTTCAATTAAGCACAATGTATATTTCATTATTCAATTATGTTTTCTGTTTACTTGGGAGAGAAACTGAGGTTATCTCTGTGAAACAACTATAACGCTTATTCCTAAATGCCTGAATTTCCTTGATTCGAATGGCAGGTCCATAAAAAAAAATTTGCTATGTGTCCCACCAACTCATACAGTCTACAGTCACATTCAGATTACGATGACATACTTCAAGATGACATATATCTACTGGTTGATGATGTTTTACAGTTAAATGAAACAATAATAAAAAAAAAACATGCATTCTCAACATAATCTACTCTTCTTTCTAACAAAATTCCAGCGCAAATCGAGAATTTAAAAAAAAGTTTTCACTTCTATCGGCAGTCCATATGACTGCCCGCATTGTAATTACTTTTTTTCATCTTTAACTTTACTTAAAAATTCTTAAATTGATTTTAACAACGGAGGTGAGTAAAAGTCTTGTAATACGTGAAACAGAATGTTTATTATATTTCATATAAATTACCACAATTAGTGATTTAATGCTTTCTGTAACTTCAGCTATTATGTATGCGTAATTTCAGCTAAACTATTAGGGAATAAAACGATATTAATATTGAATAAAAAAAAGTGCAGACTGGACATTTATCCAAGGCTCCCGTTGTTTAGGGGGAGGAGGAGGGAGGAGATTTGAAAAAAAAAGAGAAATTAGTAGTCCATATTTGACTAAAGTTTGCTAATATACAGTACTGTCTTATTAATAAAGGTGATAAAAACTGTATTAAATTGCAATGACCCTTTATTGAATTGAAATAGAGGCGAAGTATTTTGAAGCATTGAAAATATATTTTAGTATGGCGAGTTATCATAACCAGAGCTAAAGGAAATTGGCATCTGATAAGATGAAATTCCGTATTCTAGTCATAACTATAGACGATTTATGAGTTTAACGCAATCGGGTATGCACTGACAATTAAAATTTAATTTGTAATAAGGTTTTTATTCATGCCAACAGTTCTGATTTTCTATTAACGCACCTATTATATAAAAAATATTATAAATTAAGTTTTTATTATCTATTTTTTTAATTAAAAAAATCTGGTTCGTGCGTTTTATTAACTATACGACTTTAACTTACCTTTACAGTTAAAATTAATTTAAGAACTTGTAAATAAAGTTAGAGTTGAAAAAAGATTAAAGAATTACATTGAGTTTCTGTGGATAGATTTGTTTCAGATTGAATAATATATTATATTACTATCCACAATCAATTAGTTTTATCCGCTTTTCACCACTCTCCATTAAACCAACTTTACGTTAAATATAACATTTTTTTCTAAAATCTTTAGGTTTCCAACGGTAAAATATAAATCGACATTACTATTATTTGGCTTAAAAAAGTATGGCTGTTGCGGTTTACCGACTGTGTTGAAAAAGTTGCAGTTATATCTCAGGCATATAGCCCCTAAAATCTGAAATGTTTAGCTTACTGCAACTCATTGTTTTTGGGCTAGACTTATTTCATACACGTACTTTTTTGCTGGACTTAGGACATAAGGGGCATTTGAACATTTATTTCTGATGACAACTCTTATTCGAAAATTTTCACGTTCGAAATAGTTTTTCTCACTATATATTTTATATATAGTTAAGTCAAAGTAATAGAGGAAACGCTATTACTATGGTGTCTGGTATAAATACTTGCCTTGTACATTATATTGAGTTGTTTCACATGAAATATCCGTTTTTACAGTTTTCTCTACCTTTGTATTATAAACAGTAGCTTCCCAATCAATTACCCACTTTAATATGAACATGGAAACACGAGATTTTCGAGTAATATTTTTGTACGAGTTTAAACTCGGCCATTCAGCAGCTGAGGCCGCTAGAAATATTTGCAAGGCTTTTGGGGAAGGGAGTGTTAATGAACGGACCATTTGCCGTTGGTTTGCTAAGTTTTCAGCTGGGGATACCGACTTGGAAAACTTGCCCCGAGGAAGACCTAAATATTCCATTTATTTTAGACCTTATACCATTAAAATTCTCTAAATTCCATCAGAACCTTATCCATCACCCTAATCCCCTAGCTCAATCCTTATCCAGCTCCCCACATCCTTACCATCCTCCTAGAAGGTTGAAACGCCAGTGGCCTCGAGATCTCTTGTAACATGTATATTGGAGTTCTAGCATTGGCTAGATCCTCCACTCACGTGCTGTATGCTTGTGAATTGTATATAGGTATGAGTGACTTTTGTATATATTTTTATTGATTTAGTTTTGCATATATGTATATTTTATTATTATTATATAAATTTATTGTTTTGTATATATCGTGTGAATGTAGTATGAATGTTTATCACTATTAAAAATGTCCCAAATTAAACAGATTGTAATATTGCTCAATAAAGAATTGTTTCTAAATAAAAAGAAATATATGCAAGGCGTTTGGGGAAGGGATTGTTAATGAAGGGACCATTCGCCGTTGGTTTGCCAAGTTTTTAGCTGGGGATACCGACTTGAAAAACTTACCCCGAGGAAGAACTCCGTCCGTAATAGACAACGATGTCCTCAAACATACAGTAGAAGGAAACCCCCTACTAAACAGTTAAAGGACTCTCAGCACAACTAAATGCAAGGGCATCTACCGTTTCCAGACATTTAAAGTGTATTGGGAAAGTGAAAAAAGCTCGATACATGGGTATCTCATGATCTCACTGAGCGGCAGCAAGACCCCATGTTTCAAAACATACCGTGTAAAAATTGAAAGAACTGGGCTAGGAAGTTCTTCCGCATCCACCATATTCTCCCGACTTATCTCCAACAGATTACCACCCGTTCAGGAATTTAGACAACTTCGTCAAAGGTAAACTTTTTGAAAATGATGATCAAGTGAAAAGTGCGTTTTCAGATTTTGTTTCACTTTAAAGCTCAGAGTTTATCAGTTCGGGGATAAAAAAGTTGGTGACACGTTTGGAAAAATGTGTAAAAAAAGAAGGTAAATACTTCGAATAAAATTATCTTGTTTTCATATCGTATTTTTAATAAAAATCCTTTACCTTGAAAACGGACATTTCATTGGCCGCAACCCAGTACAATATTTCTAAACTGTCAAAACCTGGTGAATATTCCCACAACCAGTTTAATGTCAATTTGTTTTATAGTTTTAATAAATAAAAGTCAATAAAAAGGATCAAGTAAAATTATTTCATTAAACAAATAGATTTAGATACATAAAACAGTTGTGAATTGTACATAGCAAATATTAATAAATTAAAACTTCATAATATTTTATGAACACAAGTAAATTTACTATCATGTTTCGGTCTTTCTACATTATTATAACTGTTAATATTTTATCTCGTTTATTTTATTTATTACTTATGTATTCACTTTTCTCCTATTTAATGTATTTGATTTAATTTTATTATTATTTTTAATTTTATTATCGTTATATTTTAATTTTTTTATTCATTTTTTTTTCTACTATGACTAATACCTTCAAACACATGTTTAATTCGTCTAATAGAAAAATCCTAAATTGTTGATAAAAAAATAATGTAATTAACAGACTATTTTATCGTGTAAATATATAAATAAACTTTTCTGTCTTCTTCTTATGTATACAGCAAATGATGATAAAAGTAGAATTTGATAATAAAAACCAAAAATATTAAATTTAAGAATCAATAGAAGACGTTTATCTGCTAACTTCTCTGACTATCTCCAATACAATCTATCTATCCTATTGAAGATTGCTTATCTAAAAGTTGAACTACCTAACTCACGTTTCATGAGATAATGGAATTTCAAAACAGAGCTGAGGACAAAGAATACATTAACAAGTCGATGCAACCGGACATAAATACATATTAAGTGACTACGTTGTTATGGCAACCTTGGCAAGCACAGGGCAGGTCTAATAAGTCAACAATTGCTTAGCTATATTACTTTTATCCGACCAAGGTCAGGACTTTTTTTTGTTTTTGTTGAATTAACGGTAATAACTAGAAACGGAAATAGAAAACCTATAGGAATAGATTTCTAGACCATGTTGCAATTTATTCTCTTTGTTTCCTCCCAAAAGAAGCACATGAATAGGGAAAAAAAACTCTTAACCATTGATAGTCTTAATAACTTTTGATTTAAAATGTTGACTGGGTATTTTTCAAATTTAAATTTATAATTTGAAATTTAACGAATTACGTAGTTATGATGAGTATCTATCATTCGATTTCGATAATAAATAATTCTGCCTTAGATGGGTTTCCAACCCGGGACCCGAAGAACCGTAGCCTAATGCTCTATCCACTACAAAAATACACTAAACCATTAAAAAAGTGTTAAAAAAAATTAATTAATTTCCAATAGATATGAGGTACACATTTATTTATACTCAAACTGATGGCAAAATACTACCTTCAACAACATAAAGTAAAATAAATAAAACAAGTTTCAGTTTTTACATGCAGGTTGATTGCCCACAATTTAAATAAGTTCAAAATTTGTTTCCTTTGTTATCAATCTTAATAAATATTTGAATTCCTTATACATCAGAATAAAAATCAGAGGTATGAGAGAATAAGGGTCAGAAGCCCATAATTTTTAATGACAGATAAGTCTTAATATCAATATTATTCACATATTTCTGTTATATTCTTGGGTCTTATTTTGATTGGGCGCACGACCAACCAACCAAATTCGATGACTAATCCCTCATTGATAATATTTTTCTGTGGATACCTTAAACCTGTCCTACAGAAGTTTTAAAAATATTTTCGTATTTTGTTTTCTATATATTTCAGCAGTTCTTTACAATTAAAACTAATAAAATAATGGAAATAGAAATACTTTAGTAAACAATTTCTCTCTGCCTGGGAAAAATAATAGGACATGGACATTTCTACCTCTAATCTACTGTGTTTTGTTAAATTTAGAGTTAAAGGGATCAAATTACTTAAAATAAGTATTAAATTAAATTAATTACTATTAGAAACAAAACATGTGAAGAGAAAATAGTGGTTTCAAACGTGATTATTTTCATTCAAACTAATATAGCTCTAAAACGGTATGTCCTAGCGGCAAATGTTATTTAACAAAAAATATTCTACACTAAAATTCTAATGGAAAACTGCCGTCAAAATTTTGATATGAACAAAACCAACAGAGATAAAGAGTGTCACAAAAGCGCCAACACTATAAAAATCTAGGCAAAACGTGATTTTTTCCATTTAAAGCAATAGGTAAAAACTAGTTCCTACCGTAAATAACTTTGAATTTTCAATGAAAGCGGGATTACCTATTGCATGTTGGTTAGCATAACAGCCTTCTATGCCAAACGTCATGGGTTCAAACCTGCAGGTGGCCCTAGGACTTTTTAATGGGAGTAAAAAATCCTTAGTTATGCCGTCCTTCATAGGGTACATAAAAAGCTGGTTCCGAGCATGTGCGATGTCAGGTACTCGTTAAAGATCCCTGTCCTAATTAAACCTGGATATGCTAAATTTAGGACTCCCACTATAGCATCGTCCGATTAGCCACAATAGCACAAAGTGACTTTAAATAAATAAACAAACAATACAAGCAACACCAAAACTACTGTTTTGCCACAGAGCGTGTCAATAAAGCCCCAACATCAGTAAATGTAGCATAAGGTGAATTCGAACCTATTAAATTTAAACTTATAAAAATAATACTAAATACTTATAAGAAGCTAAATACTACTATTTAGCTTTTAAACGGTAGGTCCGAACGACAAATGTTATATAACAAAAAATATTCTCCACTAAATATCTGACAAATTTTCAATCGCTATATTCCAACAGAGCTATAGCGTGTCACACTGAGGGATAGGAAAACCGTTACACAAGTTAGAGACCACTAGCAAAAGATATATCCAGGTCAAAAATATTGACTACATTCTATCGGTATCATAATTTCAGACTATAAGAACAAACCCTCTGGGTTCATTTTAACTATCGAAGGTAAACACAAGGCAACTACCTCCTTTACACATTTCCAATCGAACATCAATTCGAATTACTAAATTTTATACAAAATTAATAAATTTTAATTGTTGATGCCAAATATTTATAAGCATTATTAATACTTTTTCATTATAATTATAATAAATAAATTTTGACATGATCTTCTAATCGTTTTCTTATGGAATTAGATATAACCCTGATCTACAAATAATTAGTATAATAATTTGTTTATTTATTCAAATAACTACTTGATTTCAATTAATTTATTCATAGTGTTAATTGATTAATAATAAGTATGTATTAACCTTAATTATTAGTCATTAGTATCGATGACTAAGTTTTTAAATATTATAATTTGTTAAAGTAAATTTATCTTTTAGGGTTATTTTATTCCTGTTATTACTTGGCTGCTTTCGACAAATAAATTCAATATTTTTATAGAAATTACTTAAGTTGAACATGAGTACAAATATTTTTCATACATCTTTAATTGTTTACTATATATTAAATGATAGTGTTTGTCAATAACAGTATATATTAAAAATAAAAAATAGTTACGGACTTAACACCTGTAGTTAAGGTAACAACATCGTACTTTATTTTTTACTGGAACTCGTACCACCTCCTCCTTGATATTAAAATTAAAATAAATATTCAATAATGCTGCATGTTTCTTAAAAGCCTTTCGTGTTCTTAGTTCTATATAAATTTCTACGGAACATAAATTACACTAAAAAGCAAAGCAGCTTAATTATTGAAATATGTTTTATTTCATCTTTAAGTGGTGTTTCCTTCATTATTATAATTATTACCATTATAGAGTAGAACAGTAAAAAAGAAGCCGCCATAATAAATTCGCGGAATTATATACAGCTTGTTTCTATTGGCTAGATGTTTTGGCGAAACACGCGAATATCTTAATGGATTGTTTTGGGATTCGGCCGAGGCACATAACGGTTAAGGCAAAAAATATTGTTTCTTGTTTCTGTAACAAGTTTCGTGTTTCTTGTTGTGATAATAATACGCTTTTGTAAAGCCACTCTTACTGCTTAATCATATTAAGACAATTAATAGGACAAGTGTTAGTTATTGATATATTTTTCGTAAGTAAAGCAGAGGGTCTGAGACCTTGTTAAAATCTTGAAAAGATGATTTAAATAAATCTGTATGAAACATTTAATAAAATGCAGTTCTGCTTAAAAGATAAAAATATGACTGTGATCATCTAATGAAAATCTTTAATTTACAATATTTTTATTTTTCTCTTCATTCAAAAAAGTTTAAATTACTAAAGCATTTTCTTTAAAGAGGCATACTTATTATTGAAAAATAATGCAAGCTGCCTCATATAAGGCCTTATAATAAATAATAATGATTATAAGAGGCCTTTCATACGATATACAAAAATAAAATATAGATATGAAAAAATATTTATATTAAATAATAATTTAAATTTTATAATAAATATTAAATGATCTATGAGGAAAAAGTTGAATGATTCAAAGAAATATAAATTTACCAATAAATTTGGCACGAATTCAGAGAGTACCGTTTTGAGATTACTTCATCTTCTTTTCCGGTCCCCTCAATTAAAAGTTAAATGGAGCAACATTATAGGAGAGATCTATAGCGAAAGTAAACGGGTGTGAACATGAATTTCGAACAAACATGTTTGTTGACATATTTTAACATATTTTTTTGAGTCTCATGAATATAAATAAAGAATATACGTACATGTATATATATCTGATATTTTCAAAACCTCATAGATGTGTACCTTAAGTGTAATAGCATCGTACTACAGGATAAAACATTAAGTTCACAAAAGAGGGTATGTATTAAATGAGAAGAATTTGGTGTGGCAATTTGTATAACTAAAAAAAAAAAAAGTTATAAACAAATAAAATTATTGTGAGTCCTATTGTGGGACGATATTGACCCTTTTATAAATATTCTCGTTATAATATTTGATCCCTTTGAGAAATCTCCTAATTGTTTAATTTTAATACTTGGCAATAAACAAACTCAAAACATAATGGTAACAATCAGAAGAATAGCAATGTCAGGAATCAATTAATGAGAAAAATTAATTAATTATTATTTATTAATCATAATTAGAAGTTTACTACCGGTAAAGGTGCTGCAAACTCGAATGACTAATCATATATACCAACTCGTCATGAAAAGATATTTAAAATCTAGTCCTACCTTTTTCTTCAAGTCACGCATTCGTCTGTCCCATTCACATTCTCGGCTCTGATTGCAGCTATTCATATGTCAAAGAAAAAACCGCATAACTTAATTTTTTTAACTGATGAAGATTTATTCTTACCTGTCACTGGTGCCAGTGACGGCTGCAATTTAGATGTTAGGAAAGTTATTACATGTCAAACTCGAGAAAGGACAGTATTCGCGTGTTTTTTCAACACCACCTCCTCTCGATCTTGATTTCAATTCCTTAATATCCGAAACATCTTACATACAGTTCAACTATTGTTTGGTATAATTATTATAAATATCTTGTGCGATCATTCTACAACTTCCACCTAATAGATTTTTTAAATCAAACAATTTTATTACAATTCGTCTCAATTAGGACAGTAATAATCGTGTGACATGATTAAATTCATACAATATACGCAAAATAATAAATTTATGAAACAATGATACAAAAACTATACAGATTAGAAAAAAAAAAAAAATCATCATATAAAAAGCATCCATACCTATATACAATATTTACAATCCGTAAAAACCCCAGCACTTATTTCTCAGCTCTGTCACTGGATTAAGACCAAGTTAATAAATTTTTAAAATTAATATTTATTAATCATTCAATCTAAAGACACATATTTTTCATGGAATAATCTAAAAGTAGAAATTATGAATTACAATATAACAACTTTTATGATATTAACTCACATTTTTTTTTCTACGTTCTCCGTTTATATCAACGACATTTTTTGGTAATTAATACCTTTTATTCAACAGTCTCGAGTTTTCTAACAGCACCCATACGCATATAACAATAACTACCTTTATTCCCGATATGTATTTTCAATGTTGTAGAATATTTCTCCTTTAATTTAAATTCTAATTTTAGTAAATATTTAACCCTGAAGAATGGTCCCTCCCATTTTGCAATGGATAAATAAAGGCTTAGAAGAAGCCCTTGAAAGATTACTAGTGCATCCAGCGCATATAGCAATCCTCTTTAGAATACCTCCGGGTAACAGAAGGACAAATCTGACAGCTATACATATTATATTTGTATTTGTATTTTGTTTGAAAATAAAACCAGAGGGTAAGAAAAAAAAAAAAAAAAGTAAATATTTATATATTTTCACTGCTACTAACTATGAAGAACTGTTGATTAATTTAAAAAAAACATATTAAGGAACTTTAGAGGAAGACATTTTGAAAAAAATTGGTGATATCATAAACTAATCAATTGCTCTAAGAAATTAATAAAAACCGTTACAGCTGTTTTGAAAAACATAGTAAACATTTATAAAACCACTAATCTAAAGTGGCAGCACTGTACAGTCGTTTTCTATGAAAAAAAGTCGGAAGGGATATTCCGGAAAAATAAATATTTTATATATTAATTTTCACTTTCTTGCCAGACCTTAATTAAAACTTAAAATGACTATTTTTGGTAAGCATGTTAGTAGTTTCATTATCAAAACTTTCTTATTTAATCTTCATATGATATGAATATAATATTATAAAAGACAAATTAATAAAAAAATTACATGTATGAGTAAGTATTGAATTATAAATATTATTAAACTACTAAAACTCGCAGGAGTCGCCTGTAGCATAGTGACTAGCATAACAGCTTTCTCTGTCCAAGGTCACGGGTTCAAACCCACAGGTTGCCCTAGGATTTTTAATAGGAGTAAAATATCCTTATTTATGCCGCCCTTCGGAGGGGACGTACAAATGTGGTCCCAAGACTGTGCGATGATAGGTACTCGTTAAAGATCCTTATCCTAATTAAACCTGAATAGCCAATATTTATGACTCCCATTGTAGCATCGTCCGATTAGCCACAGAAACATTAAGTGATGTTAAATAAATAAAAAAACAACTAAACTTCGTGGGGATTTTAATGCGGAAATTATTGTATTGAAAGTAGTGATATTCAGGAAATAGAAAAATGTATTGTAACAATTTATTTATTAATAAATAAAAAAAGTAATTATTGCTATATGTTCAACGATTCGTTATTAATTAGGGATAATTTTAAACCATGATAAGACGTGAGATATCAATAAGCAGTAATTACAGACTCTAATTAACGTCAACCGTTGGGTGATTTAGTGGAGTCTTCAGCTGATGGAACTAGTTGGGTCCAGAACACAGGGACCATCCGCATTCCTCGTCTCTGATCATACTGGATGGACGTATGGTCTATCAAAATTCAGCTGACAAAAAGTTTAAAAAAATATGGGATTCATTTTGTATAAACTTAATATATGGGTTTCTTTCTCAAATCATACTCCTTAAAAAATGAGTTAGCGTCACGTATTTAGCGACAGTGATCAGTATTAAGGTTGTGATTACACAACTGATTAATTAATATACAAAAACTATGTCGACAGAAATATCAGCGAAAATAACACTTAAAAGGTCCATGCGCTTGGCTCCATATCACAACAGTAAAAACGTAAAATGCTACTCCTATTCCTAGAATAACATCTTTCGCTATTAGTTTTTGCTACTGGTGCCCTTCATGTATGAATGGAGAATATTAATACATATAATTAATTGAATATGAAAAAATATTATTTCAGTACGACTATTGCTTTGGAGCTTTGAAGATGACCATTTAAGATAAAATAAGTATGTGTACAAGGCTGAAAGAAATAAGAACTATTCATAAAACGCTTAGGAATTCCAACCTGCCTCGCATACCGAGGAGTTGAGGATTACAGAAGAACTCCCAAGGTTGTAATCCGTTGCAACTAAATAGTTCTCGTATATATAAATCTTTAAACACTTTTTCTTGATTAGGACATTAATCAAATTTTACTTTAGCTTACATGTATATGAAATATATAGTAAGGGAAAGTATTGCGATCGTAAAAATTTTCGTATTAGAGTTTTTACCGGAAATACACGTTTTAGAGAACCTGAGTCCAAATGACCAAGTCCCGTAAAAAGATGTGTGTGTGGTAACTCGAGCGCGTATCATGCATTTTGCACCTATTTACGATTTTCTCAAAAACGGCTCAAAAGATTTTGATTAAACTCGCTATATAAATGAAAAAATTAATATGCTTTAATGAGATATAGGTTTAATTCTAATTGGAATAGTCTAACAGGGCTTCAATTTCTGATATTTTAAACTTTCTTCTTCTAAAGTACCTTTTATATATTTCAAAAAATTAGTCACTTGTTAGCATTGATATATAACGGCTAAATATGCAAGTTAAGCGGATTTGATAAACGGCTAAAGGAGAACAGTACAAAAATATTTAATTAATGCAATTTTTTCTTTATTAACATAAGAACAGTAATATACATGTATAATATACTGTTGGAATGCTAAACAATAAACAAAAATTACGTTAAAGAATAGATTTGCTCTTTTATATTTCAATCAGAATGAAACCTACATGATATTAAATTTTTTTTTTTATTATTTATTTATTGTAATTTACAACTATATTAAAGAACACAATAAGTAAATATGAGGAATGAAAAAAAAAATGTCATGAAAATGTCTTGAGAAAGAACTACCCAGTGGTAGCACTTCACTAACTATTTTAACTCAGTAGGTCCCGAGGCCACCTTCTTTTCAGTCGCCTTGGAGGATTATCTGGGATATCTAAGGAAGATAAATTACGGACAAGAGGATTTGTATGGGCAGGGAGTTTAGAATGAAAAGAGGAGTATCGATCACGGGCTATGTCTGCAACAAATGGGATGTTAAGGTCATAATGAATGAGTTGATTTGTAACAAAATAAGGAGCATTCAGGATTTTTCGAAGGATTTTGGATTGTAAGGACTGGATGCGGGAGGAATTAGATGGTTTCGTAGAGCCCCAAAGCTCGATTCCATACGTCCAAATAGGTCTGATAATAGTGACGTAAATGATCTTTTGTAATATACTGGAAGTTTTGAACGTTTGTCTAGTAAGTGTTGTAGTAAGATATTAAATTAAATTTTCAATATAGCGAATTTAATCAAAATCGTTGGAGCCGTTTTGAAAAATCATAAAAAGGTGCCAAATGTATGGTTTAAAGTGGCTCTTCTGGTTAGCCGATTTTTATGAAGAAGTTGCTGTAATATCGCGGGCGTATAGTTGTTTTAAATATGAAATTTTAGTATCGTACAGCTTTTCGTTTTTGTGCTAGAATTACCACACACACAGACCGTTTAGCGCGACTTGGTTATTTGGACTCAGGGCACCCTAAAATGTGTATTTCCGTTAAAAATTGGAATTCGAACATTTTCACGATCGCAATACGTTCCCTTACTATATATGTCATATATAGTTAAGTGAAATTAAAAATGACATTCTTTCTTGTTACTGGCTTTCTATGTGTAAACTCGAGGCCTGCCTAGGCAACTCTCATCATTATTAGGGGATAATAAGGAGGTTCTCGATTTAGTTATAGAAATTCTAAAAGAAATCGAACTATACAATAAGATTTTAAAAAAAAAATAATAATAATAAATAAATAAAATAAATAAAAAAAAAAAAATAAATAAATAAAAAAAAAATAAAATAAAATAAATAAAAAAAATAAAATAAATAAATAAATAAAAAATATATATATATAAATTAAAAAAAAAATAAATAAATAAATAAATTTAAAAAAAATAATAATAATAAAATAAATAAATAAATAATAATAAATAAATTTAAAAAAACAAATAAAATAGAATGGACCATCATTAATAAATTTCTTAGAAGTAAGTATGAAGTAATTAAAAATTCTGCACTGTAAAGAAATTATACAAGCTTCTATGACCATCATGAATTTTACGGGCGTAATAATCTCGTCATTTATCGCCCTAAAACACCATCCCTCTATGTGTAAACCTAAGAATACTAGACTATTAAAGCAACTCACGGAATTCACTAATAGGTTTTAAAATAAATTCCGTTGCAACACCTGGACAGGGGCAAAAATTTACAGTAATAGTAAACGTAGCTATTAATAAATCTGCTTCGACGGGGCACAAACGAGTGTCCTTGGAGTACACCGCGTTTCCTTTCAAATGATGTTATCTAATGCTTTAGACCTGACTCCAGTACGATAGTATGAAGGGCTATAGCATCAAATGCAAATTATCTAGATGCAAGCAGGCCCTTTGTTTCGAACCGAGTATTTACAGTATCTCTTAAATCGGATAAAGAAAGATATTTTATAGTTCTTAATGATACCAAAAGTTATATTGTTTGCTGGAATAATAAAAACAAAAACTGTATTAATTATATAGTAGTAGCTCTCTCCCATAAAGGTAATAGCTTAGGTGAAGACTTTGGTCATCAACAAATGCTGTGTTAGAATAATAAAACAAATATTCTAGTCGTTAAAATAAAAAATATACATATGTTGTCATTTCAACTGGTATCATTTGAAGAAAAAAATAAAAAGCTGTACCTCTACAATCAAGGGCCATGGATTCATTACATGTAGAGATATGTATACATAACTATAGATAGTTGGTTAGGGGTGCAGTAACTAAGAAAACACACCAATTAATAAACATTAATGTATTTGTGTACCGAAGTTTCGGCCTACGTTGGTGGCCATCAAGGCTAAGAAACATTATTAGTAATATATACATTTTGTAATTGTATCGGTCGTTATCTTGTTCCTCTTAGCCCTGATGAAGGCAAACAATAAATTCTGAAACGTCGTCACTAAAATAAAGTAAGTTTTACTAATTGGTATGTTTTCTTAGTTTCCGCACTTCCAAACAACTTCTCCATCATATAGTTTTAACGGTCAACAACCACATCTAAAAAAATATGCTCTGCCTTCTGATAATGTGGTAAAGATTGAACGATCATATAAATATTTTGAGCTTTATTTATTTCAACACCTTTATAATTTATTAAGTCACAATGTTTTAGACGGATCTTAATCAGTCTTCTAGTATACTTATTTGTAGAATCATTAGATACACAATTAATGAAACAGCCATGCTCACTGTATGCTGACACCAGAACAAGACATAACGTACCGTACATGAAGAACGAGCGACAATGAATACAATAAAATTTATTGAACTGCTAATCTCTCTAAGAGGTGCGAATTTGTTAAATTACATTTTACTCCTTGAATCAATACCTGCTAATGACCTGAAAGAATAAATACAGATGAACACATATATAAATTTAAAATTATAAATTTAATAAATAAATTCGTGATTATAAATTAAATTCCTTAATTTCCAAAAAATAATTCGACAGCGCACACTATTTAATAAGACCATAAAACTTCTTCCTTGATGGACAAATGCTTATATTATATCACACTTAATCGAAAGCCATGATAAGTCAAAATTTTAATTTCTTAAATATTAGGTTGAAAGCTCTTGATAAATTAATTACTGCTCCGAATTAAGTAATAACCCCGAATTAAGAGCCGTTTTGGAAATGAATAGTTATATCACAGAGTTTTTATATTAATATGTATATTTATGAAACGGATATGGGGTACATCGTAATAGGTATATATTAAAAATTTGTGTTTTATTTTTAATTCTTTGGAAATTTTTATTTAAGATTTCGCAGTAGATAGCCAAAACTGCTAATTTATTAATAAATATCTCATAAAGAAAAAAATTGAAATATGAACATTTTGTCTAGCAACGTTTTTATTTTTCGTTTTTATTGTGTTATTGAAATTTACCCCTTTAAAGAGTGTTATAAATTGCTAACAAACGACTCTAAACAAAATTTATTATATTTACTAAATGAAAGTTAAAAAAACAACCCTATTACCCAGCTGATAAAAAAAGTAAATGTATTAAGTTCCAAATACGAAAAGATATTGTCTAACATATGAATTATAATGAAATAAAACAACTTATAAGCATACAGGTAGTTAAATTTTTATTTAGGCATTTGTTTTGCTAGCTACTTTTACTGAATTACTAGTTCCAAACATGTATTTTCTTTTAAGTATAAACTTGTTTTTTCTTTGAGAGGTATCTAATTTAAAATTTAACATGATTGAAATTTAAAAGTATTATTACTGAATAAACGACACATATCAGTATCTATTTATCCAATATATTATTATTATTTATTTCTTTTATTTTCTTTTTATCTTTATTTAGGGTTATTTATTCTTCTTTGTAATTTTGTTATTTCTATTTATTTTGTATTCATTTATTTTTATTTCTTTATTTAGTGTACATAAGGAATGAATGACTTCTTATAGCATTAATACTCATTGCCCAAGATTGTGGCAGACTGTATTATTTCTAAATAAAACAATTAAATAAAAAAAATGTACCCAATAATTACATTGTTACTTAATACAGAAGAAGAAGAAGAAGAAAATAAAATTAATTTACAAAATTATAAGATATTTAAAAATTATTTCGAATGAGAGACATCCTTAAAATCAGCAAGATTTTTTTTTTTTTTGTAATTATAATTCATTAGCCTAAATGACTTAAATGTAATGGGTTATACTAAAATTATAGTGCAGCTATAGAAAAAACTATACAAAAAACGTACGAATAAACTGATTTAAAATATAAAATTTATAAATTAAAAAAAACTCTGATTTAAAATATAAAATTTATAAATTAAAACCAACTATCTTAATTCAACAACACATGTTTTGTTCTTTTATGAGTGTAGCGTTTCAGAGAAGATTTATTATAATTACCTATTTCTTTTATTAATCGGTTTTCGGAGGAGTTTTACTGAAATAAGAATAAGTTTGAAAATGGACAAATTGTTTAACTTTACGAAGCTGCATGTTACTTAATACATATACCAAATAAAAATGTAATTAAATACTATTTAATTTTCTTATATTAAGATTTTCATAGCACTAGAACATTGGGCCACATAATGATATATTAAATTAAGGTATTCTCATGCTAAACCATTAAGCATACCTGTTGACAAGAAAAACTAGATTGTATTATCTAGAATTTTAAACTTTAAAAACATTGAGCAGTAAGTAAGTAGATTGGAGACGAAACAATCCTGATCACTATTACAGTATCATTTTATGAGACCGAATGGTCTGAACAGCTTTGTAATAGGTTTAAATACATGCCGTAATCTGAAATCTTAGAAACACTACATGCAAAAACCAGTAGTATTTCGCTTTTGTGAAAATCATTAATTGAATAAATTACATTATTATCTAGGACGACAGAACGAAACCACCTTGGTTTCTGTTTTCGAAACCTTATTGCTTCTTAGTAATGCTTACGAGGTTAAGTAGACCCTGTTCTATTTCTAACACTTCAAAAATCCTTTAGAGCTTCGAGAATCAAACCTGCACCTCCATTTTCTGCATCCAATAAGTAATCAGTAGCCACTATATCCAAAACAATACGTATGGAAATGACAATGAGTAGATTCATTTATAAGTTGTACTGATTAGCCCATCGCCCGCATGTAGCATATTCTGGGACAAGATTGTGAACTAGGTTATAACACAGATCCTTGAGACACGCCCTGTACTTATGACAGCTAATAATTATAATATTTTTTTAATACTCTTTCTCTTGTGATATATGATATCTTTTACCTGCAACATTAATAACAAATATATCAGATGCCATTTTCAACCAAGTTTATCCGACTAATTTCAACTCAAATCAACGTATCAGCTTACATTTGTATTTTTTTTTTTTTTTTTTTTTTTTTTTTTTTTTTTTTTTTTTTTTTTTTTTTTTTTTTTTTTTTTTTTTTTTTTTTTTAGCTTTATATAAACTTAATAAGTGAAACTTTTCTCCATAAAACAAATTAGAAAAATATTGCCTTTTTTTTATAGATATATTGTTTTTTCATTGAAACAATTGAATATCCATTCCATCGTAAAGATATATATATATATATATGAAGAGATTATAATTTGAAGAGATTATAAGTCGCGTACTGAGAGATAAGCGAGAGAAGCAGAAAAAATTAAAAGGAGAAAAATAATATTTAAAAAAAATAAAGTTAAAAGAAAAATATTTTAATCAATTTTTTTTTGTGTTTTGTATTTTAAGATTAAAAATTTTCCTCTTAGGAAAAATAAGTAAGCTGCATAAAAGCAACCCAATGAAGTTGGACAGCATCGCTTATTCAATAAAGTGTATTAGGTTTATAACACGTATCCTTGAGACACGCCTTGCACTTATGACAGCTAATTAATTATAATATTTTTTAAATACTCTTTCTCTTGTGATGTATGATATCTTCTACCTGCAACGATAATAACAAATACATCAGGTGCCATTTTCAATCCAGTTCACCACACCAATTTCAACTAAATCTACATATCAGCTTACATTTGTATTTTTATTTAATTTTTTTATATCACTTTATAAACATAATAATAATCAATAAGGAAATGTCACAAAATTAAATTTGTCTCTGTAAATCAGATAAACATTGCCTATTTTTATTTTATTTTTTATTTTGCATATACAATATATTGTTTTTTGATTGAAAAAATTAAATATTCTCTGCTATAACAACATATAATATTTATAACTACTATTTTTATTATATATGTACTCAGTTTAATAATGCATTTTCCATGAATAATTGTTTTAGTCCCTAAAACCATCACGATTATATGAAATCCTTACTCATTTCATAAAAATCCTCCAACTAAAAAAACTTCCTTCAAAGAAACACAGGAAATTATGTATTTATGAACCTTCTACCCCTCGAATCATAGGCGTATAGATTTATATTATGTTTACATTTTATTATAGTAAAGACTTCTTTTTAAATATTTGAATAGGACATTGACCTTGTTTTCATCCTCTTTTAGAATGTCTTTCAGTGTATCCATTCGTAGTACTAGTCTCAACTTAGTGAAAATTGGACAATCTAATAAACATATTTCACTGTACTTATTGTGTTACATCTGGTACAAGTTGTGGCTTCCAGACATCGCAGAAGGTAGCCGTGGGAGAAATCACAATGTCCAGTGGATCACTTCTTCTCTTCCTGACTTCCTGTAGCAGATCTTCCAAACGGCACAATCTATTTGATTTAATTTAATTTTGATGAATTCATATCCACCTGATTAGCCATTTTTCCTCATGTAGAGAGCAAAACTGCCTTGTACAGTCTTGCAGGGGGCTCTACTAAACCGTCGAATGCTTCTCGTATCCAATCACTCCAATTACTTTCAATCCTTGCTTCGTCTTTGATCCTTGATAATCTTCCGAGGCGTCTAAAAAGAAGATGGCCACGAGACATAGTTTAGAATATTTTTAGAGTGCTGCAACTGGGTAGTGTCTCTACATGTGTTTCATGGCATTTTTCTATATTGCCATCTGATTTACTTGATGTATTTTTTTAATACAGATTTAGATATCAATAAATATGTTTAAAAAAAAAAAATTTTCAATTAATAAGCTTTAACACTAATTTTTCCAGTCAGTTTATTGTGCTTCTCTTGGGAATTAAATCACCTATGTTCTTTATATCGTGTTTATCTATCCAATGAGAATTTAAAATCGAATCACTAGAAAATAAATTGAGGACACTTCTTTGAAGTTATACATTCGTAAAACAGGCATAGTCTTGAGTTCTTCGAGGTGTCGCAAACTACAAGAATTTTCAAAACACTTTTCCTCACAGCTCAAATGTAACAAAGGACTGTGTACACTTGGTCTTACTGACTCAAACAGTACCTAACAAGAAAAAAGAGTACTTGCAGTAATTTGTTGAAGGTTTGAAGAACGTTCTTCTCCCTATTGAGGTATTCCGAGGACGACCTCCTTGACATAATGCAATATATCCTAACATAAAACTCTCCAAATCAGGTCTTCAGGAATCTTTATGATCTGTCTTGAGAAAAAAGATCAAACCATGCTGCTGATTAGGAAGTTTAAAAACCACTATTCTAGCAAAACCATGTATATATTGTTTTCCATTACAAACAGTTTATATTCTGGATAACATGTTTTGAAAATTGTTTACTTTTCCTAAATAGAGATTCACAAGTAAATGTAGTAGGTAAATCTTGAACTTAGGATTCAAGCCCTGTTGAGCTAGAAATTTATAACTTTAAATTTGCATTACATTGGATCGGCACAACAGCGCAAGTTAAGAACTTATAAAGTTCCTTAAACTGTGAAATATGATTCTGGCTTAACCAATCGTCAATAAACAGTAGTAGTTCATCACAATACGTTCCTATCTTGAGTCAAGTCATGCTCATTTTCCATATAAATTTAAAATTAGGCCCTTCTTTGTAAGGCTTTATTTCAACTAAATTCACGACTTAATTTTATTTGATTCTTTAGTAAATTTTCTTTTTGAATAACTCATCCAAAATAACATGAGCTATAATTAAAGCAATACCAAACTTTTCAATAATTATTATGAATTATGAAAAGTAAAACAGACCATAAAAATGAACTAATTTTAAGAAACTCAAATTAAAAAAAAAAACTACATTTTCCAGTCACTGGGCAAAACAATAGAAGGTTAAAAAATAATCTCCTAACAAAATTTATTTGTAATCATTTAAGTACACTTAGACATTGATATATTTTTTTTTTTTTTCAAATCAATAAATCTTTTAACCGTTAGGTCCTAGCAACAAATGTTATTTAAAAAAATATTAGGCAATACCAATTCAAAAATCTGGGATCTTTAATTTTCTATTATCTAATTATTCACCTTTTATTAAATTTATTTTGCCCTTTTCTTTCTAATTATTATTATATTTGTCAATTGTCATAACTACTGTTTCACTTTGTTTTTAATTACCAGTATAATTTCCTTTACTTATCATCTTTATTATGGGTTGTTATCTATTTTTTTTATAGCCATGAAGAAGGCCTATAATTTAGGCCGAAACGTTGGCACCATTAAATTACAATGGTTAAAATTAAAATGCAGTCAAATGAACACACAATTAAGTATATATAATTGTGTGTTCATTTGACTGCACCCTCAACAAACTTCTACCATAAAAAAAAATATTCTTCCTTAAATTTCCGATTAGCATACTGCCTATAAATTTTCGATCCAAGCAACACCAGCTGAGCCATAGCATATTTATGTATGTATTTATATATTACATTTTTGAGGGTGAAAATCAATTACACAAAAAACTATAGACTCCCAGCTAAAACACATATCCATGAAAAAAATCTAAATAAATGTTAGTCTGTTATACCTTCTGGCGAATCAGGACACAATTATAGGCCATTAATTTAAAATTAAATAAATCATCAATTATAAAAAGTTAAACCTTAATAAACCTAGAAGTTAAGTATCTTTACCCCTGACAAGGGACAGAGAAATATTATTAAGAGGAATTTAAAGGAACTAATAGAATTTTCTACTATTTTGCCACCAGAAAGTCCTCTAAAAATAAATCAGTATTTAAAAATTTTAGAATTAGAGACGGGGCAAATAAAGTACGCTTTACAACTATTTAATTAAAAAACATGTCAGATAATTTGCTTTTTGAATTCCTTTGAATGGTTCAAATAAAACATTGTTAATACTCCCAGTCAACATAATAATTAAAAGGAAACAAACGCCTCAGCAACGGAAATGACAAGGAAATATGCAGTTAAAATAAAACTAACGCGGTACCAGAAGGTTAAATAAATGTTATGGTGGCCGTTTGAAACCATTACATGACCATATGTAGAGAATGGCAGGAAAGATAAACAAATAAATTAAAAGTATTCTGAGGATTCTAAACATTTGATTATTCTTTTATAATATGAGCTAAAGACAATTTATAAATTCTGTTAGTATTGAAAGAATTTGGACAAACATCCTTTAAGTTTGAATAAATACTGAATCAAAATAAAAAATAACTTAACTTTTTACTTCGCTTTTTTTTTTTTTTTTTTTTTTTTAACATCATTTATTGAAATTTACAACTGTACTTCAAGGTACAACAAGTAAATGTGACAAATGTTAAATGGCGTGATACAAACTTGAAGAAGAACTACCCAATGGCAGCACTCCTGTAACTTTTCTACACTAGAAGGTCTCGAGGCCATCTTCTTTTCAGACGCCTCGGAGGATTGTCAGGAATTGAGGAGGAAGAAAGTATTGAAACAAGAGGATTAGGGTGGGAATGGAGTTTTTCATGAAAGGAATGGTATCTAGATCGGGCCAAATCAGCAACATACGGAACGTTGAGGTCTTTATGGATAAGTTTGTTCGTGACAAAATAAGGAGCATTTAAGATTTTACGAAGGATTTTGGATTGTAGGGATTGGATACGGGAAGAATTCGATGGTTTAGTAGAGCCCCAAAGCTCCACTCCGTAAGTCCATATCGGCCTTATGATAGTCATGTAGATGAGTCTTTTGTAGTTAAGTGGAAGATTAGAACGTTTGTCTAGTAAGTGTTGAAGAAGTCGAAAACGTCGTGCAGTTTCCTGTCTTTTTAGTCTTGTGTGAGGGTTCCAAGTAAGGCGTTTGTCAAGGTGCAGTCCTAGATATCGGATCTGTTCAACCGGAACAAGAGGAGTATTATTGAAGGAGACAGTAGGGCAGGATGTCATAGGTTTACGACGAAGGGTAAAGGTAATTTGGTTGGATTTGTTGGCATTAATTTTAATTCTCCAGTTCTGACACCATACCTCAAGGTCTCTGAGGTGGGATTGGAGAGTTTGAGAGGCAATAGTTGGATCAGTATTGACTGATAACACACAAGTGTCATCAGCATAGGTAGAAAGGAAAGTGTTAGGATGGGAAGGGATATCAGCTGTATAAACTGTGTAAAGAATGGGTCCTAGGATACTGCCTTGAGGAACACCAGCAAACTGACTAAAAATGGATGAATAGGAATTATTATGATTGACTTTGAAGGATCTGTCAGTGAGGTAGGACTGGATAATAAGGAAGTATGTTGGGGGGAGGAATTTGCGGAGCTTGTAAAGCAACCCTGGGTGCCAGACTCGGTCAAAGGCCTGTTCCACGTCGAGGAAGGCTCCCGTACAATACAAGCCGCGCTCCAATGTAGACGATACAACGTCCACCACACGATGACATTGCTGGATAGTGGAGTGGGACGTTCTGAATCCAAATTGATGATGAGGAATTATGGAATTAGTATCAAGGATGGAATACAGGCGTTTCAGTATAAGCTTTTCCAAGATTTTTCCCATGATTGGTAAAAGTGAGATGGGACGGTAAGAAGATGAATTTTCTGGCGGTTTCTTAGGTTTGGGTATCATTTTGACAATGGATAATTTCCAGGAAGCAGGAAAGTATGTGGAACGGAGTACGGAATTGTATATGTAAGTGAGATATAGGATAGCTTTTCGAGGAAGTAGTTTTAAAATATGGGAAGTTATAAGATCATGCCCAGGAGCTTTGCGGGATGGTAAACTCTGAATGATGTTAGATATTTCCGAAGGATGGAACGCTTTAGGAGGAAGGACCATTTGGAGTGGGATATCTAATTCATCTTCTATAAACTTAGTGTGACCGGGATTATGGATATCTGGATGTGGATTAAAGGTTCTAAAAAGGTGCTGACCGAATATCTGAGCCTTCTCTTCATCAGATCTTGTCCAGATACGGGAATCAGTTAGGAGTGGATGATTACAGTTTTTGAACTTTAGTAGCTTTTTTGTTGTCATCCATAATGATCTGTCTGTAGTAGTAAGTTTTTCGGTGAAGTTGAGTAAGTTTTGAATTTTTATTTTTCTGATTTCTGATTTTAGTCTGTTAGTCAGTTTATTATAATAAGTTTTGTCTGATGGATATCTAGTCCTATGCCACTTCGATCTTGCCCTGCGTTTTTCCCTTAATAAGATTCGAATGTGCTGTGGCAAGGTAGTCTCCTGTGAGTTAGTAGTAGTAATGGTTGAAGTGTTGTCAAGTATGCTATTGCTAATTGAGTCAGTCAGATGATCAACGGCTTTATCAATATCATGTTTAGTCTTAAGTGGGATCTTTAAGTTCAGTTTGGTTTCCAAGTCACATCTGAATCCGTCCCAGTCCACTCGTCCTGTAATCAGAGAGGGAATGGTGGGTTTAGGAACAAGGCTCGAGTGCAAGGAAAGTAAAACTGGGCTATGATCAGATGACAGGTCATTTAGGGATTTTATTGTGGATTGGGAGGAAGATATCTGAGAGGAAACAAATATATCAAGGATATCAGGATGTTTTTTGAGGGATGTTGGCCAATATGTTGGGCTCGTAGGAGAAAGGATAGTATAACAATTGGAGGTAGAGACTCGAGAAAGGACATTACCACGGGAGTTGGATGTCCGGCAACCCCATCGTTGGTGTTTGGCGTTATAGTCTCCTCCAGCAATGAAGCGCGGTCCTAAGGATCGGAAGAGGGTTTCAAGTTGATTAGAGGAAAGGAAGTTACCAGGAGGACAGTATACAGCTGAGAGTGTAAGATGGAAAGGACGAGTTGAAATGATTACCGAGGTTGATTGTATGGCATTAGTTGGAGTAGAAGGAATTAGGGAATGGGATAAAGATTTATGAATAAGGATGCATGATCCAGCATGGGAAGTGTTGTCGGGATGGTCAGATCTGTATGTGATGTAGTCACGTATGTAAAAATTTGATCGTTGTGTGAAGTGAGTTTCAGTAAGTAGTGCTATATCAATGTGGTTGTCATGTAGAAATAAGTCCAGTTCGTCACGATGGTTATGCAGGCCATTAGCATTCCACAAGATAATCGCTAGGGGCTTTACACTCATCGTTGGAGATTAAATGGGACTTGAGAAAGGACTCTGGTGAGAAGGGTGATTAGTGGTTTGATGGTATCTCTAAGATCAGAGAGAAAGGACTCAAGGATGGAGTATATATTGGAAGGATCTTGGTTTGGATACGGATGTGGATAAGATACATGGGGTGGATAATTTATTGGTTCAGGATTGTTGGCTGGGGGCTGAACTCGCCGTGGAGTACGAATCTGTTCAGTCCGCTGAGATAATGGAAGTTGGGGCGTTGGGTGATTCGGTGGATCATAAGGACGTTCAGGAATTTTTTTAGGGTTCTCAGGAGGGAGTTTCACCTGTAAAGGTAGATTATGGGGTGGGATCGGTTGACGGGAAGCTGGTGGTTTAGGACGGGAGACCGGAGGTTTGAATTGGGAGTTTGGAGGCGCCTGACTAGTAGTTGGTTGCTTCCTTGGAGTGGTGACTTCGGAGAGAGATTTCCTGGTTTCCTCAGTAGGAACTCTGGTTGCAGGTGTGGCAGGCTGCTGTGGAGCGATCCTATTGGCAGGTTTCTGAATTTCAGGAAAATCAGATAAATTATTCATCTCTGGTACCTGAGGACGAATCTTCTGATCCACTCTTTGTACTGATGAATTTTGTGATCTCTGGCGAAGAAGGCTTTTGTAAACGACACAACCCCTATAGCTAGCCGGGTGGCCTTCCCCGCAAAGAACACATTTTGCTGGTTCAGTCTGAGATTTCTGGCAAGTGTCAGAGGCATGTGGTCCGGCACACTTAACACACCTAGCCGGGTGGTAACAATAGGATTTTGTGTGTCCAAAGGTTTGGCATTTGGTGCACTGGACTATAGTAGTTCTTTGCCTAGGCTCTTCAAAACGGACAGATGAGTACACCAGCCTTCTCACTTGAAATATTTCCGGATTATTACCGGCTGGTTCGAGATCTACAAAAAATAATGGCAAGGGATATTTTTCCCTGGGGTGTGTCACTGAAGAAATGTTCCGTGCGTGATGACCAATTTCTTCCAGACCTCTTTTGATTGCTTCAGTGGGAGTAGATGAGTGGAGCCCGCGTAAAACCACTCGATATGACTTCTCTTGTTTCAACTGATAACAGTGAAAATCGTAGTTTTTTGAGCTCAAATAACTTACTAGTTTTTTGTAATTTTCTTTTGTGGTTGTAGTAATTTTGATATCGTTTATTCGGGAGAAACATTCAAAGTTCGGTTGTCCGATGAGAGCGGCGATTTCATCACCAAACGATATGAAATTACTAACATTGGATACATAGATAGGAGGTGGCTCAGGATCAGAAAATCCGTGAGGCTGGTTTTCAATGTTGACTGAAGCGGAATGGTTGATAGTAGAAGAAAGTGGTGTGGCGTTTGAAGTGGACGGCGCTGGAGACTCAAGTTGGTTGGCTGCAGTGGTGCTGCGGGTTTTTGGCGGAGAAGAAATTGGTTTTGGCGGTTGCTTAGACTTGGCCGATTTATTTTTTTTTTTGTTTGGCGAATTACCGCCGGACCCAGTGTTATTCCTGTGGCGTTTCTGGCGTCGCGTTAAATATTGGGAATCTGATTCGCTAATCTCAGAGAATGGCGTTTCTTCCCCTGATTCATCATTAGATAGAGTTTTGTCTAAATCCATGATGAATACGGTAGAAAAAAAATAAATATAAAGTCCTCTTATATTGTGAGCTAAATAAAAATAAAATAAAAAAGAAGAAAAAAAATTATGTTGACTTATATTAATGACTAATAATAGAAAATTAACGTAAAGATCTTAAAAATAAACTATTTACATTATATACATATACATAAAAAACGTAAAACAAAATGAACATTTCTGATTTAGTAAAATAAAAATAATGTCCTAGAAAAAGAGAAAAAACACACAAAACATTAGAAAAAAAATATATGTATATATATATTAAAATAAAGTCTATCAGGATGAAAATAAAAGTTTATATGAAGAACGTCTAGGTTACGAAGTCGGAAATGTCAATATTGCCGACCGAGACCTTGTAAACAAAGATGAGGATTAGTAAGTCCTAGCCTAGGCCTTATCTCCAGCCTAGGACGGCCACCAGTCTATTATTGTCTATCGAACTAATTGCCACTCACCTCGTGATATGTGTTCGTTAATGTGTTTATCAGTGCAACCACTCACGATTTACAAAGTTTGAAGCATTTTCAAGCAGTATCACATTGATGAGAAGGAAACTAACATAGAGCAATACGTAAGTAGAACTGTGCCAGTCGCCATTTTAGAAAACACTTCACTTCGCTTTTAAAAATAAAAAGTTATTCATTTATTTATTTTTAAAAGTTAATATTTATTTCTATAATAAAAACTTATTTTTTTATGAAGTATTAAGGAATGAAACATATATAATATCATATCAATATAAGAACCATAACAAAATTAACCCGATTATTTAGATAGGTAGAAATAGAAATAGAAATAGAAAAATGAACTTTATTCTGGGACATAGTCCCTTAAGAATAACATTGATGTCACAAATAAATATAGCTCTTCTGGCCAGAATACATAAAATAGATTGAATTATTCACTAACTTAATTATTTACATAGGTATAGTAGATTAACCAAAAAATAAAATAAATAAATATAATGAAAAATATATACATACACACACACTCATACCCAAATCACAAAGTAATGATCATAATAATAATGATAATAAGTACAATAGAATGATAAACTAAAAATAACCAATTCAAAAAATAAAATAAAATATTTACATAGATAAAGTACATTAACAAAAATATATATATGTAAACACTCACTCACACACATACATACACAAATCACAAAGTAGTAAAGGTATAGGTCACAATACACTTTTATTGAATTATGTTATATATAAATATAACAGGAATTTATAGTGAAAATTAGAGATCACCTGAAGCATGGTGGTTAGCATAACCTATATATAGCATAGCCTTCTATGCCAAAGGTTCAAACTCGCAGGTGGTCCTAGGATGTTTTAATCGGCGTGAAAAATCCTTAGTTATGTCGTCCTTTGGAGGAGACGAAAAAAGGTGGTCCTGAGCCTGTGCGATGCCAGGTACTCGTTAAAGATCCCTCTCCTAATTAAACCTGGATAGGCAAAATTTAGGACTCCCACTGTAGCATCGTCCGATAAGCCACAGTAGCATGAAGTTACGTTAAATAAATGGGGAAAATATTTATATATATATATATATATATATATATATATATATATATATATATATATATATATATACAGTGTTTGGCTGTGACAAAAAACAAAAATATTATTAAAAATATTAAAATAAAATAAAAATACGTTCAATCTATTTCCAATGACGATACGCAGGATCCTTGTTATTGAGCCTTAGATATTCATCCTATACACCCTGCATTGAATATTCATTAGAACTACGGACGTGACAGAATTAGAAGTTCGTCATGTTTTTGGAATATATTTCACACTTGTCCCTTGGCACATAGCCCACCCATATACGCAGCATATAGCTGCCGCTAAAGATTGTTGTGATTGTAAGTGCTAATCTGATTGAATGCAAGCTCCATTCAAGATGAGACCTTCTTCTTTTCGGTAATCAATTTAACTAATTTATTTGAGTTGTTTTTTTTTAATTGTAGTAATTATTGTATACAAAATTTTAAAATATGTTATGAGGTTTCAATAACTAGCTTATAGATAGACCCAGAGATCCTCCAAGATCCAATGTATCTGAATTTCATTATCGTATTCGCATTTTACTGATCTGTTAAAGTAAATAAGCGAATAAAGTGTGATAATATATGCAGCACTTTAAATAAATATTATCCGCTATTAAAAAGATGCAAAAAACTTTTAAATTGTTACTAAAGCGGTAAAAATTAAATTTAGATTGGTATTTTGCGTTGTAAGACAACCTGGTGGATTTGTTTCTCCACCTTTATTCTGAAATGAATGCATTCAGTTCATAAAGAACGGAGTAAATAGATGAGAAAATCTTAGTGGAGTTGGATTATATCATTTTTGTTCTTGCCCTGCATATTTATGACGATGATTGCGAATCTTAGTAGTATATTGGAAAATATATTAAAAAGTAGTATACCAACGTCTTGCCGATCTGTTTTATATGTTAATTTTCCCGTTAAACATATATCTGTGCAAGTCGTTGAAGCCAACGTCTCACCTTCGAGCAAGTATATATGTTAATACCTACATATCATCCAACAGCGAGTTCTTCAAAGGTATTTAAGAGGAACTTCAACGGTTCTACATCCCAACGACCACTACTCCTGGAAAGCTTCTTAAATATCAACATGTTTCACAAGGAATAAAATCTTGAATCTTGAATGAATAATGTATAATTGCCTTTAGTTCTAAGGGTTAAGAAATACTCATTCGTTAATTTAAGATTATTTCTTTTAGATATAAAAAAGATTAAACGTTAAATTAATAGCAACTACAATGTTTAATTGTAAACAAAACGGTTTCTTTACCGTGCAACAAAAGCTGTTTAATCTCCTATAGAACTTCAAGGTTCAATAAACTTCAAACTCCTCCTGGATGTTGACAGTCAATTTATTTCTGAAAGCTTTGTAATCACTTTTACTTCATGCGATCCACTCTCCATCCTTTACACTCTTCGTCACAAGTTTAAAAGAAGATAAGGCTCCTTGTTTTCTTATTTTTTTTTTCATGACAAATAAAGTTTACCTCACCCTCTTGAAGAGGAGACGTAATGACCAAAGACTTTAAAAGCGACATCCTAACCTAATTTTCGCTTAGTTGCGAGGTCAATCTTCTCTTCTATATATTTAAAATAATTTAGCGATTCTTGGTTTCAGCGAACTTCTTTTAAAACATGCAACGGATTTTGATAACGTTTTCACTATGATTTAGGTATTATTTCCCGAAGGTTTCCAAGTAAAATAAATTGCAATAACGTTTTTATTTATAAGGGAAAATTAAATTCTCTGTAATGAAGTCGTCAAAATTTTATTGAAGAAATGTGAGTGGGATTATAGACGTATAATTTACTATGAGAAAGCGCAGACTTTGGAAAAGTTAATATGCAACAAAAGAAGTCGTTCACGTTAATAGAAAGTTGTTATAAGCCCATAAACTTATAAACAGATGTTATTCGCAATGTTGTAATAAGGGAGGTTATGAGGAGTCAGTGTTGCCACCGTTGAGTATCGTACAGATATATTATTCTAGAAAAAATATAACATACCAAATCGTACGTAAGTTGTTAAAATAAATGAAAAGGTGTTTTAAATCCATAAAGGGCATTACCTGTAGCATGGTGGTTAGCATAACCTCCTATGCCCAAGGCCCCGGGTTCAAATTTGCAGGTAGCCCTAGGATTTTTTAATGGGAGTAAAAAATCCTTCGTTATGCCGTTCTTCGGTGGGGACGTTAAAAGGTTTTGTACCGCGCATGTGCGTTACTCGTTAACCATCTATATCCTAATTAAATCTGGATAGGCAAAATTTAGAACTCCCACTGTAACATCGTCTGTTTAGCCACAGCAGTATAAAGGGACGTTAAATAAATAAACAAATCTATAAACTAACTGTTATAAATTATGTCTACTTTTTTGAACTCATCTGTAGACATTGTACATAATGTCATTCCATAATAATTGGCAGTAATGACAAAACTTTGACAATGACATATGAAATCACCCAAAGCTGTATGAAACAAATTTATATCTATGTTTCAATTTAAAATAATAAGCTCAAACAATTTTGATTTATTGACCAATTTATGTTTCTCATTTCTACTGATGATAAAATATAGAAATGTTATGACAACACAATATTTTCTTGAGAAGTGCACCTTTTATTACAATGAACTTTTAGATCATGAAGTGATATACACAAAATCGGTCAAAAAGTAATTTTATATACATTAATAAAGCCACATTCAAATTGCACAGGAGCGGAATGGCACTTGGACAGGTCAATGGTCAACCCAATCATCAGTCAGTGCTTTCTGAGATTCTATTAAATCAACAAAATAGTGTATATTTAAAAAAAATACACGCCTGAAAATGTATACCTGTTGGCCGGTTGGTGTTGTATTATGGATGCATAACGTCTGTTTGTTCTGTAAAATCATTAAACTTTTATTTTTAAACAAATTCGATAAGGGATATTTTTTGACATTTGAACTGCGCAGTGAGGATTTTGACGATGGAATAATTTTATATCGAATGCATTCAAACGCATGAAGCAACCGCGGACTATGAAGCAACAACTGGGCTTGTGGGGGTGCCAACTCGTGAGTTCCTGCCTACATATTCTTGTTTCATGTCGGCTAGGAAGGTCGCAGCTGATATAATATACAGTAAAATAACGTGGGTGGGTACTTACTGCAAACTTACATCTAGGAATCCTCGTTTATTACTCTTTGGTGGTGGTCTCTCTTACCGGACCTGTAGATCGACGGGTATGCAGATTTTATGCACGCTCAGAAATAGGGAGTATTATGCAGCATAAAAATTTATTAAAAACTCAGTAAGTCCTTTTCGAGGGGCAGTGTAGTGACCAGCATAAGAGCCTTCATTGCTCAAGATTGCAAATTCGAACCCGGAATATGGCCCTAGGCTTTTTAAAATGGAAATAAAATAGTTTTAGTAATGCCATCCCTCGCAGGGAACGTGAGCTTGTGCAATGTCAGGTTAAATATCCATATCTTAATCAATCCTGGAGAGCAAAATTTAGGACTTCCACTGTAGAATTTTCCGATTAACCACAGTAGCTTAAAGTAGCTTTAATGTATAACCAAACCATTTATTTTTGATATCAGGAAAAATATTTCCTTATAACAAAACAAATATAATAATATCATTAATTTAAATTACCATGAATATACTACAGGCTATTTATTTATTTATATGATGCCTCTAGTGCTTCTTAGGCAATCTGGATTACAGAGCTTGCTGGGCTAAAAATGGAATATCAAAATTAATAAATCAAAGAGCTTGTTCGTCACTTTTCTCAAAACCTCTTGCCCTCAGGTCTTTTTCAATAATATTCCAATACCAGTTTCTGACAAAGTGCGTTATTTAGGCCTTTATCTTGACAAACGACTGACAGGAGCATACCACCTCAAACGGAAAAGAAAAGAACTGCATCAACAATATGGAATTCTTTCGAGATTACTAGACAAAAGTTTTAAATTATCATTGACAAACAAATTAACTATTTATAAAGTACTGATAAAACCTATTTGGACTTATGGCATCGAGTTGTGGGAAACTGCAAAAAAAGCAAACATAAAAATTATCCAATAATTTCAATCAAAATTACTTAGGTAAATCGTATCTAACGAGGCACATCATACTGACCTAGACATTCCATTCATCATTGCAACTGCCACTGATCGCTATAATAAATTTCACGTGAGACTGACCCTAAATTCAAACCCGCTGACGCTAGAAGACTATCGAGGCGCTGGCCAAGAGACCTGATATAATGATAGTTATTTGTTTTCTTTTTTAATTTTGGTATCTTATGCAGTTTTGCCCTTGCATATCATTTGTTACTATATTTGCTAATCGCATAAGCAGATAGCAAATCTCATTGTACAAGCAAAACTTCTATAAAAAAATATATAAAATACAGTAAATTATTTGTTTTATTGAGGTAAATAGCTACTTCTATTATTTAATATTTAGTATAACTTCCATATTTGTATTTAAATCAATATACTGGATGAACCTCCATTTGGCTTAATTTAATATTTTATTAATTCAATCATTCTGGGTACAGGTGATCACAAGTTTGTCGAATAAGAATTTAATTTATTATTATACGTTCCGAGTTTAGTATTGCTAGTATTTTTGGTCCGAATCGCATAAAATAATTGATTAAATGAATGTATGTATGTATATGTTATATATATATATATATATATATATATATATATATATATATATATATATATATATATATATATATAATGTTATCAAAACACGAGAAAGGACTCAATCATATCGAGGGCGAAAGAAGTTTTAGCGATAAATCGGATGAGCGACCCCATTGAAGGCGAGTAATAAACGGACATTGAATGTCGCTCTCGGCCAATCAAAGGCCCATTCAAGTTCGAATTCGTTTCAGCCAATAACGATCCTTCTCTACCTCTAAATGTTTCGCCCGATAGAGATTTCACACCGCTTAAAAGGAAAGACTGATAAAATAAAAACAAACAAAAAAAAAAGTAGAGATGAATAGGAATATATTAATATTTCTGTCAATTTCTGTTTTACAAATCTTGTTTCATATTAAAACGTTTAATTTTAACTAGCGACTCTCCCGTGCTTCGCAATGGTGCAATTAATATGGTGTCGTTAATGTTTAAAAAACTTCAGTTTGACCAATTGAAAGTTTATTACTTTGGATTATGAGTTGATCGTAACTAAAATTTGAAATTAGAAACAAAATTGATCAAAAATCGAAAATTGGTCTAGTTTATTTATTTGTTATGTTTAACGGTTCCTATCCTATTATGTTTATTACTATTAGAACTTTTTATAAATAAATTTTTATGTATTAAAGTTAATTTAGTTTCCATTAACTCATAAATAATTTGGAAAATCATGAATATCACAATACTGTAAATAATTCTACTTAAAATTGCTTGTTTTTAAATTTATTATTCCAAGTATTATTGACACTAAAGGAATATTTTATAAGTCTCATCACGAATGTGCATCCTGTAAAAAATATAAATATGGATTTCATTTAATGTATTTAAAATTAATTAATTAAATAACAATTAAAAACAGACCAAGTAGCTATAAAGCTAAAGGAGAATGTTTTTTTGTTTTGGTTTTTTACCAAAGATCATTGATAACAATTTTAAAATACTTTTGATTACATGATTAATTATTGTATTGAATTAAGTAATCATTGTAGTAAATATATATATACACAAACTAATAAAGAATTTAATGAACTAAGGAGAGAAATAGAAAATATATCTCTCCAGATCAATTTTTCTTTCTTTTTTTTCAGTATAATAGTTAGAATAATGTACCATTGGGATGGAGAAGTTTGTAGAAAAAATATCATCCAAGAAACACAGACGTCGAATGTAATGAAGAGTGACGAAAACCGTGAATGTTATAGATAATAATGTTCTATTTTTATATTATTTAATCTAAAATAAAAGTTTGCCTTGATGTTCAATGTTTAGTTATTTGTTTGCTCTTTAATGTTATTGTAAACATGTTTTCATTATTTATTCAAGCCGTAGAATGTTTGATCTGTGTTTTCGTTTATTCTAATTATCACTCATATATTTAATAAATAATAACTGATTTAACCTTCAAATAACTTATTTATATAAGTTGATAACTTGGAGATACATTGATTGATCGTTTCTTTTGTGTTTCGATTCCAAGCTTTTCTTTTTTTCTAAAAAAAAAAAAAAATTAAAATGTTTCCATGGCAACCCGCAATCATTGTTATTGGAACAAATTAAGAAGCCAACGTTTGAAATGACATGATGATTGTCTCCTACGTTTTGTTCCAGTACAGGTTTTCCTTTTTTGATAATTTACAAAACGCCGTCCTTGTTAAATTGACTATGTCTGCCCTATCTGTTTCCTCAGTAAACTCCCATAGAATTTCTGGTTAGCTAAGCTCGGAATTATCTGTTAAGTCACGACCTGTGTTAGAGCGTTAGCACCCCAGTTTACATATCCATCAGCATCTAAAGTTCAATCATCTTCTTGTTAGATAAAAATTAAGCTATTTAAAAAAAATCTGGTGCGGGGCAACACACGACTTTCACTTACCTCCATTTTTAAAATCAATGAAAGAATTTTCAAAAACAGTTAGAGATAAAAATACGTGTAACTATTAAGGAAAAATTAAATTTAATTTATATAGAAACATGTGTTTTATTAAAAAATCTATTATATTATTATCTAAAATAATCAGTTAGTATTATGTTCATTTCGTCACTACTCTATTAACTTTTAAAAGCTTGTGTATGAGATAATATTTTTTCTGAAATCTTTAGCTTTCCAGCGGTATATCATACATGTATATTACTGCTCTCATGTTCAAAAACGATAAATTGCATTAAAAAAATATTTTTTCGGTTTTCTCCTTTAGTTTGGTATCGAATTTATTCAATTTATATATTTACCTGTTTTTCATTGAATGAAATTTCGTTTAAGGCGACCAATAACATCTCAGGTTCCAGTTTTCGAATAGAAATATCTAAAAGAATCCGTCTTTCCACCTTGCGAATTAAGAAATACCAATTTTTCAAAAAAAACAAATTTCATTATAATAATAATTGTTATTTTCATGATTATGAATTGACAGGTTCATCTTTCTGTAGGCCTTTGATTATTTAAAAACTATATATTCTTCCATCTATGATTAAAACCAAATTCTTTTGTACATCTAATCAGATGTTAGAATCCATAATTATCATAATTAAAAAGACAAGTTACTTTACTACATTGTTGTGAACAGAGCAACATTTATAAATTTGATCTACTCATAATTTTTTTTTAATATAAAAGTTTTGTAATAATTTATAAGATTTTAACTATGAGTTACTAAATAAGAAAGACGGCATATTCACTGAGGATCATATTCCTTTTATTTTTAAACGTTCTCCAGAGTAAACAAATTTTTTTTAAAAATATAGAAATATGATAAGTGATAGTAAGGTTTAAGGATGTATATTTTATAGTTTTATTTATTTGTTGTTTCCAAATGACATGAAATGATACAAATACATAATTATTCAATTCCTTCTTAACGAGTATCTTATAAAAAACATACTTTAAAAAAAACGTGATAAGCTCTAACAATGACAAAAGTTATTACTCAGTTTTCACTCACTGATGGTCTCATAAAAATTATTGCGTCTGATAGATGAAAATTCAAGTCTAGATCGGCTTGATAACTTTCAAAATCTCCGCATTGTGTCGAGAGCTTGTCAAATATCATCTTCGGTGACTTTTTCCTATAAGGTCCTCTCCTTGTTTAGTTGTATCTATATTTTCGTTTTTGAGAGCGATTATTAATTTTAACTTTATTTAAGCATTTGATCGAGTCTCACACCAGGGATTGCTTTAAAAACTCCGTCAATTCCTCACCCCTACATATTTCCTATTAATGCGTTCCTACCTTACTGGATAACCTTTAAGATGAACCATAACTTTTCCTACTCATCCATATTTTCCCTACCTGCTGGAGTGCCTCAAGGTAGTATCTTAGGTCCTACCCTCTACTCCCTTTATACAGTTGACATTCCACTCCATCCTCGCACTGTCCTCAATGCTTATGCTGATGACACTTGTGTCTTATCCGTCCATAATGATCCAACTACTGCATCCCAAACCCTTCAGTCCCACATCACAGCCATTGAAGAATGGTATCCTGTTTAATAATATTACCCTTACTCATGTAGAACAAATCCGATACCTAGGTCTCCATCTTGACAAGCGCCTTACTTAGAATCCTCACACAAGACTGAAACGACAAGAAACTGCTCGAAGATAACGATTACTACAACACTTACTAGACAAACGTTCAAAACTTCCAGTATATTACAAAAGACTCGTCTACATCACTATTATCAGACCTATTTGGTCATATGGAATCGAGCTTTGGGGCTCTACGAAACCATCTAATTCCTCCCGCATCCAGTCCATACAAACCAAAATCCTGAATGCCCCTTATTTTGTCACAAATCAACTCTTCCATAATGACCTAAACATCCCATTTGTTGGAGGACATAGCCCATGAAGACACTCCTCTTTTCATTCTAAACTCCCTGCCCATACAACCCACTTGTCCGTAATTTATCTTCCTTAGATATCCCTGATAACCCTCCAAAGCGACTGAAAAGAAGGTGGCCTCGGAACCTACTGCCTTAAAATAGTTATTGAAGTGCTACAACTGGGTAGTTCTTTCTCAATACATTTTCATGACTTTTTATTTTCATTCTACATATTTACTTATTGTATTCTTTAATACAGTTGTAAATTACTACAAATAAATTTTAAAAAACTTTTATTTACTACTTACTTTTGTTACAACAATTTTATAAATAAAATTTAGTACAACCTTTTTACCAAAATGGATATTTTCATGTAATTTAAATCACGGAAGAGTACTTATAAGTGGTTAACAAGAATTAATAGCTGTATATTCATTATTTAATTATAATTCTATCATGGACATAAATCTTTGGAGATTCGTATTTACTGAACTGTTTGCGTTAACACAGAATGTGACAAGGGATAAGTGAAACCCGTTATAATAATTATATAATTCAAAATTATTTACATAAATATTATAGACATGAACAAATATGGGAGGTGGTTCTTATTATTATGCATTAAAGGAACATTCCTTATAATTACACTTTTTTTTCTTATTACGTAACTATTTTTTTCATTTGAAAAGCTTTCCTTAAGGATTGTATTTTTTACTCCATTTTTTTTTTCCAATTTGACCTTCGATGTCTTAATATAAAACGACATACACCCTTCTAACCTTGTATTAGAATATTTTATAAGTGAACGTACCATGCAGTAATGATATGCATAAACAAAAAAGAAATGAAACTGATACTCATAAGAAATATTAACCAAGGCCGCAATGGAAAATTACATACAAATAGCGTTATAAAAAAAATAAATAAATAAATCGTTAATAAGCATGCAGCAATTATCTATCTCATGTGATGCATAAGGATATAAACTGATAAATTTTCAAATAGATATCTTTATTGTTTCATTACTATTTTTTTTTTCTCAATAAAACGCCAAATGCCAAAAGTACTTCGACTCTTGAAAATAAAAGAAATTCCAGATTTTTTTTACAAAATTGTATCATATAGATTTTTATTTCAATTATCTGTTCATTTTATATGGATTCAAGGACTTAAAAATAATATAGCATAATAATAACTGATTTATTCTAGATCGATAGAAACCGGATCCTACGACACAGCATTGCAACATAAAATTAATGACCTTTAAATAAAGCAATAAAATTTCAAGGTCACACTCCATACCTATCTACACAACGTCATAATATTAATTATAGGGAGTTAGTTGCGGGTGCGGTCATAGAAAAAAAAATTCTTTAATAATTTTTTTTTTTTTCTAAATTGATGGCTAGAAAATTATCTGGCAGTCCAATCAATAACTTGAGACAGAAACATAAGATCAATGACAGTAAGCATAAAATAATTTTATTTTAATGTTTTCCTACTAACATGAGTCTTATTAAACTAGTTCTTTTTCTATATTTCCACACTAATTTTATTGAGGACTGCCGAAATTAGCATAGGTATAAATAATCCAGGATTCAGTCGTGGGAAAAATAATATAATTTTGCCGAAGTTTCGGCAAAAACATGTGAGCCATCATCAGGGCATCAGTGAGCCATGTCAAGTATAAACTGGTTTTATATACTTGAGTTTATGCAATTAAAAAATATCACAATAGCTGTAAAAAAATATATCAGCGTAAATTATTTCTAACATTTAAGCTTTAAAGCTATATTTCTATTTTTCTAGGCATGGATTATTGAATCTTTGCCTTATCCCTCTTAACGTTTTCAAAAATGGACTAAAAGCCTTAAGATATGAGAGTCAATCCTAGAAAAGATAGTGGGAGTGGTGTGTTGTTTATTGTAGAAAGAACTGGTTTCCAAATAGAGCGGATAGAAAGCTGTTTAATATTAGACGAAAAATGGATAGTCTCAATGCATTTAGAATATTTAAAAAAATAACAGAATAATGTCCAGTTAAATATATAATTTAAGGATTAAAATAAATCCCATTATAAATTAATTTGATTCAGCTTTACAATGTGATACCAATATATACTTCAATATTAGTAATGTTGCTGTTGTTTGTTCATTTAACGTCACTTTATGCTGCTGTGGTTAATTGGACGATGCTACAAAGGGAGTCCTAAATTTTGCCTATCCAGATTTTATTAGGATAGGGATCTTTTTTTACGTCCCCTCCAAAGGACGGCATAACTAAGGATTTTTTACTCTCATTAAAAAATCTTACTAGAATATTAGTAATGTGTTAACTCTCCAGTAGTTGTGCCACCTAATCTAAATAGATGTTGGATGAGGGATATTTGTTACTGACAAACTATATTGGCTAAATAGTGCTTTTCCGTGACCATTAAATACATCTATTTAGTAATTCAATATTTTTATAGTATAAATCATCACAATATTGAACGAATGAAAAATCTAGCGCTGGCAACACACGACTTGCAATTACTTCAACTGTTAAAATCAATTAAAAAACTATTAAATATACTTCACTTGAAAAATGTTTTAAGTTAATTTTAATAAAAGGGTATTCATTTTCGTTGAAAACTTATGATTTAGATCAAATAATATAACTATATTAATTTTATTCAGTAATAAGTTCATTCCTATTCGTCACTTACCTATTACAACTTTGGTACAAGATAATCTTTTTTTCTAAAATCTTTCCGTTTCCAACGGTATATTATACTTCTATATTATTGTTAATTTTATCAAAAATTACATAAACTAATAGTTTTACTCTATTATCCCTTAGTTGATCATCACATTCGTCCAACTTTATATTTAACCGTCCTTCATTAATGTCATTAAGATGATAGGTCAATCTTTTGGAATGTACAAAATTAAAGGTTTCCGGCTAGATTTACCACATACATACACACAGACACACACACACACACACACGCACACAAACACACGGACACACAGACCTTTTTGCGGGACTCGGTTATTTCGACTCAGGGGACCCTAAAACGTGAAAGTAAAGAAAACATTGCAAACTATTACACAATGGTTTATTATTTACAAGTAACTATATTAGGGTTATATTATATTATTGGTTGTATAGGTGACCGTACGCCTCAACCAACTTCTCTATCATAAAACGATAATTGCTAACAATAAACGTTATTCATCCCTTAAGTTCATTAGTTCACCGCAACATAAGAATTCATCAAAATAATAATTCTTGTAAAAATAGCAGTTTCTTATAATAAAAGTAGTTAATTTGATCAATGTTTGTTTTCAACGGTTTATTTTGAAATATATATTTATTTATTACTATAAAAATTCAGTTAAAATAGGTGGATGTTTTAAATCTTCAAATACAAATTAAGAAAGGTATTAAAAATACCACTATTCATAAATAAGTTTTTTTTTTCACTTAACATTTTATTTACACCTGTAAAAAAAATCACAATCAGCAAATGTGCTACAATCCAAGGAAACATGGCATGGGCAGGCATGAGGGAGACAGCGCCCAATGTTGCTATAAATAAGTTGACTTCTTAAAATGTTCCATTTTTAATGATTGTTGGATGTTACAGATTTTTTTTCAAACCGGTTGCCTATTCTTGAAGTAAAGAACTAAATATATCTCGACTTAGCAACTTATATAAATATAAATTTCCCAGTGCTCGTCAAGTAATGAATATGTAGATTATTCCAGAGTTTTCTTAACACCGTATTACAATATTAAGGCATTCAAATGGTGAAGCTAGCAACCATGATTGCAGCTGTAATTCTTAGGAACTAAATTAGCTGTTTCATACTAACTTCCTCTCTCCCTGTCCTCTCAAAGGTTCAGCTTGATATAATGTAAAAAGAGGAAAATCATCAATAATTATTTATTTTACTTTTGCATTTTGAATATAACTAAGTCTATAAAATTGAATATAACATTCTATCTGGTAGGAGCATTTTGATGATTTAATGTAGTATTATTCCATGGAACAGGGATAACTGGCTTTTTAAAACTTCAAAGAGTCCTTAATCTCTTTGACATTTTTTTATTTAAGCAGTCTTTGATCTTTCTTAAGGTCGGAGTTTTCGCAAGTTAAGCAGTCTTTTTATCATTTACTTATAAAACGCTTGGCTGCAGTTTCGTGTTTCGAACCATATTCTACTACCATACGTTTACTGCAGTGCTCAGCGACATCTCTATCAAGACGTGATCAGTTTCATTTTGAAATTGTTAATCCGTCACGGTTCACATATCATAATCGTTTATTGAGTTTAAAGCCCTTGTGAATTCAAAAAAGTGTAGAGAATAGAATAGAAAAGAAAAAAGCTTTTATTCTGGGACTTAGTACCTTAGAATAACATGAATGTTACAAATAATGGGAGCACATCTGGCCAGAAAACATAAGATAGATTGAATTATTTACATAGGCGAAAGAGGTAGAGAAAGAAATTTATATAAATGTATGTACATATACAAATCTATATACAATAGAAAAAAAAGTATAAAGTAATGTAAATAAATACCGTAAATGAAAATTAAAAACAACTAATTGAAAACAAAAAATAAAAATTATATATATAAAAAGGTATACATAAGTATATATATATATATAATATATTATATATAATATATATATATAATATATATATATATATTATAGCCAGATTAAATTTCTTGATGTCTTACGAAGCCATCGGCTACTATTAATAAGGGACAAGTACCCATACCAAAAAAAAGGTCCATAAGGTCCATAAACTATAAATATCAAATAACAATTTTCAGGTTCGTATACCTTAGTGATTTTAACTTATTATATTTCTAATTTAAAACAAAATCATATAAATCATATAATTTGATATCCGTACTTTAAATTAAGATACAATTAATTAACTGTAAGTATTCAATGACTGTAAGTTTGTTTTTTTACCAAGTTGAAAATTTGATGAAGTTATTTTTTCCTAATTTGATAATTAAGTTCGGGCATAGATTTGAAAAATGTCATTTATTTTTTTTAATTTTTATTTGTCTTGCCAACTTTTAAAACCTGATGTCTTTTGTCTAGGTCCATAGAAAAAATATTATATGACGGCTAATAATCTCACTTCACCTACATATTTTTCCATTTTTTCAGTAAATACTGATCTCGAGTTGAAAAAAAGGTTCAAACCATAGTTTTTTATTAGTGTAGTTGCTTTCAATCCATAATCATTATCGGTTATCTTTGTCTTATTTATATTCCTCATTAATCATAACTTTCCTATATTATTGACAGTGTCCTCCATACCAAATCCATCGCAATATTAGTTTATAACATTTTTAAATTTCTCTTATACATTTCCACTTATTTCGGTTAAAACAAGAATACATTTCATATCTATTAAACTCATGAACTTCCGCAAGCGTGGGCGTTCGGAGAATAAAATTGGATAGGATATTTCAATATAAAAAACAATTTTTTTTTTCTATTAGCATACAAGGTTTCATTTTTCAATTTTGAAAAACATACATTAATTAAATATTGTAATTTTTATTCCTGCCTCACAATGACCATGTTCCATTCATATCATTACGTGATGATTCTATTGGATTAACTAAATCGAACCTACTTGAAGCCTAGGTAGAAATAGCCAAAAGTGAAGTGTGCAAAAGTAATAACACCCAAAAAAAACCCTAGCTATGTAAACATCTGCGCCTGGCGCAGTTCAAGACTTGTAAGCAATCCTAGGTCTGCGAGGTCATCACTTATCGAGAGTGATATTCGTTCAAGCCTGCGTACATATCTATACACTAACATTTACTTCAAAGCTGGGAGGAAATTTAGATTTATAAATTTTGTTTAATAATTACTCAAGTTGAAATTATCTATAGTCCATCCTTCGAACCTGTTTAACAAACAGGTTTTTTTTTTGCGATAATCGGATAAAATATCACTTTTCTTCTCAGAAATAACATTCATAAACATTAATTTGAATTTTTGGATAAAAATGGGTACTGATATATTTTAAAGAAAAAATAAATGGCACAGTGGAAACCTGAAATAGTTTACTAATTATAAAATGTACATAAATACTTATAAAATATAATTTCATTGGAGTTATTTTATTTTTAATTAACTTTTTTTAGCATTTTATTGATATTTACAACTGTAAATACAATAAGAAAATGGGCTAATTTACAATTATGGACATGAAGATGTCTTATGAAGAAACTACCGAGTGGTATCACTTCAATGTCAAATTACTTTATTAGGTATCGAGGCCATCGTCTTTTCAATCGCCTCGGAGGGTTGTCAGGAATAAATAGGAATGATAAGTTACGTACAAGAGGATAAGTGTGGGTCGGGAGTTTGGAATTAAAAGAGGAATATCGGTTTCGGGATAGTTCTGCGGCAAATGGGACATTTAGGTCATTATGGATGATTTTATTCGTAACGAAATAAGGAGCATTTATGATTTTAGATTGTAAGGATTGGATGCGAGAGGAATTAGATGGTTTAGTAGAGCACCAAAGCTCGAATTTATAAGTCCAGGTGGGTCTGATGAAAGTAACATAAATAAACTTTTTGTAATAAATTGGAAGTTTAAAACGTTTGTCGAGTAAGTGTGGTATTAATCGGTATCTACAGGCAGTTTCTTGTCGTTAGTCTCGTATGAGGATTCCATGTAAGACGTTTGTCAAGATGGAATCCTTAGTATCGGATTTGTTCAACAGCTATGAGTGGGGTATTATTAAAGGATACTATTTTTAATTGAAATCCAAAGTGGATGAAATAGAAAGTAATTATTATATGCGATTATTTTACTCATATTTTTAATAACCCTTACATTCTCTGTGTTCTTCGTTTATTTATTTGACATCACCTAATGCTGCTGTCCGATGTGGCTAATCCGACAAAAAAGCTGTATTTTTAAAATTTTGAAAAGGGAAAACAGACGATTTTGTGCGTTAGCCACTAAGGCTGATCAGACGGTGCTACTTTGGGAGTCCTAAATTTTGTCTTTCCTCGTTTAATTAGAATAGGGATCTTTAACGAGTACCTGAAATCGCATAGGCTCGGGACTACCATTTAACGTTTCTTCTTAAGGACAGCACAACCAAGGATTTTAATCCTAGGTCCATCTACCGTGATTTCACCCTCGACTTTGGGCATTAAAAAAAAATTATTTTACTATTACATAAACTAAAATTGTTTTAATATTTTTAGTGCCAACAACATGGTGCCACTACGCCACCAGACAAGTGGTTTCGGAGATAAATAGCAGATGACACCCATGTGATAATGGATATATAGAGAATTTAAAGTTAGAGGGAGTGTTAAATGAATTTACTTTTCTATTCAATCGAAAGGGATTAATAAGTTATAAATAGAATAATTGGAACTTTCTCTTCTCTTTTTTTTTATTTTAACAAAAATAAAACTTTAATGACGTTTCGAGGTTTTTTTTTTTTGCCTCATCTTCAGATTATCCAATAAAAATAAATATTTCCATATTGCACAAGATATTGGTCATATACATGTCTGCTTCATACTGGCATTTAAATAGCAGTATAAATTTTCAAACAATTTTAGTTTATGTGATAGTGAAATAAAAAAAAATTTAACAATCATTGGCGAAATTATTTTTATATTAATGATATATATAAATAAAGAGATCATAATCTATATGACCAATATTTTGTGCAATATAGAAATATTAATTTTGTAGGATAATCTGAAGATGAGGCAAAAAAAATACCTCGAAACGTCATTAAAGTTTTATTTATGTTAAAATGAATAAAAAAAAAAGAGAAGAGAAAGTTCCAATTATTCTGTTCATAATTATATTTACTACACTTCTATAACAGTAATTGACATTAAAGGAATTAATAAGGTATAACGAAAAAAAAAAATCAATAATGAAACGAAGAACTTTGATACTATGCAAAAGGTCCTTTTTTTCAGAAAAAAAAACACGACTAAATAGTCATATAAAGCAATATCTAGAAGAGAGATTGGCTAAATCAACAGAGAACATGTACCTCCAGACTCCTCTTCTTGACGATTCTACCGATTCGCAACGGATTGAGAAAATCTTAAATAAAAACCTTAAATGATTTTTTTTTAAATTATTATCTTGCAGTGATAATATAAAGAGTGATCTAATGAATGGACGATTAGAATATCTTTATCGAGAATTGTAGAGTTATTTTTGAATCGCTAAGGAGGGGAGACCAGCGCGAGTCAGTGTTAAGTTAGCCTATGCGGGGAGATCCACTATTTGAGGTACAACATAATGTTTTTTATTCCGCTTTGTTTATAAAATTGCACGAAAAATTGAAATTATTTGCCAGGCATTTAATGGACATTACTGTCCTACATATTCAAATGGTCTGTAATGGTGATTACAGTGGTTATGGTGGTACACTTTTAAAAATATAGGTGAGCAATTTAATAAATAAATCTGAGTTAAAGATAATGTAATAGTGAGATGCAATATTAGTGCTACATTAAAAATCAAATTATATTTTAAAATTCGTTACTGACAATCATTATGAATTCACAATATTAATTTAGAATTAAAAATGGTATTATCAATTACCGTTTTTTAATTTTTTTTATTAACTTAGTTTGATATAATAAAAGTAGTGAACCATTGTTATTTCGATGTATGTGATATCTTTATACAGTATATCGTAGAAAAGAGTATCGTACAAATACATGATTCTAGTGTCACTTTTATCTAATAGCAAGCTACAATATCAGACTGTCAAAAAAGATAAAGAAGCAGACATGATCCGAGATGAATGGATGTATTTCATAATCCTACATTTCAAACTTATCTACACTAATCAAATTAGGAAAAGGAAAAGGGTCGAGGGGTTGAAAAATGCACTAATTAAAACTGCAATAGCATTCTTCTACTTTATTAAGCATTCTGTTTTTTTAAGATGTTGTTTAACCACCGGTATATATGCAGCTGATGTCAACGTAATAAATCTTTAGGTTTTCTTTTCAAACCACTGAAGGTTTCGTAGTGATTTGTTTTCGGATAGTGGGGCCACTAACCCTCTTTACGTATCCTAGTATGCACTGCCTCCTTGGTGCATACCTGCATGGCTTTCTAGGAAAGGTGATCCTATGGTGTGTAATCTAGGTGACCTTCTTTAGAGAGCCTGACGTTATTAGCGTCAGCGTTAACAAGCGACTTCGCCTAAGATGGGCTGGACATGAGACCAGGATGGAGGAACATGAAACTCCTAAAAGATTATTGACGAAGATAGTCCATGGCCGGAGGAGAGTCGGTCGCCCCCGCTTTCGGTGGATTGACTGTGTGTCTGCGGATGTGAGGAGTTCAGGAGTCCAAAACTGAATGGCTGCAGCACAGGACAGAAACTTCTGGAAGTTGCTGGTTGAGGAGACCAGGCCGCGTCAATGTGTTGTAGAGCCAAACCAATAATAATAAAAAAACATTGAAGGATACGCCCAATATATAAAGCCTAGCTTTAGCTAAAGGAGTTTCTCCTGCAAAAGTCAAGAACTATTACATTACATTTCCTCATTCTGTTAGGCGCGAGATTGGACCTGCTTATTAAGGGTATCCCAACAGAACTACCCCATTCCAATTAAAACTTATGTTATTTCAAAATACCATTTTTAAACAGATTAAATATTAAAATATTATAGGCCAGATATTCTATTATATAGAAAGAACAAAGTCAAGTGTCGGACAAATCATCAGATGGTTTGGAGGAGTGGTCTGCAGAAAATTGAGTCGAAAATTGAACCTTGGGTACTAGGATGGTTAAAAGTGTTTTGGGGTTTTTAGGGCACAAAAACTGTATAACTAATTCATTCACATGTTTTTGTTTTTTTTGGTTTTTGTTTTTTATCCCCCCCCCCCTACCTCGCCTTTGAAGGCTATCATTCAAAAGGCAAATGAGGGTGCTGCCATACCTTCGCGCGAACCTCTTGTCCAAAGTTCAGTGAATTTATATTTCTAGAAAAATGCAAAGTCATTTTACAACTTTATTCAGGTATCTAATCGGGAAATCTTGGGAATCCGAACATCGTCTCCAAGGCTTGCAATAGAGACGCAAACAGGTTTGGATTTGGGGTCAGATACCTCAGCAGTAGTACGATTCATTAGTAAACATACAAGACGCATAAAAAAAAAAAAAAAAAAACCGATACGCATTTTACGAGGAAAGAATGCGACTGAAACCACAATTTTTTATGAATGAAATAAGCCTATTAAAAGGCCTACAGATTTCCTTGTGGAGGATAGTGAACCCTGGTCGAAATCTCGTCACAACAGAAGTTGGCCGTGAAGGTGAGGTCTATGGCACCGCAAGGTTGAGGCCTAGTACCCTGGTCCTGGTCCGGGTTACCTAACTCTTAAGTGCCATTGAACTTGGTCCTAATACTCTTCACGCTCTGCATATTTTATTCAATACTAAATTCTCCCAAGTCCGTTACACTCAGTGGAAGTATAAACAGCTATTATCATAGAAACAAACCGAAAATATACCTACCTATATATGTATGATATTCCAAAAAGTTTATATCCTAGCATCTGTTTAGTATGATGAAATTACTAAAAACTATTTCTTAAAAATCAATCACTTCGTTTATAGGTTCTTTTTTCGTTTCAGTATAGCTGGTTTTGTGTTAATGCATTACTTACTGAATGTTGACAAGGATGCATCAGGTCTGGCAGCTAGCAGCCGTTGCGCACCCAAGAGTGTACTCAGGATTTCAGTTTGAAAATATGCGTTATTTTTTTCAAACACTGTTTATACATCTATTAATTAAAAAAATAGGTGTATTCTTGGAAGTAAAAAGAATCTCTACGCTCTTTTTGTTCCCTCCTACCTCGCCTTCTTAGGCTATACGGGGTTTTTCTCGGATCAGGGGGTGAGGGCGGAGGATTAATTCCCCGCACAAAAGCTCTCCCATCCCCAGGACCGAGACGCGAACTCGAAATTATTTTATTGTCCCCAAACTTCTATTTATCATCAACAAAAACATTCTCTAACTACAACATTTATCCTAATAACTCATTTTAGTTTTATCTATAATTTTAAAATAATTATTATTAGTCTCAAGAACTTTTCTGTCCACCCCTCTGCCTGTGCACATCCCCTTAGTACAGGGAAAAATATTACATTTTCAAAATCATTCTATTAATAGATTAACTGTTTGTTTAATCATTTAACGTCAATTTATGCTACCACTGTGGCTAATCGGACGATGATACAGTGATCGTCCTCAATTTCGCTTATCCAGATTCAATTAACTTTTTATTAGAACAGTAACCAAAGCGTTAAAAATAGAAGGAAGAAACTTGTTATATATTGTTCATTATACTTTCAGAAATAACTGGTCAAAATTATCATGATTTCTTGCGTCAGGTTTTGTTGGAAGAAGGGGAAGTGGAGAAAACTAATGTTTAAGTTTTTTTCGTGAATATCTCAAAAAGTCTTACGTTTATCGCACAAATTGTAAATAAAAAAAGTTGAAGAACATAAAAAAAAAAAATCAATAGTAATGGTCTTTTTACATTTTATAGCTCAAATAATATTTATTAAGGAGATATTTCGATATCTTATTTGTTCATGAGGACGTATAGTTTTAATTAGTTAAAGAATAAAAGAAACACGAACAACTAAGAATACAAACCTGCGGAGAATAATAATTTACGAATCAAGACTACTAAGTTAAAATGCCATATCTCAGCTAATCTGATTTCAATGTTTCTTTTTCTTTTTATTTTGTGAAGTGAGAATAGTTTACTGTGTTTATATATGGGAGAAGTTAGTTGAGGGTGCAGTCAAATGACACACAATTAAGTATAAACTTAATTTAATGGTACTCACGTTTCGGCCTAAATTATAGGCCTTATTCAGGGTTATAAAAAAACAAAGGTAACAAACAGCAGTAGAATGCAATATATAAAGATGATAAGTAAAATAAATTATACTGATAATTAAAAACAAAGTGAAACAGTAGTTCTGACAATTCACAAATATAGTATTAATTGGAAACAAAAGGGACAAAAGAAATTCAATGAAAGGTGAATAATTGGATAAGAGAAAATTAAAAATACCAATTTTGAAAATATTTACAATATGAAAAAAAGAGTTACAAATCTATGAAAAATGTCCATACTTTCATAAAATGTGAAACATTATAACATAATGTTCTTTTTTTTTGTTTGATTTTCAACATACAAAAGCAATTACTTTTCGTTTATTTTTTTTAATTTATCCATTTTAATTATATCAAATGTTATATTACTACATATATATATATATATATATATATTAATATATGTATGTGTATGTGTGTGTATATATGTATGTATATTATTACTTTATCTGTAAGCAAGCAATATAACTTTAATTCTTACCTCATAATTTACCAAACAATCAGTATATGGCGTAAAAAAACACGAAGTTAGACGCCTAATCATCATTCCTAATCCTAAATCCTATATACTAAACAATTTTTTGTTAAATAAAAAAATAATTTTAAAATATAATTGCAAAACAGCTTTTTTAAAAAGCAAAATCAATTTATTTATATTGTTTATTTTTATTCTTAAGCAAAATTACTCTTAATCATAGTAATATATCATTTAAATATAAATTCTGAATTTTATTTATATTATAAACAATACATATGCTAAGATCTGGATGAACACATTAGAAATTACATGTCTATCTTTTTTGTAGGGTATCTCAAAGAGCCCCATGGCCGAGCCAAAAGGTTACTCGGTAGCAACCATAACCACCGACGACATCGAAAATGTCCTTTCCTTCCTGAGGAAGTTCTTCTTCAGGGACGAACCACTCAATCTGTCCATCGGACTACTTGACGAACAGCCAACCTGCGTGGAACTCGAAAAATTCTGCGTGGAGCCCATTCCTGATGGTGAGTAAAGTTCCATAACAACACAATCCTAAGGGATTTAAACTATAATTATTGTGATGAATAAAAAAAAAAAAAAAAAGGAAAAGAAAAGTCCATGCTTTCATTTACATTTTCTGATGTTTTCTTTCTAGGATTCTCGCTCAAGGCAGTTTCACCTTCTGGAGACATCATCGGTGTATGCCTCAACGGTGTAGTGAACCGATCAGAAGAAGAAGAAGAAATGGAATGCAACAACGTCAAGTTCCGCAAAATCCAAGACCTGCTCGATAAGGTCTATAACGAGGCAGACATCTTTGGCAGGTTTCAAGACGTCCACAAGTTCTTGGACATCAGAGTAGCTTCTGTGGACGAAGCCTACAGGGGACGGGGCATCGCGAAGGCACTATTCGATGAGACCAGGTAAAATAAAGAACCACTCCCAACAATATTGTTATGAAAAAACGAAATTAACGTAGATTGATTAAGGTTGATGTGGCTTTTTAAAAAGCTGTTCTTCGTTCATAACTTGTTAAAGGGTGAAAAACAATAAGTACTTTTTGCAATTGTACTAAATGTTCAAAGGCATAAAGCCTCAGCATATTTAATAAAAATAAAACAAAAGCCATAAAATTACTATCATTATAATCTAAAAGCCTCAATGTAATCATATACTTAAATTTTATTCTAGGAGGTTTGAGATCCTCTTAATTTAATATAAGATGAGCCATTTTGTTTACTCATTTCATTTGATCCTCTGTTATCGATATTTCATTTTATACAAAAACTACCCTTGCTTAGACCTACTTTGGTCAATTTTATATATCTCGGTGAACTAAATGACAATAGTTTAGGACAGCATTTTTTATTAGAATAAATATAGGTAAAGAAAAATGGTTTTAAAAGTAGAGATGATTTTGGTAACAGAATTTGAAGAACCTGTCTACAATAAGAAATTCAGAAGGAAATATAATAATAGTGACCGATCATCTACTCTCAATTCACTTGAGTATATGAGTTATCCCACTTTTCTTGAACATTAAAATGGGTGTAGATACCTGTCAATACATAAATGGCCATTGCTGTATGCTAGATACATGCAAGAAGCTTGAGTGTATTTATGCCTTGAACAAAAGAGACAAATAAATTCATTACTAATTCCAATAGAGGGAGGCATAATAAGCGAGTGTTGGGTAACTCCATCTATCTTTCAGGCTAAAACATATCAAAGCAGTGCCTTTAAAACCATTCTTAGCCTTCTTTTGTCACAATAAAAATAATTACATGATCAGGTTTCAATTTCAACTCTAGATAATGGAGATTCCCCTGTATTCTTCACTTCTTTTTTTATTTATTTATTTTTTTTTTTATATTTAACTTTTCATAACCTTTTATTTTATCAAATATTAACATATCATTTAATATATCTGCCATGTTCGGTAATAACGAAATCAATACCCACCAGTATCAACTGCAAACTTGAACTTTAAAAATATTTTATTAATAAGATCTCTTTACCAACTCCTTTTTCATTCAGCCTTCAAATTCAATAATGAGTTCATGTCTAAATTATCGATATTTTAATTTTATTTTCACTTAGCCTTATATATATTGTTTCAGGAGAATAGCCGCTGAAAATGGGTTCCAAATGGTTAAGGCAGATGCCACTTCACACTTTACTGCACTCGCAGTAAGTAAGCTGGGCTTTCAGTGCATTTATAGCCTCAATTATGCAGATTACAAAGATGAAGAAGGCAAAGTTATTTTCTCTACTGAGCCTCCTCACACATGTGTGAAAACCTTTGTTTATCGAATCAACTAAGTCATAAGAAATAAGTTCCTTTATTAAGATAGCTAAAAATGAGTGTTACCTGATATGTGAAGATTTGTAATTAGAAAATCATATTAAATATTTTAGATACCTATGATTTTCAAAATATTGTTAATTTTACACATAAAAATGAAATATTTTATGCATTTTTTTTTTTTTTGTTCCACTGTCAATGATATCACACAAACAACAATCTTACTGATATAATATTAAATAATATGTAATAGAAGAAAATTTTATTTTTTTTTTTTATTTTATTTTTTTATATGAACAGCAATCCACACTGGGTGATGTTATTTTTTATAAACATATTATATTATTAATTTATATTTAATCTTTCAGTATTTTGCTGTTTATAAGGGTAGATTTAATGCTAAATTTTCTAGTTAATATATAAACTAGGTTTGATGAGAACAAACATAAAATCTTAACAAAAAAGAATGATTTATAATAATTTTTTTTTTTATTATATACATGAAAAACTGGATATAATAATTATATTATGCATTTAAAGCTATTGTGGTAATTTTTATTTCTTTAATATTAAAAAGGAATGTAATAATTTTAAAATATTTATAGTATGAAAGTATACCAGATATGTATTTTTCAAGCTAGACTTTCACAGACATCGATTGTTTTGTTAAATATTATTGTTAATTTTTATATAAAATTGTTTACTTTTTTAACAAAATATTGTTTATAACAATTCATAGAAAATTGCTATTACAAGTTAAGGTTTAAATATATTAAGTATTTTTTTTCTCACAATATACTTTAATGAATATTAAATGATTATTTAAATAATAAAATTTAACAAATTTGAAAGAATTCCTAAATTTTTAAAAATCCTAAATCTCCAAAAGAAAAATTCACCCTTCCTTACTTCTTTATTTATTCATCTAAATCATGTAAAAAGCATATCCTATGATGTCAAAAGGTCTCTAACAGCTAATAGCAGGAGAAAAAAAATAGCATGGAAAACAGAGAGATAGAACCCTTTCTAGAAGAGGAAAAAGAAAAAACAAATTAAACTATTTGAAGATACAAAATTAGATAAAACTACTAATATTAGCATTAAATCAGCATAGATCTAACAGACTTCCTCATTTTGTTTTACTATTTTGGAATTCAATAATTAAAATTGGATTCAAGAGATACCACATTACTACTTCATTTAAACTAAATGGAGGCAAGTAGGAAGAATTATAAAATTGTATAGCAAAGGGTATAGCCGGGTAAGTATGGTAAATCTGTTCCCGTGGCTTTTTTTACTCTAACTTGGGGGATCAGTATGATGTCAAATAAAAACAATTCACCTAAATAATTAGCTTTTTAATTCACACTTTTTAAAAAACTTTTTTTTTTTTTTTTTTATATTTTTTTAATAATAAAATTTGAAATTAATTAATGATGATTTTTTCTCTGATTCTTAGGAGTCAAAGACATGAAAAAATTATATGATCTTTATTCTTAAACAAAAAGCCGATTTTTAGCGGAAGAAAGAAAACCAAAATATATACTTTTTTAAACCTTTTTGAAAGTTGTCAATAACAATTTTTTTCTGATAATGTCTTTTATACTCTTCTATACATTGGAATTTTTTCCAACTTTTTGAAGTGGTGGAACAATATGAAAAAAATTAAAAACTCAACTGGCTAACGCCAGCCAGCGTCTATAACTCGTATATTTAGCCACTACCAATCATTTCTCTTAAGATATCGTTTGTTCAGGTATTTTCTATGGTTTTTCTAGCTAAGATGTATATTAGGTTAAAAAAGTAAGTTTCTTAAAAGGCAAGATTTCAGAAAAAATATTTTTATTTTCATATTTCCATCACTCGAAAAATTGAAAATATTCTCAAGTACAGAGAAACATTTCTGGAAAAGTGCGGTGAGTGACAACTTTTAAAAAAGTATCGTATATAAATCGAAATACTGCAACAACAATTAATAAAATATAAAAAAAAGATTTTTTTTTTCTGTTTTGTTTTTTAAACTTGAAATTGGTTATAGCTGAAGAGCTAAAAAGTCATTTTCCAAAAGCCAACAACTTGAAAAAATTATAAAAACATGATTCTTAAACAGAAAACCAATTTATAGTAGATGAATGAAAATCAAAATATATATATTTTTTAACCTTTTTGAAAGGTGTCACTCACCGAATTATTTTTTAACCTAAAGTACATCCTTGGTAGAGAAAACCATAAAAAATACTTGAACAAGTGAGATCTTGGAAGAAATAATTGATAGTGGCTAAATGGTGCTTATAGAGCACTGGCCTGGCGTTTTCCTGGAGCACGTTTTGAAAAACATAGCTTTCATCCAATCATTTTGTATTGAAATGATTGAAAATGTTTCATAAGTGTTATAATTCTGAATTTTTGGTAAGAAATATTTGTTTACAAATTTTTCAATAATAATAAGAATTATAAGTTAAATACAGGATTTTGGAAAAAAAATTAGTTTTTAATTTTTTTCATATTGTTCCACAACTTCAAAAATTAAAAAAAAAAATCCTGTGTATAGAGGAGTATAAAAGACATTTTCAGAAAAAAAAAAAAATCGTGATTGACACCTTTCAAAAAGGTTTAAAAATATATATTCTGGTTTTCTTGCTTCCACTAAAAATCGGCTTCTTTTTTTTTTTTTTTTTTTTTTTGGTCATGTCTTTGACTCCTAAAAATCATCATTAATTAATTTCAAATTTTACAATTCAAAATATAATAAAATCGAAAAAAAGAGTTTTTCGAAAAATGTGAATTAAAAAGCTAAAAATTTAGATGAATTGTTTTTATTTTACACCAAACTGATCTCCCAAGTTTGAGTAAAAAAAAGACACAGGGGCAGATTCACCACACTTACCCGGCTATACTCTTTTAAAATGACTGTAAGTTTATTCAAGAAACTCCACGAAAATATCTAACAATAAAGATGTAAAAACAAATCTAATTAAGAATATTAAAGATCAGTCCAATGATATTCAGCACCTCCAGGGTGAGAATGAGAACCTCTGCTAAGAAACTATAAGGAGTTTAAAGATAGAAAATATCAAAGAACGCCAAACAAAATTATAAAATTGCAACAATATATGAATAAAAGTAAACTTAAAGCAAATAAAAAACAAAATTATAAACTTCTACATTTTCAATTTGAGGAGCCATTTCCTGGATACACAAGTAATTAAATTAGTTCAATCCCAAAGAAGTTTGAAAATGAATAGGTATGATTAGTATCGAAGAAAAATATATTCGACCACCATTACTTCAATTGAAAATATTTTTTGAAACAGCAAAGTATGAACAAATAAAGAAATTTCTTCTTGATTATTATCTCTAAACTAAATATAGTTCTAAGAGGGATACAGGGTGTCCGTGTCGCCTAAATATCACAAAAACTGCTTTGGATGAATCTATGCTGAAAAAAAAAAAAAAAAGAGAACTGGTAAACTGTTTTTTCCAAAGGGTAATGGAACTGAGAACTTTTAAATAAAAAAATATGTTGGGGTTCTATTCACTTTATTAGGGATGACTGTTCTGTAATAGTCTTACACCATCGGTGGATGGATAACATGTACAGTATTATTTTCAATATATTTTTTTAAGTCAATTATTATTTTTATTTTTTTTTCGAATGTTGGCATTCCACAAATAATTTCATGATGAAGGAAAGAAGCCATCCAGAAAGTTTTAGGATTAAGGAAATCCACTTAAGTGGAAACTTCTAAATAAAAAAATTCTAGGAATCCTAATGTAAGGGTTTCTGAGATGTGACATGACATTTGAAATTTCCAAGTTTTCCCTCATTAAGTTTCAATTTTTCATATATATTTTTTATTGCTTAGAAGCAAATAATAAGATGAAACAAATCCTTCTTAATAAAAACAATAAATAAAAAATAAGTGTTTTGTAACTGGATGCTTATTATATATATAAGCCTTCACAACTTTATTTCTCAACCTCAAAAACTTTTTGAGGAGAAAACAAATATAAATTATTTTAATGACAAAATAGTAGAAAGAAAAAGCAGAAGCCAAAAAGATAGGTCATATACCTATAAGAATTAAAATCAAACTAAAACGGTAAGTGAAACAAAAAATAAATTACATTTCAAAATTGTTTATTGCATAAAAATAACAATCAACAAAAAGAAAAATAACAAACACAGTTCAATTAGATGAAATATATTGAAAGAACTAAGGCATTTTATGTACAATCACAACTTACCTTCAGAACTTCAATCAAAGGATAAATGTGGAAAAGTTTCAACAATATAATAAAATCAGTAACAGATTATCATTTATTCACAAATTATTCTCTAAATAAATAACTAATTAAAACATACAAGAACAATTTTATTTTAAGAAGTCATGAAAATTTTAATTAAATTAGTTATTGAACTGGGTAGATTAATTACAACTTAAATCTTTTGAGAAGTTAAAAAATAAACTTAAACTATCCCAGATGTTTAAAAAAAATTTAGTTTGGTTAAATATAAACTTCATTATTCTTATATAAAAATAACAATTTATAAAAATAAATCTTTTTTTTTCTTAAATATGCAATTCAAATATACATTTTCTTCCACAGATCACAGATAAACAAATTAGATCTTTCTCAAAGTCTTGAGATAATTTAAAAGTAAATTCAACACATATTCTGGTTACTTTACTAAAAAGAACCAGAGAAAGGCCTACAAAATAGAAAAATCTATCCTCAAAAGGACATAAATAATTTTAAGAAATTTAAAAAAATAGTGAAAGAAAAATAGAAGATCTATAAAGAAAAAGGGGTTTTGAACCTTTAAAAAAAATAAGTTAGATACATAAAATGTATATACTTTTAATTATATACTAAAAATAAAAAATCAGCCCAATATATTATTTTCTTTCACCTCATCAAATAAACATAATAATGACATGGAAGAAAAAATAAATAAATCAGAAAACAAATAAATGAATAGTTGAAAATCCAAAAGAAAACATATTCACAAGAAAAATCATGCTAGAATGGTCATAAATATAATTAACAAAAGTTTAAGAATAAATAGAAAGAACTAAATAATAAACACATACCATAGACTAGAGTGAATAGAATGATTATATCTGAAGTTAAATTTTTTACATTTTTTATATAATTTGATATTTCAATTTTATGTAATTAAATAATAAATCAAACAAAAATAATCCAGATTTTGGTTTGTGATATTGACTATGTTTTATTTTGTCAACCATAAAAAGAACTAATAGATATTTAAGGTTAGATTATTTACTTACGACATAGGCATTCCCTAAATAAATATACTATTTATAGCAATGTAAAACAGAAACTAAGAGAGACCGAGGTCAAGATTCATCTTCAAGCTGCCTATAAAGAAACAAATCAAACAATCATTATTTAAAGCATACAAAACACTTCAGAGTCACAAAATTAAATTAACCTGTATTATGCTCATTGTCATAAGAAAAAAATTATGGTTTAAAATTTTAAAAAATTACATTATTATGTGCATTCTTTATAAATCAATATCAATATGAATCAAATATAAACATTAGGATTTTTTTAAAGAACAATAACCCAAAATCCTGAGAAAAAAGTAGCCTTACTAATGCAGGTATATTCTAAATTATTATAATAATTATTTTAATATCAATTACCAATATTGAAGAGTATATTTATTACTAATAAAATATTTGGAACTTTCTCTTTCTTTTTTTTTTTATTATTTATAATTTTTATTTTATCCTTTACATTAAATTAAAATCTTAAAAAAACATTTCAGTATGCTATCTTAACAATAACAAGTTAAAAATTTTAATTAAAACAATAAACAAAATATCTGCATTTCAATTGCACCTACAAAATTGTTTTTCCATATTGCAGAAATATAGGCCATTTATATCATAATCACTTCACTAACATACGTCCCTTAACAATAAGGGAATAATAATAATGACAAAATTATTATTGTATAAGGGACGTATATAAGTAAAGTGATTATGATATAAATGGCCTACATTTCTGCAATATGGAAACAAAATTTTGTAAGTACAATGAAATAATTTATGAAAAATTATTATGAATAAGGATATTAGTAAATGAAATTATAAATTTTAAATATTACTTGTTTTGTTTTAGATATGATTCTGTTGATTTTTTTTTTTTTAATTTTATTTGGTTAATCTGAAGATGAGGCAAAAAAATATCCCAAAAGGTTATTAAAGATTTATTTATGTAAAAATAAAAAGTATAATAAAAAAATAAGAGAAAATTGCAAATATTTTATTAACAACAATAAGTATTATTATGAATAGGAATCGAGTAAAAAACTTTAGGACAGTTTCATAAAGAAGTGTAAAGTAATTTGAAAAAATAAATTAAAAATTGTAATATTATATGGTGTATAATATTAAAACTGTCAATATTAATTGTGAATGAAATCTTTGTAACTTGCAATATTTAATTTTTTCTTTCAAGCATAGGGCAAAAGTCATAGAATGTTCTCTTCAATACTCAGTTTAACACGTTCCTTGCGGTATGGGGTCTAACTTTTCACTAGTACTGAGTGTGTAAAGGCGGTGATACACAGTGAAAATTAGGGTATGTGTAGTATAGTATGTGTTTACGAAAGTAGCAGGAAAGGGAGAAGGCCTTACTTTTAAAAAATAAATTTATGATATAGAGAAAAATCCTACAATGTCATTAAATATTATTTTTTTAAAAAGATAAAAAACTGAATAATAAGGTTATATCAAAACAAACAAGTGTAATAATATACATCGTGAAAACATGTTCTTTACTGTAGAGACTCCATTTCAAGAAATTAAACATTATTTATAATAAAAGGTAAAAATAATGAATGATGAAGTAATATAGAAAATTCGGTAATTGAATATTTATCATAATATGTTGAAAGTATGTGATATTCACTTTCACCTACGAATCAAGAATTTTACCTCACCTACACATACCTTAATTCTCACCATGTATTGCTGCCTTAAGAGGTAAACTTTCAAAAATGCTCGAACCTTTTTCAGTTTGGATCTTTCCAAGAGTTTTCTTATTTTTATTTCTAAAGTTTTTTTTGTTTTTTTTAACTAAGCCTTCCCATTTCAGCTTCCGCCATAAGAGAACTGGCAGCCTTGTACAACTCCGATCTGAATGGAGTGATTAAAATGTTATGTTTATGAGGTGAGAGGGAGACCGAACCTCACAAAAAAATCAAAGTCATTCCCTGTTTCTAAAATATCATAAAATTTAATTTTATGAAGTAAAAAAGTGTTTTGATTAAAAAAGGAAAAGAAAAAAAATTTAGTACAATTTCCATGAGGTTATTGAACATTTGAATGAATCAATTAAAGTCCTCCTGCCATGGTAAGGTATACTCACCTGAACCTTGTTGTGAGAAAACAAATGATTTTCCCGAAATTAATCAATTTTCAGGAGGCATATTGACCCTATAACGCACTTGTGGATAATTACGGATTTCTCCTTCCACACTGAATGTGTTAAGTATTTCAATATCAACTTGATGTTTTTTACTTATTCTGTAGTCCTAAGTAACAATTGCCTAAAAAGATTTAACCAAGTGAAATTCTCTTAAGTGCATATTATATATTTAGAATACACTATTAGCATAATATTTCCTTCCTCAAGGAATATACAGTAGACAATCAATCAAATCTATCTACTTTGTTTCCTAGATATCACTTTAATCACTACCGTAAAAGAGTTCAAGAGACTCAATACAGGTAAGCAGTGGATCGATATTATCCATTTTTCTTTTTCAAATACTAGGGCAGTAAAAAATCCAGTGTTCAACAACTTAAAATTAAAATGAAAACAAAAACAACAGGATAAGAGCATATTTATTTAACTGAATGACCACACTTCTTACACCTTTTACAAGTATGCACTGCATTATTTTCAGTCCAGTTTTAGGAACTTTATTAGGATCATTTTTTACTTTATGGTGTACCGCACAATATAATGGAGAACCATGAATGGCACATTCTCCAGTTTTTCCTGCTCTAGGTATATCATGTTTTCCTTCATTAGTGGGCAATATTGGATTCTTACCTTTTAAATCTAATTCTCTTGTTGGATCCACATTGTTTAAAAGAGGATCAGCTGTACTACCTTCAAGCTTTTTATCACGGATATTTGATTCAACCAGTTCTGAATCATAAGAAATACCTAAATTCTTTTTTAAAACTTCAATCTGGTGAGCATTTCCATAAAGTTTTGCTCTCTCTCTAGCTTGTTTATGAAGAAGGCTAACTTGATGACTCCTTTCTAGCATTTTCTCTTGATTCAGTAAAAAGCTGCGTCTAAAACCAATACTTAGCTATAAAAATATAATTTAATACAAGGCTAGACTGTAGAATAAGAGAAAACATATCAGAACAATATAGAATACAATTTGCTTAGGACAGATTTTTCTTATTCTAAGATAAAAATTCTTCTCCTAAAAAGTATAACATAAGTATTATATCAGCCCTCTTTTAAGGGATCTAAAAGAGAGTGTTACTAGAATTAAATCACATAGGCATCTTCAAATTACCATCACTTTTATCGTCAAATGGTGTCGAGGAACAGAGAACACAGCACATGAGAAACAAACTTGAAACTTCTTTTCTTTTTTTTTTATAATTTTGCATCCAAAAATAAGGACAAATGCCCTGCCTAGTTGTATCCTATTTTACTCCTAATATTCTACATCTACAAAAAAACATAATTCACAAACAATGAATTTTTTTGTATTTTGAATAAAAAATTTAATTTTAATGGAGATATTTTCAGGGGCATTTTTTTAAGAATAAAGCATATATCTGTTTTCAGCATCTTAAAAAGCCTTAAAACACAAGTAATTAATGAAATAATAAAAAAGTTAATTTTTAGCAAGAAAATTTCCCTCATCATTCTTTTCAAACAAAATCCAACCGAATAACTTAAACAGAATAGGATATACAAAATGCTTTGATATGTTTATATAGACTACCAAACATAAATTTTATAAATGGGGTCTTCTGTGGTGTAGTAGGTAGCATAACAGCCTTTTATGTAGAAGGTCGCAGATTTAAAACCAGCAATGGGATTAGTATTTTCAAAAGGAGTAAAAAATCCTTGGTTATGCTTTCCTTTGGAGGGGATGTAAAATGGTGGTCCCAAACCGGGGCAATGTCAGATATTCATTAAAGATTCCTATCTAATTAAACCTGAATATGCAAAATTTAGGATTTTGTTATGTAGTATCGTCTGATTAGCCACAGTAGCACCACAAAATGTTGTTAAATGAACCAACGTATTTTTATATGTAAGTACCTAACAAGCCTTCAGATAACATCTTCATAACCATAATTATCCAATTCATCAGTAAATCCATGTAAAAGAAAAAGGGAAAATTGCCTTTCAGTCTTCAGAATGCTAATCAAATAGCTTTCAGGCTTATGACTATAATTTCAAACTATAATAGTACTTCAAAAACTGTTTGACATAAGCACAGAATTCCAACATACAAAGTTTTATGCAGGCATAGTTTACAAGAGGGTAAAGTGATAGTGAGTCAGCTAAAGTTTGTAGCAACAGAAAAAAGATTTGGAAGAAACATTTCTCGGATCATTGACAATAAGAATTATGGGCTTCATTAAATGCCTAGAACATCATATAAAATAGAAAAAATATAAATACTAAAGCAGAGAAGAAAAAAAAAAAGCTCTAATCTGTATCATCAATCATAGTTTGGAAAAATCGAAAACATGTATTATTTTACAGGCTTGAGAGAGAAGTAGCTCAGCTAAAATTACATCTTATTTTCAAGTTTGGGTGGGGAGTCTGGATGTAGCAGATAACTGATTATTCTATTGATCAGTCATGGTCAGTACATCTTAAGCCTGTATAGATTAAGAGTCTGCTTACTTAATTTGATCAGAAACATGATGGCTGGCAATCACCCTAAACAAATCCTCTCCTTGTCCAACTGCAGTGCAAGAAACTATTTTAATATAAAGTTCTGAACTAATAAAACTCTATAGGTTGTAACAGTATATGTTTCTTTTTCTAAATTGAGATCGAAAATGCACTTAAAAAGGAATGGTTTGATCAAATTTCAACATGTCAAGCAATGTTCAAGAGAATAAAGCCAAAAAAAAAAAAAAAAAGACTGCTTTAATTGCTCTCTACGATAAAGAATCTAAACACATAAAGAGTTCTAATTTATTACTACAGTAGGCTACAACTCCCCTGATATTGAAATCTATATAACAGAATATTTGAAAAAAAAAAAATCCAACTTATTTAATATCATAGAAATAAATAATAATTACCTTATAGCTAATATCTGAACGATAGCACCAACAACAGTTATTGCAAGTAAACAACTGACAATTACAGTATTGGAGAATTTTTTCATTCCATCTATTCCACTGGTAAAGCGCTGTCCATACTTTGAGTCAGTTCTGGATTTGAAATCCCACGAAAATGGGTCTTTGTAATAACCAGAACTGGTACTTTGCGAGCTGTCAAATTTAAAATTTCAATAAAATACAGTCAAAACTAAACATATTAATAAAACAAAATAAATTAAGTAACCTTCTAGAAGACTGATAATTTTCATAAGTTGACTTTCGACCAGAATAAGTGTGTGAATAAGGTCTGTCATAAGGTGGATTCAATTTACGCTCATTGTACAATGTCAAATCATAAGCACGTCTTGATGAAGGATTAATTAATGTTGAGTATGCTTCATTTAGTCGAACAAATTTTTCATGCATAGAAGGGTCATTCAAGTGTTTATCAGGGTGGGTCTAAACAAATAACAAACACTTTAAAGGAATTATAAACTCAAATTAAATCATAAAATTCTAGAAATATAACCTGTTTTGAAAGAAGCAGAAATGCTTCTCTTATTTCCTTTGCAGAGCATGTTGGTGAAACTTTCAAAACATCATAGTAGGATTGACTAAAGAATCTGTAAAACTTCAAATTAACAAATACTATACTCACAAAATAATTAATAAAAAACTAATATTTGGTTACATCACCTTCTGAAGGTTGTAAGGGGAAACCAATGATTTGGATGGCATCTACTAGCAATGATGCGCAAGTTATAGTTCATAGCCACAATGGAATCATAATACTACTCTTCCACAGAATGAACAACTTACTGTGCCTGTAACTAATTTAGAAGCCTGCAAAATCCAGACGGCAAATACGTACTTGCCGCCATTATGTTATTAATTTGACATATGATGAGTATACAAACATGTCACTTATGAATTTCTAGAGTGAACTAGAAAATTTGACATTTCAATAATATGAAGAATGCAGCTTAAAATTTTTATATTAATTCGAATACATTTATGCAACCCTGTAAAAAAAACTAAATTTTTAAAACTGACGTTAGTTCGATAACGATTAGTTATAGAAAACAACTGTTTAAAGAAGTAAGAGTCTAAGAACCAACAAAAATTAATATTAAAATGATATGTAGATATAAACTCGTTAAACGGTTTTACTTCAGTTTTCATTCTTCTGCCCTTCTCCTAGGGATTGCAATCCAGAAAACCGGATCCGGTAATCCGGCATCATTATACGTTAACCGGATCCGTCAATAACATACCGGATCCGATTATAGCAATTTTTGGCCAAAAATAGTGTAGTTTAATTTAAAAAAAAGTACTTTAAATGCGTTACATTTGGTGTACATGTATGGTGGTGTCGTTCGAGACCAAATTACATCACGTTATCAGTTCAGTCCAGCATCATTCCTTCGCCTTTCATAAGACAGTTCATGTGTTTTTGTGTGGTCGGTGCTTCGCCTAAATGTAAGTAAACAGATATTATTATCTTGGATATACACGAGCTATAGCATCCTATAAGTTGGCTGTAGAGGAACTTCTGAAACAACTCTAATTTTTTTTTTTAGAGAAATTGCTCACTCACGTACTGACTCACTCAAGTGTTATGGTACTGAATTATATGAAACATTGCTTAAAAATCTATTGAAATCTAGGAAGACTGAGCTACGTTACTGCTCACGTCTTCCCTTACTTTACTTTCTCAGATAGCTCAATTCATTTATTAAGTTACTTTATAAAATCGTATATAATTATGCTTTATAATTAATATATAATTAATTTAGATGGAAATCGTGATAACAATTTTAAATTATTTAATAAAGCTAACAATCACAAACAAGTCTTATATTAATGATATACACAATCATTTTTTGATGAATATATCTAATGAATGGCATAATTATCACAATAATGAGGTTGTGTTATAAGTATAAATCTTTAAATTATTCTTCTGACAATTTTTTTTTTCAAATAGTATGTAAGTACTAACAACTTTAGTATATATTATCAAAAATCAATTTTTATTTAGGAAAAAAAGTGGTAGAAAACAAATATTCTTTATGTTCAGCAAATAGTAATCAATAGCCGACTGTTTTAATTGCCATTCAAATTTTACTAGTTACCTAAACTACTAAACTTTAATTTTTGCTCCATATCTAATCCTAACATAACTTTTATTTTATAAACTTCCTATGATGAATACAATTATACTCGAATAACATACTAACAGTTCATCTTGGACCGAAAAATGAAAATCAACCTGATTTTGTCAAGCCACCCGAATCCGGCCGCATCCGTCCGGATTGATGAAATTTGGGACCAGATCCAGCCGGATTGAAAATGACGCCGGATTGCAATCCCTACCTACTCCGACTTATGCTATAAAGTCAATCCAAAAATATTACAGGTTGTTGTTTCAAAAAATTGTTCCTTATAAATAATTAGACCTGAAAAACATTTCATTCAGTTACATACTTAATGACTAATATTGCAACATGGATTTTTGTTATAAAAATTTAAAAAAAAAAACCACCAAACATAATCGATGTAGATTTTTTTCTAACAGGTTAAAGACAGTCACTTCCAGTACCGCAATGACTTAAAAATTAAAAGGATTCGATTCGTTTTACATGTGAATGTAATCACAACATCATAGTACTATTATTAAAATACAATATCATATACTATAATTAAAATACAATGTCATATACTGTTATTAAAATACAATATCATATACTATTATTAAAATACAATATCATATACTATTATTAAAATACAATAAGTTTTAACAATTTTAAACGCGAAATGGCTGTTTTAAAAATATTCAGTGATAAAATAAATAACCCAGATCTAGTGCAATATTTTTTTTTTTAATTTTATTATTATTATTATTATTTTTTTTTTTTTGAGGAAGAGTATTCATAATACTTACTGTCCACGGAATATAAAGAAAAATATTATTTTATATGTAATATAAAATATTAAATTATTTTATATTTAGCTGATTTGATATACACATCCATTGGACTAGAGTATAGTTCTGACCGTTGGTCAAGTATTAAAAACTTTTTTTAAGTCAATTTAAACAGCTTTTAATACAGCTCGTTGACATGATCTATCGATATTTGCGGAAGCCGAGCTTATACCCAATCTACTCAACTAGCTGACCCTACCCAATAATATTGTTAAGTATGTAACATCATAGTATACTTACTACAATCTGTTCATTTCTCCGTAATACGACAATATATTTTTTTTATCTTGATTCTCGACGTACACCATGAGTCTTCTAGCATCCTAATATTATGCAACTTGTTGATGCTGAGGATACAGTTGGAGGATTCAGCCAACACATCGTAGGTAAATATTTCCAGAAAGTCGTGTTGGTGATCAATCGGGATTGTGCTATTTCCTCTTTCAACGGTATATATTAGGACGCATCGGTCGTCTTGTAATACACACGGCACATTTTTTTATTTAAAGAAACATTTATATGTTCCTCAAGCAGTTCCTGGGGTTGAGTTTATTATTATCATTTTTCTTGCTCTATGATACGATGGATTATTCTCTATCTATAATTTATTTACACCCTCTTTTGTAAGAACGTCTGCCATCTCATAGTGTGCAACCCACATTTAGTCGAAATCCACAGAAGAAAAATATTTCTACTAAACATCACTTTCTCCATGATCTGATAGCGTGCATGATGGTCCAGTTCCTTGGTCTGGAAGCTGCTGAGAAGTCAACCTGTTTATGAATCTGCAACCGTCTTTAAAGCAGGAATCGAAATAGCATGAAATTCACTTTCAAAATTTGTGGTTCACTAGGGAAAACGGTCGGGTATTTGGAAAATGGAAGATGTGATCCTGAGGGCATCAAAGGAAAAGGCTCTCTAAGGAACATCCTAAGATGATTTTTTAAGTGGTTCCAATAAGTAAAATATACTTATATCTCTTTTAAAGGTTAATGTCTAGATTATAATCTGAATTTGCTTATCTTTAAAAGGAGTGGCCCTGGATTTACCAATTATAACTCAAAGATCTGTATTTTTCCATTCCCCTATGGGCTATTTTTAGATGCTGTAATAATAATACTGAAGCAGTGGAAATCCAAAGAAGGCTGTGATAAAGGTAATTTTAATTAATTAGTATTTAACAGGTTGAAGTTCTAGGTGTTTTATGCCTTAAAACCAAAACAAACAAACAGGTTAACATCAGTTTTTAGAAAAAGGCATTAGTTTGATGATCATTGAGTTCATTTAAACAAAAAATATCTCAATTTAAGTATAAATGGACTAAGGCCACTTGCAAAATAAACGGCTTATTTATCAATAAGGAGAAGAGTATTGGACTCAGTAAAAATCCTTGAGGAAATCCTTGTATCAGTTGTCTGTAGGAAATTGTGCCAATCTTATTCGCACTTTTTATAAAAAATTAATTGGCCAAAAAGAAAACCAAGGCATCCATGCACTCCACATCTGTTTCAGAGAGACGCTTCCCTCTCCAGACGATGTATGCATATTGCATATTGTATGTCCTGAAATAAACCAAGACCACCATAAGTTCAGTTATCTGAAACATGATTTACTATAGTGGAAACCTAATAGCCTGTAATGTTTTACAGAAGACTCAATAGGCAACCAAATATAAATTGAGAACTAATTGACATTATTTTATCTTACATTTGAATTTTATAAATCTATTTCAGGTTGTATAGTTCCTACTTTTATATAATTAATAGGAGTTTAGTGTAACTAAATAAAACACTTAAAATTAAAGAATACCGAGTAAGTTAATAATTTTGCGATTGTGACAACTATAACAATATCAGCAGCTGAAACTTTGGTGAAGCAACACAATTCAAGTTTGAAGATCATATAAAACTTCACATCCTAGCGAGTTTCAGGGAATAACTATGTAGCATCTTCTTAACTGATAATAATTAATGTATAAAATAAGAATAAGAATATTCTGAAATATTTTCAGTTGAATGCATAAAAATGTTTTGGAAGAGGCTTAGTACATAAACTTTACTATCAAAGTAAATGTTTGCTATGAACTTCTTACCCACTGAGTCGAAGCTTAGTTATTTTCTTCTATGAGGTTCGTCCATTTCATCTATGGATATTTAGCAACAATGTTAAGTTTGGGCTTAAAGGTAAGCTAAGACCTAATATCTTCTTATTTGTATTCTAGTTTTGATTGTTTTCAACTCTTTCACCTAAGATTCAACAGCCATACTGCTGGCTTCTTTAGGGTTTTAAATAAGAATTTCAACTGTTCAGAAACATTGTGTTTAGTTAGAATTGATAATCTATTCTTCCAAGTCTAACATTTTTGTCTGCAGATTAAAATGTTATAGTATAGTCACCATGAATGACAAATCATAAGTGAGCATCTTTACTCAGAAGGGGACATTTAAATTTTGTTATGAAAAAAATGTTCATAACTTAATTACGTCATGACCATCATTAGATTAGAATGTTAACTAAGACAGGCCAGTTTCAAAATGTCGCCAAGCTAAATCTATAAATCTACCAAACTCTTCATTGTGTAAATGATCTGAAACATTATTAAATTACACCTACATGTGTGAAGAAATAGGTGCTTCTGGAAAAAAATAAATAAGACTGTGTGCCAGCTAAAAAATAGCAAACCATTTGACCAACATTTAAGTAAGTTTTATGGGATACATGCATTATGTAAATCCAAAAAATCCTCGTCTCCTATTTCAAAGGAGTTGGATTGCAAACTGGTGTCCTTAAAAAATTAAAAGATGACAATGTAGAAATTCTGATTTATATGGCCATGAACTTCCTTTTAACATCATAGTACTAGTCGGAAATACACATAAAAGGTCGCAGTCTGCCACTCATACGTGGGAGGGTTGCGGCAGTAGATCTAAAAATTCACACTTGCGCACCTGAAATGACGTAATGTCAGTGACTGTTAGATGTATGTTACCCACTACATTATGGAACATTAAATGAGGTTTAATTTGATGGCTAACAGAAAGCTGTAGGTCTAATAATATCCACCACAAAGTCGGTGTAATTATCTCATGAGTCAGAATTTTGGTCCTAAATTAAGATTAAAAAAAAACACTGCCAGGATAACCCACCCACATATTAGTGACAGACTGGCTTCTTTTGAATCATTCTTCTGCTTAGTATCATGAGGTTCAAAGGTCATATAAGTAAGAAGTTTTAGTCCCAATGAGTTCCAAGGATCATTTCAAGGTGAACCGTGATCAGCTTTGTGTCAAGTCTCTGTGATGATCCACTGATAACAAGATATTTTATTTAGAACAAGCTATACGATGTTGAGCGTTAGGGTTTAAGCAATAAAGTAGACCAATAAGAACAAAATGAATTTTAATTATTAGATCATTTATAAAATAATAATAATAAAATTGTTAAATATTTTATCACCCAATAATCACTACTTACAAAAGTTTAAAATAAAACTATTTACATTTCATTTTATGCAGATGAGAAAATAATTGTAGAGGTGAGGAGAAAAATATTTCTTAAGTAGACTGTAATTACTGTACAAAAAGGTGGTAATAACCTATAGCTGAGAAGCAAAATAAAATTAATTTATAAATTTATGTTTAACACACTGAGAATTAAAGTTAAACATACATTTTTTTTTTATCATGAGCAGGCTGCCTAGGAATCCTGACCAGTTTTAAGTAACCTCAATGCCTTTTCCAAATTATTGATTGCTTCTGGTATATCATCATAATTCAGAGCACTCCCAGCAAATTTGCAGTATTTTTGAGCTTTAGCAATCAATGCAGGATCTAATTTTGCATTTGAAGTCGCTATAAATGCATTCAATAAAAATATTGACTAAATCAGTTAAATATTACTTAATAAATGAAAATAATTATTTTTAATAGTTTGAAAATTTATACCTGAGACAGTGTCTTGAGAAGGATAACTCGTAAAGTTAGTATTGAATTGTGGAGCAGGGGTTACAATTTGTGGAGATACATTGTCTGGTTTAGCAGTCGGAAAAGTTGAACCAGAAATATTCTGAGTAAAATTTGAAGGTGGAACCTGCGAGCCTAAAAGAAAAATTTTCTATTCATTATAATTATTGATGTTAAAACATAAGTTTTTGCTTTAATATTTATGGTATTTTTGGACTAGTAGTATTGATTAAATAAAATACATTCAGGTTACACAGACAATTAGTATTTTATAGAGGAGTTGACAACAATATCAAACAATTGAAACAACTTCAAATGATTAAGATTATCGTATAATAATTTTAAATACTTTTTCTCTCAAATAAATAATTTGTGGAAATATTGAATAGATAACATTAATGAGTTTTTTTACTTTCAGAAAACATTTCTCCAAGCATCATGAAACTGAGGTATAAAAGATGGTAGTTTAGGAGATATTAACAAAGAATATTTAAATAGATAAGTGAAAGTAAAAATCAGTTTCACCTACTTCTCCTACTCTCCGTTACTAAAATTGATGGCGGTAACTCCAGAGCTTTTTACCTATTATAATAAGAAGGATATTGAACAATTTACAACATATCACAGTTGTTTTTGATTTTCTTTAATTTTGGCGCACTGTACATATTATTGTATAAGTAAATTATTTAAAAATATAATGTTTTGGGATGTACAGAAGAAATAAGCCCTAGGACATGCTGTAATTGCTCCAAGCTTCAATAAATACAGAAATGTAGCCAAAACTAATGTCTTAAAATACTTTGATACTGAAAAAGTTATCATGAAAATTACTGGAAAATTAAAAGGAAAAATAGACTTTTGAAGAAATTTGTTAACATTATGACTATTCATGTATCACAATATTATTATTAAATTAAATCTAACAGTCAGGACAAGTACAAAACATTCCATTGTTCAACCAATAACCATCTAAATCCACCTGCACTTTCCTCCTCCTACCAGGAATGCTACAATGGAGATTTAAAAGGAGGTGGTAACAAAATATTTTATATTTAATTTACAAAGCATTCAAAAATCAGCATAATGAGTACAGAATGAGGGTAATCAAGATTGAGGAGAAATCCATCAGAGTTAAATTTGTATGCATACAAATACGTAGGCAAACGATAAACAAATAAATAAGATATTATTATTTAAAACAAAAGATATAACTATGAAAGAATAATGCACGTTATGATTTACATTTATGGGGGCATCAGATATAAGAAGATAAGCATACATAGATTAATTTCATAAATACTGTTTGTGTTGAATAAAAGGAATGGAATGGTTAATCTTGTCATTCATATAGTAATACTTCTACACAAGTCAACCTAAAAAAATGCCAAAAATAAAGAAAATAAAAGTACATAAATCCAAAAACAAAAAAATAAATCAGACAAATAGTCAGGTAATTACATTCTGAACATACTCTTTTGAACAACTTTCTTCAAAATACTGGTTTGAAGAAAAGAAATCAGGGGAAAATTTCAGTAGCTTTAATGTCAACATAAATTACTTGCAAACTATATACTATTTTATTAAATTGTACAAATTCCAACAGAAATTATTACGATTATGCATGACAACTCAGAGTCCTTGGTAAGAAAACATTCGATAATGTTAATAAAAATTGATTACCTATATTCGGTTGAGGAGCATTACTAGAAGTTTCAGAAAAATTGTTCAAAAAGTCATTTTCTTTATCTGAATCCATTGGACCAGGAATAGGCGTTTCCCCATTTTTCAAACAATTATGAATATACGCTGCTTTCCACTTGGCATACTTGCAATTCCTTGCTATTTCTTCAGTATGTTCACCAAAAGTTGTTAAAACATCCATTAACATACCTGCTGTGTAAAATGCCTTGACAACATTTCTATCAAACAGAAATTAAAATTAATATTACAAGAAAAAAATAATTGTTTTGGTGCTAATGCATGAAAAAGATAATCTTAGTTCATTCATTTTTTAAATTTATTAATGAGAATGTAAGTATAAGAACTTCTGAACTATGAGCAAGTCTGGGTTCTAAACTTAGGCTACTTTGGACCAAGTACCCAAAAAAAAAAAATTAATAAAATAATCTCTATTGATCCTAAGGAACTAAATTTTAAATTTCCGGAGATAGATTCAGCTAGATTACAGTTCTAGACATGTAATGATAAATAAAATGTTTTAGTTGCAGTACATGTTAATTTGTTTGCACCGTACTCTAATTAGATTTTCAACCTCTGAAACTTTAAAATGTCAATACTGTGTTGTATCTTTTATTATTATAGGTAATAGTTTACTTATACCTGAAAACATTACAGGCAATTGTAAAGTTAGATTTTAAATTGGCATGGGATTAAGTAATTTGAAAGGTTCTGATAATTGGGGGACGGTGAGGCTGAGTAGGATAGTGTGTGTTGCTTTAAAGCTGCATTGCCTAGCTACCACAGATGAACAAAAACTTGAAACCAAAAAATTATGAGTTTGCATCTTGGTTCTAGGGGAACTTTTATCTCACCATTTATACCCTACCTTCAACCCCTGGCCTGAGAAACCCCCTTTTAGTATAGCCTTCAAACCTCAAAAGTATGAGTTACTTCAGCACAGTTTTACTAATAATAACTATTCTAACTACAGAGGTTGATCTAGATTTAAGGTGCCCAAAGCACTATAGTTATACTAGGCCTAGGGTTATAAGATTTTGAATGATAACAACTAAAAAACTGGGTACTTGTAATGGTGGACAAAACATTTCAAGCGAGTGGGCCTATAAGAATTTGTTTATCCTTGCTGATTAGGGAATAATATTATTAAATCTAATTAGGGAATTCTTCTTTCATTTAATGCAAGATCAAAACTTTTAATTACAAATGTAAACTTAAAGCTTACCAACAAATTTAAACTTCATGTAGTAATAGTTTATAAATAAGTAAATGGATTAAACTAACTTGTTAAATACAGCAGCTCTATCTTGGCTGTCAGCCCAGGTAAATAACTTCAAAGCATAATTTTCTAAATGAGCTTGGGCTGCAATATCATTGGTTATAGCTTCATTATCAGACAAAAGTTGTTTCTGCTTTTCAAGCCAATCCATTAAAGCAACAAGTAAAGCTCTAGCATCTTCAGACTTCTTGTCTATCTTCAGAGCATTTTGCAAAGCATATAGTCGACCTAAAATATTTGAAAAATAAATTATATCGCTAAAATAGATGAGATAAAACATCGATCAAAAATCAAAACCTTACACCAATAAGTGACAACAGGATCCCTCCCTTCATGTTCAGATGCAGTTTTTAAATAATGCTGAACTGTCTTTAAGGATTGTGGAATAGGTGGCAAAGTCAAAGCCATGATAATTTAGAACACATAAGATGTTTGACAGAAAGTAATCAACTCAATGTCAAACGAAAACAAAAAGCTTATGACAAACCGATAGCCAAATCATGTCATTCAGTAACGATCGAAGTTTCACTCACAAGGCAACAACTACGTTAAACATTAGAAGACTGACCTTATTTTGCAAGAGGAAATAAAGATAATTTTATTAAATCTCAATCATTGGTATAGTTTACCTTACAATTTAGCAGACAGTTCTATAATTCCTCCAGTTAACACAATTGTTTTTTATTTTTAAAAACGCAAGTCATATATCGTCACAAAACTATACCATTTCCTTCTAATCTGTCAGTCTCCTTCACTCATACCCATCGTTCATCCCAAAATGGACCTCTTGAAATACTCTATATCTCTTGAAGCCCCTGTTCCAGCATCTCTTTGGCCTTCTTTCATTTTCTCTGCTTACTTATTCCAAAATCGTTTTGGCCATAGCCCCCATTCCATCCTTATCGCACGCCTAGATGGTTTCAATAGTGTAGAGTATGTTCTCAATTTTTTTTTCTCACATATTTTATGATTTCAGTATACATTACCTTTATAGTAACTTTTGAAGCCAAGAATCTCCTAACAAGCCTCCAAAAGTCCATTTTTAGGGCTTTAAGCCTTTTTGATTGACTCCTATCAAGAGCCCAAGACACAATTGTACAGAGGGTATCACTTTCCAGGAGCGATTTGTAGATATTTTCATTTATTTTTAAGGATATTTCTTAACTCCTAAGGACATTTCTTAACTCCAATGTAATAATGATTACCTTCCCGTTCCTTTAATTTATATAAACCTAAGGTTTAATAGTCCAAAGACAGCTTATATTATGTCATTGTAGATTTTAGCCCCCGACATGAGTATTCCTGTTGAATATAGTTCATCATATAATCTACAACAGTAAACGGGAGATTGGTTAGGATATCATCTCCAACTTAATGCCCACGCTTCTAAATGTTTTCTTCCATTCTTTAAGAATCCTTTCTACATGCTATTCTTTATGTTCTATCCGCATAAAAACAATTAAAAAAACCTGATTTACTTTATATATTATTATTATGTTTTAAAATAAACAATCGAAATTAGAGATTAGTAGGTATTTCTAAAAAAGGAAAGTCAGTAATCATTATGTGGTCTACCATAAGATGCAAAAGTAATGACGATGGGTGAGATATCAAGACTGATACGTCTACTCTAGCGAGTAAGTAAAGTCTTGGAGCAATGACTAGTTACATACATGTGGCATGTCACCCATGACAGTTTGACTCCTCGAATGATGCAAAATACTCTCTCTATCAGTCTAGATGCGAAATATAGAGGAATGTCTTACCACTTTTCTTTGTTCAACAAGTTTCTAATACTATAGAACCAAAGCTAGATTTATTCTTTTCTATTCCATTTAATATAGGTATTTTTTTGCTTAAAAACTTCAAATCTTCAACTCGATCTTAATAACTTGAGCCGCCAAATAACCAAAACGTTAACCCTTTATTGTTCCTCCGTCTAAATCCTTTCTGTCTAAATTGTGTGATAAATTATTCTGTTTTTTCTATTCTCTTACTTGTTTATTCTCGTTTCTGCATTATGTGAAGATAAACTGGACTATTTATTTTGATTTTACAATTTCTTAATCAACTAATCGTGGTTTAGGACGTTTCCTCTAATTTTCTTTAATCTAAAAAATTCATCATTCCTTTGGTTTTCTAGCATATTTTTATTTTCTAATTATTTTAACCATTCTGATCAATATATTGATATTTTTAATTTTAATGCCAGAAGAGCAAAGAAAAAAAATCAAGTGGTATTTAATTTTTAGTTAAAGGTGATCGCTATTTACGATGAGGTCAACAACAGTATCAAGAAAGTAAATAATATTTAATAGTAGCTCTGTAACTCCATTGTGGGTAAAAGAAAAATTGAGTTAAAAAGGGATGTTAAATTAAGGATGTATTAAGCAGTGTACCTTCTAACATAGCTCTACAGAAGTGAAAGCTGGGTGAATAAGACAGGCAGCGATAAAAATAGAAAAACAACTGTTGAAAAGAGTTATTTCCGGAGAGTCGCAGGAAAACACAAGAAGGGAATGTTCAAGAAACGATAGATTTATAGAAGAATTAAATTTCGAGTTAATGGTAAAAATTCTAGAAAAAAAATACATCTCAAATTGTATGGTCGTGTTTGAAGAATAGGAGAATACAGAGAACCCAGAAGCTTCACAAAGCTTGACCAATGGGAAAAAGGCCAAAGAGTAGACATCGACTCTCGCCAGGAATGACAATAATAGAGAGATGAAGGTACTCACGAGAATACCTGGTTACCTCCACGTTGAGAGACATAAGGAGGAAGGAAAAGAAGTATCGCGATCTACAATGTCGGCTGTAAAATTATAGCGAGTTCATGAAATGAGTCTTGACCTTCCCACTCTACTCGAATAGCCTATTGACCTGTAGGATAAGTCGTCCTGTATGCTTTCATCGGAGTTGGTAAAGATATTAAACATTTTTTAATAAAATATTACAATGAAATTTTATGGTCAGGAAGTTAATCTCTGTTAACTGACAAGGATCTTGGTGAAAATGGTCTATAATCGATTTAATCCAATTTTTATAAATATACTTAAATTATTTAATTAATATAAATATATATATTAAATATTATATTTAATTATTAATATATATATATATATATATATATATATATTATATATATATATAAAACCCAATAACATGATTAGAGTAAGATATTTATGGCCACAATAAGATTTCAGTTTGTTCAATCAATGCTGACAAGAAATGATAAACAAACTTCGCTAATTGATCTTCATAGCCATGGTCAAACGAGAAAAAGTAGTATCAATAAAATACCTAAACGAAATATTACTAAGTTAAAATTGCTATAATTTAATAACAGTAGCATTAGAACTAAGGAAATTTTGAAAATGGACGGACAGTCAATAAATTCAAAAAAATAGAGTAAAACTTCAGGAAAAAATAATTAAAGATCTCCATCGTGAAGATTCTGAATGCAACTTTTACTCTCTCTGACAGCGGTTGGAGATTTGCCTCTTTCTTGTTTTATGTCAACAAGATGGTAAAATGTTTGTAGCTGATGATTGAGGAACTGAACGCTTTTTATTGGAATCTTTTAATTATAACTAGGCCGGTAGTATCACTATTAATGCAAATTATGCATTGGAAAGACTAAGTAAAATCTCACGTATGAGTGAAGAATATTAAATTTATGTGTGCTCAACTACTATGAAGGCCGTGACAAGACAAATCTTGCAAATACCTCTTTATTTGAATATCCTGTTTCACAGGATGGTTTCAGTTTTTGAAATGTTCATGGAGCTGTATTGGCTTTAATAGTACCATATCAGCATTGACATATGATTAATCGATACAACAAAAGGAAGTTAATTGTCTCTAATTTCAATCATCTGCATTCATTTTCTTCTTGTGTTATATCTATATTTCTATTATTTGAGATTGTGAAATAATTTTCGGACTTAAATAAACGTGTTGCTCCGAAATATATGCATTTTTTTTAAATAGATACAGGTTATGGATATTTTTCTCTATTAAATTTTTCTGCTGTTAGCTCAAATTTTTTTAAAATATTTTATTCTAAAACTTCCTTATTAAAAAAAGGTAAATATTTTATCATTTAAACTTGCGAAAAATGTTATGTTCTAGGGTTTCTACCAGATTCTATTTATTAATTTTTATTTTCTGTGTGCTTTGTTGAAAACGAAACAGAGTCAGAAACACCAGGCCAGATGTTTGAAAAATACTTCAACAACTCTCGCCAGCATCTCAAGGTCAAGCATTAATAAAGTTTCTTAGGAAAAAGTACCTCCTTTGACGAGGCCTAATGCGTGGATACAGACGGTCAGCAAGTGAAGTTGAAAAAGAAAAGTGTATCCCTTTTCTTAAAGTCATCTTCAGAGAGTAAGAGTTCACCGTGAGGTGTTCTGGTTCGCTACATGTCTCTATCTCCACAAAACAAGGAGCCTTTTGGAAGATCTCCTTCAAGTACTAGAGAATTGTTCATGATGGCTAAGAATATTAAGTTGGACCCTCTGGGGATTATCACCTACCACTACACCTATAAGGATATTAGTTTTTTATTTCTTGTTTAGATGTGGATTTCCAATTTTTTTCTGCTTTTAATGAGATGTTTAATATAGCACTATTTAATTTATCAACTATAAAAAGTGATAATTGATATCAAGAAAATATTAAAGGTATTCATAAAATGTAACTAAAATAATACAATATGTCATTTTGATTGATAAGAAAACTTTGTAAATGAGCAAAACGATACAGTTGGGCAGGACTGTGATGTTTTTTGTTGTTAATAAAATAAAGCATTTCCCACTATAATGTTTACTTTCACTTACCTATATATAAAATATATGGTAAGGGAAAATATTGCGATCGTGGAAATTTTTGAATTCGAGTTTTCACCGGAAATACAGTTATACAGGTTCCCTGAATCCAAATGACCAAGTCCCGCAAAAAGGTTTGTGTGTGGTAAGTCTAGCGCGAAAACGAAATGTCGTATGCAACTGAAATTTCATATGTAAGACAACTATACGCCCGAGATGTGACAGCAACTTTTTCTTCGAAATCGTCTGACCGAAGAATCTACTTTATCCCATGCATTTTCCACATTTTTACGACATTCTCAAAAACGGCTCTAACAATTTTGATTAAACTTCCTATATCAAGTAAAATTTAATGGGCTTTAATACGATGTGGGTTTCGTTCTGATTTAAATAGTCTGACAGACTTAAATGAGGATATTATAAATTTTCTTTCTCTAAAGTACCTTTAATTTTGTAGATTTCAAAAAAATAGACATATCATCTTCTTAGCATTGATAAATAATGGCTAAATATGCAAGTTAAGTAAATTTGATAAATAACTTAAGGAGAAAAGGGTAAACATATTTTTCAATGTTTGTGTTTTTGAACCTAATATAGATGTGTAATATACCGTTTGAAAGCTAAAGATTTAAAAATAAATATTATACAAAACATTGTAAATTCACTTAACTTGCATATTTATCCGTTATTTATCAATGGTAACAAGATGATATGCCTAATTTTTTTTAAATACAAACTAATGGTACTTTAGAGAAAGAAAATTTAAAATATCGGCATTTGAGCCTGTCAGGCTATTTAAATCAGAACGAAACCTATATCATATTAAAGCCCATTAAATTTTACATCGATATAGGGAGTTTAAACAAAATCGTTAGGGCCGTTTTTGAGAAAGTGGTAAAAATGTCCAAAATACATGGTACAATGTAGGTTCTTCAGTCAGCTGATTTCGAAGAAAGTTGCTTTAACATCTTGGGCCTATAGTTGTCTTAAATATGAAATTTCAGTTGCATACGACTTTTCGTTTTTGCGTTAGAATTACCACAAACACACGGAAACACACACAAACCTTTTGTGGGACTTGGATATTTAGACCCAGGGGACCCTAAAACGTGTATTTCTGTTGAAAACTGGAATTTGAAAATTTTCACGATTACAATAGTCCTTTACTATATATTTCACATATAGGTAAGTGAAACTAAAAATTCTTAAATTGATTTTAACATCGGAGGTCGAATGTCTAATACTCGTGGCAGGATTCTTTCCCAAGTCACTACCTCCAATAGCTATTCCATCTTATCACCTCAAGATCCTACCTACTGGCCTACATCCCTTAAGAAACGTCCCGATATCCTTGATATATTCATTACTTCCCAAATAACCTCCACCCAATCTAAAATCAAATCCTTAGATGAACTTTCCTCAGATCATAGCCCTGTTCTGCTTCTCATGCACTCAAATCCTATTAATAAACCCTCTCCTCCTTCACTGATTAAAGGACATATCGACTGGGACAACTTTCGATATGATCTAGAGAACAAACTGGACTTGAAAATTCCGTTAAAAACTAAACAGGGCATAGACTCTGCCATTAAAGAACTTACAAACTCGATAGAAACTGCCGTACATTCCAATACATCTCACTCAGGAAACCTAATTGCCAAATCATATTAGGCTCTTAATAACTGAAAAACGCCGAGCAAGAGCGAAGTGGCATAGAACCAGATATCCTTCGGACAAAATCCATTACAGTAAACTAACTAACAAATTAAAAACAGAAATACGAAAATTCAAAAATTTCAGAACTTTACAGAAATCTTAACTACTTCAAACAAATATCTATGGAAAACAACTGCAACATTACTAAAATTCAAATCCTTTCATCATCCACTTCTCACTGATTCCCAGACCTGGACGAAATCCGATGAAGAAAAATCCCAAATCTTTGATGAATACCTTTCTATAACGTTTAACCCGCATCCTAATATCCTTGATCCGATCCATATTAAACATGTTGAAGCAGAACTAACCGTTTCACTCCAAATGTCTCTTCCTCCCAAGGCCTTTCACCCTTCAGAAATTATTAGCCTCATCCAAAGATTACCATCCAAAAAAGCTTCTGACCACGATCTCATCACGCCCCACATCCTGAAACAGCCTCCCAGAAAAGCCATACTCACCCTCTGCTATATATATAATGCCACGCTCCGTTCCACTTATTTTCCTGATCCTTGGAAATTTTCAATCATCAAAATGCTCCATAAGCCTAAAAAGCCTCTTGAAAACCCATCTTCCTACCGTCCTATCTCTCTTTTGCCCATTATGGGGAAAATCCTAGAAAAACTGCTCCTTAAACGTCTATACCCAATCCTGGATATTAACCATGTGATTCCTGACCACCAGTTTGGATTTCGCTCTTTCCACTATACAACAGTGTCACCGTGTGGTGGATGTGATATCTTCTACATTGGAGCGCGGGATGTATTGCACTGGACCCTTTCTTGACGTAAAACAGGCCTTTGACCGAGTTTGGCACCCAGGGCTGCTCTACAAACTTCGCCAATTCCTCTCTCCTACTACTTCTTATTAATCCGACCCTACCTCACTGATAGAACCTTTAAAGTAAGTCATAACCTTTCCTACTCATCCATATTTCCTCAGTCTGCTGGTGTACCTCAGGGTAGTATTCTGGGCCCAATCCTTTATACCATATATACCGCTGATATTCCAATCCATCCTGGTACTGTCCTCACAACCTACGCAGATGACACTTGTGTGTTATCCGTAAATAATGACCCATCTGTTGCTTCCAAAACCCTTCAGTCTCACATTTCTTCCATTGAAGAATGGTGTCAAAAGTTGAGAATTAAAATCAACCCTACTAAATCCCATCAAATTACCTTCACCCTTTGTTGAAAACCTATGTCCGCCTGTCCCACTATTTCCTTTAACAGTATTCCACTCACCTCAGTTGAACAGATCCAGTACCTAGGACTCCACCTAGACAAACGTCTTACTTGGAATCCTCACACTAGACTGAAACGACAAGAAACAGTTCGTAGATACCGCTTACTACAACACTTACTGGACAAACGATCAAAACTTTCCACATACTACAAAAAATTAATTTATATAACCATTATTAGGCCTATTTGGACATATGGGATTGAGTTATGGGGATCCACCAAACCATCCAATTCTTCCCGCATTCATTCCTTGCAATCCAAAATCCTCCGAAAGATCCTAAATGACCCTTACTTTGTCTCCAATAAAATAATTATAAAGACCTAAATATCTCATTAGTCGCAGATCTAGCCCGAACTAGATATTCCTCCTTTTATTCCAAATCACCCGTCCACTCCAACCCACTCGTCCGCAAACTCTCTCTCCTATTCCTGATCATCTTCCTAGGCGGCTGAAAAGACGATGGCCTCGAGACCTACTTAGCTGAATAAACTTTGAAGTGCTACCACTGGGTAGTTTCTTCACATGCCTGTATCACGCCCACTTGATCTATTAGCACATTTACTTAATGTATTTTATTGTAATACAGTTGTAAATTTCTTTTAAATAAATAAAAAAACAAAAACATCAGAGGTAAGTGAAAGTTGTGTGTTGCGCGCACCTTATTTTTTAGATACTATTATTATACCTCATGTTTGTTTTAAATCGACACAGTTTAAAATTGACCATTTGAAGACTAATAAATTATTTTTTTTTAGTTTAAATCAATTTCAACTGATTTATTTTCAGATTAAATTCTTAGATTAGCTTATGAAATTAATAGTGTTGGAACTGAATTTCCTCTTTTTAAAAATGCTCATTATGTTATAGATTTTTATTTTTAGAGGGATTAGAGATTTTTAGAAGAATTTAGATAGTTATAGAAATATGAAATAGGCATGTAAATGCTGCTAGAAGATCTTTCAAAACTGAGACCCAGAAGAGAGAAAGGACACCACAGAATCCACAATTTGTTGGGCCCAGTCCCAATTCTTTCATAGTCCTCTTTTTTTTAGCCCTACATTCCCTCTCTCGATGAAACATTCACTATAGCCTCTCTCGCAGTAAGTGTAGTACCTCTGTTAATTTCCATTCCTGAAAGTTGATATTATTGTTAAGATCAAAATTGGTAATGGACCAGAATAGACTGTAGTGCATAAGTATATGTGCTTTTAAGATGTTCATTTTCTTTGTTTCTTGGAGGCAAGCTTGGAGCACCCAGTTAATAAAAAAGGTGAAAGACACCGCTGGTGTAATTTAAACAGTGTAATTAAAAAGGGGGCAAGCTTGGAGCACCTAGTTACCAAAAAAGGCATAAGAAACTGAGCGTGAGTATAATTTCTCACAGGTTTTAGACACTAGTGGTATACTTGAGCCCTGGGCCAAGTATATCCTGCTGAAGAGTGATGAACTTGCTGAAAAGGCAGCTTGAGTCCTATCAGAGATAAATGATTGAAACCTACGAATAGTGCTGTTGGAAAAGGATAGGTGTAGTTTTGAGAAAAGGATAAATTGGTTCTTGGAGCCGAAAGGTATTGAAATGTTCAGAAGTATTAGTAAGTGAACTCAGTTTCTTTCTATCCATAGCATTATGTACGTCAGTGGTAATTTTGAGGAAAGCCGATTGCGATGAAAAGGCAGGTTAAAATCTAGATTGGAGAGAATTTAGAAGTTTAGACTTTTCAAGTAAATAAGATAATTGTAATGGGACTATTCTTTCTAAAAATTATGTAGGATAGAAATTCGGCGATTATCTTTAGGGGATGTAGGATTAGAGGTTTAATTCATAGGGAGAACTATAGCTTTTTTCCAACCACTAGGGAATAGGAGTTTTGGAGAAAAGCATTATACACTGTGACAGGTATTCCATCAAATCCTATGGAGTTGGTATGAAATTTCATTACTGAGGTGATAAGGTCAGTTGGTGAAATTTCAGAAAAATAAAAATTATCAGGATTAAATGAAGGAATTGAAGAAAAGTCGGAAGAAGGTGGCAATGGAACACTAGAGGAGGAAGATGTAAAGTATATATTTAATCCATCTAGTGAGTCTTGAAAGTTTAGAGATGAAGATGATTTTCAAAGAGTGGGTTGGCAAAGGAGTTGCCATTTTGACTTGGAATCAGGAACAGAGGAGAGGGTTTCGTGAAAGTAGTTCAATTTTGCTTGTCTGATTGCGGAGTGTCCTGAATGCTTGCTAGTCATCCATTAGTACTTAAATAGCAAGTATAAATATATAATTGCCAGTTTTCAAGTGACCAGTAAAGAGCTTAATTTTTTACTTGTGAATCCCCTTTGGGGATAAGTTCTTTTAACTTTATGGAAATCTATGTTGTCTTTATAAGATTTTATTAACATTTTTGAGAACTATTTTACAGGCAATTAATATAGTTAAGATTAAAAGGAAAATTATTAACTGCCTATCCTAATAACTAGGGACCAGATTTCCATGATTTTGCATGTTTTATTTGCTTCCGTATATCAGCTTCAAACCCGGACAGCTATCCCATTCATGTATTAAGTAATAATATATTGCAATTTCATATTGCACGCTTTGCCCTTTTTGTGCTAAATTGCACGTTTTTAATTTATACTGCATCAAATTGCATTTTTTGTCCGTTTGAGTTAAATTTGATTATTAAATTTCAATATCACAATTGGTCAAACCAAATTTTAGGTAATAAAAATATATAATTAAAATTTTATTTCATCATATTTCTCTGGTTAAATCCACAATTTAAATTATGAGTAAAGGAGAGATAAAATGAACAGAAATATTAGACTAATGACTTCAGTAAGTAAACACATCCCTTTAACAATGCGTGAATAATTCGGTGAATTATTACATGACTTATTACATGTTTTGTAAATTCACAATCTAATTAACTATTGAAGGTATGAATCGGATAAATAATTGATTGATTATTATTTATAATTTAATATTATAATTTTATATTATAATATTAAATTAAGAATTGTTTTTTGAACTCAGAAACTATACATCTCCTGAAAAACTAGAAGTACTCATTTAAAATATAATATTTGGTTGTCTGGAAGGTTTGTTTTGATATTTGGACAAAATTAAAATTGATGAACAGCTTAAAATTTATTTATTTAATCTACAAAATAGTTACCACCCTTAGCGATTACCCTTTCCCAATGGCTTGGAAGGTCTATTATCCCTTTTTTCCAAAAATCACTGTCCTTACCTCCTGAAGAAAAATGAAAGGTCCGTTTTGACGTTATCTTCTGAAGAGAGGATTTCCCTTGTAGACAATTTTTGTGGGAATGGAAAAGATGGAAATCTGAAGGAGCAATGTCTGTCAGGAGAGTACGGCGGGTGAGGTAAAACTTTCCATCCTTAAAGACACATGGGGCCTAGCATTGTCTTGGTGGAATAGCACTGCTTTCCGATTTGCTAACTCTGGCCGTTTCTCTTCAATTACTCCCTTCAATAAGCGTAGTAAAAGTCAGTATTTATAGTTTGGTTTTATAGAAGGAGCTCAAAATGTATGGTTCCCCTCCAATCCCACCAAATACTGAGCACCACCTTTCTTGGATGCATGAGGGGCCTTTGGTGTTGCGAGCAGCATCGTTCCAGGCACCCCCAAGATTTTTTTTGGCTGGTGTCGATGTAGAGAATTCATTTTTCGTCACTAGTAACAACTCGTTTCAAAAATGGATACTCCACATTTTTTTTTTCAGCAGCAAATCACAACTTGAAATCCTTTCAATAAGGTTCCTTTCACTGAGCTCATTCGGAACCCTAACGTTGTAAGCAGACGTACCCAGCCTTCTTTAGATGGTAAAAAAACAGTCTATTTGCAGGCTCCTAACTCTGCAGCTATCTCATGGACAGTAATTCATGGATTGTTTGCGATGACCGTCATGATATCCATATCCTCGATGTCAAGAATTGAACTTTGGCCAGCCCAGGGTTGGTCTTCCAAATTGAAACCTGTCCTAAATCCCGAAAACCACTTCTGAAACATGCAATTTAAAATATCAGCAATTGAATCGCTGCCATACATGGCACAAATCTTTCTTGCAGTTTGGGCTGCGTTTTTTTAAAAAAAAGATAAGCATAATATGCCGAAAATAAACTGAATCGTTACTCATGTTGGTTTGCAATAAACTACACTACTGAGCCTTAATAAAGATGAATTCAGTGTTTAAACATAGTTGATTCCATGAGACATATAAACAAACATTGTGATTCATTTTTAGTAATAATTTAATATTATAATTATTTAATTAAACTAGTCAATAATTTAGATAATTTTGTCTAGTTATAAAAAATGTTTATATAGATCTTTTATTCACGAGATTTGTGTGTTTTATACTGTTAACTATAGGGAAGTAATTAATCAAGAAAACAACTTTATTTTTTGGACACTTGAGGTATAAATACCCTCAATTTTATACTTTGGGGTTTTGCTGCACTATTTTCATATTTCGAGATTTTTACTGCATGACTTGCACGTTTCGATGTTTTTACTGCAAGAAAATCCGTCAAATAGCCAAGTATGTGATACACTAGCCATAGACTATGTAGACCTGATTCAAAACCCTTCAGAGTACTTACTTCTTGATGTCCGCTATCTTTAATTGGTAATGTGCATTAACAAAACATATGTTTTGGTTTGTTAACAGCTTTATTTGTCTGTATCACACTTTGTGTTAATGTATAAAAAATATCTTAGCTTTGTCAATAAATTGGTAGTAATGTTTGATTTCTTAGTGAAGGCTGGCATCAAAATTACTAGGTTACTAAGCAATTTTTTGTCTTAATTGCAAATTTCCTTCAAATTAGAAGCAAGCATTGATTAATTAATGCTGACAAAATTATTAATACTACAACTCATCTTCTTTTTCAAGAGCCAACAATACAGAGTATAAGGTGATAACACAATTAAATCCATTTTGAAAAGAAATTAATTTATTTACAATAATACCAACAATGGGGCAAAATAAAAGTATATCATATAGACGTCCGTTCAACGAACAATAGACTCTTCATAATTCGATGACTAGAAAATACATATGGATATCCTCACAATATAATAATAATAATAAAAAAAAATACCATCAATAGCAATAAGCTAATAATAGAATAACAAACAACTTGGTATGTTATGACAACATTTTAAAGTCAACAATTAATCAAATCTTTTAAACAATAAGTCAATTCATTTCAACTATTTTTTTTTTTTTTTAATAATTTTACATTTTTAGAAAAAGTAAAAAGTGGAAGTATACGTTCCAATAACTTACACTATAAACATTGATTATATTCTTTAATTACATAGTAGTAATAATAGGAATAAATATGGTTGGCTATTATTACAGTCACATCTATAGCCCTTCTATAATAAAAATAAATAAGTAAACAAGATAATTTAAAATAAAATTAAAAAATGACTAAAAAGGGCTACAGAATGATTTCGAGCCACTATGAGGTATATAGATAAATAATGAACTTTAATTCTAAAAAAATGAAAAATTGGACTAATAATAAGAGGTCGTAGGCCTTTACCTCAACACTTCTTTGGTTTACATATCAATGGTAGAAGGTTAACTCAACAATTTCTCTCGAGAAGATTGCACCTCTAACTAATTAGAACAAATAGTCTAACTCATTAGTTCTGTACAACAAAAAAACAGTATAACAAACAGAGCTTAAAGACATGAACAATTGATTCGGTAAAAACTTAGGCTACTTCATCAGAACAATTGTCGACATCTTAAAGCTCTTATCTAATAACACAACATAATGAAATTTGTCATCCAATTTACTTAATAATACAAATTGTGCATTTATAATCAGTAAAGAATATTTTTTAATTTGTTTCACAGTTTGATCCAAAATAAAAATTTATCTGTCAGTTTATTATAACACCAAATAGACCATTTAAAAAGTTCAGTTGAGATTACAACAAAAATATAATAACTAAACAATAAAAAATAAATATTTATTGGAGTATATAATTAAAAAATAAATGAAATGAAAAATAAATTTATTGACAATTTTAGTCTAGTTTATAATATTCACTTATATCAAAACAGAGTTAACAGAAAAATATTTGTTTTGACACCATTTAATAAATATATCTCCAATAAACATTTATTTTATTATCATAATGTTCATTGAATGTAGGAAGTTTTTCAAATTAACAACCCAAGAGAAATAAGAATTCCTTCTTGTAAAAGTTAGGCATCATTTAACCAGGGCTATGATTTAAATGTGCGTATAACATCTCGTATAACTGCCCTACACAACGGACAATGGCCACCTCCCTTCCCCCTCCACTGTTGGAGTGAACAGTCATAGCACATACACATATGACCGCATGTGTACAGGACGGAGTCCACCTGTCGTTCATAACAGACAGAACAATCAGGTCCTTCTCCACCACTTCCAGGCCTCAAAGTTTCTGCCCAATGCCTTAGGTCTGGTGCAGGAGTTCTGTCGGTGCTCGGACTAGGGCCAAAACCTGCTCCGCTAACAGGCTGGAAAAAAAATTACAAATACATAAATACACATCTATGAATCCTTAAAAATAAATTATTGTTAATCTAATAACAAGAGGGACTTAATAACATCTAGTAATAATTGTTTATACTAACAGTATATAAATTAGTTTTTGGATATTTCTACTTGAAATGTGTTCTACCTTCAAAATATCACACTATTAAAAAGCTTAATTATACAACTGTGTCAAATTAGTAATTTGAAAACATGAATTGAAAAGGTGCAATGCAAATCTTCATTAACTAAACTTACAAATATCAATAAAATTGGTGGAACATTATTATTTATTATGATAAATACCTCGATGTAGGTCGGACTGTAGACAGCCACTTGTGACTGATGGGGTGGTGGTGGAGGCCTAACTCCTGGTGGAGGTAGGCTAACGACTAGAACTGTTCCACCTCCCACACCTGGGGCAGTAGCAACGGTAACTGGGCAACATTGGTCCTGGGTTCCTCTTCTAGGTGGGGATAGATCTGAAAGAAAAAAATTGACTTTTAGTGTGATGTTTCACTTTATAGCTAAGTATATTACTAAAAACAATTGTTCATAATTGTCTTATTTAATGAATATTTCACACTTTTAAAAGATCAAAATACTTAAATTTGGTTTATGGAATAACAAAATCTAAGCTGCCAAAAGAGGCGAACAATGATTCATGTGTAATATAGTATAAATTAGTTTTATTATATTGAGAAGTTGGCTTTGGTTGAAGATACTAACATTCAACGAGCATACTAAGATTTTTTTTTTTTTTTTTATAGTTAGTACTGTGATAAAATTCTTACTTTGTTGAACTGGAGGTGCTGGAGGAGGTGGAGGTTGTTGAGGTATATGTGATAACAGCCGAACTCTTTGCGTTGAACCATAAACATCCAGAAAAGCCCAAAGCGTCAGAGACTCATCCACGTGCATCACAGTGACCTAAAAAATCAAACCGAATTTAGTGGTTGCATTTTCAACAAATCAATTAATAAAACAAGGTTTTATCAGACAAGACAGTTATATAATAGATATTAAATGTGTCAAAATTAACTAACCTGTGGTCCTGAATTTTTGGAAACCACAACTTCTCCTCTTCTGGTAACAGTGAATGAAAGCTCATCGCCAGGTTGGGGAGCCCATCCAGCAAGGTCTTTAGATAGGACCCAATACTCAGGTCGATCAAGCAAGCAGTCTGGGTCTTCTGGTAGGTCACGGTGTGGATCAAGTGTTGCTGGATCACAGGAGGTAAGTCCGAGAGTCAGAGCTCCCATATAGTGTGGTTCTGTATTCAAAACCTGTGAAACAATAATTGTTAATTAAATAAAACTAATAAAACCTTTCAATAATATCAGGCAGTAAAACGTTAACATATTTGACTGTTATTGTTAACATATTTTAACACAAACTCACCTGAATAACTAGCCGCTCTCCAAGTTGGATTGGCCTAGCAGTGAAAACATATCCGTTACAAAATTCTGTCTCCAATCTGCTAGCAACATTCCTATCAGCAGAAAGTCTTATGTTACGCCCTCGTACCCTAAAAAAAAAAAAAAAAAAAGATCAGTAAATGGTTTAATTATTATTTTAAAAAAAAATATGACTATAACAAATGAAAATAAAAAAAACTTAACTATAACTAAAAGAGAAACATACCTATGGAACGGGAAAGGTGTAAACTTGTTGTTATGGTGCTGAAACCTTAGTGGAGGAATTTCAGCAGGATGGGTATCTACTGGGACAGGTTGAGGTATGACTGGCTGAGGTTGCAGTGACACATTTGCTAATGCAGGAGTTATTATGCGGTCAACTTCATCATCACCATGTCTGAAAAAAAAAACAAAACAATAAAATCATTAAAACTTCAGAAATTATAACATAATTTTCGATAAAAGTATTTTAAAAAGAGACCTATTCAACTTAATATTGTTAGGTGTCAAGTGTCTTGAATTATCTTATTCTTTAGTGTTAATTCTTACCTCCTAGAATTGTTGAGATGGTGATTAGAATCCACAAATTCGACTGCTGTCGAATTCCCATAGATGTCAAGCATTGCCCAAAGTTGCCCTCGGGTGTCCACACCAGAGAAGAAGATGCCTTTCTCTTCTCCATTCACACCAAAATGTACATCACCAGCTGCAGTGACATAGTAGAACAGGACAGCATCCCTCTCACACAACCTTTCGGCAAGAGCTTTAGCCCAGTAACCTGGTTTGTTGGTAAGATCTGTAAACAGAATTAATCATTTAATTAAATAATCCTTGGAAATAATCAACAACTTAATGTTTCATTCACAGTATATAATTTAAGTTGAGCTGTTAACTTTACATATAAAACGAAATATATTTACCTGGGCAAGCATACTTGGGAAGATTGTAGCGGAGGGTCCCAGGGTCATTAGATGTAAATCCAAACCTAAGAACACCACTCCAGTTTGTTGAGACTTCAAGGAACTTGATACAAATCTGCAAGTAAGATGTATTGATTAGCATTTATTAATTTTTTGTATTTATAATACTTTCTTTGAACTATTATGCATAAAAAAGCTTCAAAAAAATAGTGAGTAAGTTGCTTACCTTTTCCTGAAGCCTGACGGGCCTGGCAGAGAAGGCAAGTCCCTTGCAAAAGCTCTCGGTCCTCTTGGCGACACTACCATCGCGGTACAGCCTCACGTTCTCCCCCTGGACAGGATGAAACTGCAAAGGTGGCAAGTTGCTTGCAGGGTTAGGTCCGCTGCTTACACGACCTGGAGAAGTCACAAATCTTATTGGCTTCTGAAGCGATATCATTGGGTAAGGATACAATGGAAAGGTGAGGAAAACTAGCAAAAATAAAAATATTATACAATAACCGTACCAACACGGATAGAATACTATTCAAGAGCACAGCTGTTTTATTAAGATTCTATTATCATAATAAAATAAAACGATTTTTTTTTTAAATACAACACGAGGACAAATTGCCACAGCTTATTGAACAGATAGAACTGAGTGTAAAGAAAAGAAAGGCATTGGGAGTGAATCGTAACCGTAAATAAATTACAAGTGTGACGGTCTCGCCCAGTGGCCTCCACAGTGAGCACCTCACCTCGGCTTCTTCAAGCCATCGGTCATTACTCAGTCCTAGACAAGTCCTACTTTTATAAAGTAACCTTATTTCCATTAAACAATAGTTTTAAATGTTGATATGAAACTATCAAAGATATTTAAGTTTAAAAAAACATAATACAAATATTTTTGAATGTTATAATTAATTATAAAGTTGATTATACAGATTTCATAATACAAATAAGTGTGATAATGTTACAAAGAAAGCATTTTCGATTTATTTAAATCATAAAAATGACAAAGGTAAACGAACGTTAAATAGCAGAAAATCCAACATAAGATACTTAACGGTGAGGCGAGACGGGAGGAGAATCAAAATGAACAATGGTTTAGCACAGACTAAAATTAATCCTATTTAACTTAAATATGAAAATAATTGAAGATTGAATAATTACTATTGTTTACAGGTTCATTTAAAACTACTAATGGCAGTGATAGATAGATATTATAATACTTCTTCTTTATAGTTTTATAAATAGGAACAATTAAAAAAATTAAACAAATTCGTTGGTAGGAAGATTATATCTGACAGAACAATAAATCTAATTTGAACCGCTACAGACTTTTTAATTTTAATTTTAATAATTTTTACAGACAAATTTTTTAAATATTACAACATAAAAAATTCATGTACCATTAAAGAAGATTTGTTAATAAAATTTTGGTCCTCGAGAAACACAGGAGGGTGGAAAGGACAGCGAAGGTGGTTTCTGATTTAAATGTGGAAGAACAACATCATTTTTTCCTAAACTGTCACAAATAGTTCGCTTTGTCAAGAGATGAAGCTCACCACAGCTAGCTCAAGGTGGCAGTGAAATACAAGACAGGAGCAATAGTAGAGGAAAGACAGGGGCAGATACAGGAGGCATTGTGCCCTGTCCTTTATATAAGTTAATAGAGTTATGATGGCCGCCCTGGATGCTCCCGCCCAATTTTCTGTCATTAACCTCGCCCGTGCTCTACCAGAGAGTTCCTTCAGTCACGGTTATTCGTCTTTCTTTCTGTTCCTTTCTGCCCCTTACTATTTGAGCAATTACTCTTTAGCTCCGCGGGGTAAGAGTGTAACTGTACGCCGTAACGGTGAATCCGTTACACTTATTAAATCAGAATAAAAATCCGCAGTAAGACACGACATATTTCATAGCACTGTGGTGCTTCTTTTATAAATTCCATAGAATGACCACAATCCAAAGCGCTTAGTTCATAGCTTTTTAGTTCCTGTTCACGTAAAGATGAGTCATATACGCGAGCTTTGAAACGAGCAAGCAGTAAATTAAATGAGACATAACTCAATTGAAATTTCTTATTTAAAACAATTTATTAGAAAAAAGGGGAATCTTTTACCGTAACATTAAGCTATAATTGACTTTTATGCTGATTACTGTCTTGACAATGAAAAATATATGCAAAGCAGGATCGGCCTTTTCATTTGCAGTTTTAAAAAAGATGATGCCATCCTCAGAAGATAATTCACGCCTGAACACAGGTCAACTACATCCTTACATCACCCTATAGAATGATGCAAGAGATCGTGAGTGGAATCGAATAAAAATAAACAATGATACGGAAACTGCACAAAACCTAACCGGTAAGACAGAGATGAAGATGCGTTGCCATGGTAACGGGGATCGGTGGCCCATGTATTGACTGAGGGGTCAGTATTACCAACCGATGCTTTCTTCGCTGGCAACACTGGGGCTCCTCAGGGTGACGTCAGGCAAGGTCACGACCTCTCTTCATCAGCTCTCTTTTCCTGCCAATTATCTCAATCCCACTCACCAATTCACTGCTTTCACGTCTCCGCCGTTAAACAGAAGAACCGAAGGAAGAGAAAAAAAAAAAAAACCAAGCTCACGAATGATTTTTAAAAGGTTTCTCCTCTGCATTCAGGCATGTTGGATGGTCCAGGAATAGAGCCGATGCTGCAGCCATTAACCAATGAAACTACAGGTTAAAAAGAGCCGATTATCAATTCGGAAATCGTGGGCGAGCATGAAACCCACGGGTATGATAATAGTTCTTTCCTAACGTGGATTAAAAGCCAGTTCCATGGTTTAAAGAAGATATTTCAAATCTGAATATTAAAATAATTAGATTGTAAGGTAAATATAAGATTAATTTAATTCCAATAGCTTAATCAACATTTTAGTTCAATTAAGTGGGTTAGAAGGACAATTTTCAAGAAATATTGACAAGTAATGAAAGCTGCATTACAATGACAAATTATATTTAAAATGATACCACAGGCGTGAAATATCTATCAAAATGAATTTAAAATTGTAAGCCATTGAAGAAGATGTTATGTGAATGGTGAGGAGAGCTCTATGGAATGGTACAAGAGGTAGGGGTAGCTCTTCAGCTTATTTCCCAACTCAGACTTTACTAGCCGCACATTCCTTCCTCCCACATCCACTACGTGCTCAGTTCCACCTTAATCAACTGTTCCATAACCCGAGGTCCTCGGCGACTCCTGTTAGAGCACTACCTGCTTCATAAACATTGCCGGACACATGTTTTCTACCTGCTCTCCTCCCAAGTAAAATGGAAAAAAGAGAGATGAAACAAGTACTATAATAAAAACGTCAGAATAGCTACCCCCTTGTATATTAGTTTCAGTTGTCAACACTATAATACTTATTTACAGCCTGGGAAACATGCAGGAAATGAAACGCACATGTTTTACGACGGGTGTAGCATGGAAGGAACATGAAGTTTTAAGTTTTATACATTTAACTAAGTTTTTAAAAATATTATCTACAACTAAGTTCAATTAATTACATTTAAATTCATGAAAACCTTGTGTAGAATAATAATATATTTTTTAAAACTTTTTCTTATTAATAAATTTTAATCAATAATTTAATCATTATCGAACGTAATGATGATTATTTATTAATGAGAGAAAAAGTAGCAAGCAATAAATTTGGTTTTGTTCAGGGGTGCTTATAAGGCAACTTAAAATAAGAATCTAATTTTCTAAATTTAATTTATTTTATTGAGACGAGGTCGAAGAGGAGGTGTAAAGGGGTTGTCACGCAATAATAATCTTAAACAATGTTATGTATAGATGAACACCAAAATGAATTTTTTAGAGTGATCTTTTGTAAAATAGATAAATCAATCGAAAAAGTTGATAATAGAAAGATTTGAAGAATTTTCTTTTGCAAAGTTTTGCGAAGAAAAATAAACAATAATTTAATGGTTCTGTAATAAAAACGACGGAACAATAGAAATATCGTCCGTTATCCTAGGCTCCTTCCGCTGCTCACCCCCTGGGAAAGCGCAGATGCCACTTACATCTGCTCTTGAACGCATTCATTTGCCCCCTACCAGCTGTCGCTTCCCGCAACAGGCGCACCCTTCGCTATCTAATCTTCTTCATCACCTCAAGGGAGGGTCTTCCAAAGAAACCAGATACTATAATTCTGATAGGAGGGAAATATAAAACAGTTAGATCCAAATCATAATTCATAACTTCTCTGAAATGTTTTGGAGAAGAATATGACGATAGGACATCTTACAGAGGTGATGTTCTTTAAGAACAAATAGGTCTAATCAATTTCCATCATTGAAATCCTCGCAGGGAAATCGAAGGAGGTTATTGCGGCTAGTCTCGGTCTATTTAGTAGTTTCCGGTCTTTTACTTCCTCTCAATGGCCTGAGATGTATAGTTAACCTTTGTATAACGGCAAGAAGGCTAACATTCTTAGTTTTATCACTCTCCTAGTTTCATTCATCGTTTGAAAATAAAACTCAAACCTGGACAATGAGAATTGCAAGAATGTGGAAGGTGAAATATCTTTGGACCTCGGGAACGTCTGATGAAACGTATGCAGCCTGGCTAGTGAGAGTGGAGTGAAATTCAGTTTCGAGAAATCGTGCAATAATCTCGCGATCCATTTTGACAAATTGTCGAATGAATTTTCCCTTCCAGAAATGCTCATTTAAGAAGGTAAACATTCAGGGCAATAAACATTAGTGAGATGTAAAAAACAATAAATATCTAATGTGATATCTCATTCAAAAGATTCAGGGTTAGTAGGAAGGAAAGAGAAATAAGGCTGCCTGCATCCCTTGGGCATCATGGGTGAGGGAGGTAAGATCCAATCAATCAAGCCCGAGAAATGAGCTATGCTCCTCAGGGATGCTGAGACGAAAATTACGTCCAGCAGAGCCCATTGACGGCAGATTGAAATATTTTAGCTATTGACACTATGTTTAGATTCTTGAATAAATTTGGAAACACCGAACGTTCAATCTAAATTTAAATCATCTAGATAAGTTTTATATTTTGATTTAAATTAACCAATAAGGATTGAATAATGAAAAATGTTACTAGATTTTTTTTTTTTAATTCAAGTGTCGAAATAATGAAACGCTACAAATAGTCCGATTTAAAATCATACTTTTAATTAAGTGTAAATCATTTAATATTTTTTTATTACGTTTTATTGAAAACGAATAAATTACATCTTTAAAGCCAATATCATAAACAAAACTGGGTATCAATAAACACCTAATATTAAAAAAATGAGGATTCCTTGAAATAAGTTTTATAACGGGATAAGAGGGCCAAATCTGTGTCGGAAACATTCATGACTGTATGGGTTAAAATTTATTTTATGCTAGGCCAATGGAATGCATGCATACATGTACAGGTTAGATAAATAAAATACAATAGCTTAAATGGAAGGAAGATAGTTCGATTAAATGAGACGTAACATCAAATAACATAACGTCAAAAATAGTGATGTGTCAATGGCTTACGTAATAAGAGAGAATGCATAATAGGAATATTCAAAAACAATAAAAATGATTGAAAAACATTCCAAAGACGGATTGACTAAATTAATTAGCAATATTTGACAGAAGCGCTATAAGACAAGGAACGAGCACTGGAAGAGAGAGAGAGGGCCTAGTTAGACTCCCTGCGGGATTCCCACGGTGAGCCTCCGTTGTGAAAGTCACCGTTAGCAAGACTTCTCACAGTCTCCCCCAACCGTGCCTAATTATCGAGCCGACTTCCAGGGCTTTCTAACTCAAATCCAATAAATATCTCTTGTTCTTAGCTCAGATGGATCAAGTACCCTCCTACATGATCTCCCACTTATGTTAACAGGATATTTGCAACTTATACCAATGCCGATCACGAGCCATCCTTACCCGCTCGAGTGGAGGGAAAAAAAAGAGGACTGTCAACACGGCTGGCTGGATGTCTTCACGTTTGATCGTTTTCCTCGCTTAAATTTTATTGCAATTACGTTGAGATACTAGTGCGACCGGTTTAAAATAAATGCCTAATCGGGAAAAATAACAACAACGATTCTTGTAAAACAATACCAAAGATCAAGTTATTTAAATACTGATAATATTTATTAAATCAACGCAAATCTGATCTATCTGGCCGTATTTTATCAGTGAACCAAATTAACCAATAAAAATAAATAAGGATCAGTTTGTAAGCTTTTATGTCCTTAGTCTAGTCGCCTAAACATAAAACAAAGTACTTTTCCTCATACCACTTGAAATTTATGGACTAAAGCCAATCTTACAGGGAAACGAATCATTTTTATTATTATAGAATGAAAAAGAAATAAAACAATATATAATTTATAATTTTATTTTTGGTCTAAATTTGTCGACTAAATGAGATACGCTTAAAGTGCGTAAATAAACGACGTTACCGAAATGCGATGGATCCCTTGCACGCTAACCTATATCCGCCATAACAACAGAGCCCCCCGTTCCCAGGCCAATGGTTTGGTCGATCCCCACCACATCACATTGATCACTTACGCGGAAATTAAATCATTATAGGCAAATCGGAAACGGGAAATAAAAACGACACGTTTCAGAGAGGAACTGATCTGTATATATTAGCAGAACATATCCGACGAGTAACGTAACCTATCCTCGTTTGACATGCTGATGAGCTAAGCAAAAACCTTAATTGATCGTAGAATTGAGTTTATAAAAAATACCCCTTATTTTTCAAGCTATATTCTAAAACACGAATTAAGAATTCTGAAATTAGAAAAAAACTAACGGACGTTTAAAAATACACGTAACAACAAGTATTAAACAACTTACTGCTAATAGAAAAATAACCATAACCACACATCAAAACTGCAACACAGAGATAAAATAGATACAAGGAAACTCGAGTTTAAAATTATATATCTCAAGAGATATGACGGAATGTCGAGATAAATGCTTCCCTCTCGACCATGTATCAATGTTCCGGTTCGTAAATAAATAATATTTCATATTTGAGATCGATACACATTTTACCATGCAAATAGTAGAGCGTAAATGCGGCGTGGGAAAAACTTAGACCAGACCGTTATAAAGTTACAACAGGAAACGCCTACTCGGCTAAGTAAGTCCTAACTTAAAATAATGGTATGGACTTCACTGATATAACAATAATTATAAGCAATATTATGTATAAATAGTCAAAGTATAAAGCAAATATTAATTATGGGATAATTAGTTTAAATGAATTTAATGAAATATATGTAGCAAATTATTTTTATCACTTACTCATGATTGTACAATACTATACAAAAAAAAATATATATATAAATATAAAATGTTAACAATTCCAAGAAATGCTGTTAATGTATTGGCATTGAATCAGATTGATGACTATTTATTATTCACTTAATTAATTTTTATACAAAATTAAAATTAAGAGTGATATTTTTATTATTCATTAATAAAAATACTACAAAATTCGAATAAACCAATCTATATATTTATGGGTATTTATTTTAACTCTAAATAAATATTTTTATATTAATCAGTAATCATGTCTTAAATAATTTGCTATTTTATGATTTTGAAAATGAGCCATTTAAAGAATGGGCCGTATTTTCAAAGAATAGTAAACAAGTTGAGATAAGAAGTAATTTATTTAAAACTAATCGTCTGTAATTAGGCGAAGGCTCGACCAGTATGTAAATCTAGTGCGAAATTAGATGTATTTTGTAAACAAATCACTAATGATCTGTTTCACAATTCGTTAACATATAAAAATGATTCAACTCATTCTCCAAGCATCTTAAGTGAATTTGAGAGGATAAGGCTGTTTAGGAGTAGGATTTACAATTTCAACCCGTCGCCAGTAAATTGTTGTCTATTTCTTCAAATATATCCTTTAATCATATGGAGCCCGGGCAATCCATTTATATTTAAAAAGTACAACAGTTAAACGAAGTCTCTTAAGGGCTAATAATATTAATTAAAAAAAAGAAAAAAAAGAACTGACTATAAATGTTGAAGAAAAGGGACATGATTAAATATATTTTCATGAACTGATATAAAATCGTTTAAAAATTCATTGGACGTCACTTCAAATTAATTAAATACTAAAACGTCAATGCTAATGCTAATTGCTTAAATAAACGTAACTTTTTTAGACATTTAAAATTGCATCGCATATTTTAAAATTATTCGAATAACTTAAACTGAGATTAAATAACGTTTGATAGAGAATTGTCATTATCTCTGGTCTGCTGAACATAAAAGAGAGGATGAGGTAGTTAGCGCACGAGTAACCTTCTTAATTTCTCACAGGCTACATAATAATGTTTCTAAATATTAACCCATAAAATTATTGATTGGCTATTAAATTTGTTTTAATAAATTGAGTATATAATTAACAAAATTAATTACAATAAATTGTACTTGATTAAGGTAAAAGTAAGGTGATTAACTAAAATCTGATTTAACAATAGTAAGTAATTAAATAGAAAGCTACCGAACCAAACAATTAAACCGGATAAATAACCCTAAAAGGCATTAATAGATCTTGTATGTTTTGACAGATTGCAACCAGATAAATAGGAAAAATACCTGTGCCTTGATGCTTTTAATGACATTATTGAACTAAATATGGGTTATAAATAAAACATATTGTTATTATTTTCATACTTAATGTTGAATTGAGGGTTAAACAGTAACAGTTTGAAACAGACAATTTTTCAAATGTTTGATGACTTAATGTCTGATAGTGCAGCATACATTGGAGTTACGTTACGACTCATTCCTTTGTATGGTTAATTAATTTTATACCCATAAGATTGTTTTAATTTCAAAATACCGGATGATTAGAAATCAGTGAAAAACATACATAAAACAATATATAATGCTTTTTACTAATTATTTAAAAAAAGTAAAATAAATAAACGCTCTCAAAATTTGAAGATTTACATTTAAATATGAATACTATTTAATAAATAATATCTAACACACATCATATTATAGGTATATTTTTCAGAACTCTAACATGTTACAATATTCTAAATTATTTGAGAAATAAATATCTACAACTATAAAAATGTAATGAAATTTAAAAGTATCAGTAAAAGCAAGAAACATTATTATCTTTTATCATGTCAGTCGTTTAATCCTGTTTATAACGCTTTGTATATAAAATAGGATTTGTTATTAAAGTTTTGTTATAAACTAGGGGACAAATAAACATAAAATAATCCCTATCAACAATGAGAGACTTTTTGGTAGAATTTAGACTTTGAACAACACACAAAACATAATTCCAAAACAAGTTAGATAAAATTACACTAAGTAAGGTTCTAACAATGAAAACAGAAGATATTGTTTAAAGTAATCTACACTTTTAATATTCCTACATTCTCAAGAGAGATTAATTATTACATTTTGAGAAAAAAACACGGATGAGTATTGTGTTAAAATTAAAAAAAAGAAAAGAATAAAAACCCAAGGAGTTAAATTTGCATAAACGTTATTAAATTAATTAATCGTTTTTTCTATGAGAACATTCATAACTTTCTAGCATTCAGCATGGTTAATGACAATCATGGAAGAAGAAGGCATTGTTATGTTTTTATATGCACCGTTAGAATAATGTATTAAGATTGTTGATAAAATTAACAAAGACTTCAGACGGACTTATACATCAATAGGGAAGACAACCGGCCTGTCATAAAATAATGGAATAGTTAATCACCGTGATTTTATAAATACAGTATAATAAATAAATAACACTATGTATTAATCGTGACTCCCGGACACTTATTAATAACTTTCACTTATGTTTCTATTAATTGACTATATTATAAACATCAAAAACACTTGCCTATTCCTAGACGTTTCTTCACTTTCTTGAACATCTTCATCTTAGTGCTGGCGATGCCCGGACTCGCTTTGGGCTGAAATACAGACGACACACCCATAGAATCTGACGAAGCGCCGTGCTGCGACACTGTGGACTGCACGACAGACAGACAGACCCGAACCAAACAACCTAACCCAACTACTGGTCAACGCTGACTGATCCGGTACCAGACTTCGGACCAGCTGGTACACAGCCCCCCCACCACGGGCACCTTCGGGTATGTTCGCTCCGGTCGGCTCGTCGGGACCCCCTGCACGGGGTAGCCCTCACTGCACCCAGAAGGGGTAGTTAGGTGTGAGGGTGGGAGGTGTTCTCATTGTCTTATCGTTCAAATTAGTATAATACATCGTACTGTTATAATATTTTTTTTAACAAAATGTATTTTAGGGCTAGTTTAATGAAAACAATTAGTAATAGTTTAAAAATGAAAAGTAAATATTAGTCAGAATACAAATACATTACTCGATAAAATTTGAAGCCATTTTCACTGATTTTAGTGAATATTCTATCCACCTTGAATTGAACTCTTATCCTTCTATTACATGAAGTAAACATTTTTAAATTAATCATATTAATATACTTAATATTAAAAACAGGAAAATACTTAATATTAAAAAAAGGAAAATACTTTAACAAAATATATAATATTGAGAAGAAGTCGATGGGAGGTGCAGTCATCAATATATTTAATTAAGTAGAAATAATCAATAAATTTAATTAATTTGTGTCAATGTAAAGTTTCGGCCTAATTTTGGGACATCTTCAAGGCTATAAAACAAAAGATAACAACCGGTCGTAGAAAACAATAGATAAATAAAATAAAATACGAAAATTACAAAGATTATGTTTAAAAGAAATTATACTAATAATTAGAAACAAAGTGTAATATAAATTATACTGATAATTAGAAACAGAATAGAACAGTAGTTATAATAATTAACAATTACTGTAATGATTAGAAACAAAAGAGCAAAAAAAAAAATTTAATAAAAGGTACATAATGCGATTATGGAGTGAAAAAACGTTTAAAAAAATTATACTGCGAAAAAAAAACATATATATGAAATACAAAATGTCAGTATTTCCATAAAGTGGGAAACATTGAAATATGAAATATAGTGAATAAATATGTATTAAAATTATATTAAATTTTATATAATCAATTAAAATAGTAGTTATGGCCCCAAACTCTAATAAGTAATTGTATAGACAAAATGTGCAATTACAACGTATTAATTAATTAAGTGTTTTGATGAATGCACTCTCAATAACCTTTTCTTCAATATCTCCACACATATAATTCTTACATCATTAAAAAATATAATGGTCGCGCTATTCTTAGAAAATGAAACAAGTTTACATGAAGGTTTAAAAGAAAGACTATCTTATTTCAAAGCTATGTAAATTTTTATTCAGATAATTATATTTAAGGAAAAAATATCCTTCTATACTTCGTTATAGTATTGTATATAATAATAATAACAGGCATACCGAACCCGAAGGTGGTTTTGTATATACCACACAGAAAAACAGCACTGAGCACAGAACATTTTCAAAGCTGTAACGTCTTGGATTATTGCATAGATGTGCAATTACAACGAATAACTCATTGTAGATTAATTTAAACATCTAAGTACACAGCTAAAAGTGTTCAATAAATTTTAATATGCAACTAATTTTAAACCACAAAAAGATATACATTTATTGACCTAATCCAATAAGCCACCAAAATCTACCAAGCTACGGTAAAAACAGGATATGATGCAAAGATAAAGCCGATTTCACTAACGGGATGCAAAGGAATAAATCATTTGGCCGATGGGAGAAAGATAATCTTTCAATCCACTGTGTCAAGGTCCTAAATCAGCAGCACTGATAACAGTTTCCATCGCTTTTACAGCATCGATGACTTCAAATTTTCAGCCACTGGACAGTACTGCCGAAGTCATAACTTATAAAGGTTGTAGCGAAGCCAGTTTAATATGCCATAACAGTGGGAGATAAATTTCCATTATTTCCTCAGAGGACTGGATTACATTAAATCTTAAATCTTACAGACCCCGGTAAATTACATTATAAAAGAAACAGAGAACAGATTAACCGGACAGTTTTTCTGATTTAGTAAGCCAAGACGCTCTAGGATACTCGTATTAAAAAAATTAAAAAAATCTTTTCTCTTTGGGTACTATAAATTTTACACTAGAATTTTATATGATTAAACCATAACACACGACTCTAGGAGAATCTCGTTAAAAATAAATAAAATAAAATAATAATAATCTGTTTTTACTTTCACTTACCTATATATGAATTGTATAGTAAGAGAAAGTATTGCGATCGTGAAAATTTTCGAATTCCAGGTTTCAACGGAAATACACGTTCTAGGGTCCTCTGAGCTCCAAATAACAAAGTCCCACAAAAAGATCCGTGTATGTGGCAAGTCTCGCGCGAGAACAATAGGTTGTATAAAACAGAAATTTCATATTTTAAGAGCACCTATGACTGAGATGTTACAACAACTTTTCCATCAATATCGACTAACCAGAAGAGCCACTTTATACCTTACATTTTCATAAAACTCGCTATTAGTCGCGTCAATGAAGCCGTAAAACAGGCCATCTTCGAAAGTCCTCAGCAACAGCTCCGATTTTGATCATTTTTTTTTTTAATTGTTTGTTTTTTATATTAATCAAAATCAGAAACTTTTCAAAGGGGAGACATAATTATTTATATTGTTTAAACAATATGTATGTTTATTAAATAGGAAAAAATGTTTTCTTTCATTCTTTTTTTTTTTTTTTCCTGAAGCCACACGCTGAATCCTATTTTACAAGAGCAAAATATAATTTTCAAGACGTTCATTGGAGCGGCAAGTTGCGTTATTTTGATTGGTTTCAAATAATTGTCTAATTTACCAACCCCAATTTTCGACAGACATTAAAGTATTTTTTTTACATTGTTGAACTTATATGTTGTTTTGCTGCATCCTCTGTTGGAGGTAATGAGCCGAGTTGTACGCTCTTGTCTTTTGGACTTAATGGTATAAAACGCTTGTATCATAGTTCATTCAGTTTTTTGACAGTTTTAGCACCATACATGGTGAGAATACTATAAATACCTACATTAAAAATTATTTCTTTACTTTGTTCTTGAATCATAAAAGTTTCAGCTGCTGCATGTAATTTCTGATCATTATTAAAAAATTTAATAAAATTATTTTTTCCCTTATTATAAAAAGCAGATGTAGTATCACATCCAGTGAATGCATGAATGAAAAAAAGACGATTGATAATAATATTTGGATATTTTATTAACATGGTTTTGTTAGATTAAATCCTTGCAACACATTATTTTTGACTGGTTTTAAGATAAATATTTCTATACCATCAGGCGCTAAAGCCATCAATATCACTAAAACATCAATGTCCTCTGCTACAACGATCATCATAGAAGGAACTATCAAGAGCTGATAGTAGAATTAAACGATACGTCACTTTCTGCTTGACTCCATTCAATATTATTTTCAGCCAATTTTTTGTAGAAAATATATATAAATCTATTTTTATTTTTGCTGCTTAATAAAAAAATCTCTTTACTTGTATTCAGAGGCATATCTTCTTCAAACAAATCTTCCATTAAAGTATTACTAACATATCTGCGATTTTTCTCGGACGCTTTATTTCCATCATTATTCTATCCATCCAAAACAACTTTGACGATGGGATGGTACCATAGTTATTACTTAAATATCTGATATACTGTTGAAAAATACCCATAAACTTTTGATTTAATCTATGATTTCCCATTTTGATCTATAAAGTAAACATACCACCATCGTTAATGTAAAAAAAAATTGTAACATCATTAACATCCGTGTCACATATTGTTCAAAAATATTGAATAGCGTTGATTTCGTTGTTTTTCTCATTCCAGTGTAATCAAAAAGTGAAAGAGGATAGGGGGACAGCTCATAGTTAAAATATTGACGAATTTCATCATTACTCTTTCTCAAAAAGCATAAATTGGAAAATTGTATTTGGATATACAGCTACTTCAGTATTATTAACTTTAATTATGATGATTTAAAAGAAACTCGACAAAGTTCTTCCATTCCGTCCACTACGCCTGTTGTATCCTCTCTCTACTCTTATCCATTGGAAGACAACATTTGGTGTTGCTCCACGTCTGAAAGGACTCTATTTTCATGGACTTCACGAGAGTTTGCTCTATTTGATATTATTTGATCAGTTGAAATTTTTGTGTAAGACATGCAGAATTGTACTTTTAACAACTATTCTTAACACCATAATTAATAAACGAATAATTTTTTTCAAAGAAAACCACGCAGAAACTGATTTCTTTATAGGGGTTAGGGTATTGGAGTAGGGTTAGATAGGGGTTAGGGTTAGAAGTATTGGATTTCTTTATATAAATAACTTACATATTGTTTAAATAATATAAAAAATTATTTCCCCCCTCTAAAAGGTTTCTGATTTTGATTAATATAAGAAAAACAAATTAAATAAAAAAAATAATCAAAATCGGAGCTGTTCTGAGTACTTTCGACGTAAAAACTTCATTGACGCGACTGTTATATTGATGTAAAATATAATGGACTTTAATATGATGTAGGTTTTATTCTGATTGAAATAATCTTACAGGTCTTAAAAGCCTATAGCTTAAATGTTCTTCCTCTAAAGTGTCTTCAATTTTGTAGATTCTAAAAAGTTAACCATTTCATGTTGTTAGCATTGATACAAAAACGGTTAAATAAATAACTTGGTTGAATTTGACAATTAACTAAAGGATAAAAGAGCAAAAGTACTTTTTAATGTGATTTTTTATTTTTTAAAGATAAGAACCGTAATAAATATGTGTTGTTTACCGTTAAAAAACTAAGGATTTTAGAAAATATATTATCTTATAAACAAACTTGTAATATGTATAGGAGATTGATGTGAAGCGGATAAAATTGACTGATTGTTTTAGATAATAACAGAGTAGATTATTTAATAAATCAATTTTATTTATTTAACGTCACTATATGCTACTATGGCTAATCGGAAGATGCTACAGTGGGAGTCCTAAATTTTGCCTATCCAGGTTTATTAGGATAGGGATCTTTAACGAGTACCTGACATCGCACAGGCTCGGGGACCACCTTTTAACGTCCCCTCCGAAGGACGGCGTAACTAAGGATTTTTTACTCCCATAAAAATCCTATGACCACCTGCGGATTCGAACCCGTGACCTTCGGCATGGGAGGCTGTTACGCTAGCCACCCAGCTACAAGTGATCCCTCGAAATCAATTTAATTAATTATTTTAAATTATTATTTCATCGCTAACTGTGCTTGAAAATTCTTTAATTGATTGACTAATTTTATTAACTACTTTTGTTTCTAGATATAGAGCCCCAAAAGAAGACCCTTGAATTATATGTTCAGTTAAAATCGAACGATTTATTCTCTTTAAAGGGAGACCAGATTTGTATATATTACACCTTAAAATGTCTTCGGGCAAAAGAAGGATTATTATATATATATTATATATATATTTCATTTCGTTTATGATATATTATTGAGTATATTGTAAATTTTTGTTGGATAAATAAAATTTTCGAATAGGTGAACCAATTTTATGGCAATTTTTGTTTTCGAGTGACATTTGTACGAAATCGAACATCCTAGCACACTATCTGAAAAATAAATTACTATATACGCCCTAGGTAGAGCAGCCTAACAAATTCATAACTCTAGTAAATCCCTCAAAAAATAAGTTATTAAAAGAAGTTATTTGATAATTAAAATAAGTTATTTGATCCTAACACCTAGACATAAATATTAGCTGGTTATTATTAAAATGGCGGCCGATTAAAATTGATTTAATTTAATAACTCAGTTATTTTTGAAAGATGGAGAAAAAAATTATCACTGTTTATTAACAAAGACAAGAAAAATTGAACTTTTATCCATAAGTACGTCCATAAATCAGTTATTTTTGAAGATAAAGACAATTGTGTATAGAATTGTATAATCTGTAAACAAGAAAAACATAAAAATAAAGAAGAAAAAAAATGTAGATCTGTATATTCAAGTCACAAATTATAATAGATGTAATTTCACCCGGTTATCATTGAAGATAGAGAAATACCTTGAAAATACAGTAATAACCAAACAACAAATATATTGTTATTTGGAAATAATAAAACATTGTGTAATAATTTGTATTGTTTTTTCTTTCATTAAATTTTTTTTTTTTTTTGTACGACAGAATAAAATCAAATCAAAATATGTGTGGTGTGATCAATAAAGGAAATTCTCTATACACATAACAACATATCCACTACTTTTCCCAGACGGCGACTTCCTTTAATAGTTAGCTCAATTAAAATTCGCTTATGCGGACGTGATTGAATAAGTAACTATTCACCAGGATGGTCTAATTTAATTAAAAGTTTTATCTCTGGAGCCCAGGGCTGGAGAAATGTGTTGTTCCCAGGATTGCAATATATACTGTCATTACTCTCAAGCATTGTTCGATTTTAACTGGACGTGGCTGAGCAAAGCCAAGTTTTACCACACAACTCAACGCTTCAATATGCTATTCAATTATAACTTTACTTGAAGTGCGGGTTAATTTAATATTTTATACAGATCAACATTTATTTAACTAGATATAAAAAAAATCATACAAAAAATAAAGTTTCGTTGTCCGGGCATTATTTAAACTAAAACGATTAAATATTAAGCGTATTGCTACTGTGAAAATCTTAATTTTAGTCACTTGGAAATTCATTGGATAGATTATTCTTATATATCGGTTTTTATAAATCACCATATGACTGTTAGGCTGCTACAGTCCATACCAAATCTAAAATGTATCCAACTTAAAAACTCCTAATAATCAATGATGTACTAATGGAATTAATCAACTGAAAAACCACAGATATTTCACATCTCAGTGTCAGTGTGTGCCTTTTGAATGAACTTACATTGTTTGTCTTTGTATGAAATTCTTAAGGCTGCACTACACGGTGAGAGAAGAGGAAGGTGAAAATTCGTGAGAGCGAGAGATTGTGAGAGTTCATGAAAGTCGGGAGAGAGAGGAAAGGCATATTGCTCTAAAAATAAATTCGGATCATAAGATCAAATACTAATTTTCAAAAAATCCTATATCATTAAATATTACTAGAAAAAAAAAGAGAACGAAACTAAAAGATAAAGTTATATCAAATCAGGCAATTGTAATATACGGAAATTATTCTTTAATTAAAATAAAAGTTGAAGAAAAAAGATGAATTATATTATATAAAGTACGATTAATGCATATTTATTTATGTTGATAATGTGTGAGACCGCACGATAATTCATTATCGCCGACATCATATTAAACCTTCACACATCTTTATAATTCACTTTGCCTACTCTCTCCAGGTACTGCGGCTAGTAAACAAGCCTTAAAAATCTTTTTTAGTCAATAGCATTTTTCCTTCCTCGAGTAAGAGAACAAAATCAAATGGCAGTATTCGGTTTGCGATTTATCAGCACATTAAAAATATTTATTAAATTTATATATCGGGAGAATAGACGACAATTTTAAACAAATCACTTCAATGCAGCCATTACAGATAATCCTTCGTCAAATGATTTCATTTGTTCCATGCAAAGCTTTTCCTTCATTAGGTATTCAATATATTAAGTAATAATATGACTACATTAAAGCCAAAGATATCAATGAAAATAGTTTAGGGGTGAGTAGTGGTGTGGTTGCATACAGCCTTTAATACAAAGGTCACGAGTTCTTACCCAGCAGGTAACCTTAAAAGTTTTTAAAGGGAGTAAAAATTGCTGAGTATGCCGTTCTTTGGAGGGAACGTAAACCGATGGTTCTAAATGGTGCCCTGTTTGATGTTAGAACTCGTTAAAGATCCCTATCCTCATTAAACCTGGATAGACTAAATTTTGGACTCCCACAGTATCATCATTAGTATCATTGGATTAGCCAATGTAGCATAAAGTGACATTAAATGAATAAAAGAAAGAAAATAGTTTAAAAACAAAAGGAAGCGAAACAACGGATAACGACGATGATAAGAGATTGAAATAGCGTTAGGCATGATAGGAGATAACTACTGAAGATATATTTATGGAAAAGAATTATTGATAATGACATGATAGTTGTCTGCGTAAACAATGATGCAAGGCTTTAGGTATTTGCATACTGTTGCGCGATCTGCTTTGATGATCAATCCCTGAGATCATTTGGGCCAGCAGGTAGTCAAAGCTAGAAGACTTAATCTGAATGAAATTCAGTTTTTATGAGGTTGAATTTCTTTTCGAATGTTAGTGTATACACGTAAATAAAACTGATCCAATGAGTAAATTAAAATAAAATATGTCGATATGTTAATTTTATCATTAGAAGAATATAAATATCGTGAATGTAATTAGGAGATTAAAAAACCCAAGAGTGGGCATCACACAACTTTTAATTACTTTTCAACTCGAAGTAATAACTATAAATATAGTTTTACTTTCAGAAGTTCTGTAGATATTATAATTAGTTTTCATGGAAGCATCTGTCGAAAGTATTGATCGTGAAAATTTTACCAGTTTTCGACGAAAATACACGTTTTAGGGTCCCGAGTCCAAATGACCAAGTCCCGCAAAAGGGTCTGTGTGTGGCAATTACTCCCGGGCGAAAACGAAAAGTCCTATGCAAACTGAAATTTCATATTTAAGACAACTATACGCCCGAGATGTTACAGAATCTTTTCATCAAAATCAGCTGACCGGAAGATCTACACTTTATACCATGCATTTAGCACCTTTTTACGGATTTTGATTAAACTCCCTACATCGATGTAAAATTTAATGGGATTTAATATCATTATTCATTGATTGAAATAGTACGACAAGGTTTAAATGTCGATATTTTAATTTTCTTTTTTAAAAACTTTGTAATAATTTTTCATTAAATAACGGGCAAATATGGAAGTTGAGCGAATTTGATAAACAACTAAAGGAAAAAAGTGCAAACATATTTTTTTATGGCAATATTTGTGTTTTTTAACACAAGAAAGTTATATAGATGTATAGTATACCGTTGGATAGCTAAAGAGTTTAGAAAAAATATTATCTAATTCACGGAATTTTAAAGGTTATTGGAAGGTGATAAAAAGCCGATAAAACAAACTGATTGTCGTAGATAATAGTATAATAGATTATTTAATAAAACACATTTTTATATTAATATCCAATGGAAATAACTCTTTAACAATTTAAGTTTCTTTCTAAATTAAAAAAAAATCTTAAATTGCTATAAATGACGGAGATAAGTGTGTTGTGCGCACTAGATTTTTAATTCAAGAACCACAACAAAAAAAATAAAATAAAATAAAAAAATAAAAATATTGAAAGTAATAGTTAATTGAAAAATATGTTTTTATTTTAATTCTGTAGGTCTTCTTACCACATGAAATGTGTATTCGTAAAAGTTGAATCACCCTTGAACCAACGAAAGAAATTTAATTTCTACTTATTTAGTACTCATTTTTGCAAAATTGGAGCTGCCTTTCAGCAAACCTTTTGATTACATTAATTACCGAGGTACTGGTTCAGTCAGTTTAGGTTTATGAGATGAATCACACTTTTACTTCAACTTACCGATATATGAAATATATTGTAAGGGAAAGTATGGCGATCGTGAACATTTCCGAATTCGAGTTTTCAACGGAAATATACGTTTTAGAGTAATATAAATGACCAAGTCCTGTAAAAAGGTCTGTGTGTGTGAGGTAAGTCCAATGAAACTGAAATTTCATATTTAAGGCAACTGTACACCCCAGATGTTATAGCAACTTTTTCATCAAAATCAGCTAAGCAGAAGAGCCAGTTTATACAATGCACTTTCTCCAAAACGGCTCAAACGATTTTGATTAAACTAACTATATCGATGTAAAATTTAACAAGCTTTAGTATCATAATAATGTTATTAATAATAATAATGAAATAGTTTGTTTAATAAAACAAATATTTATATAGACATGCAATTATAATAAATTCTTTATTAGTCTCAATAATTTTATCTCTAACTGCATTTGAAAATTCTTTAATCGATTATAACAACAGAGGTAAGTGAAATTCGTGTGTTGTCCGCACTAGATTTTTATTAATAAATTCGTTTTCCAAACTAGCTGGATGTTTAAAAAAAATAAATAAGTATCTGACGACGTTATTTACTAATCCCTTTAATTACATATCCTACAAACTCCTACCGCGGGATTATTATTTCATCGCATTTATTGTATATTCTATTATGAGTATAGAATATATCAGATAAATACACACGCATTCCGAAAACGAGACTTTAATCAATGTGAATATGAAGAAATCAAGCAATTAAAACTATGTGTGCCTCTTGAGTTCTACTTCGCCCATACCCAGAGGATAAAGCCTAAGAGAATGGTAAGGAAAGAATAATAATTCAAATAATATATAGAAAATGGTGAAGGAATGTGTTTAATTTCATTGAAGAAAGAGCCTCATTGGAATTCACATAGCTGAGATGAGCATAATGATATATGTTGGCATAGCAGTATATTATACACAATATCCTTGAATATTCCACAATAGTTTTGGGGCTGAATATCGATATTATGGGTAATAATAAGAGACTGCGTGCGGTCACGGCAGGAACCTGCAGGGAGCAGACGCAGCATCCCGAAGAGGGAGTGAACAATACGGCACACCATCGGCGGCACGAGCCAGCTGCCGCTATTGTTTAAGTCAACAGGCTCCTCGTGTTATTTACTGACCATATTTTCTATAATGGGCCTTTATAAACAAGGGATTTTTAAGGAAGTCACACACCGGTCCCAGCCTCTGTAGGTAAGCTTTATTGTATCTTAAAGGATCCATCTGGAGTTAAATATAATGGTTTGTTTATGTATATAGCTAATGACCCTTAATGGTAATGCTCTGTATAAATAAATAAATAAATAAATAATGGTTTGAACGAAAACTGCAGGGTTTTGGATTAAAAAGAAAAAAAGAAAGATCTCAAACAGTTTTAAATAACCAAAATATTCACGACTACTATCGATATCTTTCTGCCAACGTATTTCCAACCATCCAATTCCCTAAGAACAGAATTTCCCATCTTTAGAAACGATAAGCAACAACAGCGTTTTTTCTAATTAGCTTTGTTCAATATTGTTTCTATATCGTAAGAAGTTTAAAAAAAAATGCTAATCCGCAGAGGTTCGATGATGAGGCCAAGTTTTACCTAAGCACCAACAGTTTTTTCCTACCGTTGAAGTGCAACGAAATGGACTTTTCTGATTGAACAAAGAAGGCTTCATTCTAGCCTATTTCTGACACATTGCATTAATTTGGTTACACAACGATACGACATGGATGGTTTCTCTAGGATTTAAGAAAGTGAGAAAGTTTTGGACCAACGTTGAATAGTGCAATCATTAATGCTGCTTTCGCCACAGATTTGACCGATATCTCTGGCCGTCTGAGTACAGTCCTGCCGAGTATAAACTCGTAAAACAAAATTAAACTAAGATGAATAATAAGATTTAACATTCATACAAATGAATAATCCAGTAAACGTAAGCAGTTTGTTATAAAGAAAAAGATTTTCGACCTTCTACAACCCAAATCCTCTGTCCATCCCCACTGTGCACGCTCCGGGCCTTCGGATTTATTCAGTACGGCCTACCGAACTGCATATTTCGACAGATCCTTTCTCGTTCGATCCATACTCCTATGGAATTCTATTCCTCCTTCCATCCGCCACTCCAACTCTCTTTCTACCTTCAAATCTCGCATATTTAATCACTTAATGAATATCAAGGCTCAATAGAATTACAAATAAGCTTTTTCTTTTATTTTGTTGTTGTTTTCTTCTCATTTAAATATGTCTATTTTATATTAGTAATTATTAACTTCTTTATATGTATTTACTTTACTCTAAGACTCGAAAGCCCTTTTTGTACATTCTGTATATTTTATTCAAAAGGGACATGTCCCAGAATAATAAAAAAAATTATTAATACTGCGTTATTTACCGACCAACCCAATATTTCCGTATACACGACAAAGTTGGAAATAGGAGTTTAAAATAAAATATAAAACGGTTATCGGTCGACTGTGCAGATAATTAGTGCACGGTCGTTAATAAAGATAGTTTAACCTTAGCGAAATACTGGGGTCAATAGCTTCAACCAAATTAGAGACGAAACGTTTAAAAGACTTGTTTTCATATAATTGTGAAAATGATTATGCATGATATTTAAAGAATATTGCGAGCTAAAGTAGCACGTAAAGTTTAACGATATGGGTTGTAGTTAGGTTGTATTATTGCCCAAAACATCTTCAGAAGACGATTAACTTACCTATGATAAAAAAAAAAAAAATAAAAAATTGAAAAATTATATATATATATATATATATATATATATATATATATATATATACATCCAGTTTCCTGAGAAAAAGGACGAAATCAATTCTAAAATGACGAAACCAATAAAAAAAAAAAAATAATGATAGGAACAATAAACATAATGATTAAATAGGAACAGTAAACATAATGATTAGCAAAGAAAGGATGTGAGTAATATCAAAATGTACGTAAAATAATTTGATTGTGTTAAATGAGCTGATATAAACAATAGTTCTGCATCACTGAATGACACCGTCGACGGTCAGATAAATTATTAGTGATTATGAAAACATTTAAAATAAAAAATTACCAAAATTTCCGAAATCCACTACTGGAAGATTAGGGAGGAAGTCTCAATACAGAAAATATTTTTTTTATTTCTAAATAAAAAATAATTATAGCTTAATCTTTCTCAAATTTATAACATATATTTAAATTAATAAAATTATTTGTACATTATTTCGATCCGTGGTAAAATATAGGACGGACTCCATTTTCAACGGAGAGTTATTCTGAGGGAAAATACTGCAAGATACTCCGATGCTAAACACGTCTCCTGAGAAGGAGTATGCCTGATGGGGTCCATTACAGAAAAAGCACGTAAAAGCGAATAATTTGATCCATTTTGCTAATGCCAGGACTCTATGTTGTTTTTAAGAGTTCAAAAAATTAGGAAACATTAAATAGTAATATAAAATTCAATTTTCAGGGAAAAGACTTGACAAGAATTATTAAGAAGTCAGTAAGGCTCTATCCGACAAGTCAGTTCCCACTTTGATATTAAATCAACTCCAATGGATGGAAGTTTGACGGATTCTAAAGTCAAACTTACGCCACAGCAGGGGACTGAGAACCCATGTCAATCGATGTCAAAAACATAAAGGTACCCATCTACATGAGGTTGGATCCAATTTACCGATGGATAATTAATTAACAACTAACTTGAATTACTTGCTGTTGGCTTTTTCCGCAGAGCCATCTCTGGGTAGAAGTTTGACAACTGACGCAGCGACCGAGAATCATTTTATTTATTAACTGACACATGACTAAGGGACAAATTTGGACGAAAATTTTTTTTCATAATTAATCTTATAGTTCAATGTCGAGTAGCATAAATAATTTGAAACTATAAGGGACTGGTACGCGCAACACAGGACTTTCACTTACCTCCGTTGTTAAAATAAATTTGAAAATTTTTGAATGAAGTTAGAGATAAAAAAAATATGGCGCGGGCAACACAACTTTCACTAACGTTGGTTGTTAAAATTAATCTAACAACTAATAAATAGAGTTCAAAAAAGTTTAAAGAATGATGTTTATTTTCTATGAAAACGTATATTTTAGATTCAATTATTCAAACAATATACAATTATCTTCAACAATGAGTTAAATTTATCTGTTTTTCATCACTCTCCATTACATTTTACATCTGAGTGCATAAGATAATATTTTTTCTAATATCTTTAGCTTTCCAACGGTATATTATACATCCATACTGTCCTTATGTTCAAAAACACAATTTGAATTTTTTTTAATTCATTTATTGAAATTTACAACTGTATGTTCATACATCAAGTAAATCGGCTACAATTATAATACACATGAAAAAAAACATGAAGAGAAACTGCCCATTGGCAGCACTCTAGTAGTGAATCTACACAAGAAGGTCTCGAGGCCATCTTCTTTTCAGACGCCTCGGCGGATTGTCAGGAATTGAAGTGGAAGCAAGGATTGAAACTAGTGGATTAGAGTGGGAGTGGAGTTTTTCATGGAAGGAGTGATACCTGGTACAGGCCAAATCAGCAACATATGGAACATTAAGGTCTTTGTGGATGATTTTGTTGGTGACAAAGTAAGGAGCGTTAAGGATTTTGCGAAGGATTTTGGATTGTAAGGATTGGATACGGGAAGAGTTTGATGGTTAAAATTTAAATTAAAGAAAAAAAATTAAGATAGTTTGAAAATTCCGACATTGAACCCCTATCAGACATTTCAATCAGAATGAAACCTTTCTGAAATTAAAGCCTATTAAATTTTACCTCAATATACCGAGAAAATCGTCAAAAATGCATCGAATAATGTGGCCCTTCTGGTTTGCCGATTTCGATGGAAAAGTTGCTGTAACATCTCAGCTCAGGCATAGACGCTCTAAAATATGAAATTTCAGTTTAATACAACTTATCGTTTTTGCGATAGACTTACCACATACACACAGATCTTTTTGTGGACTCTAAAATGTGTATTTCCGAATACTTTAAATCGGATATTTTCATGATCATAATCATTTCTCTTACAATATATTTCAAATATGGGTAAGCGAATGTAATAGGAAGAGAGGACAAAATACAAAGACATATTATTGGTTTAGAAGAGCTTCTTAATCTGGACATACTTGCCTATGATCATCTAGAGATGTGTAATTTGTGCAGATATATATAATATGAAGATAAAGTTTCGCCATGTTCGATATACAAGAATGGAGTGCGGAACACAATCAAATAATGATTTCCCTATCAGAAGGACACAATCAGAGCAGACCACGGCAGGTGGCGGCCAGGTGTGTTGTCTTGGATTATGTGACAGTCAGCTGCCCTCTCCTTAATACAATGCCGTCTTTGTTTGTCTCCTGCCAAATTATTGCATCTTGTTCGCTTAAATATGTATAATCTTTCTCACTGTCTTTATTCTAGCTTTGTCGGATGCTGATACTTAATTTTGGGTATATTCGAGATGAAATTCGAAAAAGGCTACATACATAATATTTAATCAGCCAGAAAGGATATTGAATACATGGATTATTTATTTAATAATTGTCTCAAAGTCATAAGGCGACATTTTTAATTTATATGTGACAGAATAATGTTTTTATGCAATTTTAAACTTTTCATTAAATGTTGTGTGACAATCCAAAAAAAATAAATAAAAATGGTTTGCCCAAACCAAATACCCAATTTGAACTTCAAGAGATTTCTTCTCTCATAGACCAGCAAGATAGGCAGGACAAAAAACAATTTTGGAAAAAGTAGAGAAAGCGAAACAAAAAATTTAAAACAAAGATAAATTCTTAAAATTTAAGGGCTTACGTTTCAAGATATGTATGATCAGAATAACATTTTTTTATAAACATACAAAATTAAATTTCCTACAAAACAAAAGAAGAATCATTGAAATCCGTTAAGAAATATCAGAGATATAGCATTGAGAAATTAGCAGTAGTGAGTTTTAATTGATTGATTTATTGCTTTTCATATCAGACAATTGTCAGAAAACAACTAGATAAACTGGTGTACCCGAATATTGTTATTTGAAAATAGCAAACCATTGTATTTTTTAATTAAATAGCGTTTTTTTTTTGGTTTTTTTTTTACTCTACAACAGTTACTTTTATATCAAAAGTTA